>CM077805.1:19841059-21041059 GCA_039737535.1 Lagodon rhomboides
GTGCAGCAGCTGTGGCCTGCTGCCTGTTGTTGCAAGCGTGGGCTTCTACAGGCGGGATGAAAGAAGATACCCAGAAGTTAGAAGAAGTTGAATCAAGTCAGAAGCCTGAGCAAAGAGGCTTTTGTTGTGGGTAATGTTCCTCTTTTGGTTGGGACAAAGTATGCTAACTGAGAGACAACTCAACCCCATCTTGTTCCTCACTACTTTGACATGTTTTGGTGGGATTTTCTTCTTAACTGTACGGTGCTGTGCAAAGTGGAGAAACCTCCCTGCATATGCCATGTACATTTGATTCTATTTGTCATCACAGCACATTTATGCAGGTAAGATAATGTGTCAGATCAGATGGCTATGTGGACAATTAATTATATGAATAGGATTTTTGTGACTCACAGTACAACACTGCCATCTAGTGGGCAACTTGTCTAAATACAATGGAATCAATATTGAAAGATGGCAGCGAAAATTAAAATTAAAATGGAGGACTTCCTGTTGGATTGCAATCATGGGTGTAAATGGCTTTTTTCTGCGTCTCCTCATGATACACATTCCTGAGAGATTTGGTTTAGATGGGACCTTTCATGTAGAAGATAGGCTCCCAAGCAAAAAAATCAAAATGGCCGCCGTCACAGCAATATTAAAATGGTTGACTTCCTGTTGGACTGAGCTTTTGGCTGTCAATTGCTTTTTTGTGCGTCTCCGCATGATACACATTCCTGAGAGATTTGGTTTAGATGAAAAATTTCCTGTAGAAGTTATGCGAATTTGAAGCTCCGTGGCGAAGGATTGACATGTTTGCCTCCACAGCGACCACCAGGTATGACCTATTGTTACAAGTTGTGACAAGTTTTCATCTTCAAGGTTTTTTAAAATGAGACGCACTCACCGTGAAGACTCTGGGGTTAATTTTCTGGTACGAAATAATTTTTTAAGAAACTTGGCAATATTTCAAAATTTCCGCCAAAATAAAAATGGCCGACTCTGTATCAATGTGTAGAAAAATTCAGGGCCACGCCCTCTACATGTGTGAGCAATTTGATGGAGATTGGACTTTGTATGTAGAATTTATGAGAACATGATGACCGACGGCGAAGAAAAAAAAATCAACGCCACACCACGCCCACCACGTATGACTGGCATAACCGCCATTGGCAACTTTTAATCTTCAAGTCATAAGGATTCATAGTGAGTTAATCTGAAGACTGTGGCGTTAAATCTCTAGGACGAGTTAGTTCTCAAAATAGGCCAAAATTGGCCAAAAATAAATTTCACATCAAAATAGCCGACTTCCTGTTGGAGTGACGGTCGTGGTCCTTGAGGGTTTTTTGTGCGTCTGCTCATGATAAATACGCGTACCGAATTTCGTTCACGTATCTGTTTGTTAAAGGCGGGGGCTTTACATTAGGGGGCGCTATAGAGTCACCGAGCCACGCCCACATCCAATGACATTAAATTATCAAATTTTTTGCCCGACAGAATTTTTCTGGCAAGTTTAAATGAGTTTTTAGGTATGTTCAGGCCTCCAAAACTGCAGATTACTTGTGCAGAAGTATAATAATAATAATAACAAGAATAATTCCTTCAGTTACAATAGGGTCCTCGCAGGTCCCTGACCTGCTCGGGCCCTAATGATAATAATAATTGTGTAATACCACACTCCATGAAACCGTGACATATCTTGAGAGGATTGTACCTTTAAAATCTCATACTGTTAATGATAAAATCATAAGCTTGCAGCATGTTTTCTAGATGTAGTCAACTCACGCTGGAGCATAGTTGCAAACAAAAATGGCACCCTCCCTTGTGGCAAAACTAGTGCTTTTGACACCGCTGGGGCACAGCTGGACGGCACAGCCAACCTTGTAGCTGCTCGCCCACACGGCCTAGAAACAGAGGAAACAAGTAAGCAACACAGACTGGATACGAAACATCTCGAGTAGTTCCTCTTTGTTATTTGCCTCGTAAATGAAGAAGGAGCGTGTTTTCAAAGAAAAGTGCACACACCTGTGTGTAGTGGCCGCAGACGCCGGTGCAGCCGTTGCTGTTGTAGTCATAGTGTTGTTTTTCATCCACCCATTTCTTTACAGCACGCGTCACACTGAAAGAAGACGGTGGGTAGCCTGCCCACAGGTTTTCTCCCACAGAGGAGAAGCTGGGGTGCACGCGGCGGGCATCGCCGAGGTAGATGTTGTGTTCAAACAAACAGTGTCTTGCCCACGCTCTTGCAGTAATGGCCAAGCCCGCATCCCACGTCTGATCGAGCAGAGATAAAGAGAAAACAAAAATTATAATAAAGAATATAAAACTTTGTGACGATCCCCCGTTTTAAATGAAGTTTCTAAAGGGTTGGATCATCTCGTCCTTGTGATATACAATTCATTTATAAAAGAGTTTGTGAACAAGAGGGAAAACCTTTGGTTGTTCACTGTTGGCTCAGTCACAGGGGGCTTGAGCAGCATACACTAAACAAAGGGAATTTTAAAATATTGCACTGCAGCACGTAAGCGATCATAGCTATCTTTAATTGATCATTTTCGAGAAGTTTGCTGTTACTCAACAGTGTTTACTAGCTGAGCCTCACACGAAACATTCGCATGGATTTACTTTTTCCCCTGCGAGCGAAGTCCACTGATTATGGCTCTGTGTTGCTGCCACGCCAGAAAAAGAAAAATGTATCGGTAACATGAAAGTTCATTGTTATAATAAATATATATTTTTTACATGCTGGTAATTACATAACAATGCCATGGTGTCACCTCCATGCTGTACCTAGATTAGATGTTCACATTATTTACACCACTCAATGGCGTTGGCGAGGTTATTTTTTACCACTGCATGTATAATTTGTTTATGAAAGGGAGAAAGACAGTGAAAAATGGATGTTTCATGCCTACCATGTACAGCATATTGCTTGCAGATGGGCTGACATCTGACCGCGCCCTGTTGTGTTCACTCACACACTCGTCAATGAAGTTCCCATCAGTGATTTCTGGCAGGGAGACTGAATACACCCCTGAGTCCAGGATAATCCAGGCCCACAGTGACATCCACACCACGCTCCCCATGCCTCCAAGCCGCAAACGAATGCGCAGACTTCCAGGTGTTTGAAATAATCTTTCACGGGTCAAACTGACAGGAAACTACGCCGCGAAGAGGAACAGGATGTAAGTGCTGTTTGTGAGAAGTTAGATATTTAGAGTGTAAAATAGGGCGTCACTTCTCAAAATAGGAAACGGAATGAACATGTGACATGAGGGTGCATTTCCACACCATGAGCACAGTGAAGTTGAGTGAGCTGAGTGTAAATAAAAGGTAGAAAGATTGGTGAGAAAAAGAGCCAGATGTGCGTTATATGTGAACATTATTCTTTCAGGTTGTTTGACTTGGTTGCTTGTGATGTTTTATGCCAGACAAAGTAATTCCAACCTTTTACAGGCTCAGTTTTACCATCTTTATTTAGTATCTTCTGGTTTTCTTTCCAGCTCTCAGTGATTGTTTTTAGCCATCCTAGCAGCACTGGATGTCAATTATCTCAACAACTACTGGCTAGATTTCCATGAAATTCTGGTACAATTATGCATGGAGCCCAGACAATTTATCCCAGTGACTTTCTTGATCCCATGACCTTTCCTCTAGAGGCTGACATTTGTGCTTTTGAGTAAAAGTTCACAACTATTTGATGGTCTGAAATTTGGTTCAGACAATATGGAATGGCTTCTTGTCCAAACCCTGCTTTCTGGAAACAGGTGTCACTCAAGGCTCGGTACTAGGACCACCTCTGATTTCACTTTACACTTGATCACTAGGCTCTGCAATCACATCACATGGATTCTCTTACCACTGTTATGCAGACGACACCCGACTGTTCCTGTCTTTTCCCCATCCTCCGACACCCACGTTGCAACGCGTATCTCGGAATAACTGGTAAGACCACGCGGGTGAGATGAGGAGTCCAGTTCCTCCTCCTCGAACTGTTTGTCTCGGTGAATGCGAGAATGAGTAGGCAGTTGAGAGGGCAGCTGGAGTGGCAGTGTTTTCTGGGGTGATCCAGGTCTCCGTAAGAGTCGGGAAGTGGAGAGTCTGCAGGGAGGCAAAGGCTGAAATGGTGTCCGCCTTCTTGACTGCAGACTGGCAGTTCCATAGCCCCCCTAGTACTTCAAGTTCCGTACCGGTGGAGAATGTTGAGTAACAGAATGGGTGGGTTACAGCCTTGAGCAATGGGTCTCCGGTGAAATCTTCTCCGGTTTGATGTCCTGACTGGGATTGGGTAGGACTCATGGCTGCAATCGGTGGTGGACAGTGAGTTACTTGGACCCCCTCGATGGACTCCCGCAGAGAGACTCCCTAAAAGTATTTTGTTTGACAGTCTTTGTTCGGCTGTCCTGAAGCTACAGTTGAAGCTGTAGTGACTAGCCCATATGTGCTTAGCTCCATCCTGCAATCAAGCCTATTCACCACAGCTGACATGGCCGAAACTGACTGATAACCACTCAGCTTCTATAGTTTCACAAGAATTTACTCAAAAAGTCTCTAGACAAGATGAAATATTTCAACTAACCCTCCTCACAGAATGCCTAAACACTGGATCTACAATTTACTTGCCAGCAGTAGTTTCACAGATTCTTTCACCTAGACAAAATGTATTCACCCACCTGCCACACTACTTTGGACCCAACCATCAGTCAAGAACCCACCACCCTGGACCTCTGCCCGGTCATCTCTCGATTTTCCTGCAATGAAAGACTGGACCCTGGTCTTTTATGCACTTGGTTTCACTTGTTAATTGTCTATAACTGCAACTTTCTTGACTTGCAAAATTATCTTTTTGAGTCTACAAACATGTAATTCATGGCACAATTCAAATGGGCTCTAAAATGTATTTGTCTCTCCCCATTGACTACTGTACACATTTATTCCAAAACCGACACTGGAACAGAGAGAATTTAAAGAATTTGGCCACTAACAAAAACAATTTCAAGAGAAATTAACAGAATTTAGCTCACAGGTCTAAATCTGAACCAAGTTTATTCTCTTACACCTGTAATGTCAGTCCTGTCTGTTGCTGCTGCATGGCGTGTTTGGAAGCATGTAGTGCCCCTGAGCAAATGCTCTAACCACTTACTGCACAAAAACAACAAACTAAAACAAAAAAGTGGTCAACGGAGACAGCGAGTGCCCCACATTGCTTAATCCTACCAGGAAGAAGGGTTCCACACCATTCACCAGCCCATACCAATCCAGGAAAACAACTGCCAGGCAAACAACTCCCACAAATACCAGAGAAAGCCAAAACTGTGTGCTACACTCCCTTACACACAAAAACGAGCCCCCATTTGTTACCATCTGGCTCATGGATGGCAACAAGAAGGGAGGCCACTGTAGCCCCATTCACACTGGTGTTTGGGTGCGGCTTCAGTGCGCCAATTCACCGCATCCGACCCAGTGTGAATCTCTTGGATGCGGCGAGGGGTGAAATTTCGCTCCGGCGCTGATACGTCTCTGGAGGTAGTATCAGTACCTATTGGCGAACCGAAACAGTGTGAACGGATAAGCCGGCTTCGCGTATCGCGGGCGTGTCGATCGGACGGTCGGTTAACTACACAGGTCCTTCACTCAACTTAATACAGAGAAATGTCCCACAAAGCAACGTTACATGACCAAACAACAGTAACGTAGTAACTGTAACTGTCATAACTGTCATAACTGCAACTTATATGAGGAAAAGAATACCGCAGATATACGCGGAGAAGCCTCTGTCCTCCCGTCTGTCTGACCGACACATTTATGCCAGAAAAACAGCGTCTGTCAACGGCAAAAACTCACCGAGTGTTTGTGATGAAAATAAATCACTGCGACGGTCAGCCCTCCAGACCAAGACTTCAGTGAACTTTCCCCCGGAAAACAGCCTCCCTCCCCGCGAGTCAGACAGCGTCCAGTTTATTGATGCCGATTATTTAATTATGTAATTTAGAGCGAAAAACGTAACTTTGTCACTTCCCATGATGTTTGGTAGGTCAGGATCTCAATCACTACACATTATAACGGCATCCATATGATTATAAACTATCCGCGGGTTTAGATTGACAGGGGGGACACCGGGGAAACACCTTGAAAACACACCTAAGTCTCTTTTAGTGGAGCTGTTAAGCTCAATAATCTTGCTTTTTATGAAAGAAGCATGAAACTTTCAGGGTTTGTTCTTCAGGACATAAGCTTTAATTTAAGATGTGGAGGCATTCTCAGTTTGACCCCTGGGGTCAGCTAGAGGTCATTGACCTCTGTGATATGACATTTTCATGCACAAAATTATAAATGTGTGTATCTTAGGATCTAAATGTGATAGAAATGTAAACTAAAGATGTATTTCCATGTATCTGGGCATGAGGAACTCATTTATGCTATATCATTGATAGCACTCTAAGAGGTCAACATCATTGAGTGCAGTGAAGGTTACTAGGAATGTGAGTGGCTTAAGGCGAGACACTATAGGTGAATAGGGTAAAAAATAAAAAATAAAAGATATCACCATGAAACTTTCTCAGTTGATTACTCATGTTAAGCTAAGAAAAAAAAGTATTGCAAGTTTTTTGTATTTTAATGTTTAAATATGCAAATGAGACCTAATCTCATTAAAAATGCGCTAATTTGCATACATTTTAAAAAAACAAAATCAGATCGTTTGATAAAGCCAGGATTAAATTTTTTTTTTCATTTTGTTGTCATATTAGATGGGAAAATAATTACAGAGGGGTTTATTGACATCTACTTCTGTTATCCTGACCTCCGTGACCTTTTCGTGAACTTTTCCAAACATGTTGTTCAACTTGAGTTCAGAAACCTACATGAGGGTTCTAAATGTGAACACCTGATAACCTGATGGTGAAATCAGACGTGGGACACAGTGTCTCAGTCAGGAGACACTTTATAAACTCTGTCTCTGACTAACTCTTCATTGTTTGTTCCTTCTTGTGAATTCAGCAGAAGTTCTACATGAACTTCTTTCTGTCTTTGAGTAGAAACATGGAGTCTGTTTGTCTCAACGTGACGACACACACGGTTGTGTCGTCACGTCGGTCCGGTAGTCTGATCACTGACTGAGAACCTCATGACTGTGGGTGGAAGACCAGCTGGGATTTAGCTGATGTCTAGTCTCAGTCATAGTCAGTGAAGTGTGCTCACATGTTAGTGTAGCGGTCTGAACTTAGGAGGCAAAGACTTCAGTGTGTGAGTTCAAGTCCCGGTTATTGATGGTAGTAAATGTTTTCTCACTCCATCACAAGTTAAATGCTGCGTCTGACCAACATGTTCTGCTCCATCAGGAGCGGTTCACTGTTTCAGGCTTCATATGTAACGTTAGCACATGTTAGCACACGACAGTGAAACAGTAAAGTCTTGTGGTTTGGTTCAGACCTCGCTGAGGTTGGAGGAGTACGGAGCAGCAGGGTGACGTCCTGATACAACGAGCTGCTGTTGAACCGATGTTTGGGCTGGGCAACGACCTGATGGAGACACAGATGGACAAACTGAGACAGCCTGGACACAAACTAAAGTTCAGGTTCACACACCTGACGTCCAGGTAGCTCAGTGTGTCGGAGGACTGTCCTGAAGGTCTGAGGTTGTGAGTTTGATCCTTGAGGCAGTCTGAGTTTTGAAAACAGCTCTTAAAAGAGTCAAAGGCAGGACACTCAGGTATCTGATGAGCTGGTCTGGAGGTTGTGGGTTTGAATCCTGACTCTTTATAAAGTTGCTGCTCAGAAGAACGAGTGAAAACCTCTGAGAGACTCTTTGTGATGTCATCCTGTTAGCTCAGCAGGGTGACACCAGGGATAGAAGTTCTGAGGTTGTGGGTTCGAGTCTTGTTTGGGTTTGATTCTTATAAAACTGAGTGAAGTCTGAAGTACGGACTGAACAGTGCCCAGAGAAGAACCTCCAGCGCCCGGGGGGAGGGTTGTGTTCCTGAGAGATGGAAGCTTTATGGGGCGATGAACCATCAGCAGCTGAACGTTTGGATGTCTTTAAAACTTTGTTGCATCATCAAAGATCTAATCGTCTGTTTCTACACACCTGAACAGAAAACTGTTCGACTATTAGAAACTAACAAAGAGAGAAAGACTCCAACATTTCAATGAATCAATCTTAATTTGTTCATTTCACAACCAACAAAAGTATCTCATGACACTCTCATTGGTCAAAGAGCCCAGTGTGCTGGAGATCTGCCAAAAAAAGGGTAAAGAAAGACCGAAAAGAAAACCCTTCGACTATAAGATCTTTGATGATGCTCACCTGTTTCTAGAAAGTGGAAACCAGGTGTTGGTGTCCACTTTTTAGAAACAGGTGAGCATCATCAAAAATCAAATAGTCTTAGGGTTTTCTTTTCGGTGAAACAATGATGGTGCTCAAAGGCTCAAAGGCTCAAAGGCAGGACATTCAGGTATCTGATGAGCTGGTCTGGAGGTTGTGGGTTTGAATCCTGACTCTTTATAAAGTTGCTGCTCAGAAGAACGAGTGAAAACCTCTGAGAGACTCTTTGTGATGTCATCCTGTTAGCTCAGCAGGGTGACACCAGGGTCAGCAGTTCTGAGGTTGTGGGTTTGAGTCCTGATTGAAATTTGCGGGTTGATGTTCAAAAGAGTGAAATCTGAAAGAAACAAGGTGCATCAGTCAGATCCAGTAGTTCAGGCTCATAGAGGCCTGGTCAGCAGTTCTGAGGTTGTGGGTTCAATTCTTGTTAGAGTTTGATTTTTATAAAACTCAAGTTTGAAGTACGGACTGAACAGCGCCCAGAGAAAGACAAAACATTTCTTACATTTCACTAAGAGTTCTGGATTTTATTGGAACAAGAGCCAGAATTCAAAACAACACATGACAGAAAGTACAAGTCAACGCAATTTCCACAATTTAATGGAAGAAGTTTAAAATGTAAATGAAGAATCTTTTCAATCTGTTGAATCATTTTGTACAAAGTTAACTGAAGAAGCTGAAAGATTGATGTGACTGTGATCTGTACAGACTCAACATTTCAGCACTGACAATGTTTCTGTGACAGGAGGAGACTCTGCACACTAAACACCACACAGATGCACTGAGGAGGAACCAGAACTGAACCAGGAGAACCCAAATCCAGGATAAAGAAGTTCAGTGAATGTGGTGTTGAAGGTATGGAGGTGGATCAGTGAGTCAGAGGAGACTCTGTAGAAGGACAGAGTGCCAGCAGGACAGTCCACATACACTGCTACTCTACCAGAGGAGGAGGAGGAGGAGGAGGAGGAGATGAATGTTTGTCTGTTAATGTGCCTGACATAGTAACGACCACCATCAGAGCACCACAGACTCCAGGACTGATCATTGTATCCAAACACACAGTCACTGTTTCTGTCTCCTCTCCTTCTGATTCTTCTGTAACTCACTGAAAGGAGAAAGTGAGAGAGAGAGAGCAGCACACAACCTTTTAGGTTCCCAGGTGCCGGAACTTCTGAGAAGAAGAAGAAGAGAACTCTCATTGACACGAAAACCCAGATTTTATCACAGAAAACGATTATTTCTAAAAACTCTGGCTATTGACAGTATATTCTGATTTACAGGATAACAGAAGTAGATGTCCATAAACCCCTCTGTAATTATTTTCCCATCTAATATGACAATAAAATGAAAAAAATATTTTGAGCCCGGCTTTATCACACGATCTGATTTCGTTTTTTAAAATGTATGCAAATTAGCACATTTTTAATGAGATAAGGCCTCATTTGCATATTTAAACATTAAAATACAAAAAACTTGCAATACATTTTTTTCTTAGCTTAACATGAGTAATCAGCTGAGAAAGTTTCATGGTGATATCTATTATTTAATTTTTTTACCCTATTCACCTATAGTATCTCGCCTTAAGCCACTCACATTCCTAGTAACCTTCACTGCATTTAATGATGTTGACCTCTTAGAGTGCTATTAATGGCATAAATAAGTTCCTCGTGCCCAGATACATGGAAATACATCTTTAGTTTACATTTCTATCACATTTAGATCCTAAGATACACACATTTCTAATTTCACCTCAGAGGTCAAATTGAGAATGCCTCCACATCTTAAATTAAAGCTTATGTCCTGAAGAACAAACCCTGAAAGTTTCATGCTTCTTTCACAAAAAGCAAGATTGTCCATATTTTAAGAGTTTAACAGCCCCACTATTTAGGAGCCGCAGCGCCGGATTTCTGTGTGAATTCACGTTGGGTTGTCTTTAATGCGAAGCTGCTTTGCTCTGTGTGAATCACTATTAGCGGAGAATTGGCGAACCGCCGCTGCGGAGATAATGCGTCTTCTCCTGTGTGAAAGGGGTTACAGACATCTCAAACCAAAAATAACTTTACTTAACTCCAAAGCAAGGTAATTCTAAACTAAGTAATGGGATGTGTAAAATGTATAAGGCATCAGTGGTGTTCGCAGTGTATGGATGTGTGAAAATAAGGTGTAAAGTATGTTGTATTGTGCAAAAGCTAAACAAAGAGAAAACGAATGCTGAGGCCAGGTGAGACAGAGAGCCACGCCCCGAAAGGCAGCCTTTATATGTGCAGCTGAAGCCCAGCCCAAAAAAGGCAGGCCCAGGCAGACGCCCCTCCCAGCTCCACCTGTGTCTGGAAAACAAAAGACATGATCAAAGAAGGCAGATTGGGAGGGGTCGTCACAATGGTGAGAGGTCCCAGTGAAGAGAAGTGTTTGGGAAGACAGACTAATCAATAGGGTTAGAGCCACCTGGCCCTTATAATATTGGACAATCCCATTTTTGAGAATAAAATAGCAGTCAACGTATAATGGGATGCGCATCGTTAACATGAAGAAAAAAAGTTTTCTATTGCTGAGCGGGGTATTTCATTGAATACTTAATTCACACCATAAATAAATTCATCATAAAATAATTGAGACATTAAATATAAAACGGTTCAATTTTTTATTCAGTCATTTAAAAGCGTCAGTAGTTTTCAACAAAGTCCTCAACAGTGCATGTAAATACAAAAAACAGAACAAGAAAAGATTCCGATTTTCCCTCGACAACATTAAGTCTAAATTAGGAATGCTATTTAGCGCCCTTCCTGTCAAGCTAGCATGACTTGGTTTGGTATCAATAAACGACTAGGATCATCAAGTTTCATATGATGCTGGTATATTTTAGTGTCAATTCTCTTAAACATGATTCTAAGTAAGTGCTAATGTTGCTCTCTACTTGATGGATTGTATTTAAGTGACTTTTAGCTGTCTTGTTCACCCAGTCAACATACAATATGGCCCCCAAGTGGCCGAAAAACAATTGATCCAGCTTTAAAGAAATGTGTATTCCTGAGTAAAATCACACACCAAAGCATTACATAACATTACATTACATTTCATTAAAAAAAAAAAAAAAGAAACACCAGACCAACAGAAAAATCAGTCTGCGGTCAAACAAACAATATTTCCCCAAGCTGTTAACACTTGCACAGGAACAGTTTTCCGTTTCACGATACATGAGTAATACATGAGTTAAGATTAACACACAACTGATTCAGTATTGAACAACTGTATACTGTGATCCTTCATTACTGACACCCTCATACTTCATTATGGTGACTGGATTAATGGTAATGACATCCAATACATATAAAAATGTTTTTAAAAAAATACATTTTCTATAAGCAGCATAAAGTAAAGCTTCTTCACCTGATTCATGAGGGTCTTGCACCAGGAATTCAAACATGCATTACAGTATCGTCACAGATAAGTGTTCCAGTTTGGTTTCGTATCATTTCCAGGGAACATTTGTGAGGTCACCCCAGTGACCTCCTTTACTGCCATACACTGAGTGTATGCTCAGATAAAAGTCATGTATGCATACTGATACAAAATCCAAACACAGCAGGGCCAAAAATAAGAAGGACAAATTAATTTCAATGTTGCCCCCAGCTGCCAGTTGTTATAGGCACACCTAGCTAAAACTAATGTAGTCTAATACAACAATCTTTCAATAAATCCCACCAAAGAATATGTATTTATTTTGGAGGATGTAGTTTGTGATGCTGTTGAACCGTATTATATTATACTGACAGCTGTTTCTATACTGAATATAGGATTTCTTGCAGGAGTGATACATTCAACTGGATTATTTTTAACCCGTCTCTGGCAAGTGTATATGGTGAACAATAGGACTTATTTAGGATAACATAAAAAGGACATACATGTACATGGAGCAGTTTTGAGGTTTTCTGTCTTCTCTGCAGCACAGAGGACTGATGGAGAGCTTCATCAAATAGTGCAACAACAATCACCTCAGCAAAACCGATGTGCCCATGGTGGTCTGAAGCTGTGTGTCTATTACTGTGTAAGTTCTTCAAGAAAAAGAATCCACAGAGAATTCCTTGTATCAAAGAATCCAACTGATTTGAAAAGATGTTATTTACACCTCTGAAGTGCAGTCGAGCTTGTGCACTCACTTTGGATTGTAGTGCGTGATAAAAAAAAGGGTGTGAATGAGTTTTTTTCTGCAATGGACCAGTACCTCATTAAAAAATGCTACCTAAATCCTGGGTCATCACCAACACCATATTATGCTCTGACACATCTTTCAAAATTGCTCGCTTTCATGGCTTTTAGGAGGAAGATACCATCCATCTGGAAGGTAAGTGCGAGCTGTGGTAGCTAGGTCTAACATCATCGTTGAGGCCGATGTAAAAAAAAGTTACTTCTGAGACTAGCCTGTGAATATTCTCATTCATCCAGGTCATAGTTATCTCAAGGAAATTGAATCGAACGCAACTGGATTTGGTTTTTGTCTTTGAAGACGTTTCACCTCTCATCCAAAAGGCTTCATCAGTTCGACTAACGAAGTCGAAACCAACTTTCCACCATCCCCAACCACCATACCAACGACTGTCGTTGGCAATAATGGAGCACATACGACCCATAGACATCAGTGGCCTTGTGACCGCCTCCTAAGAGGTTAAATACCTGGACCTCCACACCGGCTAGTTGGACTAGTCCCAGCCTAGTCAGCGAGCAGGAACTGATGAAGCCTCTTGGATGAGAGGTGAAACGTCTTCAAAGACAAAAACCAAATCCAGTTGCGTTCGATTCAATTTCCTTGAGACTTCTGAGACTAGACTTCATGAGACCGGCCTCTCACTTTTGTAGCATTGCTGATTTTTTACATCCTGGTCACTTCTAATGAATTCACCGAACAGCTGGTAAATTGGCCCCTGATGAGTTTAGTTCTCTTCTGTTATGATCAATAATCAAACTCTATCCACTGTTGCAGGTGTCACCAGGGTTTGCTCAAGAAGGTCTGCCATCAACAAACCAGGACAAACCATCAACCTTATGACTGAAATAAGGGCCCTGTAAATGTCTGTTAGCCAAGGCATCTCACTCTGTAGCTCCACATGGATCCCCTGCCAGCACTCTGAGTCGACACTGGCTCGATCTGCACCAAGTCCAACAAGATGTCCTCTCCATTCAGGCATCCTCATCTAAGTCAAAGCTGACTGGGTGCAGTCTTTGATGCCTTCAGCTGTGGTGCTCCCTACTCATTTCATTTCATCCCCAGTTTCATGACGGGCACTTTTTTCTTCTCTCTCTCCAAAGTTGCGCGTTCAGTCCTTCCATCCACAAGAATAATGATGCATCTGGATGCTCGGGTTTGCTTGGTAATCTCATCCCTCATTTCATTTGCATGGCGAGTAAAGACTTGTGTCTGTTTGGGGTTCTTATATGCATCTTTACATTCAACACCATGTCTCTTAACCCTTCTCTCTTGTATGTACAGTAAATTATTTATCAGGTCATTTGTATGTTATATACAAAGTTGTATATCATTGTATGTTGTCTGATTCAGCTCTTCAACATCAAACCCATCTTTTTTCTATTTTTTTTCAACTGTAGAAGCTACAACATTTTCTGCCATCTCACAGTATTTGCTCGGGGTGGTGGTGGGTTCCTTTCTTCAATAACAGTCAGAGCTTTTTTAAAAAGGTACCGGTCCATTGCAGAAGCCAACTTTTGCCTGGCCTATACTGCCATATATCAGCAGTAACGTTACAAAGTTATGTACACTGAAGTCGTGTGAACGGCACTGTTTGTGTGAGTGTGTTAGAGACAGGAATGGAAATGGCAGAAACGGCGTCCTGACAGTTGTTGGGGTATTTGTGTTCTTTGGCCCCGTAAATTTCCAACGCTGTACTTATGTTGTGAAAAAGACTTTTTGAATTGTTTCTCTGTGACATGAGCAGTCATGAAGGCTGCAGACTGATTCAGTAATGGCAGTTAAACACACATATCATGCTAAATTTTGCTGCCCACCATGAACTGTTGGTCATACCAGACCAAATAAGACTGGAATTAAAGATATAAATTAAACATTTACAAACAGTTACTTGATCTTCACACAGGAATCATCCATATTCATAACATTACGCAGTAGTTCCATATGTATGGCTCCTCTTCTGCTGTGCAGAGCTCCTGGTTGGAACCCTCCCGCTGCAGGAACTGCTCCCAGTCTGGCCTGTGAACCGAGAGCTCTGTCTGGAAGTGATTCCAGAACCTGGACGCCAACAGGAGAGATTATTGTACATTTAATACAATAAGTGTAAACATTGTGTTCAATTAGTCAGTATTGTGTTGTCAATATGGTTGCCACCCTAAGGGGCCGTTACTTCTATACATATGAGACTTTGATACATGAGATAAAATGTGTGTACTTGTGGTGGTAGATATCCGGGTCTCGGCTTATGCGGTTCTGGTAGCCGATGTACAGGTCATCCCAGAGTCGGCCGTGCAGCACTGTGTATCTCATCACCCCAATCCTGTTTTTTGTCTTTAGGAAACAAACCAAGAAAGAGAAAAAAAAGAAAAATTGAGTGAGAGAGAGATTTTTCACAGAACCATCCCGTTCAGCAGAGGTTATCAGAGTGCTTATTATACAGTACGTCATTTTGGTGATAAAATTATATAAAAGAAACTCACATCGTTTTGTTTGTTTCAGATGTAAATACTATGGTGAAGTTTGATCAAACATTTGGTGAAATCAAACATTTTGCATGCAGTACTGATTACAGTGACATCACTCATCACTTGACTTGTCTGAACACCATTCAAAACATGTGACGCCTCATATCCAAAGCATGTCTCTGTTCATTTTGGTGGCATCTGAATGAAGACTTTGAGATAAAGATGCTAATGGATGAGTGGCGGACTTCTGAACTGACCACAGGTTGCAGTGAGGCAAACTCACATCAGTGAAACTGCTGCCATTTTTTTACAATTATAAATGATTCCCCTTTTCAGTTTTAGTTCAGTTTGGTTTTGACTGCTAGCCTCCGGGTGCTGTGGATTTCTGATGTGATCCCTCACTTGTTCTCTCCATCCGAACATATGCACCAAGTTTGGTTACTACTGCGTTTTCTTTTTTTTTGATCCAGACATGTTTTGCGCTGGTTTTGATGCCATTTGAAGGAGGGGTTCAGATTCAGACGGAATTCAAAATGGTTTGAAATCTATGTTGGTGCACATTAATGTGACTTATATGGACAGACTTATTTGGACCCACAGAATCTAAAAAGATAATAATTCTGTTTCTGAGACTTTGGAGACGGTTCAATAGTTGCAGGACCAAGCGTAAAGGTCATTGTTACAGCACCACCATCTGGCCACAACATGACACAACAAACAGTTCTTTTTTATCGAAAAAACAACAACTGAGTAGTAATTGCATTTGAATATTTCCAACAGCCCTGTCATACAGCTGTGTGTTGTTGTTTTTACAGTGTCTCACCTCTATGTAGGAGTGCTCTCTGTCAGGCCTCTTGGTGGGGAACGACAGATCTAGAAAGTCCACCAAGTAGTCGTAGCCGTCAGGATGTGGTTCAAAGTCGTCATCTGTCTCAATGACCTTGAGTCCACACATTAAGACATTTATACTTTCTTTAAACATCCATTTGTAAGTTGCCAACAGAAAGAAAAGAAGAGTGCAACAAGTTTTCACATCATAATAAGTTGAATACCCAGGAGAACAGAGAGCAGCCGGGGAGGATCACTCAAAGCTGGAAGCAAAGCAAAGAGCTGCTGAGGAAACAAAGCAGAGCACAAATCTCAATGCAGTTTTATTGCCAAAATGAGCTAGCTTAAATTTGTTCGGTGGGTCAGTCAGTCCACCACTTTCGTTGAGAATGAAATATCTCAACAACTACTTGATAGATAGCTAGAACATTTTGTAGGGCTCCTTCGCAGATAACAAAATAGTTGCGTCCCAGATCTGGATCACATACCATGTGGAATGATGGCACTTGGGTGCCATCAGTCCCGGCCATGCCATTCTGGTATCAGAATAGAACGAGCTTTGGCCCAGATTTGGTCCGGTTCTGGTTAATTTGGTGTGGTCTTGGCTGACATCTGACCATGCTATGGCCTGCTTATGGCAGGTGAATCTCGCTGTCTGGGTCAGAACTGTGGTGATCTGCAGACTTTTCCTGTAGCCCCACAATAAGGTCAACCTTTCAATTGGTCCAAAACCTTTGTGACCAAATAACGTTTTGCCAAACCGTTCAGTATGACATTTCCTTTAAAGCCTTTAAAGTAGAGGGATTTAGAGGGAAGACGAGACATGAGAGTGCCATGTCGGTGACTGGAAATGGACTTGGAAAGGTAATTAATATGCTACAGCGATCAGAAAGTGGAAGCAAAGGAAGGGAGTGCCATCGAAGAGGAGAGGCTCTTGCTTGTCAAGTATATTTACCCGCACAACAAGGTTGTAGTTTTGAAAGCCTGCCCAGGTGTAATAAAACTGGATCCAGCTTTTGTGTTTAAATATCTCAGAGCTGATGGCGCTGTTCAGTTCATCCACATAGAAGGCGAAGTCCCAACTGTCCTTGTAGATTTTTGCACTGGCTGGAGGATTTGTGATGGCCTCACTATGTTTGGTAGTGTAATAAAGGAAATATTCACACAAATAACATTACATTTAGATCTTACAATGATTCACATTTGCACTTTAAATGCTGAATCCAGTTCATTATAATTTGGATCCCTTTTTAATGTAGTTTGTCCATCATTCCTTTTGGTATTAATAACACTGTACTCACCAAGTTAAGTGACCTTTGGCGAAGCCCAGCATGCTTTAGTTACTGTTGCTTTCAAGCTTTTCCATTCTCACATAGCACTTTTTTGCAGTTTACAGTGATACAATGGCCATTTATAATTTAAATACTCTATTTTTTAAAAAAAAAACAATGCATTGAGCTTAGACAGAGCAAGACAAAAGCAGTTTCACATTATGAGCCAGCAAACGTTGCTTTCTGGTTTGAAATGAAAACTGTCACATACAGGTATGCACCTGCCTGCTGTGCGTGCCTGGAGTCTCCCACAGGGTGAGGCAGATATATGTACAAGGGTCACGACCAGTCTGATCATCTGTCTACTTGTGTTTCTTCATTACGGTGATGACACAGTGTTATAATAACAACAGGAATGATGGCCCAAACCCAACAGTCTGTTTGAACCCTTCCCTGTGCAAACATGCATGTTCAAAGCCTTGTGGTTTATCTGGTTGAGGAAGTCTGTTTCCTTTCCGATAGTCAGACATGGGACAAAACACACACACAGAGACACAGCGTTCGAGGTGTTTTTTTTAACCTGATAGTGGGGTCTCTCAGTGCGAGGCCGAGGTCCAGCACGCTGCCTGGTTTGGGCGTCCAAGTCATGACATCAGGTGCAAGCTTAGTGATTTGCGCGTTGAGGTCCTCTGCACTGTTTTTAATGTTTGTATCCTTAATGTATCTGTGCACATATACAGTAGAGAGACACAGACACTTTTAGAAGGACCCAAGAGTAGCACAGGTTTTTTTTGTTTTTTTTTACACTTTTATGTTAGATTATTTTCTGAGATAAACTGTATATCTGTATATACAAACTCTACCTGTCTGATGGATGAGCCTCCACAAAATAGCCAGCGAACGGGCAATAGATCCTGGGCTGCAGGGACTTCACGTGCTGAGCTTTGTAATTCAGCAGCTTCTTCCTTTCATTCTTGATAAAGTCTGCCTTCCAGGAATCTGGGCGAAAACATATGACATCACCTTTATGTCATGTTATGGGACAAATGAAGTACACTGTTACCTTGACTAAAATTGCTCTAATTATTCTCTGGGTTTGAACATTGCTGGAAAGATCTGAGATCATGTAAGTACACACCTCAACAAAATATGTTTAAAAAGCCTGGTCGTCTTGAGACCGTTTAGTAAACTCGTCTTCCATGGACATGATGCATGGCTCCATTTGAGGAATCAAAAGCAACAGAACATACATTATATAATAGAAAATAATGCTCCCTGACTATAAATAATCATATTATTTTATGTCATTTTTAACCTGTCATGTGTGCGATAGACTCATTTGTCAAATTTAAAATAAAAATGATGACGTATCTAAGGGATTCAAACTGCGGTGTGCGGTGAGATGAAGTCCCCGCCCACTGAAGTGAGCCTCACCCGTGTATTTCCCCCGATGGAAGGTCATGGGGAATCCTGACGCCCCCCCGGCAAAGTCACTCATCATTAAGTCCACGTTCTGTGGCAGCCTGCCCCCGTTCGGCCTGGTGCAGTCCACAGTGTTCAGGATCATGTGACCTGGAAATATGTAGGTTTTTACTCGACTGCGATTCTAGCGACGGCACTTCAAATTTGAGAGTCACTGAAAAGCACGCACCTTTATATTCAACAATGATGCAGGTGTCCATTTCGGGATGCACACCATCCATCAGGATCATGAATCTCAGGTGTTCATCAACCTGATAGAGACCAAGGGACAGTGACTAGTTACAGTGCTGGTATTCTCGCTTTAGCAGCATTTTTTCATTTTGATTTATTTATAGCAGTTTCAAAAAAATTCCTTTTGAAAGTATTTTCATTACACAGAGGCATAATGCTAATACCTAAAGCCTAATACTTCATGATGTCAATATGAAATAGTCTTTGGTCATTGCCCAGATGTGAGCGGCGGTGACTTACATCTTGCCAGACGCCAAAAGGAACGATGTTGATGTTGGTCAGCTTGACTTGGCTTTGCTCCAAGTACCTGTTGCATCAAGACAGAGAGATCTGCGCTTACATGACACATAAACAGAAACTTCAAACACAAGAAAAATGGAAGTTTTCAACAATAAATGGAATGGGTTAAACCGAGCTCCATCACTCTACTAACCAGAAGACGGGTCTCGATGTGTCGCCGACATAAATGGGGATGTCTGGTCTCCTCTCTGACAGGACCTTCAGTGTGGGGTAACTAGAAACAAAATACATGACAGGTGAGACCTTCCTCCTCTGTCTGTGCCCGACACGGACTTCTGCAGTTCAAAATACTGCACGGAATACACTTTTTATGTATCCAAATATCAATGCAGCATGCGACCAATGTGGACAGTTACCAATTTTACTAGCCAACAGGTTCCGGCACTGCCTTAAGGATAGTCGCTATCAGACATCCTGGACAAACCTGTTGATCCTAATCCACCGATGGCAGTCTTTTTCTGAGTCGTGCTCATGCTAACAAGATATCAACATAACCTTTTAACATCTGTAAGCCTTCAAGCACATAGACGGATATTAATAAACTGAAAGCAAACACAGCCTCCGGCTTATTCTGCGCTTATGAAAGATGTTATACGGCACCTGCATTTGGGAAAAATGAAATTCTCATAGAAAGAGTGTGAAGACAAATACAACCAGATCTACAACCCTTTACAGACCTATTGGACATCCTCTTAAGTGAAAGTGTCTTTTATTAACTGTACTTAAGTATTCAAGGCAATTTTCTGGCAAGTACAAGTAAAAGGAAATTATACATCACACATGTATGTTTACACTGTATGTTATCCCATCGATCGATTATCAGATCTGATAACAGCATAACTTATCGTGATACGTGTTATTTTTTAATCAGGTTGCCAACAGATAAACTGATTTATAAATGGCTACTTAGGCTCGGATTGAGCATGCAATCGCAAATTTAGCAAAGTTATCAAATGAATGTGGTGGAGTTAAAGTCCTATGTTTGCCTCCAAAATGTAGTGGAAGTATAAAGTAGCAGAAATTGGAAATACTCATGTAAAGTACGGGAACCACAATATTGTAAGTAAGTACAGGACTAGAGTGAATCTACTTTGTTTCCATATTTGCACCAGAAATACTGTTTTTACTGTTTTCAGCATTATGTTTAACTCTGACAACCCTGACAAAAAAAATGTATCAGTGTGTACAGCTGAGCTGTTGTCCTTTCAGTGCCCTCAAAGCTGATAGGCTGATCACTCGTCATGAAACCTTTATATTTGCATATCATTTGCATCTTTTGCGAGATAGCCATGACACCATGTACAATAATACATTACAATACAATACAATTTGCACATACAAATAAGTAGATCAGCATAACCATATCCTGTTTTAACTGACACAGAAGAAAAACAAAACTCGGTTCTGATATTATTTGAGAATTGAGGGAGCTTAGAATAATACAAAAGGCCTAAAGGTGCCAAAGTGCTCACTCCCCCACGCTGTTCTGAAGTCAGACTGGGGGTCTGTGTCCCACCGTGTCTGTAACTTTCAAAAAAACTAAAGAGCTAACATTCACACCCACTTCTTGCTGTGACTGATCAGCTGTGTAGAGGTGAGAAAGGATTCAGGGTTTTGGTGTATGATCCACCTTTACTCCCGACACATAAACACTCCTGCCTGTCCACATCCAGTCGGACAACATGTAGTACGAACTTAGTTCTTTGGGAGCATAACCCACAACGTCAGACACGCAGGTGTGCCCAAGGCTGATGTCAGAGGGTTTCTGTGCACTTTTTGCTTTAGGAGATTATAATGAGTGAGTGATATATTTAGTGAGAAATAAATGAACAATACATGCCTTAAATCTCTTTCTGTGCGTGTTTTGTATAAAATGGGGCAAAAGTATCTCTTTAAAGACATTGACAGAGTTTACCTGAGGTGGTCAGAGTGCATGTGGCTGATGTAGATGAGGTCTGCAGCACACAGTCTGTCCAGGGAGTCTTCCGGCGGCTCATGGAGAAGCCACCAGCCTCTGGCAAACGCAGGACCCTTCAGCCACGGGTCGAACATGAAGCGCGTCTGTCCCAGCTGCAGCTCCATGCAGGCGTGGGTCAGGTACGTCACCTGGGAGAGAAGGTCATCATTTGTTTTAGCTGTCACATTATTATCATGATGATTCAGTGTCCGCATTAAAGATGGATAAACCTTTATGTAGCAAAACAAGGCAATCCTGTACAATTTCATTATATGGACAAGTGAGTTTTCTGCTGCAGTCTGAAAAAAAGTGTCAAAATACAAACTTGAACTTTAACTAAACTCTGAAAACTCTGGATTTATTGTGGGCTGTGGTGTAAAAATATGTGAACAGCAGGACACAAACTTTGACTTCTCCTCCCTGGAGCTCCAGAGGCTCTCGCGGGTCAGCCAGCCAGGGGTCGACGGGGTTCAACTCCACCAGCTGAAGCCCCCCATCATCGGAAATCTCTACCTCTGTGTGCGACATACATCAGGATTTGACTAAGTCGGTTACGTTGTTCTGGATAGAGAAAATAACATGCCCCACTCACATTGAGCTTTACAGACGGAAGTACATTCAGATAGTCAACATAAAGGAAATACTCCCCCATAAATCAAACACAACATGAGTTAGTTAGTCCAGTTTTTTATCCCAGCTCTCTCTCAAACAAAAATGATACATCATGACATGGATTTCATTTCAAAATGTAACTTTTTAAGCTGTGGGCTCTTTGACAACCATTAAGTAATGTCTTATCTCCTTCTTACTGTCTCCCCCAGGGCATCTACAAAGCAGCAGCAGTTGTTGTCTGCAGTTGACAGTTGAAAAACTGAGACAGGTTTGGCCGTGTTAGTCAAACATATGTCAAGTTGCATTGAGCCTCCCATCCAAAAGGAAAATGCTTCATGTCTTTTTTATATTGTATTTTTTTCTGTCATGATTGATTTTTCTATTTATTTAGTCATCTCTTTCTGTATTTACATGTTTACCTTCTTATTAAAATAGTAAGTATGTGCAGCCATGACATCAGTAGTCACACATCAGAAAGAGGATTTCAGCTTTTCAGCCTGCTTCTTCAGCTTTCACTGACTGCCTGTTTTTGTTATCTGGAATTGGCTTTACACTATCAAGGCTTTCCTTTTCTACCTGCCTGGAGTTGTTTTGCTGTTTGTTAAAGAGTAGGAAGTGTGTTAAGGGTTATCATAAAAATCTGCTTGCTGCTAGAGACGAGTCCTGACAGCTACGTTTCTGGGCTGTAAAACAATAAGCTGAATAAAATATTTTATCTCAGGTCACCGTTACTGGAATCTTGTGATAACTTCCCGATCAGTTGAAGCGGGACTGAACTTTGCTTTTGATGGTTGCTTATTTAGTCAAACATGTTCTAATACATAGATGTTATAGAACAAATTATTTGACGCTAAGTTTTCAGGGGCTTTAAGTCATTGTGTTTTATTGCCATCACTATCTTCAGTCATTATTTCTAATGATCCAGATGTTGAAACAAGGCAGTGAACATGTGTTATTTTAGCTACGCAGTGGGCGGCCATTCTATATCCATGAACCTTCTGTTGCTTAAAGTGAAGATGAAAGAGGAGAGCGAGCAGCAGAGAGTGACAGATGGGGAAGAAAAATAGAGGGGACTGCATATTTCCAGCATAATGCGATTGTGGGGGCCATTTTGTCAGGTATTTCTAATCAGTTTGGTCTGTTTAGCGTTCATTATCATAAGCTGGAAATCGGATTTGCCTTTGATCCTTGTCGTGCCTGTTTGCCTCCGTATCCGCAGGCAGCCTCTGGCCATCGACAGTGCACAGAACAATAACAGGATGAAATAACTGAGTGCTGGCTAATGGCTCAGACCAAGCCCACGAAGAGGTGATTGTGTGCAAGAGTCTACGTCAGCAGATCAGTCATGATGATAACAGCAGCAATCAATCATCTATCTCCCTGTGAGGTGAATGGATGTCCATATACAGTGCGTGCTATATAATACTCAATATGTTTATAATGGTATTAGGAAGGTTTTTTTTTATTATAAACTTTATACAAAATATTTTCTTTCACAATTGAGTGTTAAAGCTTATTTTTGTTAATATTTATGCTGAGTGAGCTACTTAAAGCTAGGGTCTACAATCCTGGAGAGCTAGCAAGAGAGCTAGCAAGATTTCAAAGTGGCATCTCCTCTAAGTTCCATCCCCCCTCCCCATCCCGTCAGTGCTCCGTCCAAAGCCACGCCCCCACAACGCGCTCAAACGCAGCACCGATGTTGACTCGGGTCCGACTTCTTACTATATCTCAGAGCCTCTTTCGTTGAACCCTTTTCTGCCTCAAACTTTCTTTACTTGCCTTTTTAGCGGGGTGAGTTGGTAGAAGTAACGGTGGCTGCATTTTCTCTGCCATTGTAACCATATGAACTCCGTATTCCTGCAGAGGAGTGTGCTGAATACTTCCGGCATCAGTGAAACCGGACGTGTGCACGCGCGGAGGAGGGCGGGACATGAAGGCATCTGACTAATGAAGGCACTGAGAAAAAAGCTGACCAATCCGTGCTATTAGGGCCGAATAGCACGGATTGGTCAGCTTTTTTCTCAGTCATGCAGCTGCCACAGAGGTCTGATTATTTTCGCTCCTTTTTCTGAATACATAATGTATTGACTATAGGTGTGTAACGATACACAAAAATTACGGTTCAATGACGTACCTCGGTTTTGAGGTCACAGTTCGGTTAATTTTCGGTACAGTATGGGAACAAAATGCAAACATAAAGTGCTGCCTGATAATAAGTTAAATAAATTATTCTCAAATAAACAAAATATATAAAATAAGCTTTCCAATAAATAAAATATTCTCAAGCAAAAAATATATGAAACACTATAAAAATAAATTCCTCACAGCTTGTTAAAGGCTTTTAACAAAACTTTTTCACAAGTAAAGTGCAGCACTAATAGTTCCAGCATGTAGCCCTGTTCAGTTTTACTCAACCTAATTTTTGCCAGAAAGATTAACTTGTCCACATTGACTCCACCCATGAGTTATTTGTGAGTACAGACTTTCATTACGAAGATATAAGGACGACAATATGCACTTTTGGACGATTTATTGACAGTCGCGTTTTTTTGGACAGGCATCGACACAGTCACCTACACTGTCACTGTGTGCTGTGTAGCGCTCGTCGAACAGTGGTTTGCAGGTCGCAGACCCCGACATCTCCGTGTAAAATAGTAGTGTTCAAGCCACGTCAAAATGAATATACATATACATGACTTGGATCGATGAGCAGGGTGATCGGAATGTTTTTACTGGTTAGCGGACATGGCCGAGGACACCTCTCCTGACGGGATTCTCAAACCACACCTCCAGCCCACCTGGGACCCTCACCAGTTAAAATTAACACCGAGTCAAACTGTCACACCGGAAACATGCCCGATCTCAGCTGACCAATGTCGGCACACTGCCCTCGTTTTATCTACTTGTCTTTCTCCGTCGCATTATTTAACTAGGAAGCTGAAGTGTTCCCAAGCAGGAGACTTTAGCGACAAGTGAGGGTCTTTAAGCTCTGCTGGTTTCTCGCTGAGCGTTAGCCATGACGTAAACGGGCTGCACGTGTAGCTGCAGGCGGAAAATAAACACACGCAACTTCCGTTCCGGGAACTCACCCGTGCACAGCCCTGTACCGAACCGAACGTCCTGTACCGAAGCTGTTCAATGCAAATACATGTATCGTTACACCCCTAATTGACTACTCTTAGGACAATGTGTTTCTGAACAACATCGTAGACCCTAGCTTTAAAATATTACTACAGAGCCTGCAACAACCTGCAAGCAGGATGATCATCCTTTTGTCTCTATGCCAAAAGAGCATCTGCTTACGATAATTATAAAAACACCTTTTGACAACAAGTGAATAGCCCCTAATCCATTTTATATTGTGGTATAACTTCACATTGTGTGTCCTTGGTTAAACAGTGACACACAGAATTGTGTGTGCAGCTGTATTTTTTTATTTCCATTATGTACATATACTAAGTGGGTGGATTCAGTAGGGTACTAAAGTACTGCACTGTTTATTTGTTTGTTTTTTAAATGATAGCATCAGTTTAACAATTGGATTTTCAAATTGAATCTTTGAAAGATTTTTCTGAATATCCTGATATTTAGTCCGACCCTCTTTTGTGTTAACGACCACATGCACTCGAGCTGGCATGGACTCCACAAGTCTGGGTAAAACCTGATGACTTACGTTGCCCCAGCATGGTTTGACAGTTTTCCTCAAAATGTCTTGTGATGTGACACAGCAGTCATTGTCACAGCAGTGCAGCCAGCAGAGCCAGCGAAGTGGTGCTGTGTCAAATATTTGTTTAGTTGTTGCCTGGATTAACTATAGAACTCTGTTGTTTCATAAACCTGCCAGCTGCTGCAATCCCAGAGGACAGTGGACCTTGTTTAGGAGCTCTGCCCCGGGCCACAAAAATACATAGAAACGACTCGTTATGAATTCTTCAACCAAAACATAAATAGTGGCAGAACTTACCAAGCTCATCCTGAGAGAAGCTGTCCGGTGGATTCACATAATTCATTGTTGACACATTTAACTTCCAGTTGTGTTTGGTGCATTTAACTGTCCTGTGAGAGCAGAGCAGCCTGTCAGCTGTAATAACAAAGTTTCTTTGACACAGCGTAATGACTTGCGTGCTTCCGTCACATTGACCTCACCTGCCGTCCAGGTCTTCGATGTCTCGGATGAATGACCCTCCTTGGTGTTTGCACTGGTTCTTGCATGCTTTGAAGCCTTCGCTGCTCTTGTATATTATGTAAAATTTACAGTCCCCAGGGTTTTTCTTGAAATTGATTCCATCTTTGAGTGAGCCGACTGCTTCAGCATCCAGTGACAGCAACACCTGTGCTGTTTGAGAGGTCATCTTACCTAAAGTTAGACACCAGATGAAATTTAAAAAATGAAACGGAGCTAGAACGTTAGCACAGAGGAGTTGTAACCACCCTTTAAAAAACTGCCGATTATGCAACTATAGTCTTGAGATTTGTTTAGGCACCAAAAACACATTTGTTAAGAGCTCAGCACGTCAGCCCAGTGAGGCAGGCATTTTCATTTTCAGTACAACAAGGCTACCTTCATGAGGGTGCTTATTTAACTTGGATCTGTGTCATTTACTACAGATGCTGGCACTCGAGTTGACTGCATTCTAGTGCAACTAGTTGGAAAACCAGTTCTGGACAAGCCTGTGAATATTCTCATTCATCCAGGTCATAGTTATCTCAAGGAAATTGAATCGAACGCAACTGGATTTGGTTTTTGTCTTTGAAGACGTTTCACCTCTCATCCAAGAGGCTTCATCAGTTCGACTAACAAAGTCGAAACCAACTTTCCACCATCCCCAATGACCATACCAACGACTGTCGTTGGCAATAATGGAGCACATACGACCCATAGACATCAGTGGCCTTGTGACCGCCTCTTAAGAGGTTAAATACCTGGACCTCCACACCGGCTAGTCAGCGAGCAGGAACTGATGAAGCCTCTTGGATGAGAGGTGAAATGTCTTCAAAGACAAAAACCAAATCCAGTTCTGGACAGTTTAGAGACTGTAGCTGTCTGCAATACACAACATTTTGCACATTCATACACAGAAGCAACATGTCCATGGATTAGACAGAACTGTTTGTAGAACTGATTTAATGAGGCAAGACAGAAGTGCTAACAAACACTATATTCTACAGCGCTCATAGCTGTTGAGTCACAAAGCAGCCATCTTGGATTTTGAGGTCAGGGTTGGTGAGGTGCGTCCAACTTCCCGAGTCAGAAATCCGACTCCAGGGGTTGTTCCAGTTCAACGTGCCGACTGGGAACCTGAGCAGTGGTCAGTGGAGTGGCTTTAAACACTCTTCATGCCACAGTATTATGGAAAATAATAAATGCTTTACATTTCTTCCAGGTTTTTTTTGCAGAAAAAAAGCTTTTTTATGAAGCAGCAAAACCAGGAAATGTTGGGTTTTCACCAGCGGTAACTTTATCACCAGCTGAAAGTGAAAATACAGCAGATGTCGGAAAGTAGAAACAGGGAAAGTGGAGAGAAACTAAACTTCAAACCACAGAGATTCAGTGAGAAGCTACAAACCTCCTGAGAACTGAACCCACAGTGACACTTTCAAAATGTCTTTCTCTTTAGTTTCCTGCACAGACATGAGATGAGTATCATGGATCATGGGTCGGCTGTGGTTGCCTGCGCATGATGACCAGCCTGCCTGGAGGGGGGACCGGCGTCCTTTGGCCCCCCTGTGGAGAGGGTCCACCTCAGACGCAACTCAGCTCAACTCGGCATAAAATTAGCACAGCGGCTTGACCCAGACCGACCAAAAGTAGCAGTAGAAAAGCCCCAATGGTCTTAACGTTAAAGAGGTAAGAGGTCCTTTCCCATACTTGAATGTGCTTTTCAGTATTTAACCAAGACCAGTTTTCTTCCCCTCACCATAGCCAGGTGATATGAGAGGCTGTCATATTCTAAGTGTTGTGGAATAGTCTTCATGTTTGATTGTGACATCAACAATATGTAATCAATAAAGTTTATAATATTATTTTACCTTGTGCTTTGTCATTTTGGCTATTTGCCTGATGAAAACCTGTTAGAGACACAATAATCTCCAGTTTTCCTTCACTGAATCTTTCATAATACATCTGGCCTAAATATAGTGCACACCCCTTTCTGCACAGAATATAAATCACCCATAAAACATGAAGAAAATCCAGATTTGATTTTATTTCTTTTACATTTCTTATAACTATTGCTGTTATTACTTATTTACTATTGTAAATAATCCTGCTGCTGCACAGGGGCCCCCGGTGGGCTCCCATCACTACTCTACGGCTGTGAAAAGGCACTTTTGTGCAGCCACACAATAAAACTTAAAATGACTCTGTTCTGGAATAATCGTTATCTCAGGGTTAGAGTTATCATATCTCTGCGCAGATAACGAATGCTGGATTAAACGCACAGATAAAGTAAACACTCCCAAATAGTTCACAGAAGGATGCACTACAATGAGACAAGAGGAAAGACAAAATTGGACTCTTGGACTTGTTTCTACGTCATTGTCGGTAAGGCTGGGAGAAGATGAGCCACCTAAAAAGGAGATTCTGTTGCCTGTCTTATATAAACCTGGAATTCTAGTTATCCACATGCCAACACACATCTGTATCTGTATGCGTCTGCATGTCTGTGACAGTGCCGGGTTCACACTGGAATAATAAATCAGCCTGGGAATCTTATCTCATCTAATCTAATCTAATTTTACAGCTTGTACTGGCACTTTCTGTCCAGGCTCTACTCCCTTTGGTTCGCTCCTTCTTAGTCATTTTGTGTCTCTTTCTTTCTCTCTCCTGTCCTTTCAATTTTCTCGCCCCACTGCAGCGACGTGCTCTCCATGCGCTGACTGATGGTTTTGTTGATGCGTATGTGCATGTGACCAATCACTGGCCCACAGGTCTGAGGGACAGCAGCAGTAGTCTCACAGCAAGGAGCGTCCAGGTTCCAACCTGTGGGCCTTTCTGTATGAAGTTTGCATGTTAGTCCTGTGCCTGCCTTTGCCTTCGCTGGGTGCTCCGGTTTCCTCCCACTGTCTGACTGGCATCTCCAGTTTCCATCCACAGCCTAGCGTTACGTGACTTTAAAATGCCTGTAGGTGTGATGCGAGTGTGAATGGGTGTCTGCTGCGATTGGCTCTCGTCTCCTGTGACTCTCTGAAGGACCTGTCAAATTAAACTGATCTTAAAGAACTGGTGGTGACAAAGGATGACGCATCACGTCGCATCACATTACATGCGTCATGCCGCGTTGTGCTGCCTTATGTTGCACGGTGTCAAATCATGGATACTGGGGCGCCGTTTTGCTCAGTTGGTAGAGCGGGCGTCCCATGTACAGAGGCTTTGTCCTCGCTGCAGCGGCCCCGGGTTCGAGTCCCAGCCTGGGGCCCTTTGCTGCGTGTCACTCCCCCTCTCTCTCATCCTGTTTCCTGTCTTGACTTCAGCTGTACTGTCAATAAAGCCATATAAAGGCCAATATATATATATATAGACTTTAAAGAAAAATCATGGATAGTACTGCGACAGGCTCAGGGGGCTTTCCCTTCCCAGATAGCAAAATTCTACCAGATCCCCCTCATCAGCCCCTCAGTCTAATCTGCCTGACACATCCATCCTTTATCTTACTGAGATAAGCCTGTGAATATTCTCATTCATCCAGGTCATATTTATCTCAAGGAAATTTAATTGAACGCATCTGGATTTGGTGTTTGTCTTGTAAAGACAAACACCAAATCCAGTTGCGTTCGATTCAATTTCCTTGAGATAACTATGACTATTGAATCTATTGAACTATTGAATCTATCAATTGAATCTATTGAACTATTGAATCTTTTCAAGACAAAAACCAAATCCAGTTGCGTTCGATTCAATTTCCTTGAGATAACTATGACTATTGAATCTATTGAACTATTGAATCTATCAATTGAATCTATTGAACTATTGAATCAAACGCAACTGGATCCAGTTGCGTTCGATTCAATAGTTCAACTGGATTTGGTTTTTGTCTTTTCAAGACAAAAACCAAATCCAGTTGCGTTCGATTCAATTTCCTTGAGATCTTACTGAGATGTGTCCAAGTTAGATGCTATGGCCCCGACCATGACTCTGAAATAGCTAGCTAGCGACCTAGCTGTGTATTGATGAATCCATGCCGCTGTCCGTGGTGCTGAAGTAGCAGACAGATTTGTAATCTGTTTTTTTCTGCATCTTTTTCTATCAAGCCCAACCTTCTGCACTAAAATTATTTAATTCTCTATTATATTGTCATCTATGTACTCTATAGAGTAGTGCCACATGTAAGAAATTACATAGTGTTCCTGTCTTTGATCAATGTGCTGTAAAGACAGGATCAGGATGTGACAGGAGGAGGGGAGAATGCATTTTTGCTTGAGGTGTTAGAAGGCCACAGGTGGGGCTTCACCCTCTACATGGAGGGATACAGAAATGTAGATAAGATGACATTTACTGTCCCATCTAAAACATCAAAGGGTCACTGTGTTTGTTAAGAAAATGACTGATGTAAAAGTAGGTAACCTCCTCTCTGTTCTGTATTTAAGGCAGTAACATTTTGAGATCTGGAGAGAACGCTTTGGCCTTCTCTCCACGCTGTTATTAAAGAGATCTGATTCATACGCTGAAGTCTAAGAAATTCTTCGGAGACTTAGCAACTCTCAACCTCACAGAATTTCCACTACGCACGTCACGATCAAAGTAAAAGGCAGCAAAAGGATGAGACACACTGCTGCCTGTAGTATTACTGTAGATTTGTGTCCTTTGGAAGGTGTGCATTGTGTGTGTGTGTGTTAAAAATGAACACATGCGTGACTAGCAGTACCAGTGGTGTAGCTGGGGTAAATATTTGGCTACTGAATACAGTTTCATCCTGTTTCAGTTCCTCGAAATCTCTAACTCAGTCATGGATTTTATGATAGATCTGTTATCTACTGGGATTTTAAGAGAATTATATTGTCTTGCAGGTGTTTGCTTGTAGTAACTCTGGTAAGAAAGGCCAGGTGATCTAAACAACAGCGGTGTTATAATATGGTTTATAAAGCCTCTTTATGATACATTTATTTTTTTATCACACACTCCTACGCAATGTCTATGATCTGATAGCATCCATCTACAGTTTTATTTGAGGCAAAATATTCCCCTCTCACACCTCGCACATTCAACAAGTTAATACGCCTGACTCGCCTCCAAAAGGATTAATCCCAAGAGGGAATAATATAACTTAGCAGTGAAGCAACAAAAACTGGTTAATGTGTGACCAAGCATGACAATGAACAAAACATGAGGAAGCTCACCTCACCTGTGAGTTTTTTTTTTAAATAAATCACCAAGCAACACAAATCTCTTGACATTATTCATACGGTACAGGCCTGTCAGGGCATCAGCTGCAACACTTTCCTAAAATTAAAAAAATAAAAACCTTGGTCATCATTATTAGGGATAGTGGAAGCAAGTGAAACTGCAGCAACATAACCCACTTCATTTGAGGGGCTTTGTCCCTCTTGGGACTAGGAAGCATAGGACTTCAACCAAGGGTGTAGCCGTTCCAGCGTGGAGAGTGGTGGGGACACTTGGGGACACTCCTCCAGACATCTGAGGAATTTTTCATTGCATTTCCTGCAGTTCTACACAATACACTATGGCCATACAGCACAATAGAAGGTGGGTAAGTATCAGTGCAATCACAGCATTTTAACTTATAAACAGTAAAATTCAAAATCACCCTACAGCACACAGTACAAGTACAACTCTTAAAATTTACCAGCAAGAACACCCTGCAACAGCGGTGTCCAGTTGTGGTCGACTGAAAGACTTTTTCATAAAATTTACATTTAATTCCTATCAAATTCAGATGATCATTCAAAATGATCCTTTAACTATTTGCTTGAGTTCTCCCCAGTGTACAAGCCACATTTTTTCATGTACCTTCTAATGCTGTTCACCTGTTCTCTTTCCTTTGCCTCAGTCTGTAGTTCCGGTCTCCTCAACTGCCGCTATAGCTCATTGAGATAATAGATAACAGCGGCTACACACAACAGGACTGAGAGTTTCTGTTTAGAGGAACCTGAAGCATTTAAAAGTTAACTGTAGTTTAACGTGACGACACAACAAGTTCTAAGTTTGAATCAATCCAAACGAATACAATCATTTATTTCTTCAACGTTTTAATTTTGTTTTTATTATCATGGAACTTTTAACTCGAAAACTATTGAAGACGATAAAGTAAAGACACAACATTTGGATCGCTGATCAGCATCTGCCAATTCTGCTTCCAGCAATCGATCCAACAATTCCAACAATTCCTGTTCAGAGCACCCTTATTAAAAAGCCACAAGCAGAACACAGCTAACAAGCACAAACAAGCATTCACCCTCCGAACAAAATACTGAAAGTGCTGCAGAAGAGCTCCACAACAGACAAAGCTGACACATGAGCACAATCCACAGCGGCTTCTGAATGACTAACCTCGCTCAAACAAGCTTTACTTTAGCTCACCACCAAGCCCCCGTATCTTAACGACAAATCAATTAAACACACAAACCAAATCTCACACAGGTCAAGAGCAGCCACATGCTTCTCAGTCTGGACCGTTTTCTGGATGTAAATTTCTTAAATGAACGGATGAGTCAAAAAACACAAGTGTGGTGCAGCAGGATGGAGTGAGTCTGGGAGCTTAACAAAAGGGCCTGCCTGGACTCAGCCTACAGGGGGTCGATGGGAAACACCAAAATAAAACAGAAAAAGGTCTATGCTACTGTACAAAATGATCAGAGGTCACTGTGTCTCTTTGTGCTTCCTCTTCCTGCTGAACAGGGGAAAACGAAGCCTTTTCATGCAAAACAGACGTTTGGTGAAACAACAGCAGTTACAGACTGCCATTCAAAATGGGACCTGCAGGCCCAAGTTGAAAGATTAACATTATTTTTTTTTTAAATATTGTAAGATGAGTCAGTCTCTTTCAATATCTAGGGTTCCTAATTAATCATTATTTTTCATAATCTGAGCACGGCAAGAACAGCACTTTGTATCTTACTTAGAATTTAGAAAGATTGGCCAAACATTTCTTATCACTGGTTGTTAACTCAAAGGAGAGAAAATGAGTTTGATCAGACTTAGAAAATGGATCATAAGAATGCTTTTTGCCTCTCAGGGCATTTTGCATTTTCATGATACTTACTCTTTCCCCAGAGTCCGCCATTAAGTTTAAGTTTTGGCCCTCCAAGCTCTCTATTTTAGTTTTTTTTGCCTTTTGTCCTTTTTATCAGGGCCTCTGCCTCTTGTGGCGATAAGAGTAGTACGGCCGCATTTGAAGATGTTTTTCACACTATATCCTCTATTTCTTCGTTTACTTAATTAAGTTTACTAATTTAAATACAAGTTGTGAGGGAGAATCAAGTATTATGGATCATAAATTGTCCCACAATTCAGGGTAATCCTGTTGAGGAAACAGAAACTGAAATCTCATGAGGACAAATAGATGGCTAGATGGAAAGACTTCTAAACTATTACTGGGTATTAGGATGGTATGATAATGATAATAATGATAATGGATAAAGCCTCTCCACAGCATACTATATAATAATGCTAAAGATTACTAATTAGCCATAAATGTAAGCAATTTTGACTGAAGGTTTATTATGGGTTTCTCGTATTTTATGGTTGGAGATAAATTCCCTGCGGACTGTGAAGTCTGGCCTTGGATTATGTATTGTTTCTTGATTGATAACTGCGACTATAAATTCAACATTTTTTCACTGATTGAATTTATTATTTTCTTTTCTATATATGTCTATATAAAATGACGTGGACACCATTCACATCAAAATCAGCAACATGTTTTCCAAAAGGAAATTACATCTCTTTTGAATTGTTTTCCTACTATTTCAAACCCGAAACACACAAGGAAATGATGTTAGTTAAATTTTTTCAGTTTCAGGGAATTGATAATATTATTCTAGCATTCATTCAAAACAAATCAAACAAAAAAAACTGTATTACCTTTATCAATATATATTTCTGACCATTTAGCTTTAGTTTACTAAGTTTACCATTTACCAAGTAGGCCTATGTTGTATTTTTATTATTACTTATTTTTTATTGAGAACGTTGAGCTATCATTATTATTATTATTATTATTATTATTATTATTATTATTATTATTATTATAAAAACATATCTTCCAAAAAAATGCATTCACATCATAAGTTTATTAGGCTATACATTTCTTCTGGTGTTCTATGAATCCAATGGTTTCATCAGCTCATAATCTGGGCCAATTCTATCGACTTCGACTAGACTGAGTGAATTTAAGACCCCATTTTTCTGAATTAACAAGCGGACAAGAAGAGACCCGAGTGCTACGTTTAAAGACACGACAATAACGCCGAAGAGTTCACCTTCAGAGTAGAGATGAGATGGTGAACTGCGAGGTTGATTAAGAAAAAAGAATCGCAGATTTCGGACCAGCCATATCAAAGACACGCTGCTCTGTGCTCCGTTATGTAAAACTACTGTAAACGCAGAGCTCCCTGGCTTAAACACTACCACTTTTTATAAAGAGCCTCACACGCGTCCACTAACGAGACTGACGTTCAAACGTGATGAAGGGTCGACAGAGAGAGCAGAGGAACGAACGCCACAAATGAAGAATGATTTACTATATGATTTCAGCCATTTAATTAAACTATGGAGTAAGCTTCTGAGCAGATTCGTTTACTTTGTGTGTTAATGACACCAGAAAATAAACTTGTAAGTGTCTTCATTTGTAGCAGCATAAAAGAAATTGCTCCAGTTTTAAGCTGCTCCCCGGTCAGTGTAGCGTCTGCAGCTTGCTAACTTTCAGTAAAGAAAATTAGCTAGTTCTGCTTTAGCTTCGCTGCTCCTAATGAGGCTCCATTAGCCGCAGTGTTAACACTGATAACGTATGCTGCAATATTAATACTAATATTGTAATAATTAAAAACGTACACAGCAACACAGCGTATTAACACTTCTTTTTTTCTTCTTTTCGAGGACCAAACTTGAAAATGCAGTTTTCAGAAACCGACTGTCTCAAGTGAACGTGTCAGAGAGAGAGCAGGTTGGAGAATCCACCTGACACCCGACACACACCGTGTGTAGCCTAATGAGGGCTCTCCATCACGGGCCACACTTATTTTATTTTTTTCCCTGTCCAGTGCCGAAATAACAGCAACAGTATCCATTTTCAATCATTTTATCTGTTGGAAATAATCCCCCCGTCTTACACCTGCCCGCGTAGCCCACTTTAAGAGCATCTCAACAGAATGACGCACTTGACTCACCTCTAAAAGATGCTGCTGTTTTTTTTTTTTATTCCGAGAGAAATGTCAGGAGCCGGTGTCACTTAGCAGAGCTGTCAAATGCAACGAGGTGTTCTCTCTAAAGTAAGTCACCTACTTTAGAAGAAGGCTGCAGCTGTCTGTAAAACAGACCATCCCGCACCTCAGTCCGGAGTGAGCAGCCGCCGCTGCGTACAGGCTTGTCTTGCCCGATGTGGACGAGCACACGCCCTGCTCTTGAACGCCACACCCGACACCAAACACCCAGACCGGTGAGAACACGCGGAGCGCATTAACCTCGATTAGAGATGGGATTTATGGCTCTTTGGAGGGAGCCGGATCTTTGGGATCCGTTCATTTGAAAGAAGAATTCAAAAGACTGGCTCATTTGGCTCATTTTTATATTTATTCACTTTTAAGAAGCCAGCCTTGGGTTAATTCATTTAATCCTGGAAATAATCACAGGGAGGAATGATGGGCTGGGATTTGTATCAGAATAATTTCAAACTCAGATTTCCCACCAATATTTGAGTATGAATTATTCTGAAATATTGATTATAGCTTTATTTGACATGTGTGGACAAGATTTTAAAGTCTGATATGGATTCATTGTAAATATTCCACTGCCATATCCCTCTGAGTTGACAGTGAGATCACTATTTACCCTTTGTATAAAGTGTGTGTATGTGTGTAAAACTACTTTGACTTATGTTATTCATGTAACACCTAAACAGTTAGGCTATAAATACACAATAAAAAACAAAGCAGGCTACAATGAAGTTACATGCAAAAGGTTTTAGTGCAAAATGTCCCACACAAGAACATTTTTAACAATACAGAAAAACTCAAAACAATATTTTAAAATTCTCCCCCTCCTTCAGGCTGCTCTGCCGACTCTGAGGCGCTTGCTTTTTTTTTTTTTCACTGAGACACTCATGTGAAGGGAGCGTGCCATGCACAACTCATTTGCATATGAAATAAGCACTCCTCCCCATGCTCTCTCAGTCTACCGATTCCGACGCACTTGCTTTTTTTTTTTTTTTTTTTTTTTTTTACTGAGGCACTCACGTGAAGGGAGCTTGAGAGAGAGAAAAAGAACGGCTCCCAACCAAACGCGACTCGGTTCCCATCGTTCATGTTAATGAGCCGTTCAAAAGATTCGGTTCGTTCGTGAACGTCACAACTCTAACTTCGATTGACTTACTGCTATCAGCGAAACACCTGAGGAGGGGGAGAAGGGACTCGTTTCCATAAAATGGTTGATGAATGTGACATTAAACAAACAAACTTTCTGTCTCTGCTGATGACACAGGCACAACTGGGAAAGCCCCACTTCTACAAAGTGCTAGGCTCTAGCCTAGGTTAATGTCTCTCATTTGTACATTCACACACATAGGCCTACCAATATAGCCTATATGAGAAACAGATAGGAACCAAAAACAACGTCTGTAACGTTCTCTGATGATTATAAACGTTAACTCCTCCTGATATGTTCAGTATACAGGTCGGCACCAAACCACAGGATGTGTTTTATAATGTTTCTATGTGTTTACAGCTGCTAATGTCCGTAACGCTGCTACTGTGATGATAGCAAATGGTATCACCCTCTTCTCACCGTTACTTCTCCTCTGTAGGCTACCTGCACCGCTCCGCAGCCCGACCGACCCCGTCCGTTTATTTAACAAAAATAGCAGCGCGACAAATAAACTGCGTACCTGTGTAGTGCGTACTTGTGCCTCGGTTGTTAAAGTTTATTGTTGCTTTGAGACTAACTTTAACAGTCGGGAGCCACGTAAACACGACGTCACGCGCGTCTTTTCTGGTCAGTCGTCACGGAAACATGAAGCCCTGCCAGTGGTGCTGCGTTTAAGTTTGGACCAGAGTGAGAACAAACGTGTGGACATATCACTGCATACTAGCAGTATGTGTGAACACACTCACTGTGGCTTTTGAAATGAATTGTTATTTATTCCTAGATTTATAGGCCTATCTGTTATTTTTCAGTTGTGTCTGACTATCAAACTAGACAATAAAAGAAAGTTAAATGTTTTTCTTTTGCTGTAGCCTATTCATTTATGTTTTACAGAGGATTAAACCTAAGCCAGGCTTTGCAACAATATAACAATCACATCACATTCATGCAGGTGTAGTATATACTGCACACACACACACACACACACACACACAAACAGCAGGTATACAGGCCATTTATAACACACAAGTATGAGGTGTGAAAGATAACTCCTAGCGAAAACATCTGCAAAAAGTGCTGCAAAGACCACAATGCAACACATTAGACAAAAAGTGTGGGTGTTAAAACACCCACTTCCCCCACAGGTGTGACGCCCCTGTGTCAGCTAAAGCAATAGAATGCATAATTCCATGTGAACTCCACCCAGACCTCTTTATCTCTCACTCAATGTTTGCTTCATAAAGCCTTAACTGTACAAAAGATGAAGGCGGTAGCCGACTTCTATTGAGGACTGGATCTGCCAAAATCAAATAAATCAATCTATGTGGGCTAGTTTTGGAAAAATAAATTCAGAAAGCTAATATTTAAATTATTGACAAGGTTATAATACAAAGAGAATCATTTATCATTTCCACAGCTGAATAAATAAGCCTTGATCGGAAGAAAATAAGATCCCCGAGCACAGTTTAATGCTAGAGAGGTGGCAGGGTCCGCCACATATAAACACAGTACAACATTCTGAAATTGTGTTGTGCTTTAGGGTCAGTCTGTTTATTTGGTTTACATAATGCACCTTTAAAGCCCAAAAATAATGATAATAAATGTAGGCATTAATTCATTTATAAAGAAAATGTGACATAAATTGATACAGGCTATCTGTTTTAATTTGCTTCCGTATTTGTGTTTGTTTTAATTCACTTATACATTTATTTGCCTCATAAAATTTTCTATTTCAATTTTAATTTATTCAGTTTCAAAGTTTACTTTCTCAGTAAACCTTCTAATTTCTCTATTATTTTCATTTTGTATTTTTCCCAATATATCTCCACAAGCTTATTTATTTCTATAGTTTCTTGTTCATTTATGCACATCTGCTTCATAATGCAACGGAGGGGGCGGTCATTCAAAGTGAGTCATGGGGTCGACTTTTTGCCTGGTCTATTGTAGCTGCACCAGCGCTAGCAGAAAGGTCATTCAATTATTCTGCTATACTGTAGGTGAGAAAGTGCCCTGGCTTGTTTCTATTCCTTTAAACCAAGCTATCGCCTCAGGCCGCGCTAAGTAACACAGGAAATGCCAAACGTGGACTACTTGGATAATAAACAAATGCCTCCTCCGGGGATAATCAAACTGAAATGTGCTTTTACAAGCTCTCAACGTCCCAATGAAATAAAAGGTGATAACTGAAGGCGTATAACAGCTTGCATTTCAAAGGGTTCAGTTAAGATAAACCGACGGTAAACAAACAAAAGAAAACCTGAAGGCGTCTGGCTAGCAGGCAAGGCAAGCAACACTTATGTGCAAAGTAAATGTTTCACTAGTGCAAAACAGGTTTAGCATATTTCACACCGGATTTTGAGCACCACCACCTTGTGTCTGAACATGTTTACCTGCGTGTGCCTTGGTTTTGGCAGTGGGTGAAAGAATGATGTGGGAAAGAACGTATTTATATTACTTTCTTTTTTAATCTTCAGTGGAGAACCAAACAGTATGACCAGTGAACATAAGATTTCAGAAGAGGTCCAAAGAGGACATATTGTGCTTTTTGCCTTTCCTTTATTGTGTTATGTGGCATTTTAGTGTGGCATGTCAAAGGTCTGCAAAGTCAAAAAGCCCAAAGACAACACCAAAGAGAGTTACTCTCTCCCACAGATAAAACACTGCTCCTGCACTGCCTGAAACACCTGGTTTGGAGTAGAGCTTTTACTTCTGTAACTTATGTGCGTCACTATGTAACAGGTGTTATATCAATATATATCTTTATATACTTATTATAAAATATACACACTCCAGTCAGTCAGCAGTAATACAGTTGCTACTGCTGTAACAGCGTTATTTTAGATCACACTACCTTGTTCGGCATGACTCGCTCTACTCTGCCTCTGATTATCTTCATCCTGCCCTTTAAGTAATTTGCATGTGCAACTCTCGCCAACGATTGAACAGACATTAGATGTCTCACTCTGTAGCCAAAACGGAGTGTTCAAGACATTTGGAAATTAACAAAAAAGTATCATCAGAATGTGAAGAGAAAAAGGAGTTTTGACGTTATGTCCAAGACGTACGTTTTGCAGAGATGTCCACTGACGTTATCATGCTAACCAGATAGCACCGGCCTGTCCTCTCTCGAATAACCAATCCCAGCCTCCACTCTAGACTGCTTATGGCAGGGCTAATTGAGCTAGCTAGCTGATGACAGCTACACTCAGCAGCATATTACTCTGTTGATATATTAGATTTACATTTAGGGCATTTATCAGACGCTTTTCTCCAAAGAAACATTCATACATACATTTATACACTGATGGCGGTGGCTGCCATGCAAGGTGCCGACCAGCACATCAGGAGCAGTTTGGGATACAGTGCATTGCCCAAGGACACTTCGACATGTAGACCAGGGGAATCAAACCAGCGACCTTCCAATAACAAAACACTGGGTTTACCCCTAAGCCATAGCCGCCCCATATATTATATCATATCATATATATATTGACAGAAAGTCATGTGCAGTTATTATTTCAAGGCCACAGTTCAATGCCTTTTAACTACTTGACTTGAGTTGGGCTGTTTTGAGGACTTTCATCTTACATTGTTGCTTCATTTGGTCACACTTGAGTTTAAGAACTTTTGCAATGGTTACATGGTACATTTTGTCCCTGAACAGCAGGGAGGAAATGGAATGTTTTTTGTGGACGGGTAAAAACGTATTTCAAAGCTTTGTACATAGTTATTTGCTCAACCATTGCCTTTTGCGTAGCTCAACAGACAAGGGCATTTTCTTCTCTCTCCAACTGTCTAACAGAACTTTCTCCATGCAGACTTCCCCACACGCTTATCAGCAACAGCTTTGGGTGGATCCTGAACATGAGCAGGAAATCTAGCTCTCACACATATGAGCTGGTGCTTATTTACCGTACGTTGTGAATATGTGCTGAATGCACATTAAAAAAGGGGTCACTTCTCCAAACAAAAAGTCACAAATAGAGAATGTAAGAGTTGAAGTTCATGTGCGTTCACTCGGCAAGGCTTGAGAAAGGCTGATCTACAGGAGAATAAATATTGAAGGTACTACAGAAAGCCTGAGAGCTAAGTACTGTAAAGTTCAATTTTGAGGTGTTTTGTTCAAGTATTTCCTTTTTTCTGCTGCTTTATACTTTAATTCCACTTGGAATTACTTGGGAAGTGTTACCAATCAGACAGCGTTGTCGGCTGGAAGATCTGAGAGACCACAGGGAACACGGACAGGGAATTATACAGTCTGGGAGTCTGAGACCACACTGAACATCTCAATTATTGTCACATAAACCTGGAAATAATCAGACAGTTTGAGGAAGCAGCGATGTTGCTTTTTTTTTTTTTTTTCTCTCGAAATAATGAGTTTGTCAAGTCATTTTTTCATTATTTTGTCTTATCTTGTTTTACTTTATTTATGATTTATTTACTTATATATTTCATGGATTAAAAAGCAGTTTTAGACTTTTAACCACCATTAGTATTTTATCATTCTTAGTTTTAGAGTTGTATAATTTTATCTTTTAATTTTACTGCCTCTAGTGTCCCCTCAGTGAAATAGGCCTACATCAACGATTGCACTTCCTCAGTTCTGCAATACCTGTTGTTTGTGCCCTGTTTTACTTATTACCATTTATTTATTATTACTCACTCTTTTGTTTTACTTATTGTGTTATAAGTAGCTGGATGTATGTGTGTGTATATGCGTGTGTGTGCGTGTATGAGTGTGGCTGGTTCTGACACTGTGGTGCAGAGTACTGAACTATGAGCAGGATGTACTCTCGGGTAAATGTCGTATGGTTTCCTATCATGGACGGTTCGACCGCATAGATGAGCTTGCCAGAAAACATACAGATAAAAAGGGAAGTTAGCGTGCTGTGTAGATTAAGAATTTGGACATCACTCGGTGTGTGTGTGAGTTCGTGTGTGTGTGTGTGTGTGTGTGTGTGTGTAAATGTATGTGTGTATTGGGAAGAGGGATATCTGCTATTAAGGTGTCTAATTAATTTCCATTCCAGCACATTGTATCCTGCAGTTTTCTATTTTGGTGGCCGTGTATATATATTTTTCAGAAAACATCTGGATAAGATTATTAGAATGAAAACAGCCCGGTGTGTTTCCAATGTGTCATAAATCAATTAAGGCTATACGTTTTTCATGTGGCTCTTTTTTTCTATTAGCACGATTCCGCTGCATGTTTCTGTGCAAAATATCAACAGAATGATCTTAGGGCACAAGTGCTACAGGCAGCTTGACCTCTACTGTCAAGAAACGTTCAGACATGTCTGCGTTCGAGAGATAAAGCTAAGTGTTCCACCCTGTTTTCCAGGGAAACATCTCAAACATCCGCAAAAATAAAGGGAAACTGGGTTACGGGGGGGTTCTTCCATGTTGCACTTCCAAAAATGATGACTCCAAAATATGCACTTTTTTTTGTTGATCAAAATGCACATCACCCATTCTTGTCTTTGTTTCAAACACACTTTGTGGTTTGAAAGCAAACTAAGGCTCAAACTGCTGCATTTCTCACAGCACTAAATAATATTTCTGCGGACTGCTGAGCCATGTTAGAGGAAGGAAGGAGCCCATTATGGAAGCACATGTGGGCCAAGCTGCCAAATGTAAAACACTGTCATGGTATGGAAAGAGAACTTACCCCGTCTGTAGGCACTGGTCTCAGGGTTGTCTGAAGAGCCACTCCTTTTGCTCTGACAGTCTGTAGCAAATCAAATACTTGATTTGTTTAAAATGTTTTAAACCTGCTGTTTAATAATCCAATAATATGTTTTACAAAAGCATCCAACTTTTGAGTTGTTTTTGAACTCTGCACTCTGTCATCTTGTTCTCAGCGCTGAAGCTGTTGCAGCCCCTGTGTTTCAGCAGAGAGTTGATGCGCTCTCTGTAAATAGTCCTACACTTCTATCAAAAAAAAAAGTGCACATCCCTGGTTGGACTTCCTCCAACTTTAAGAAAAAAAAAAAAAAAAAAAGCGGGGCGGTGGAGGGGAGGTTCACTATCAGAAGAGAACTGTAGAGTATATCTCCAAACACCAGGGGGCGACAGTCACATTTCTTCCTCGCTGTGTTTTTTTTTTCCCTCACACTGTGTGTATGGCAGTACTCCCTCCTTCACCACGTTCATTTATAATTTTCCAACTACTGATAATAATGGAACAGTTCACCGAAAAATGCAGTCATTATCTGCTCAACCCTGTTGAGCCCTTATGGAAAAGTTGACTGAAGTCTTGTAGTCCACGAAACCATTTCTAAAGCTACACAGCAGAACAGCGTTGCAGCATTCTCCTAAACCACTGACGCAGATGGGGACCTGTTTTAACACGTAAAAAAACAAAACTGAAAGAAAACATAAAATCCATACAGCTCATCCCAACTGATCCAGCCTTTGGAGACTTTGATTCTACCTGTGGTCAGGGACAAAGGATATGGAGTCTTGAGCAACCGTACTGCTTCTGGCCAAGCAGTAGCACAACCACAACTTGTCACAGTCACTCTCTCTCTGGATTTTGTATACATTTCATTATCCAGATTTGAGCTGGTAGCCAAACTTTTCTTTACCCCTGGATGAGCTGATTCCCCCCTGCTTCCGTTCTTTCAATGTGCTACCATCTAATGGCTGCACTGTAGCTTCACATTTGACAGACCATTTCGAGGGTGGTGCAGATCTTCTCGTCTATCTCTAAGCGAGAAAGTAATGAAGTTTTTTGCTCAAAAACGTTTTCAGATAACATTAAGCGTAGGGTTGATTTCTATGGACTTGTGAGTCAGCCCACAGAGAAACAGAGCAGAAGCAGAAGTGCCCTGCTCGTAAACTGACCCCAACACCGTGAAGTCTAACCCCTTAATGACTTAATGTACAAAACCACACAAGCATCATGTTTTCCTCAGTGTTCCCATTAGATTGCACTTCACATGGTCTATTAAAGAACACATGGGATATTAACTCACCATCTCTTGCAGTAAAGACGTTTGGCATGGCTCCATCAACAGCCGTCAAATGCTGGAATGTCTCTGATAATGATAACTGAAAATACATGAGCAGAGACAACACAGGATGTGGTGGACATATTTAGAGCCTAAACACCTCAGCAGTTCAGTGCATGTTCCGCTGCCCTATCGAGAACATTTCTTCATGCTCCTTGTACACCCATTGTTACCTGTTTTTTTTTTTTAATGCAATTCAAATAGGCTACATCCACCATATGTAGGACTGAATCCACCAAAAACAAAAATACAATTATAAATGGCTCAATAAATATTTGGTAAGCCATTAAATGCAACAAAACTAATCTTCAAAATGTTTCTGAAAAAAAGGCATAAAAGGGATACTGTGTAGTTTGAGTTTTTTTTATTTTTATTTTTTTACAACATTAAGATAAGAATACAAACTCAGAATTGTTATCTTTTCCATAAATGAATAAACAAGCAGTTCTCAGAGGAAAATAAGTAAAACTAAACTGTGCTGTCCTTTAAGGTCAGTTTGTTTATTCAGTTTATCATGCAAATTAAGAGTTTTAAAATTTAGTGCACTTCTAACTAATGTATACGACATAAAATTCATATATGATATATCTGCTTTACATTTATTTCAATTTGTTGTTTATTATTTGTTAACTAATATTTGATGTTCTTTATTTACATTTTTTATTTTCTGTATTATTTACACACACTTATTTCATTTCTTTTAACATTTTTTTTATTCATAAATATAAAACTTAATATTAGTTAAGAGCTCAGATGTTCTAAAAAACAAAAACAAAAAACAAACAAACAAACAAACAAACAAAAAAACAGTGGTCACAGGAGTTTTTATATTTAGTGACGCCGGAAGTTTTTTTCAGTCGACGCTTTTATTCTGAAAACCTCGTTCCCGGAAGTCCTGTCTTGTTATTGCAGCGGCGCAGAGCACAGCTGTTCGGAGCGCACCGGCCTGGTTTTGGGTTTCAAACCTCAGTGTTTCGCTGTAAATGAGCGTGGCAGCGTGTCGTCTCCCCGCTGTCCGACCGTCTCTTCAGCCACGTCCCTCAGCGGCCGCCTCCGCTCCCCCTCAGCCGGTGTGTCGGCTCCACGACGAGGATAATGGTTCTGTCAACATCACAACAGGTCGCCCTGGCTTTCACGGCCGTGCTCTTCACATTCGTCGTCCTGCCCAGGTTGTTCGGCGTCGGCGGCAGCACCGGGGCGAAGGAAAGTAGATTCGACTCCCGCCACAGCAGGAAAGGTAGGACAATGACCGCCGTCGCAGGGGGAAACATGTCACACAGGGGGGCTAACATGGCTACTGCGCGCTTCATTACGCCCTCCGTCCTTGTTGACATGCAGCTAGCATGTCAACAAGGACTCCTGCTGCTAGAAGTCTGCACACATTTTACGGTCTGGACAGAAAAGGTTTTGCGGCACAGCGACCGGAACTCAGCGTGTTGATTGTGCACCAATGTTCAGCGCCATTGAAGAAAAAAAAGTCTATTAAAGGTGCAGTCCGCTTTTTAACATAAGCTACTGCATGCAGTGAAGTGATGATGGACAGTAAATAAACAGTCATTCAGATCTAATGAGATAGGTGTGTGTGTGTGTGTGGACGTGGGTCTGCTGTCCAGCAGCTGTGGCTCATCTGCTGCCTGATGTCAAACACACAAGGCAGAAGGGTGGTTTGGGTCAGCAGGAACCCATTGAGGTTAGCGCACTTTTAAAGGGACAGCTCACCCTAAAATCAAAGTTGTGGGGTTTAGCCTGAACAGCCGATCAGAGCGATCTCTCTCCAGCAAACCGCCGCTGATCTTTCATGTCGAATCGTCCAGAAAGCCTCCGACAACAGGCGTCCAACCCCCATCACCTGTTTCTGCTCTATTTAACTTCAGCGAGAGGGCATGGTCACTGCGTCGCATTCATGTTCACTTCAAGTTTTCAACATGTAACATTTGTCACGATGTGCTTTGTCTGGATTCAGCACGTACATTACATCTGACGAATCGTTACAGACCACAGAGATCGACCGGTAAACTGGCATCACGTTCAGTCTGACAACAAACAGATCCGTCACTCATCAAATGAAAGAGAAGTGTCCCACACTTCAACCCAAAAAGGGCCGTCACAGGACCAACCAACAGTAACGTGGTCGCAGGTAGTGTCTTTGGCAGCTTATACGAAGGAAAGAATGCTGAATTTGTACGTGGAAAAGTCACACTGTCTGTCCGACTGACACTTTGTCACTCAGAAAAACAGCTTCTGTCCTCAGCAGCGAGATGATGGTGATGTGATTTCAAGCAAAAGACTTCTCTTTATTCCACGATGCATCATGGGTCAGCATCTCACTTGCAACACAATATAACGGCGACCATGTGATTAGAAACAGTTTGCCGAGACATTTTTCGATTTATAGGTGGAAACCGGGTGGCAACACGCTAAAAGAAACCCCAGCTCTATGCCATCGCTGCTTGGTTCAATGTGAATGAACAACGGCGGTGCAGAGGCAAGCCTTCGTTGCGATACTATTGCAGATCTCTGTCTGAAAAGGGCTTATAACAGTAGTGATACACTCAGAAACTGAAAACCCAAATTGCACAAAATGCCAATTTTCTACATAATGTTGCATGGTTTCCTGATAACAAGCCTCTTTCCTCACAGTACTCTCAAAATTGGTGCTCATGAAGTTGTATTTGCAGCAGCAGGTACGGGCCCGGGCGCCGTGAGAGGCCAGCCCGTCAACGTGAACGGCCCCGGTTCACCCCAGACCCCTGAGAACATGCAGCAGATGAAGAAGCTGATGGAGCAAGAGCTGAAGAGCGACAAGTACAAAACCAACAACAACAAGGGCTACGTGTTCACACTGATGCCTCTCTACGCCATCGGAGTCGGAGTGTTTGCGGCGTACAAGTTCCTGAAGGTACGTGAATAAAACGTAAACGACTTTGAATCGACGGGTACGTGCACAATCTGAACGGATTCTGTGCTTTTCGACTCGCAGATCAAGTCTGCAGATGACCAGGCGCAGAAGGAGAAGTTCACAAAAGGAGCTAAAAAATCAGTGGAGGCAGGTGTGTATCGCGTGTGTGATTGGGTTTCTGTTTGCATATGCGTGTTTTCTTTGTTCAAACATATTTTACCGCATGTACCCACGCTAACCAAATATATTTGGTTTCCGTGAGTGATTCACATGTGGTGTTTTAATCCCTCTCGTGTGTGTGTGTATTTGCGCAGAGAACCAGCTGAACGAGCTGGAACAAAGGCTCGCGCAGACAGAGAGGATGCTCAATTCCATCCTCACCCAGCTGGACCCGCTCACTAACTGGTGAGTTGTCGTCAGCTCGGTCTCCAGGCGAGAGCGCCGCGCCCTCGCTCGTACAGTTGTGGTTCTGAAACATGATGCTCGCTTCACTGCTCCCCACTGTCACTTTTCCTTTTAGCAGGCCTGCAGTTTAAATAAGGTTATCAGATTATCTTTGATTTATTTTAATTTCAGAAAAACTATTTTGGAATGTTTTCAGTGTTTTAGATAGTAGAATATAAGGTGAGAGAGTCGTTGATTTAGTCGTAGTCGTAAATTTTGTATTATTATTTTTTTTAGAATTGCACAGAAACACTGAAGACTTTATTTAGTTTTTGTTCAGAGCTGGCAGACATATAATATTTATTTAAAGAGTAAAGAAAATCTTACAAAAAGACAACAAGTAACACTTTATTATAACCATCATTAATAAATGAAGATGTGTAGTTAATAAGACTTTAGTTGGTAGATGATTTCAGTGCTAACAGCAATGAAATGCTTTCTAAACCATTTATTCAGCAATTGTTTATTGTAAAGTTGCAACTGCTGTTTGTAATACTTAGTTTTAGTAAGTATTACCATTATTAGTTTTAATGGTTAATTCATGTTTTATATTATGTTGATGTAGTTGAATTAACTTTTAAATGTACAGTTTAACGATGGTGATTATAAAGTGTTACATGTTTGGATTTCAGCGTGTACTTTTATGAGTTGTCCAAATGTCAAACCTTTCCTTTAACCATTAATTGTTAAGGATTAGACATTCGTTATGACAGTTCTTCTCCAAACACGTCTTACAAGATGAAATTGCCAGTTGATAAAATCATGTTTAAAGTTGAACCCTCGTGTTAGTCTCACCAGTAGCCACTAAGTAACATCCCCTCTAGTATGAGAAACGTTATGAATTCAGCCCCTCGATCTGTCACATAAATACAGGAACACGAGTTTGTGTGCGAGTAAAAACCTGTCCACACCGACAAGGGCATTTCTGTCTTCTCTTCTTATAAAATGCAGCCTTTTCGCTGCGTTTTGGCCTTTTTCGTACACATGTTGCGATAATGATTCCTCGTAGATAATTTAGAACTAGAGGAAGGAGATCGGAGCCAGCTCAAAGTTAACAAAGTTTAATCTCGTACAAGAGGAGAAATCTCAAAGCAGCAACGCGTGTTTGTTACAGAGAGAAAACTCAAATCAGCAGGAGGAAAGCTCCTCTGTGGGTGGGTCGTAACACTCTGTTTCTCAGAAAGTTAGTGTCTGCATATATATATATATACATATATATATATATATATATATATATATATATATATATATATATATATATATATATATATATATATATATATATATATAAATATATAAATAAGAGAAAGTCATGTAAAGAGGAAGTTCAATTTTCTTAAACTAGGGTGGAAAAGTTTCTATATTATATATATATATATATATATATATATATATATATATATATATATATATATATATATATATATATATATCAGTACAAAATGTCCATTACACAGGGGAACAGGGTTTTAGATGACTGAAAATCGACTGAAAGGGTGAGGGAACTCTCTGTCACGAAGGGAAGAAACTGCCTGGTCTGGTTTCGATAATCCAAACAGACACGCTCGCCTCTTAATTACATTATGTGGCATCACTGACAGCAATTAACTCTGAGCACAATATTGTCGAGTGTTTGAGTTTGTGTATTTGTGTAAAGCGCCTGCTAAATGCCCTAAATGTAAAATAAAATGATAGAAAATGGGATAAAGGTAACTGATTAGCCTGCCAAGCTAACTAGCATGCGGTGTGCTAAGATAACTGGCGTTCTGTCTCAGCTACCGACTAGGAACCACAGTTTCTCTCTCCTCCAGTTAAAGGCAGTGTTCTTGCTACACACTCTGAGATGAATCTGTTTCCATCCTCATGTAGTTTTCACTTCTCGTCTCTCCTCAGTGTGAAGTCGGTGGCCCAGGAGCAGAAGAACGAGATCATGTCTCAACTCCAGACCATCCGGCACCTGATGAAGAAGAGAGGGATGGACTGTCCGCCTCTCAACATCAACGGTGGGCCGATCGACTCTCTCAGATCTGATTTTAGGAATCACTATTCACACTGTTACTTGTCAGAGATCTGGTCGGACTCGGTGTTGTCGGATTAGGTATTGATCATTCAGCCGCGCCTCGGTTTTCAGTCACAGCGTGTCGTGTCGTGTTTTGGTCGACCACAGTTTGAAATATCTGACACATCTCTAGAAAAGTGTTTTGCATCTCATTTGCACGTAGGAACGCGGTTGAACCCACACTTTGCTTTTCCTGCATGTCGTTCTGAGTGATAGATAAAACTGTGCGATGGTCTATCTTGTTCCTGTTTGTTTCAAATTTAATACCACTGCACAGCTCTTTCTTGTCGCTTACCAGATAAATCAGTCCAATTCAAGTGCGGATACTTTTTAAAACGTTTTTACCAAAGACAAAGACTGCCACTGAGGTGTTTGGCCACAACGAACCCCTGCCGACTCCTGAGCTCTACAGTTCAGTTCAGCACATCAGTCAAATGCTGTGATTTTTTTTAAATAGTGGCCTTTATTGATCTGAGATCTCTGTTTCACACATGATTGTATTTGAGACGAGCTTTCACTCTTGATTTTCCTGATTTTGTGAGAATATATCAAAGTAAAAATTAGGTGAAGTTTCGTTGTCCACAAACTTTTCCGGAAACTTTTGCAGCATTCTCATAAACAACTGAAGTAGATGGGGACTTGATTTAGTATAGAACTAAACAAACAAGTACCCTCCCAGATCCCAGATTGATTTGAAAAGACAAAATTTCGGTCCTTGACATGCGGGTGTACACTTTCAGCTCAGCGGCTACGCTGAAGATTTCATCTTAAACAGAGTGTAAATAATGAGATCTGTACATGTTAAAAACAAGCCCGACACATTAAACAAACTAAAAACAGAAGACACCTCACCGTATTTTAAAGGTTTGGTCGCACACTTGATTATCTTTGAATTTGCTGTACACCAGACAAGCATCTGTGCATTTGATGAGGTCGTCCCGGCTCAGTAGATTATAATCTCTTAGTCAGTGAAAACGATGATGAGTGTTGGGCTTCCTGTCGTGCGCCTGCAGAGTCTGGTGTTTACCCGCAAGTCCTCATCTGCTTCAGTTATTTGGGAGAACGCTGCAACGCTGTTTTTTTGCTGCGAGACTCCAGAGATGTTTTGACTCCAAAAAAAAAAAAACACCCCCGCCTTAACGACTCTGTTTTCATTTTTGGGTGAACTGTTCTCTCAGATTAATTAGGCACTTCCTGCACATTTTATCTATCACATTTAAAGCTGTCGAGCAGTTCGAAGGGCAGAACTCCTTCCATTCCTGGAAGGTTTAGTTTTATTAACGTAACTTAACTTGGGGGAAAAAAAAGCAGAAAAGTATGTAGCGTAGGGTTGAGAGGGTCAGGTTAAGAGGTTAATGTTGGGCGCCAGACAGGTGTGCCAGAACACCTGTCGTTAGGTTCTATAAATATAAAAAAAATGAAATAAGTAAACCTGAGAACTATCTATACCACAAAATTCAACAATCCAGCTAGCTCAAACAAACCCTTACTACAAAAGAATAAAGAATACAACACCACACGAAATATTAGTCAACTAAAGATTTGAAAATAGAAATTAGTCTTTTATCAATAGTTCGTCAACCAACCAAGGAGGGACAACCCAATTAATCTAACAGTAAATTAACACATTTCAACAAACAAAGACAAAATCAAGATTCAGAATTCTCAAAGGCCATTAAATAACATCAAAAACAAAAACGCATTCACCATGAGAAAAATGTCCAAGTGAATGGTTGTACGTTCAGTCCAGTCCAAAAATCCAGTTCAGTTTGAGTCTACGTTTATACATAGCAGGGTATTTAGAGAAACAAATATTTCCCCCCCCTCCGTTTTCAAAAATAACATCGTGCACACAGATTGTTTTCAAAAAAGTTGTCATTTACATCAACCTGCATAAATACGCCGCCGAGCGCCGTTATAACTCTGCCAAACCTCTGGGCGGCAGTGTAGGGAGAAGGATAAAGCCATGCAAGCCAATCAGAATCCTCAGAATCAACAACAACGAATAACACAAGCGACTTCCTGTTCCTTTCAAAACAACGCTCACATGACGTTAAGCATTTTCTGGCGCATAGCCTAATGAGCGTGAGAACCTAAAACCCAGTTTCTCCCAGTTGACACGACAACACATAACCGGAGTTTTCCAAATTCTCCACTTTGCCCGGAGTTTTTAGAAATAATCGTTTTCTGTGATAAAAACAGGGTTTTCGTGTAAATGAGAGGCCAAACCGCATGGAAATATCTGCGTTTTCCCTTCGTGTAAACGGGGCTTGAATGTATGAGATATTTGCAGGTGGATGAGGGGCGGTAGGGAACATGGAGAGAATTTGGCAGGATTTCAATGAAAATTTGACGGTGGTTTTGAGAGGGGTTGGAAAAGCCTTGAGAGCCAAAAGGCCGAGACCACTTATCTGCCGGATGGTCGTTTGACGGAGTCACTTCCTGCCTCCAAGTGCCGCGAACCAAGGACGTTTGCCGCTGTTACTTCCTCACACTCCGGGGTCGCCGTTTTCCATAAACCTTTACACTTTCCTTAGGTCAGATTACTTTGGTTCTCTCCTGCTCTCGCTCTTCCCTGTCTCCTCCATGCAGCCTTTGGCTGCGTTCGTGATCGCATGCATTTGCGCATATGCATGCACGAGACTTGAGAGCATCCGCCGGAACTCGTCATAAACACGTCAAGTTCCCACCCCCTCAAGTCGGACACCGGTGCACTTCACGGACTTTGCACAAAGAATATGGCCAACCCACTACACTGATGTCAGAGACATTACTGAATGGTGTGTAGATAGAAAACATTGAAAACAGTCTGAAGCCCCTTTCCCTCATAACAAATTGGGTGACGAAGTGAAAGTTCACGAAGTCGTGTAATTTTATCAAGCATAGTTTGGGAGAGGGCACGCCTCTTTGGAAGGAGGTATTTCATTTCTCACGTGGGAAATTCCACGTGGTAATTCTAACCAACTGGGGCAACGTTGAGGGGAGTGTCTGATGTCCGCACTTATTTTAGACCATCTGCACAGAAAAGCAAACGGAGGGAGGTACCCTGGAGATTCCGCGAGATTTTAAAGTCATGTGACATGTCGCAAAGGGAAGTTGTCACCAGCATTTCTGACGTTTTTAATCCCAGAATGCACGGTTATGCGAGGCAAATGCATGCGCATGCTTGATCAGAAACGCGCCTTTTGTCACTGTCAGACTCTGGATCCCATCCCCCAGCACTCAGGTGCATTTGATTAATCAAGTGGCTCTCTAGTGAGTTTCAAGCCCCTCCCCTTACCTCTGAGGAGGGCCGGCAGTGAGTCCTTTCTGCCACAAGCAAATGAAAGGTGCTGCTTATGAAAAAGAAGCAGAGTATGATATGATAAATGAATGTGTTACTGAATGTATTACATGAGCCGTTACATCATAGGCACTAACTTATTACGTACTGGCCCTGTGTGTCCAGCTGTTCTCTGAGCGTGGCACGTCACTGCATGTAAATATGAATTTAAACGTGTGGTTTTACAGTGGATTTAATATAATTTGCTTTGTGACTTTCAGAGGCGTCCTGCGGGCGAAATCTGGACGACCTCATCGAGTCACTGGGAGTCAACGACACGTCTGCGCTGGAAGCTCCTTCGGTGGAAAAGCCGAGCTCGGCAGAAAAAGAGGCAGAGGCTTCCGAAAGAGTCTACCAAAAGCGTCCAGAAGCTAAAGACGAAGCTGCGACGGAAGGCGAAGAGATGAAGGAGCTCCAACCAGGGGAATCCGACGGGGAAGCAGAGGAGGAAGAGAACGTGGAGGAGGAGGAGGACGACAACACAGAGGAGGAGGAGGAGGAGGAGGAGGAGGAAGGATTGGAGGACTCTGAGCTCGCACCTTCATCAGGGGAGTCGAGCGAGACAAACATTGAGGAGGTCGGAGCGGAGCAGCCTGCATCGGGCCTCAGGCGACGCAACCGGCCCGAATAAACTCTCCGCAGGACCTCTGTGCTGTACGGAAATGTGACAGATCATTCTGAATATTTATTGTGTGAAAGGCTTTCATTCCAAAAGGCTGTCTACATATTTATCAAAAACATATATATTGCATTCATAGGAAACCTATAATCACACGAGGAAAGAGACGGCGAACACACGGGGCTCTATTTTCCCACTTGCTCCCTCAAAGACGAGACAAACCGTTCGTCATGTGCTCGAGGTTAGCGAGGGCGTAAACATCCACGCACACCTGCTGTCATCGTTCAAAGTGCTGGTCCTCTCCGTCGGTCACTGATTTGATCAGCTGTGCCAATTACAAGACGAAAAAATCGACTCACCGAGCAGCAAATACGAGGGATTAAAACTCTCCAGTAAAAATTAGATAATGCTCCTTTCAAAGCTACATTTGCATTTGTGGCGACGTGCAGACGGGGAACAAATTAAAACAAATAGTAAAGAGCCTCCAGACGAGCTTCGGTCGCCTGTCAGATTCTCCATCTACTAGAGGGAAGAACAGCTGTCTTCTATTTACAATGTGGAGGATGCTGCTTAAACACATCACTGCAAAATGTCCCAGACTGAAAACTCAACTGAACGCTCCAAACGGTTCCGACGGCGCGTTTCTACTTAAAATCACCAAATGATCGAGTGACTCGGACGCATAAACTTGTCTCAAATCAGTGTGTTTTTTTAAGCGTTGGAAATGTTTTTGTGCACACCCAGTTCCATAGACGTCAGACTTTCAGTGCTGTCTCCCCCCAACCCCACCCAAAAAAACAACACTCTTGCTGCATTCCAGTAGCTGACCTGCCACACTATTCAGTATGCTAGAAAAAGACCAATATGTCCCAACACATAGTATGTCAAAAATACCAGCTCCATTCATCACATCCATCACATTAGCTGAGCTTCATGGAGCACATGAAGATAACAGCTCACTGGCTGTGTTCCAAAATAAATGCAGCGGCGAGGAATGAGGAGGACGTTCTGAGCACGAAGCAGAGCTGCAGAACCTCCCTAAAGTAAAAGTAACTAAAACGTATGTGATTTGGAATGCCTCATCTGCGTGTTGCTCTCATCTCGGTGCTCCTTTCACTTCTGCACCACGCACACCAAAATACAGAAGAAATGGAAAACCACCGAGAAGTCAGGGTCGGGGGAAATTCCAACCTGCCACAGAGCTTCTTGTTTTAGTCTTTGAGCAGACTTGAAAATAGAGCCCCGATGTCCTTCACTTTCCTGTCGCCATCATTGTTTTTTAACACTATCACCGTTGAAAATGAAATTTCTATACACGTTTTTGTTTTACTAGCTCGTCATCGGTTTAGGTTTGCACCTGCCTGAACGGGGAATCCAAACATTTCAAGTATGATCTGCATCGGAGGAGGCGGCGGCGGTCGTTGTCGCCTGTGGCTGCGTTTTTTCAAGGGTTGCAGCTCACGGCTCTCAGTATCGTGCATGCTCGCTCACCGACATGACTTCCTGGGACTCTCAAATGGAACAAAACCGTTTTAATTAACTAAGTTAACACCATCAGTTCCGCCTGTGTGTGGTTTTTTTTTCCCAGCTCTGACAAGTTAAAAATGTCTGCAATGAAAGAGGTCTTTTGATGTCCATGTTCGCAGGACGCCGGGTGTTTGTGATGACTCAGCCTCTCCGTCTGTTAGTCTCGGAAAAAAAGTGCTTTCATTGATGCATCTTACCCCCTGCGCCGTCCTGCACTGCCACCCTCTTCCACTGGTAGGCGTGAGGAAACGGTGAGACGGGTGACATCGTGATAAAATCCAAAGTCTTACCATAAGAAATGTTTCTTTCCTGTTTTATTAATATCTACTAATTGTTACGATTTTTTTTTTTGTTATCATAAAGGGATTGACACTAACGCTGCTGGACGTGACGAGCCTACTCAGACTGCAGAATACTATTACTGTATGTGCACTGTACACGTGTGAATCCGGGCACTTATGACACGGTGTTCGTACATCCAAAACATAACTCTGCATGGTTTTTTCACGTTCTTCCGCACAATGTGACTGCATGATGTTTTAATTTATTTATTCAGTAGGAAAATGACAATCACTAACTCGCATTAGATTTTTGTACCTTCACTTTCCCAGATTACTGCATTAGTTTGCATGTTTTTATGTTTGTTGGATGCCAATATTGTAGAGAAGGAATCAGCTACAACTTTGCCCTTTGTATTTCAATCTGTTTTTCCTTTTCAAATTCTGATTTGAAGACGTGTGATTGAGAGGTCACTGTGCGGTGGTTTTTCAGGTTGTTCCCATGTCAAAATACAGTAGATTTAGGCTGACTTTTTAAAAAATGTTTATAAAAAAAGCTTTTAATTTGTGCTGATGTTGATTGATAGCCAACAGTGTATCCGTGCGGTTATGCTGCAACAGCACCAGAGTTCCATTAGTCTTTAACCTTGGTACGTATGATCATTTTTTACATCGTACGTCTCTGTCTGTTACAGATCAGCACTGCACAGTTGAGGTCACAGTCATTTCCTTTGCTGTGGACAAAAGTAGCCCAAATGTTGATGTAATCAAATGTGCTAAAGGTTTGCTAAACAGTAGTCATTTATAACCCTTGAGTAAACAGGATGCCCCTGAAGTCTAGCATTCATTGTGTCAGTTCTTATCATTGTGAAGCCCACCAGCCATTGCCTTAAATAACTGGTCCGTAGACGCTGCAGAACGTTTGGGTCGGTTTCATGTTTTTTCCACTGTTTTCCTGAGTTTCGACACAAAAGTACACATCGAATTTATTGCCACGTCTTGAAAAAAATCCTTGCCTTAATTTTTATTTTTTTTTCAAATTGTTTTGTATCAGTTCTTCCTCCTGAATAGTTTAATATGTGTGCTGAATGTTGTGTGTTTTATGTGGGGGTGGGGTTGAGTGAGGAAACCGAAAATAAAACGACTAAAAAAAAAAAAAAGGGTGCTGTTGGTCTGTATGACTTCTGAAGGATTTATTTAAGCTTCAACCAACATATGTTAGTGAATTTACCACAAACCACAGATTCTGTTTGATAGCATGTTTAAATTTAGCTTCTACATCCTGTTCCACGCTATATTGTAGTTTAGTCAGGATGATATGATATGGCAATAAGCAGTATTAGAAGTGAAGAGTTCAAATTTCAAATCAATTACAATTTTTCTAGCTGATATATTTTTAATATCAAGCCCACTTTTTGGATACTTAAAGCTAGGGTCTACAATCCTGGAGAGCTAGCAAGAGAGCTAGCAAGATTTCAAAGTGGCATCTCCTCTAAGTTCCATCCCCCCTCCCCATCCCGTCAGTGCTCCGTCCAAAGCCACGCCCCCACACACTTGAACGCGCATCTGGCGGTGGGACTCAGCCGGGAGAAGTTGGCAAACCTTACATATTTCATGAAAAAAACAAATCACCCCGAAACAAAAAAAATTATTACCTGTCCAACAGAAAGAGAGCAACCTCTGCATCACTTTTCAGGCCCTTCACATGCCCCAGTTGTCTCCACCGCTCAAACGCAGCACTGATGTTGACTCGGGTCCGACTTCTTACTTTATCCAGAGCCTTTTTCGTTGCTCCCTTTTCTGCCTCAGACTTTCTTTACTTGCCTTTTTAGCGCGGTGAGTTGGTAGAAGTAACGGTGGCTGCATTTTCTCCGCCATTGTAACCAAATGAACTCCGTATTCCTGCAGAGGAGTGTGCTGTATATTTCCGGCATCAGTGAAACCGGACATGAGCACGCGCGGAGGAGGGCGGGACATGAAGGCATCTGACCAAATAAGGCACTGAGAAAAAAAGCTGACCAATCCGTGCTATTCAGGCCGAATAGCACGGATTGGTCAGCTTTTTCTCAGTCATGCAGCTGTCACAGAGGTCTGATTATTTTCGCTCCTTTTTCTGAATACATAATGTATTGACTACTCTCAGGACAGAAGGACCATTTCACCCAGTATAACAAAATGTGTTTCTGAACAACATTGTAGACCCTAGCTTTAAACTGAGGAAAGTGTTGATGTTCCTATTGTATCCTGCAGATGGCGCCACAGGAACACAGTTACCTCAAACACATCAGGTAAAAGAGGTTGTCAGAGTTGTTATACTGAATATTAATTTATCAACTTATGAATTAAATACTAGTTTTCATGTATTTCAGACTTAAAAAAGATCAAAATAGATTAATTGAAGGATTGTCTAATCATTAAATGGTGTGCAATTAAGGTCATATCGAAGTTAAAAGCTCCTCTCCTCATTAATTCCAGCAACGTTTAAGTACTTTTGAGAACTTCTCCAAGGTATCCTGGTGAATTAAACCCACCCCCTCTTGTCATAACTTATAATTAGACACAGACTTTATTAATGGCTTCCTCTCGTGCAGTGGTGGAAAAAGATCTGGGATTCCTCGCAAATTAGTTTGGCTCCCTCAATTAGGGAAAGCAACATTTAATCAGCTCAGTTTTTTTTTCCTCCGCTGGGATTTCTGCCTAATTCCATCCAAGGGCCCGTGGCTAGCAGGATAATGTGTTTTTCATTGTCCTCCATGGAGTGTGAATGGAGCTAAAGCAGAGTCTGCACGGGCTGCGATGGAAAAAATAAATAAAGCATTCCCTCCACCGCTCCCCTCAGGGCTCCACTGGACTTCTATCCACCAAAAGAAAAAACATTCTGAGTGGTGTTTATGTGGATGAGCTGAAATGTTCAGGATGCTCAGGATAACTTTTTATGCTTATTGACACAGTTTACATGCTCTTTGATGACGAGGCTGTGATTGTTAACTGCAGTTAATCGCCTCTGTCATGGACTTAGAGCAGGGGTCAGCAACCTTTACTATCAAAAGAGCCATTTTTGCCCCCGTCCCTGGCCAAAAAAATCTGTCTGGAGTGGCAAAATCATATCCGTGTCTTATAATGAAGGTAGAAAGTCTAAATTAGCCTATCAACTACTTCTCTGATTTCACCCTGGTTAATATCGTCAGTTGTGGTGGTCTTGTTCTAATTGTCGAGTTTCTACAGATTTTTCTACAGCCTGCGTTACAAAAAGGTGGCAACTGTTTGAAAGATGTGAACTACCACATGGAAAGGAAACTCTAAAGAAAAAGTGCCACTGAGGAGCATTGTGGGAAATGTAGGATAGAGTACCACTGGATCTTGCGCCATACAGACTGAAACTAACTCATCTCGACCTCTGCTGCTTTAAATGTTGACCGTGCTCTGGTTTACCTTCCTTGTGAGTCTCCCAACTTCATGATTACCCCTTTAAACAAGCTTGTAGCGTTATGTGATGAGAAAGTGGTCATACTGGAAGCGATCGCTCTGTTTTCTTATGTCTCTTAATCCGTCAAAAAATGTCAGTATTCCATCAGATGGTCTCACAAGGAACTGAGACAGTACAGAGGGCTTATTGGGTCATCATGTGGTTCCTTGTTGCCCTCTTCCTGTGATGAAAATAAAATGTGAGCGTTTCATTTTTTTTGGTCATTGTTGGAAGAGGCATTTGAAACAGCAGCGTTTTTTTTTATTTTAGGTTTCAGACAACGACCTGTCCTTTCGGCCCCCTGGATGTCTTCAAAGTCAGCAGGATTGTGTTGTCAGACCTCTGGGAGGAGAGGCAGAGGTATTGTTGCTTCATCAGATATAAAGCCGGGAGACAGTCTGCTCAGGGCGGTGACGGAAAGTTCAGACCGAAAGGGCAGCAAACTCTCCCCGCCTCCGTCTGACAAGGTCGCTGCTCCGGAGCTCAGTGAAAGGAACGCATTTCAATAGTATCATCATCCGATTAATTCCTCCGAAGCTCAAACTGCGATATGATCATTTACTCGTTGTCTTTATTCTATTGACCGAAATGTCTTTTGTCCCGTTGCCTTAGCGTTTTCTACGTTGAATCCAGCTTTTTTGTGGAGTGTGAATGTGGAGGATTCTGTCCTCTACTGTGGCCTGGATCATGTTTTTATTCTACCGAGCATCATTTCTCAGATGTAATACTGGTTGAAACAATACATCAGAACTTCTTATCACAAAAATCCTCTACTCATAAAACACTGAACATAATGACATCATACCCTATGCTTGCATTTCTGATTGATGTTGCTGTGAACCTGAATTGAAACCGGCCAAGGCTGCCCGTCTAGCCTTCAGCCGCCTCGGGGGACTCATCCCGTGGCTGTACTTGGGGAAAATGGACTGGCCAAGGACCTTGGCTTTCCAATAGACTCTTCTCTCTTTTTTTTTTACTCTCCAGTTCCCGATAAAGATCAGCAATCTGGCTGCTCTATTTTTAGTGAAGATATTACAGGGAGGGAGAAGAGGGGGAGCGAAGAGAGACTCTGTATGCTATGTTGTATCGGTCAGTCGCAAGGATGGCTGTTTATAGGCGAGGACCGTCTTGACCCACTACAGTCCCAAATACTTCATCTTCTGTGATGAATGGCCTCATTAGTAAAACATTAAAAGGCCTCAACACCCCAATTTCAAAACTCACCAGCTGGTTCATTTTAAATTGAAATGGGAAGCAGCAGGTCGTGGAAAATGAGTAATGTGACCACAGTAGAGGCTTTTCAAAGTGTTCGTGTACCGTATGACCTAAATTGACCTCTGTCAGTGATCGGTAAAAACTCCAGAGAGGTAGACCCTCTTTACACTATACGGTAAAGAGAATTGATGTGGTTTATTTTCTTTCAGGGACTCTACGGCAGGTCCGCCAGGTGCAATGGAAACCACACTACTTCACTCCAGCTAAAAAGCCAAATCCATTTACAATAACTGCAGTTTTAATAGAGTACTGAACAGACTGTTAGTTTGATGTGGAGCACCGGGGGAGCTGCTGAAGGGATCCCAGTGGAGGTCAGTTGTTTACATACACTTATAAGGGGCATTTCAATGATTCCTGAAACTGTTTGTTACCTCGGACAGATTGCTCCGGGAATGTACTTTTACACATTAAACCAAACGAGTTTATTGTATTTGATGCATTTTTCTGTGGGTCTTAATTTGACAAAATCTAACGGGTCAGAATTATACACACAGTACAGCAACTTTCACTACTGTACATCATAAATACTGGAGGCGTAGATTTGATTAGATGAGATTAGATTAGACTCGACTTCATTGTCATTGTCAACAAATACTGAGGTCACATAAAACATTTCAGCATCAAACTCACAGACTGTACAGAAAAATAGACAACATGGAAGTGCCTTAATCCTGCATTTTTTAAAATGGCCAGCAGGGGGTGACTCTGGTTGCAAAAAGTAGTCTGATTGTATGTGAGCTTAGGAGAAAATGACCCTACTTCTCACTTGATTCATTACCTCAGTGAACAGTTTCCTAAAGAGTTTACGATCTCAGTTGCTAGTTTCAAGTTTTCTTCGATACAGCTTGATGTTGATTTAGTAAATTATGATCCAATTTAGAGTAAAATAGACCACAAAGCAGCATGTGCTCTAGGGCGTGACCACCTTTACATTGACAAGTCGCTACCACAATGTCTCCTCAGGTTCATAGAACCAGTCAGGATAGAGACGCAGTAAAGCATCTATTCCCCAGTGCCACTTTAAAATAGGTATAAGTATAAATATACAGTGCAGTATAAAAAACTCCCTAATGGTAAAGCCCTCCTTCCCTGCCTCACTACAAAATTTCTTCAGGAATGGCCCGAGAAACGTAACAATGACCTCAAGGCATCAACCTGTCCTCCAAATACGCCAGATCAGACTGGTCATGGACATTCCTGATCAAATTCGATCCACGACACCCCTCACTGAAACTCACAGGACTCAATGGATTCACCACCAACACCCTGGCGCCAGACACCACAGGAAACCCCCAGAGGCCCTGTGTCCATGCTACGACTAGTCAGAGCCAAGTCCGATCTATTCAGGGCCTCTGATTCATCCCGGTACGTTTCACCGACATCAGGGTAACTTGGAGGCAAGGTTGACATCTTGAGCTTTTCCCTACCTACCTACCTACCTACCTACCTACCTACCTACCTACCTACCTACCTACCTACCTAACGCTGATCATATGAACAAACTTTTTTTTTGGTTCCACTGAGCTGCAGCACTTTGCTTTTTTCCACTTCAATGTAGTTCAATGGAAGCTGAGTGAAGAAACCCCAACCCTTACTGAAACCATCTGTCTCTCTTAGCTGTCCGGTCTGTTTCAACACTAACATTTGATTCAGCAGCGACATCTCCTCTTCTCTCCAACTCCTCAGCCCTCCTTTGTTATTTACAGTAGCTTGACACATTTTCGCAACAGAGGAGAAAACATGCGGCTACACAGAAAAGTCTAATAAATCTGACTAAATCGTAACGCTCCTTCTGTTCTTTGGATCTTGTGTTTCCTGTTGAATGTTGCCAAGAAATACAAGTAACAAGACAGAAAAGCAGGTGTTGGCTGCCGTAGGAATGTAGAAAACAATCTCCCAGATTAAGCGACATATCATTAAAGTGAGATTCCCATGTTTCTTATAAAGCAGGTCTAGCTTCTATATAAACACTGTGAAAGTATGACAAGCGCTGAGGCGGAAATGCGGTTTCAGGCCTGCGAGAGCTGACCAATCAGAGCAGCCTGGGCTGTTTGGGTGGGGACATTAAAACAGAGCGTTCACACAGAGGTGCTGCAGCAATAGAGTTTTTAAAAATTTTTCAACATTAAAGCATGTCGACATGTTCCAGTAGAAACCTTGAATTCTCCAGATTTGTAGCCATACATGTCACTGTCAATCGCCTCTGTCAAATGAAGTACCTTAATTCCAGTTGTGACTGTCGACCAGTTCCTTCTGCCAGTTTAGGCCCAGTTAATTCAGTGTTCAACCCCGAACAGCCATTTTTAATTTTCACCAAAAGATGTCAGTGTAGCTCACGCTGAAATAAAATGATTATTTTTTGTGAAAAATATGAAAAGCTGACGTGTAAAGCAAACTTTACTCAACGCCTATTTCCATTTTTCAAGCCAGATTTGAAAACCAGACGGCTGTCTCTTCCTCAGCAGATCCTAGTAATGAGTAATTGGGTTACTCGGAGGCTGCAGTTCTACGAAGCAGCCCCTTACATCAGGGAATAATGATGCATGTAATTATAGGCGAGCTTCCTGCCGCGTCTCCTCGTTGATTGAGCTGTGCTTAGATTCCCCGAAGATGTCACTCTTCCCTCCTCGTACGCCGCGCCGAGCGGAGGCCGTCACATGTCGGCCCGTATGGCAGACATCTGTGCGTCTGCTCTCGTACACAGAGGCTTTCAGTTCGCAGGGTGCAGAGGTTCGGCAGAGCATCGAGGCTCGTATTTCACACTGTTTTACTCTGCTTGCATGTGCAGGACCCTTCTGACGAGCCACCTTTCTGGTTTCAAACAGAGTTCTGGGGGCGTTGTCCCCTCCTGGGATCGACTTGTTTATCGAGTTGTGGAAATACTCTCGCGTAACTATTCAGGTGTTTGTGTTATTACTTTATTAATGGTGTAAATATTCTGTATTTTCTGAGCATTTCTTTTCCAAAACCACATAGTGCACCTTTAATACCTTTTATTATGTCAGGAAATAATATCCCTACATTGTGCATATTGTTGAAAATGTTGTTCTTTCTGAAAAACCCTCCAACACACAGAGACCTCACTTACATCGGCTGCTTCCTTCAGACTTCGCCATCATGACCCATTCTTCACCTACTTGGCTACCAGCTGACTTGTATGACTCTATCAGGTGTTTATATGGCATTCATAATCGAACACTGTACACATTCACTCTGACAAACACCATATGACAGGAGGTTCACCAGTTTCCTCCATCACCTCATGCTGTATGTAATGTGATTAAAGCAAAAGTACAGCCAAAAAATGAAAATCCTCACTCTCCATGCTGATGGAAAGTCAGGTGAGGTTTCGTACTCCACAAAACATTTCCGGAGCTTCACACAAAAACTGCGTTCTGCTAAACAACTGGAGTAGACGGGGACTTTTTTAAAAGGCGTAGTGTGTAAGATCTGCCAACGTCAAGTAAATATAACACCGTTCGTCTCACCCATCACTGGCTGGTGATGATCGCTAAAACATGAAAAACATAAACAGCCCTCTTTAGTGTCAAGGTTTTCTTGTCCATTCTGGGCTACCGTAGAAACGTGACAGCGTGGAAGTGGACCCTCCTCATCTGTGGATATAAAACCGTTATTCTAAGGTAGTGAAAACACAACGATTCTCAGTTTCAGATGATTATTCAAGCGATGAAAACACAGTTGTGAATATTATATTCCATTAGATCCACCTAAACGCCCCTAAATCTTACAAACTGCACCTTTAAAACGTAAATAAACAACCTAAAGGGAAAAACATGAAATGGCTCCATCTGCTCACCCTGTATAATTATATGATAATAATATAGTAAGTCTCCATGAGCCCAGAGATTCCAGATTGACTTGAAAAGTTATGAACACTCTTTTTAAAGCTCAAATCTTCCCGTAAAGTGAAAGTGAACACCTCTGGAAGAACATTCCAGAGAATGTATGAGGACATTTTATGTTTTTTTTCTTATTGTTTTGTTTTCTAAAAACAATTTTATGCATTGGTCCTTTTTTAAACAAGTCATTAATAGTCTTGTTACTTCTGCCTCTTCTTTTTGTACCTCAGCCAACTTACACCACCTGTATGCTAACAGCTTTATACTAGGATTCAAACTATTTTATTCCTTGATTAATGTCAAAAAATTGTTAAAACACTGAAAAAACCGCCTGTGCTATCATATTCACATTGCTTGTTTTGTCATCATCGTCCAAACTCCAAAGATAAAGGCCAAATATGCGCATTTGAGAAGCTGGATCCAGGTCAGATTTGTGCAATGTTGCTTGAAAAATGATGCGAGTCTCAGAATAAGTGTCAGTTAGTTACTGAGGGATGAATGGACCATGCAGTTTCAGCTCTATGCCACCTCCACTGTGGCCCAGTGGAGTCAGGGGGGTCATGTGACACATGGACCTGGAGTCAGGAATAAAGAGGGATTTGTTCAAGGACCACAGTTAAAACACTCATCAGACTGCGGTCTCAGTCAGGATGATCATCATGTAGACACACATGTGCTGCTGCTGCTGCTCTCATTCTGCGATGCTTCCTCTCATCTTAGTGTGAAATATGCCACAGCTGATAAGAATAAATTAATCCAATTAAACCTGCGACACCAGGTAATAGTCATAACCCGCTGGAACAATTCAATGATGGGGACAGACAAAAGGAGCTACACGACCTCTCGGTGAATAAAAGGCTTAAATCGCATAATGCAATTATTCTCGGTGTTCCTGCTTTCAAACGAGTATTGTTTCCACTCCTATTATTTCTTCTCAGCTCTCCTTTTGCGGAGCTGAAACCGTGACGGGGGATGAGCGCTGATTCACTCCCCTCCATCCGACAACTTCTCCTCATTTCCTAAAAGCGGAGAAAACAACAGTAACTAAAAAAAAAAAAAGAAGAAGAAGTGTAATCTGAGTAAAGAGCCGACTGTACTTTTTTTTCTCTGTGAGAGGAACGTTACATGTGTTGTGGAGTAACGAGCCCGACGCTGACGAGCGGGGCTGTGCGTCTTGGAGAGGGCAGGGACGCCGGAGACGCGCAAAAAAAACGGCATCAGCATCAGCGCAGTCTGCTCGGAGCCACCGGCGGAGAGCGTTCAACACTCCAGACCGTCTTGAGCCTTGGACTGTTGGGATACGCTACGACTCGACGACCACCGCATCCTTCCACCTGAGCGGACGATGGACGCCCTCGCCGCCCCCTTAAATAGCCGCGAGAGCGTCGGATGAGCGAAACCGGAGATGCTGCGCACCGACATCCCGGAGCTCCTCTGAGCGGGGTGCTGCTGTGGGTGTGTGCGCGTCGGGCTCGCCGCTCTCCCTCTCGGACCAACTTCCCCCAGCTCTCCATCGAGTCATGTCTGATACAGAGCGATGGGCAAGTTTGACGACAACGAGAGGATAATCCTCAACGTCGGCGGCACCAGGCACGAGACCTACAAGACCACCCTGAAGACCCTGCCGGGGACGCGACTGGCCCTGCTCGCCTCCGACTCGGACATCGACTCCGTGCTGGATCAGCTGCAACAAGTCCCCGGCTTCATCGAGTACAACGCGCGGACCAACGAGTACTTCTTCGACCGCCACCCGGGCGTCTTCGCCTACGTGCTCAACTACTACCGCACCGGGAAGCTCCACTGCCCGGCGGATGTGTGCGGACCGCTGTTCGAGGAGGAGCTCTCCTTCTGGGGCATCGATGAGACGGACGTGGAGCCGTGCTGCTGGATGACCTACCGGCAGCACCGCGACGCGGAGGAGGCGCTGGACGTGTTCGAGCTCAACGTGGACAACGGCGACGAGGACGACGAGATCGGGAAGCGGCTCGGGATCGAGGACGTGGCCGCCGACGGGAACGTCGGCCTGTGGAGGAAGTGGCAGCCGGTGATCTGGAATCTATTCGAGGATCCCTACTCCTCCCGGGCGGCGCGGGTAAGGGGCGCATGCCGCGTGCGTCTGGAGCTCTCCAAACGCGCGCACACACACAGCTTCACACCCTTCACATAAACACACATTTAAAACAAGTGATCTCAACCACAACATCCCCCCTTGAAAGATTAAAGAAAGTCATTTAGAAGTTCTGATAAAGTCTCGAAAACTTCCCCTTCTTGTTCTCTGAAGGCGTCAGATCATTTCCCCTCTCCAACCTCATTGTGTGTGAATGAACATGTTTCATTTCTCCACCTGCTCTGATCTGCCTCCTCTCAAGGTGGTGATTTGGGAACAGCCAGGTGCAATTATTATCACGTCAGAAAAGGCAGCAGATCTCTCCTCGGGAGCGAACGAGGTGTTAACGCTCTGCCGGTGGTGGATATTCTTAGCAGCAGTGTGTTGTAGGTGTGTAGGCCCGTGCCAAACGCAGGCCGTAGCCTACATTTGTTGCACTCTGACGCCGGCTGTCCTATATATCTGTGCTGTGCTTTGTTTATCGGAGGTTCGCAGCTTTCAGAAATGTCCCCTCCAACGCTTCCCAGCGTGTGAGCCGCCCGTTAAAAGATCCCAGCTTCTTTTTTCTGCGCTCTATTCCTGATCAACACAGCAGAAAAAAAATGTGTGAGGCTCTTTATCTGCTCCAGAATTAGTGCATCGCCTCGTGCCGGGAGGAGACGTCAACCTACAGGCCACATGTGGCATCAACTGTTGTCCCTTTATTTCTGATCATCGTCAAGGTTTTATTCGCTCAGACACAAAGGAAGTGTGTGACTGTATCATGTTTGAGACATGTTTGTTTGAAAGTTTTATCAGGATGCATGCTGGGATTAGAAATCTTAGCCGACAACACAGAACACTCAAGTGTTTCATCAGAAGTTTCGGATCAGTTTGAATCCAGTGTGCCAAGTCGAGATCATCGAATGACGCCACCTTCCAGTTCAGATCCCCTCCATCAGTGATGACAGGGCGCTCTGCTGAGATCACCCTAGGCTGCAGGTGAATTCTGGGTAACGGAAGGCCAATCAATCTCCTCACTGAGTGACTTCCGGCCGCGATGTCGTGTTGATGTCCTCCCGGTGTCACACAACACAACTGTTGCTGGTGGCCAGGTGAGGAAAACTCTTCCTGATGTTTTACGTCCAGCGTCCGTGGCAGAGCGTCCGCTGTGACATCACTGATTAGGGTGTGGCCAGAGGTGACGCTGCCTGACAGGAGAGCAGAGCTGCAGCAGCTATCTGCTGCATTTCTTCCATCCATTGATTAGCTGTCAGTTGCTGTATGAATTGCCAACTATTTTGCTAATGGATCAATCAGCTTGAGCGATGCATTAGGTTTTCCTAATCTCTGATTCTTACACGTGAACACTTTCTGGTTTCTTTCCTCCGCTGCGACAGTAAAGCTGAATATCTTTGTGTCGTGAAGGAAGCAAGACATTTGAGGACGTCATCTTGGTCTTTGGGAAACACTGATCGATTGTGTTTTTACCCTTTTCTGACACTTTACAGCTCAAACAAGTAATCGACAGGTTACTGGAAAGTAGAATGAATCACTGGAGTGACTGAAACATTTCCCCTCTGAGGGGCAAAAAAGCAGAGTTTGGAATTTGAATATCCACCTGAATATTCCTGCCGCTGACATTTTGCAGTAATATCCTTCACAAATTGAAGCTTGACATTCTCACCGGTGTTTGCCCGGCTCCGTTCTTCTTATTCTCAGCCTCCAAAACAGCATGTAAAGGAATAGTTCCGCACATTGGGAAACACACTTATTCTCTTTCTTGCCGAGAGACCGATGGAAAAAAATTAATCCGCTCTCACGTCGGTCATATAAATATGAATATACAACCAGGAGACATGTCACTTAGCTTAGCATCAAGAGAGAGCGCTGCCCGGCAACTTCAAGGTTACGACTCTTTAAAACCACACTTTACAACCCGCTGTGTTAAACACATGTACATTCCAGTTACTGTAGTCCGTTCCTCAGCGATGTGCTGATGTACTGTTTGAACAGTGATTGCTGTTTTGATGAGCTTCTCCAACATTGTCCAGTTCTAATGTTTGATCACCCGTATAAAGCATTTCATTGTTCGTTAACAGTCAAATAACTATTAACTAATGCTTAACTAACTATTAATTTACCATTTATTAATGATGAGTATTATAAAGCGTTTATGTAACTGTTTTGCTAAACCTCACCGAGTCAGGAACATACATGTATAATTTCTTATTAGCTGATTTGAATTCTTTACAGAAGCTGATGTCAGTTTACTGTATCAGTCGAAGCTAAAGTTCATGAGAGGCTTTCCTTCAGCATTAAGGTTCTTGCCTATAAATACATTGTCCGACAGGTGATTAAACTATGTGTGGCCGTGGTTTGAACGCTATTCAAGTGTTTCTTTATGTTTCACAACCACATGGTCACATTTGGTCATAGACCTGTCGGACAAACTGTCAGAGACTTCTGATTCTCTGTTTGTCTCTCCAGTAGCTGCTGCCATGGACTACTATTTTATACTTTAAGCATTTATTCTGCATTTTATCTTAAACATTATTACCTGTAATAATTCTTTAATTAAGCAGAGTCAGATCTAGGTGCTGTATCATTGGCAACTGGACTTGATTCAGTTTCTTGAAGACGTTCCAGTTGCCGACAGTCCAGCACCTAGATCAACCATGACCCGGATGACTGAGAACTTCATCAACAAGTAGAGTCAGACTGATACATCAGATCAAACTCTGTTCTCAGCTGTTAAATACCAGTTCAACTTCTTCGTACAGGCTAAAATAAGGCATACTGACAACCCGATTGATGGTAATGTTTCTGTAAACTGTTGATATGCTGAAACTTGACATTTATCTCTGCCGCAACTCTTCTTTTGTCTTGAGGCACAACTTGCTCGTGCTCTGGTTAGGTTTAGGCACAAAAAACACTCGGTCACAGTTAGGAAAACCCTTTTAAGCCCGAGCTTTTATTCTGAACTGCCTGCTTTTGTCAACCCCAACGTGGCTGGAGATCGTCCCGAGGTCTCGCTTAAAACATCCCGTGGTTTTGGCCTGTGGTCACTGGTCTTCTCACCTTGATCCACCACCATCTCGCCCCTCTGATGTGATGGCCCGGTCGTAAACATGAATGAGACGCAGAAACTTTGACTGCCAACGCTGTCTGTCTGGTGACAGGGCCGGAGCTTAACGCAGTTCAGCAACAGAAACAGTGTCGTTTCATCACTGCTGTGGTTGCGTCAGTCCTCGTCTTCACTGACGACACCAAGGTAGCTGTTTGAACCGCGCTGGTGAGATTCGGATGTTTGAGGAAAGCAAGCGGCGCCAGAGAGAAGAAGCCTCTCCGTCAGTGTTTCAGTGGGAATGCTTGGAACCGAGACGAGTACACATCTTTGACATAGAAGAAAATGAATTCTGTAGATTCATCTTGGAGTCGCGGCTTTACCAGAATTCTTGCGATGAGTCAGCGAGCGGCGTAAGCGATCACTTTAGCCTCTTGATCCGATCAATATTTAATTGTTTCCTCCATTGCCAGCTCACAGAGTCCGTCTCCCATCTAGAGGTGAGTGGTTGGGCTGGAGGTGTGTGTGTGTGTGTGTGTGTGTGTCGGCATTGACCTTGCCCCCGTATCACTCGTCCTCCTCTCACAATCCCCAAGCAAACTTCCAGCGAGGATGAAGGCTTTATGTGTGAAAGAAATACTGATCCCGAATTAGAAGATACTTTCGGAGTCTAATTTTACAACTCCGTATGACATCGCCGCTAAATCTGAGGTTATGTAAACATTAAATCACAGCTACTTTACAGCCACAGCCTCCAAACCGTTTCTTTTCTGCAGGGAAACTAGAGACGACCGCAGAAATTCTGCCCATCTGCTGTCCCTTGTACTCCTCCGCCGAATTTCATTGGCGATTTCTTGGAAATGTTTTTTTTTGGCCATCGCTCCGCCGACAGAGGAACTAGCGGGGACGCATCGGAGGTAAATATTGAGTTAGTTTCAGCGATGCTTCGCTGGCAGGAGGGAGCCGACGGAGCCGAACGCTTGTGTTTACAACACGCATGCATCTGTCTCCCTGCGCCGACGCTCGCACACACAGAAACGAAGTCACGCCACATTTCCCTGCCGCCGACGCCGCACAGAAGCATCTGTTTCTGTGAGTGGCCTCGAACCTCTGCCGCCTGCACGTGATTGCAGATGGCGACGGCGCTCCACCTGCAGCCGCGTCAGGCCTCGGTTCAGTGTCGCGGCTGGCGGGACGTGCTCCTCCGTGACGCCTCAACGTCTCCGCTGTTATTAAAGGCCAGCTGGCTTTTGGTTAACCTTTCAAACAACTCCCATGCACAGAGGAAGGCGTACGTGTGTGTGAGAGGAGGAGAGGTTATGCATAGTGTGAAAGCGAGTGTGTGTGTGTGTGTGTGTGTGTGTCTAAAAGAAGGCCCTCGGGGTCACTAATCCTCCCCCTGACAAGGCGTTAGGAGAGAGTAATGTGGAATTATCCTCTGCGGAAATGAAAGGTGTGATCTCAGCTCGGTGACTCGTGCCGGCGCAAAGCTCGGTCCTCTCACACGGCTCACCTCTGACCCCGACACCGCGGAGCCACCGCGGAGCCACCGCGGAGCGCTCTTTAGTGGCAGAAACGACATTAAACGTGGCGGCGTGTGGTGAATAAAAAAAAGATGAATGGATGGATCGCGTACATCCGAACACTAATCATCACATGGCAATTACAGTAATCATCACCTGCAGAAAGGCTCTGAATCATTGTGTCAGCCCGACTATGACACTGAAAAGGTTTGTTAGTCTACAGGCTAACATCCAAAGTGTTCTCTATTATATACAGTACTTCATTAGGAAACTTCACTTCATGCTTCAGTCTGAAGTCAGTCTTGTACAAAGTGCCCAAAAGTCATACTAAAACTTCAAGTGATATCACTCATATGAACAGAACTTGAATAGCAGTCTTAAAGTAACTGATATATCAAGTATTAAAAGTAATTATCTTGTATCAAAGATACTTGTACAAATAAGTTATACATGTATTTACATGGAGAGTATGGAGAAACTGTACACTGAAACATTTGCGAAGCTGATTTTTCTACAAAGTTTGAATCTTACCTCGTTTCTGACAAGGAACTTTAATAAAGAAGGAGGACTGAAGGACTGGATCTTGATTCGGGGCTGGACTGGGGTTTTGTGTTGAAGTCAATAGGAGGTCCATGGAGAACACACCAGAACCAAACATATTTACGTCGTATGACTTGGGATGAGGAAAAGCCTCCAGATAATGAAAGAACACCCCCCCAAATGATGATGATTGGCTGATGGGGCAGGTCGTACCGTGATTTCCGTTGATGAGACTGCAGCAGCCTCTCCTGCACAAAGTCGAGGGTGGACCAACCTGTTGATAAAAAAAATAGATCAGTTGTTAACCCACTCTCTGATGGGTGTTCTTTCATTTTTAGGAGGCATTTCTTCATCAGAAGTCATTCAACGTACCCTTTCTTCTTTTTTAGGTTCCTTGGTTTACGTGCAAGCGCTCTTCTTCTTCTTTGCCTTTGCTGGCACATATCCGTGCTCCACTGAGCATCACTGCCACCTGTTGATCAGTGCGAGAAACCACTGGCTGGACTGTGAATAGTGTCACCCTTGTGCACAAGCATCCTTGGGTGACACAGGCAAAATGGCTTGACTAGGAGGTCAAAAACTGTTTTATGCAACCGTCCGTCAAGAAGAAGCTAACATGTTAAAGGGTAACGCCAACAATTTGACAGTGTGTTTACAGGTCTTAGGGAGTACTACTGTGTATGGGAAAAAAGTAGTATAAAGTCTTTTGTGGCTCCAGAGGAAGCTGATTGATTGCCTCCAGTGACGTCGCTCAGTGGCTAGGTTGCATTGTGGGTAATGTAGGTGCCAGGTTCCAAACAGCAGTGCCTTGATCTAGCATCGCCGTTGGACTCACGACGGACAGTTTAAAAAACAAAACACAGCAGAACCGTAGATATCGCCTTTCTTATTCCGAACATTCTTCTTCCTTTTCAAAACCCGGTGCCTACATTGCCCATGATGCAACTTGGCCACTGAGTGACGTCACCAGAGACAATTTTTTTTTACATATGCTAGGTACTCAAGACCTGCACACACACTTTAATATATAAAATGGTTGGAATTACCCTTTAAAAAGACTATCTAATTGTAAATTTAAGTTTCTACTGCTAGCTGAAGCATATGATATATTATATCAGTAAAAGCGTATTGCTCAGGGAGGAAGGGCAAGCACAAACACTCCCTCTGCAACAGGAGTGACGGGGTTCATGGGAAACGCTGTCTTAATGTTGAGAGGCGGCAGCATTAACAGCGCGACAGAGCAGCAGTCCTCTCCATCACGGCCTCATTTGTCTCGGTAATTACAGTATATCCCACCTAATCTGACGGTTCTGTGTAAACAGCGGCTCCGTTAATAACTGACGTGAGATCAGCCGTCTGTGGCTGTCAGGAAGCCTTTCATCAGTTGTTTTGTTTTTTTTCCGCAGGTTTTTACTGACAAAAAACCCGAAAAAAGTCTCGTCTGTCCCTTTAACACGCTCGTCTCTGAGTGTTCATGTGCCAGCAGTCAGCGGTAGCAGGCGTGTTTCTCTGGGCTCCCCACGCTGTTTCTATTGTTGTAGCCATCCTGTTCTCTCCTCACTCTCAACGCCGCCACTTTAATCTGCATGCGGTGTGTTCTTAACAGCGGCCGTCGGTGTGTTCCCTCGTCTAGAGAGTGACTGATTTCCTGTACGTTCACGATTGTTGCCGAGAATATATTTCTGTGTACAGTGTGTGTGTGTGTGTAGGTGTATGTGTTCTCCTATGTGTTAATCTGTTTGTTTGTCCCTCTCGTGTCTCTGTAGTTGGCCATTGCTGGATTGGGATGGTAACAAAAAAAGAAAAAAGAAACAACACCCACCACCTTTTTCATTTCCCATGTCTGCGCTCTGAGGCAGAGGTTTAGCTGATGCCTGACTTTGTAGTCCCCCTCCCTCCCAACCACCACACACACACACACACACACACACAAACTTCACCCTCACCCACGCATCCCCCCCCCCCCCCATCCTCCCATGATCCCATCTGAGACTGCAGCTTGCTTTTCTTCCACTTAAGAGGTTAAAACCCAAACCGTCTGGGTGCCGCCTGCCGCACGCCTGAAGATACCAAAGCCAGGCTGCACGCTCAGCCTGCCTGTTGTCATGGCAACATCATCGCTCATCACCACGGCCTGTTTTCATTCAGATCCGTCCGGTCTGTGAAACTGATTGATTTCAGGAACCTGCTCGACCATGAACCCTTATTGCTCGGTAACCCCTTGCGTGCTCGCTTGTTAGTTTTGAGGCAACGATGCAGAGAACGAGGGCGTCGGAAACAAAACAACCGACCCGTGTGTGTGTGCATGTCTCTGTAACTGCTTTTCTACTGCTGTCAGAGGTGATGGACTCTAGCATCTTCACTTTTAAGTTCCTGTCCAACCGGAGCTACAGGTGCACAGGGGCCTTGCTGCATCACACCGCGCAGAGGTTGCGGGAGGCCGGGAAATGCGGCCGATCCGCTGCGAACAGGCGGCGAGGCCTTCGCTGAGTAAATAGAGTCTGACGTGTCAGCAGCAGCGGACCTGACGCCGGGTAGGAGAGCAGGGCAAATGGCTGCCCGAGCGTGGGCGGTGACGGCACGCCGCTGGGCATGTTTGTAGCCGCTGCCAGTCACGTTAATCCGCCCCGCCAATCATCGCCCTGTGCTTGCTTCGGTTTGACTATAATAGCTCAGAGTACGGGAGTAGTGTGCAGCGCTGGTAGTTAGGAGAGAGAGAGGCTACACGAGGAAGACTCCCAACAGCTTGGGTTCTGTTAAAGGTGTGAGATGACGAGATGCTCCTTTATCCGGCATTTGGCGACGGATTTGTTGCTAAGCGCTCGTCGCGGCACTGCAGTTTGTTTATCACCTGTCAGTTGTGTAACGCGGCGTCCGTGACGTCTCCTCTTTCTTCAGCATACTAACTGAAAAAAGCTACGCGAAACATATTTGATAGCAGAGTTATCATAAAATCCAATTGCCGTCTGAGCGGAGGAAGCCTGCGAGGACCTGCAGGGAGGCAGCAACCACCATGCCTGACTGTAAGAGGCTGGAACGCCTGTCAATCATGGGAACATCTGCCAAAACATACCTTTGTTTGAGCCTTAATTAGACTATGATTAGCCAAATTAACGGTAGCCACTGAGATCATAATTACACAGTTTTTGCAGTTAGTGGCTATAAAAGCAAGACTGTGTCATTAATATAACATAATACAATCTCCCTCCCGCATATTTAAAGTAGAATTGATTAACAGTGAAAAGCACCCTTGCCTAGTTTTAATACATTCAGAGGTTTGACGTTACATCCTAAGCTAATGGCTAACCTAGCTAATGGTGGGCAACATTGGCTAATATTATCAAACTTTAGATAGGTACGTCTGTGTTCGCTAACTTTATGACTCTTTTCTAATTGTGTTCCCATTTTATTCAATTTTTTAACGTCACGGATAAACATTTAGATGATTTTATCGTACGTAAAACAAGTAGTCGACACAATCGCAGCTCACCAGGAGACATTTTGTTGTTTGCTGCGTGTGGTCCAGAACTGTTTGACCCTTAGTTGAACTTCTTCCCTTGTGGTCATTACAGAATGCAGTCCAAAGTTACTTAGTCCTGCTTTAAGGGAACTTAACAGCAACCTAAAGGTGCAGAATGAAAGACAAAAACGAGTTGTAAAGATATCTGCTGAAGTTAGCATATAGCTAGCCCAAAGCTCTTCTGTACCCACGCCACCAGTCACCTGGTGCTCTAAACTCTAAAGCCTGTACTTCTATATGACCTGACAAGCTAACGGCAGCTACAGCTAGCAGCTGTTAGCAGTTACCCTGGTGCCCTTTATTTGTTTTGAGTATGTATTGGACAGGTGGCCAATTCTTACATATTGCACCTCGGTCCTGTTAGTCGCTAAGATTGGGGAATTCAGGGACACTGATAAAGTCAGACAATCAGATTGCCATCAAATCCCTAGGTTAGTAAACCGAATGGTTAAATTATTACCCAAACTGTCGAAACAGATTAACTTTCTGAGTCAAGTCTTTCCTTCAAGACTTTGTTTAGCGTTGACAGTCACCTTCAATTTTAGCTTTTAAAGAAAGTCAGCTGTTAGCTCGTTTACAACCTGTCTGCTCATGTTTCCCTGTTAAGATTTCGACATTGCCGTCTTCTGACTTAATCCACGGTCTCAGTCGGGGTGGTTGCTGCTTCTTGGTTCTCGGAGCCGATCGCAGAAATTGCTGCTCATTGCAAACTTTTGTGGACAGAACACAACGCAGTTTCATCCCAATTGTGCTGAAAACGCATGAAAACAAACTGTAGCGGATATGTATTCACATGAAGTGTCTTTGTGTGCATACAAAGGAGAAAGACTGCTGGATAGTTAATGAAGGAGACTCGCTCAGTATGCATGATCGGACCCCTCGCCTCACAGTTGGCTATATGCGGTATCCCATCAGGCCTTGCTCTCCCTATCTGTCTGTCAGTCTCACCCTTTCTCTCTCTCTCTCTCTCTCTCACACACACACACACACACACTTAAAAAGAAGAACTCTCTCTCTCTCTTTCTTTTGCAAAGGGGCTTTTAAATTATTACACATTAGATTAAAGTGCCAGATTTGACATACACGATGATGGCGTTGCTCTGAGATTTTAAACTGTGTCTCCATGACTGATTCCCTCCCTTTGTGAGGCCTTTTAGAATCTCTCAAATAGCTGTAGAATATTCATAGGGCAATTAAAAAATCAGTTTTAAGGAAGAGTAATGTTCGTCGAAAGGTTTTTTTTTTCAATCACATTTGCTTTCAATAACTTTGAATTTTTTGCTCAAAATCTCTGACGTCCATCCTGCAGCCTGAATCTTTTGGTTATAAATACGTAAGTCGTTGGGTTTTTTTATTCAGTTCAAGTGTATAAAATGCGAGCGAGGCTGCAAGCGTGACGTACTGACACCTTTATGGATAAAAGAGAAATGGATTGTGGGTAACCATTGCTATGGAGATCTCTTCGTCCTTGGTGGAACAGGCAGAATAAAAGCCTTTCTCTGCTTTCAGAAAGCTCCGTTTTTTTTTGCACATCTGTCACGACTTTGGACAGCAGTCGGCATGATGCACATTTGATCCTGAATGAAGCATTTTGAAGCATGAGTGCATGTGTGACCCCCCGATGCTGGCAGCGCGCCGCCTTGTCTCGTTTCTTGCAGGTCTCCACAGGTGTCAATCCGACACGACGTCCGTCACGAGCGGCGCATTTGTTAACTCGCCCACGCCCACCACCTCCTTCCTGCATTCATCCGGCCTTCCACAGGTGTCACGCTTGGAAATAAAACAAACACGGGTTAGTCATCGGATCGTAAGTGTTAAAATGCAGCGTGTATGTAGCGGAGATATGTGAGAGGTATCTCCGTGTGACAGTCACCTCACAATGGAAGACATGGTGGCGGTGTTCACAAAGAGCACGTGACTCAGTGTTGGACGAGCTTCATTGCTCAATTTGCGAGCTGATGAAAATCGATGTCGACCGCCAGGAGCGCTGCCGAAACCGGAACGGATCAAAGAGGAGGAGACGGGTCCTGTTCTTTGATGTCCACCTCGGCAGGAGAACCCCCCTCCTGCCAGATACTGGATTATACAGGGGATAGATTGGCCTCGGAGTCAGGAGTGCACTTGGGAACGGGTTAGGTAAAAGTTACATGTCATGCATTCATGAATGGGATGGCGCGCACGCTAAAGGTGGGCTCCATCTGCCTTCTGTGTGCTGCCAGGAGGGCGTAAAAGCTACGTGATATTTACCAGACGTTTGTTTGGGCTCAGCGCTGAATAATTAATGCTCATCCAATCACTCTGAAAGATTGAGCGCTTCCCAAGGACAATGGATTCGCTCAAAGTTCCTTTGTCTGGCACCATTTGCACAGCCCTGACGCGCACGCATTAAAAGGTAATTAATAAATCAGACTCTCGGGCTGATTTGTGTGTCTTGACTCTGTGAGGCTGAGTGGCTGTCACACACACACAGAGCAGTGTGAATTCAATGGGAGCAGGTTAGGTGTGGGTTTAACCAATTGAACCCTATTATTTTCCCTTCAGTCTCTTTGTTTTTTCCCCCACGTTGCTTAATGTGTTTCAGAATTCAATGAGAAGTGAGAAAATGATGTGTTTTGATTCTTTTAACAAAGGCATGCTGTGTGTGTTTGACAAGATTTCAACCAGTAAGCCCTGATTTTCCAGTCAACAATTGACAGAAGCAATTTTCCACTTGGGTCCACTTACTGGCTTGTTGTGGAGCTGTTGACCATGTGGCAGTCCCTTGTAATGGAACTGTAGCTGAATGATATATTAAACATCTGAAGTTTGTTTTGTCACCTGCTGTTTCCAAAGGTCAAGAATAAACTGTCAAACACCTAAACAGGGTCAGAACTCTACTGAATTTGGTTGAAGTCTGAACAGTTTCAACCATTGTCAACCAGCCAATACTTGTGTCAAATGTCTGGTGAGATCTGCCATCTCGTTTCCTCACTATTTGATTACATATTTCCTGATTTTCTTTTCAGTTTTAGACTATTATGTTTGGACAAAATTCTCGTGTGCATCCGATAACATTTGCTATTTGAGGACTTGGGTTCTTTTGTTAAGCTTGGGTAACAAAACAAGATGTAAACACAAAACTCATAAGTTAACTTCTAAAAAGTTAATATAGATCATTTGCTAGCCAAGTTGCCCATTTACACATCCAGCAAATACTTCACAACATTAGCACTGACTTGGAGTTGTGTTTCTGGCCATTTCTGGTTCTCCTTTTAACTCTGTTTTTGGTCTCCACCACTCACGAGAAAGTTATCTGGCTCTTTAGCTGCTAAATGCCCCACTAGCATGTTCACCAGCTAGGCGCTAACTTGGTCTGTCTGAAGTTTGAGGCAGTACACAGTGGATGTGAAGGGCAAGATTGAAGGAAATAGGGTTGGTAAGATAATAAAAATGTTCATTCGTGCAGCTTTAAATGCAGAATATGCGACTTCCGTCACCAGGGGTCTCACAGTCAAATCAAACGACCACTGTTGCCAATGAAGCCCAATCTAGCGTGACTCAGACAGAAACCAGGTTCACAGGTGAGGTCTTGTTTTAAAGTTTAATGTTGTGTTAGTCATGTTCGCCAACTGCCTTCCTCGCTGTCTGACGCACCACATGATGTCTTTCCACGAGTTAAAGTGACAAAACCCCAACACCTTGAATAAAATGATCACTTTCTCTGGGTTTGAATTTTGTCGGAAACATTTGGGATAAACACAAAAAGCACACACCTCAATGAACTACATTTCTAAAAGGTCTAGTCATTTTTCTACAGATATATTACATATTTTATCTTTAATAAGAAATGGGTGTTGTAGGAAAACATGTTTATATTGTACTTCTTGATTCTAGTATAGAGAAATGCACTGAGACGAGATGTCCTTTTAACCATGATCTAATTTCGCAAGTCTTTTCACCTGCGAGTCACCAAATGAACGCTTATAGGGTTTAAAAATGAGGCTCTAAGGGTTTGAGCTACACATGGGAACACACAGCCATGATGATGGAACCTCCGATGCATCACTGAGATTACGCAGATTCATTTGGATTAACGTGCTACATCGATCTTATTCAGTCATCATAATTATGAAAATCCTCATTAAGCTGATTTAAAAAAAATGAGTGGTTGGATACAAAAAATGTCTTATCCTCAATCTAAACCCACATGTTTCCCTTTGTTTCATAAAAAGCCAACATTCTGGGGATGCAGAAGTGATATACTCTTAGATTAAAAGAAACATCCCCGTCTCCCTCCTCTGTCTAGGGTTTGATATCCCGTCACTTAGCAACTAAAGGCTGATGTAATCTAATAAGCTGCGCAGCCTTCAGACCCTTTTTTTTTCTCTAAGTCGGAGAGTGAGTATTGAAGAAACTCTTTCCCACTGCCTAGATTAACTCACATTCGGTAGGAACGCGCTCACAAGAGCCTCTCAGACTTCACAGGCAGAGATCAGGACGCGTTTTCCAGAGAGCTGTTTACTGTATCCTCAACGTCGTCTCACTTAACAGCTACATTTATAGCACTCCGAGGCACGGATGAGGGTGAGGCTGAAAGTGTCACACCGGCTAGGAGACGACAGGTGCGTGATATGCACCGAGAGAGTCGTCATCCGGTGATAACGCTGACGAGTTGCGGACTGACCCTGGTTGACAGCTTCGGTTGCGACTGAAGCTGTAAAAAATGTGTACATTTTTCTGTCCCCGCAAAACGAGGCCCGGCGACGAGCTGCGTGTCTCCGTTTTCTCGGTAACTTTGCCCGATGCTAATTAAACGCCCGGTAACCCCGCCGGATCAACCCCTGGCTTTCAGCTCTGCCCACAGATCATTTACGACCGGTTCAAAGACGGAGGCTTTAAAAGGGGATCTGCTTTTCTAATGCTGCCGCATCAGAGCCGCCGGGGCTCAATTAGAGGATATATGGTGCCAAATCAACACGAGCAAGAAGGACAGAGTGGGAGGCAGACGTACAGGGCGAAAAGCTGAATTATGCAGTTCAAGTCAGAAGACAAACAAAGTCATGTGGAGTCCCACGATGCCGCTGTGGGAGAGGTTTGACCGGTGCGTCACACAGGAGCACCATGGCTGCAGTGTGAAATGTTAAGGAAAGATGGTGTCGACTCAACCAGAGCATTCAGTTTAAACTGAATTGTTAAGCAAACTAAAGAATTTAAGTACAACTGAATGAATATCAAGTTTATATGACTTGAAAAGTAAAACATTTTTGCGTCATTGCAAAGTTAGCTCAACTTCTCTTCACAAATTTGGTCAAGTTAAAATGCCTGGACACTGACTTTTTGAAGTTAGATGGATATGTTAACTTTTTTTTTTACAGTGAACAATCCTAATCTGTGCCATACTCACCTAAAATATTGATAAATGTTCAGCTTAGATTTAGATGGTAATGATATGTGTCAGCCGCACATGGTCTATTAATCATGCCCTACCCCTCACAGGTTCCTGGTGATGCTTCATATTCTGTATTATTGTCAGCAGAAATCCAGTTACAAGTCCAAAACCAACAGTGAAAGTGTCCTACTAACAAGTACTGTGTGTGTGTATCCAAATGCAGATATAGTTTATTTCTATACGCCTATGACATCACCTCCATTGTTGTCTAGGAAATACTTTTGACTCAGTCCCACCTGCAGTGTCATTCTTCTATAAATACTCACCAGAGTATCCAATGAGGACAAATCCGCTGCTGAAAATAGTCCCCAACAAAGGACTTTTTCCTTCTCCTTGATTAAGATTTGCTATAGACGACAGTGTACCTGCTGTTCTTGGAAATGAGCCTTTAAAAAGGACTAAATAAGTGCGTACATTGTGTGAGTTGGAGCACAAGTATAACCTATCGCCAGCCTTTCCCTTCACACTACATGATGAGATTTGAGTAGGTGGATAGCAGAAACTTGTAGCATACGTTAAAGGCCTCGGGCAGACCAAGATCAGAATACAACACATCAACATTACTGTCTGAAAGAACCCAGGAACATACTGTGTCAAGTCTCTGGGCTCAGGCGTTGACCTCAGTGGAGAATGTTGTAGAACTTCATTTTAAATCAACAGTAAAGTTAGCAACTCCACAACAACAGTAGTATCATGGTCGTGTGGGAACAATTGCGTTTATTCATCCCAAAAAGGCAGTTAACTTTGCGTTAGCCGTTAGCCGGGAACGACACACGCGTTACGCTCATGAAGTTTCGCCCCTCCGGCTCCGGTCGGCGGTCAACATCGCAGCACATAAACACCTGAGAAAGAGGGTCAACTCTGTAGATCGCAGGACGACAAACGGGAGTGAAGATAGTTCCGCAAAAGTCACTCTCTGAGATCTCCTCCCATTGGTAAACAGCTCCAGATCAGAGCAGAATATGATGTGACTCTGGGTGTTTACTCCTCCAGAAGGTCTGGCTCTGCACTCGACTGTATACTTCAGAGCTGAGCAGTCCCAACACAGCGCTTAGCAACACACACAAAGTTGCGTCATTTGCATTGCCCGGCCTGAATAGATGTGAACGTGAAAACCCACTGTAAGGTATCGAGACATCTTTCAAATCCTCCAGTAACAACTTCTACCATCGCTTTATTTATTTGTCCTTTCTCTGAAGTGTTTTTATCACTGATGTGCTGTCTACTGAACAACAGTGTGGCTCCGAATGAAACGACATACAAAATTCAAAGCTCTCTAAGATACCTTGGAGACCCGACTCGAGTACAGCAACCTCTTTCCCGCGGAACTGTAATCGTAAATACCGTTAATGTAGCTTCTTTCAGGACCGTCAGGGGTCTCTGTGGCTCGTGATGATGACATATGGTAATGCAGGCGCTGCCAGCCCCGTATCGACTGCAGTCAGTAACAGAAACCTCCCAGGAGGTTGTATCTCGGAGAGAAAAGTTAAGTGTACACAGGGTCGGCGCGCTGCCTCCGCCCTCTGGCACAGACGACCGGCTGACATGAAGCGGAGCTCTGGAAAACATTTGTTTTTGTAACTTCCTCAAGGTGAAACTTTGCACAAGACGTAGACTAGATTCTGTTGAGCTGATCAGTATGAAGGATAAAGGGGGTATTTGATTAAGATCAATATTGCAAAAAGTGTAAATAAAGACTCTGATGCGGCGCTAAGACTTAAATCTGTGTATGACTCATAGGGGAAAGGAGACTTTCTCCACTTTCAGATGCTGGAAACATCACTCGCCTCTGCTGATGAACCTTTAACAAGCTGTGAACTTCTTGCAGTCGAGCCCGCTCCACAGTCTTCCTCGTGGGACCGCGCAGCTCGTTTGATTCGAGGCGGAGGATATTGTCGGGTAGACTTCATGCTCTGCTGAACAATCCTCCCTTCAAACTCCCCTCGCAGGATGACGTGCGGTCGGTTGTGGTGTACAGCACACTGTATCTGGAGGGTGTTTTATAATTGCTGCTGTATGTGTTCACTTTGGAAAACATTGCACTGGGTGTTTTTTTTAATTTTCAAATCATGCAGGTGATCCCATTTTGCTGTCACCTTTCGATCAAGGGCTCAGGTTATAATTGTGCCCTATGAGATGGGATGGGATCGGGCCTTAGTGGCCACCATGTGGGAAGGAGGGACGCTCAGCTGGTTGAATCCCAGTCAGATGCAACTAAATCCTACACACTGAACCTTCATGACACGCAAATGCTTTTTGTGGGGCACTAAGCGAGCGTGCCAAGATGATCTGGTAATTTTTAGGGAATTTGTACTTAAGAAATGTAACATTTTGAGAGCTTTTCAGTATAGATAGACACTTTTGGAGCACAGTCATTTATATGCAATTTTCCCAGTCTCCAAATACTCTGTTATGTTATTCATCAGAATGAACACTGCCTGCTGTTTTTTTTGTGTGTACAGCTGTCTTCAGTGGAAAAAGTTCTCACGAGCCCACTGTACACTAACTGAGCAGCACCGAACAGAAGACAGAAAAAAGTTAGCGACTAGCTGGTGAACACTGTGGAACATTTAGCCGTTGAAGCGAGTTACTAAACCGACATCCTCCATGAAACAACAGCAAGAGGCAGAATTTACACACTGTCCGATTTCCGTGTAATGTAAATTGCATGTTTGGGCTCTCTTTACCTACCAGTTTACCATACCAATACCAATTTCAGCAGCATATGTTCGTGAACACGCGGTCCGTTCAACTGATCTAAGCGTTGAACTAGTAACCACAATCTCCCCAGACTCCCTTAACAAATTGCACAGTTTTGAGAGTTGTTCAGTGAGAGGAAACTTTAAAACTTTGTACAATTGTCAGGACTGGTGACCAGAACTCAAATGCAGACCAGAGGTAAGAGTGATTAACGGTGAATTTATTAGAGGTACACAAAAACAGGTCGTTTTGAGAGTTGTTGGTGATTCTGATGAGACTGAGTGTGGGAACGGAGTCCGAGCTCCAGAGCTCTCAGTCTTGGCTGTGCTGGCGGGCAGAACTGGGTCCAGGCTGAGGGCGAGACGGTCTGAGGTGAAAACAGGGAAAAAACGGTTAGATACAGGTATTCTCATAGGAGTTGGATTCTAGATTGGCTGGCGTGTCACATACGATGCTGGATTGTAAGGTCGGTCTGGTTTTTATGGGAGAGTTGATTGAGTGATGAGGAACCGGAGTGCAGGAGTGGTGAGATGAGCTGCAGGTGTGTTGGCTGGAGTTGCAGTGGCCACGCCCACCAGCGGTTTCTAGAGCATGTGAGACACACAGACGAACACCAAAGCACACCAAAAAGAGCAAAAGAACGCAAAAAACTACATTCACCCACACACATTCATGCAGATGCCGGATCACGGCCGGCAGGTCGTGACAACAATGGCTACGGAAAATTCTAAATTGTTCATGTCTTCTTGTAAACTCAGCATTAAACGCAAAACATTAAGTTGTTTCTTTCCTCATAAAAAGTTTCAGTTTGTCGCTGCAATACTTGGGTTTGAGCACTGTTACAACTGATTTCACCATCTAGATTAAATGTATGGAAGAAGACAACATTTTACTGATGGTACACATGTCAGATTTTTTAAGAATACAGTCAGCAGTAACCACGAACGTTAAATTCCCTTAGACTCCCTTAAAAAAATCACCCAATTTTGTAAATTGATGAGTTAAGAGAAACTTTATGAATTTTGTGAAATGCCATCGATGACAAATTCTTAATTATTTGGGACTTGAAAACATTATACATTATACAAGTTATACAAGGTTCTTTCTCTTTCCCTGTAAAACAAAGCAAAAAACAAAACATAGTGTCTGTAACTGTCAAAATCAACTAATCAATTGATTAGTCATTCAAAGTGTAGTTTAGCTGTATTATAGTACAATATATATCATTTTTTTTAACCAGCAACGATTTAAGGAGGTGTTTTGCTGATGCTGGATATCTCATTGTGGCCTGAAGTCCTCAAATTAAAAAGTAACTGTAAGTACATGAGTGAAGAAGTTAGATTCGTCCTGCGGGGATCAGGGCCTGCAGAGAGGACAGTGTGTGCGGTACACATTGAATAAAGAATAGACCTCAGATTTATTTTTAATACAAACATGACACGGTTCTCTATCCCGGCGAGACTCGCAAACCGAGCTGTGGCGTGGCGCCACTGTACAACTCTGCCATTGAAACAGTCTCACATCCAGACAACCAGTTTGAAAAGATACAATAACCTCAGCCCTTCAGCGAGATTCAAATCTCTCGATAGTTATCTGAGCTAAACGTTTAAACTGTACAAATACTCATTTCATGCGAACACGGGTGACGACTTCGGCGTCAGTGCCAGCGTTCATATCAGAGCGCTGCGATTCACATTTTTAAATGGTGAAGAGAAAAACGATTCATTCCGTGTTCCGGTGGATCGGCTTCGTGGTCTGACTGAAGTGAAAGCGAGCTGACCCCGGCCCCGCAGTGAAGCGCAGGAGTCTTTGTCTGTCTGAGTCTTCTTCTACGGTTCACTGATACCGACCTGGCAGAACCAATCCTATTAGTAATTCTCTACTGGATTCGGGCTCCTGGGGACCCGGAGGAGCCCTCGGCTCCTGCAGCAGCCCCCCCTCCTCTTCCCCAGGCTTCCAGACAGAGCGGGATATTCACGCCTGGGTGCGTCTGCTCTTCAGTAAGAACCGCGAGGGGGTTCGCTGGTACAAAGATAGAGTCCCGTCTCCGAAGGAAGAGGTTAAAGGGCCCACGCCTGAGGAGATCTCTCTCGTCTCACTGTGTGTTTGCAACAACCCTCAAAGCTGTTTAAGGGAGACAGACATTTGACATTTACCTCACATGCTTCTCCACGGTGGCTGATGGAGAAAACCCACTAAAACACGATTTGCCATGTGTCCAACTCCTCCTGCATGCTTTTCACATTACCGCAGAAGTGAGAAATCTGCTACATTGCGCATGGGGTCGCCTGTAGTGCGAACCAAGCACCTAGAGTAGGAAAACGTGGAGGGCAAAAGTTTAATCCGCTAAACTTCGTGCAAAAGCGTCCCATGTTTGCCACACAGGAACTAATCCATTTGGCCAGGGAGGCTCTGACACCTTTTCTAATTACGGAGAAATACGCCACCTCTCCACGCGTCTCCTCAGGACAAATTCATGTCAGGATTTCCAAAGAATAAATTGGCTCCACTCAGCAGCTATCAAGACTCTGATAGGAGAAATGATGCCTGGAGGAAAGACAGACGGTGCCTCTTGGGGGGGTTGGGGGGGCTTGAACAGTGAGAACTCTGTCTCATTAAAGTCACAGATGTCTTCAGAAAATCACATCAAGAAATCGTGATAACAAGGCCTTCGAAGATCCTGTTGGTCTTTTGGTTGTGAGTTTAAAGAAGCCACTTCACTTAGTTTTGTTTCAGACGACTTATCATTTGTCAAATCATTTGTTTTGTCAGTGTTTGGATCCTTGGACACCCTCCCCCAACACCTTTCAGACATTGGACATTAGACACGCAACAGTTTTTTAAAACTTTTAGAAAGGTGAGCAGGTGAAAAGGCAGGCAGGACTCCAGTTTCTCTCTCAAGCTCCTGTTGCTCTAACTTCTGTCGCTTTTCGTTCAACTGCAACACCTTGAATGCCTCGAGAGAAACTGACCTAAAGTGTGTCTTGTCCTTGCCTTGCGAGGCAACTGTATTTGTGAGATTGCGTGATCGTGACAGTCCATCTTACTAGGCTTCAAGCTATCCACTTGCTCATGAACCACACTTGTTCGGACCGAGTGTTACCAACAGATATGTCGACCAGCGAGAGAAGCAACTGTTCATTCGGAAACAACAGCGCAAAAAATGTACTCGGATCTTTTCTCGATGGAAAAGATGTTTCCGCTCTTCTCTCGACTGACCTCGGCAAGAAATTGATTTACCAGCTAGCACCGCTGGTTGCGTCCTCCTGCTACGTTATATTGTTCGTTGATCTGATGGTAGACGGTGATAGACAGATGGTTTGTCTGCTCACCTGCAGAGTAATTTTTTGAAAGGGCCCAAACAGTTCCTAAGGGCGACTCACCAGATGGTTCCATGTAACAAAGCATGTGGCGCGTCAGGTTATAACCTCTCTGATGACTTTTATCCCAGCCTTAAGTGTGACCCATTATAACAGCTAAAAAAAAACAAACACTTTGTCCTAAGAAGTTTGTTCCAAGCGTACTCTGGCCGTGGAACTACATAATTAAGGTTTGGAAAGGATCTCAATCATGATTGAACAAAACCATCCTTTACAATTGGTAAGAGGTGGGCTGCAAACTCTGGTCTCTCTGGTGCTCCTTCTGCCTTTTCTATTGGCAAAGCACAGTGATTCGTCACACGAGTCGGCGCTGGCAAGACATGTCATTATTCAACTGAAGGAGGTCATGGAAGTTTTTTCAAAGATGACCCATTCCCTTAAATGGATCAATTCTTCACCATAGCGATGGCATTAATGAACTACCTCAGGAGAGAACAACTGTACAGTGGTTTGTCTCCCATTATGAATCGTACCTCCAGGCTACATTTGAACACTTGAATTGTGCCTTAGGCGGGCAGGTTTGCATTAGTATGGACTGGCTAAAACGATTTTTGAAGTGAGGTGAAGGGTCAAGCATTCCAACTCTTTATCGAAAAAAAGATCCATTCATTATTTAAAGTTCATTTATCCTTAAGAGATCCTGATGAAATAAACATCACTATGCTTGTATTTGTGAGTTTCTACCTAGTTATTTTAACTCCTTCGGTCATTTGTGCACACTGCCCAGAGCTATATCAGCTCACAAGTGACTAGCACTTGTCAAGTATCCAACACTTACCAACACCGGTGAATCTGGGGTACGATGTCGGCTGACCTTTATAGCCAGAGAAATGACTGAATGTTGCTCAGACAACTCTGCGGTTGTATCTTCACGTCTCTCTGAATCTTTTATTCATCAGTTATCCATTATTCAGTAATGTCAAACCGTGAGTTTTATGAATACCAGCACAACTTGTTGACTTGGTGTTTGTGAGCAGTGTGCTTATTGAAAAGGGATACTGAAACTGAATTTGTAAGTAAAGTATGCAAACAGCAGCCAATCAAAACATTTCTGTGACGTCTTGTAAGCTTGGCTTCATCAATGAGTAATTCAAAATGCTCTTGAAATTAAGGGCTGCTTAATAAGCATAATAGCAAATGAATAAAGATACGTAATATTTTATAGTCCAAGCAGAACTGATCGTATTCCTATCATGTTATGCTACTTCATTTGACCTCATACTGCATGTGAAATGGAACAGGGACAGAAAGGATCAAACTTATATGTGGAAGTTTATGGAGTGATTTTGATCATGCAAGTTCATGTAGTTGTAAACATGAAACAAAAGCTAGTGCAAATAACTAAGCTAATTAGCATTTGGCTACAAGTTACAAGGTGAAGAGTCTGCTTTTACATTAGCGACTCTGTGAGGCTGGACTGAGGCACAGTGTTGCTTTGAGCTAAATGCTAACGTAACACACTGATGTTTAGCAGGAATTATTTTTTAATGGTCACCAACTAACTTTAGCATGGTAGCATGCAAACATTTTTAATTAGCACTAAAGATGAAGTACATCAGTGGCTGCGAAGATTACATTTTTGCAGGTATTTGGTCATAAACTAAGGTATTGGACAAGTTATCATGTTTACTTGCTAATGGTGCGTAAAATCAGGGGATCAGATGGCTGAGCGCCGACATATCTTGTCTTATAAAACCACTCCGATCTCCCAGTCGGGACTGCTGACTGCACAGCTAACTGAGCTAACCAGCTAATGACAGCTACATGAGTGATGAGCAGTCACTCTGGTGATATGCAGCCCAGCATGTGTTTGGAGCCAATTCTTACATTTAAAATTGACCTGTAACAAAATTACAGATCATTTTATGGTATATTACAGTGATCCTTTTGCTCAAGTATTAACAGTCCATGAATCTGTGAGTTCATGTCCACATTTTGTGAGCCAGGACTGCAACACCCTGTGACTGAAATAGCTCAGATTTCTGGGTCAGTAGCCTATTAGTTTAAATGTGATAAACAGTGACCTGCTTCCTCCAAGACCGGTGTTACTAGAGCACGTCACCGGATAAAATTGATTTAGAAATCGGCACCAACACACATTTACTCACAATATTGACGAAAGCAGCGTGTAAAAATGTCACTATTGTCTTTGTGTAATGTTGAGTCAGGGTGAGTGTGTGGAAAAGCAGCAAGAAGGCAAATGAACCACTCACAAATCATACCGTATCAACATTAAACTGTCCAAATAGTGATTCTGTTCTTTATTAGCTCTCACATCTGTCCTGTTTATGTGCAGATATGACTCACATTAGTCCGTAAAATGAATATCATCCTTAATATCAGCCGCTGCTGGTGAAAACCCTCTGTGGGTGTCGAGTACAATCATTCATTTCAAAACATGAGTGGGAGAAACGCTGAATTACTTCGGTTTATGAAAACTGCTCTTCTGAATGTGCCTTAATCTTAGCGTAAATATTTTTTTCGGCCCAAATTGATGGGGGGTGGAGGAGAGGGGTTTGTTTCCTGCATGCGTGTCAAAGTACAGCGCTGATTCACTCCCACGCGGGCAATTTTGTCATTGACTCACACATCTTCGGTGGAATCTCGCCGGGATGAGAACATTACCGCGGGCCCTTTCCATAAATGACTCCAAAATGAATTTAATCTGATAATACTCCAAAAAGTCATTTACGGTACAAATGCCCTCATTTAAACCACGCTGACGTCTAACTGCGCGGCGCTGAGCGATCCAAGCTGCTGCAGGTCATTTCGCTGATTGGTCCCACCTGGCTGAAGGTTTTATAATCAGTGAATCAGCTTCCTACACAGAAAACAGACAGATGTTTTTGTTTGCCAATTTACGGTCTTGTGGGAGGCAGAGCGTCGATTGTTTTATTTCATATTGCATTATTGGCTATTGCATTACAGTCGCGCTTGGCTCTGGCACGAACTTGACAATCCGCACGACAGAGTGCGGCCTGGACACTGTCTGAGGAGACGTGGCAGCACAGCAGTAGTAGAGGAGCCATAGACCATCGTATTCTACCAATAATCACCTCAATAGAAGAGAGCGATCGGATCTGGCTCCATCTGAATGAATTTTCAATCAGATCAATCTGAGTGAAAAACCATGTGTGTCGTAAAATCGTTTAAGCACTTGATCTGATTGTTTCTCTCCGGTTTGAATGATCATGTTCAGCTCTCGTGGGGGTGACATTAGGGGGACATTGTCTCCAGGAGAAAAAACAGAACTTATCTGTGGCTGATACAACTTGTGGTGTAGATCCAGAGATTTGAATGATTGTGAAATGCCTCGATGGTCCAAACGCTTGAAAACAACAAGCTGTTCAAACAAATGTTTAAAAAGATGAACCAAGCCGGAATCCAGCAAAACACTGATCAAATCAGAAAGCCTCGTAAGGCTAATATTCAAAGGGTGTTAAGGTTAGAAATCTTCTTCCTCTTCTTCTTCTTCTTCTTCTTCTTCTTCTTCTTCTTCTTCTTCTTCTTCTTCTGTTATATTTCCGACAGATCAGGTGCTTCACAGTAGACGAAAGCACGAAGAAGTTACAATCCGATGAAACGCTATTGGGCACACACATCTTCTTGGATCAGTTTATTCAGCATCCGTAACCCCTTTCACACTGGCGTTTGGGTGCGGCTTCTGTGCGCCAATTCTCCGCATCCGTCCCAGTGTGAATCTCTCCGATGCGGCGAGGGGTGCAATTTCGCTCCGGCGCTGATACGTCTCTGGAGGTAGTGTCAGGGCCGCATTATTGGCGAGCCGAACCAGTGTGAACGGATAAGCCGGAGGCGCGTATCGAGGGCGTGTCGATCGGACGGTCGGTTAACTACACAGGTCCTTCACTCAACTAAATACAGAGAAATGTCCCACAAAGCAACGTTACAGGACCAAACAACAGTAACGTAGTAACTGTAACTGTCTCTGGCAACTTATATGAGGAAAAGAATACCGCAGATATGAGCGGAGAAGCGTCTGTCCTCCCTTTGCCCTCCCGTCTGTCTGACCGACACGTTTCTGCCCAAAAAACAGCGTCTGTCGGCGGCAAAAAACTTAAACTCACCAGTGTTTGTGATGAAAATAAATCACCGCGACCGTCAGCCCTCCAGACCGAGACTTCGGTGAACTTTCCCCCGGAAGACAGCCTCCATCCCGGCGAGTCAGACAGCGTCCAGTTTACTGATGGTGATGTAGGCTAATTATGTAATTTAGCGCGAAAAACGTAACTTCGTCACTTTCCAGGATGTTTGGTGGGTCAGGATCTCAATCACAACACATTATAACAGCATCCATATGATTATAAACTATCCGCGGGTTTAGATTGACAGGGGGGACACCGGGGAAACACCTTGAAAACACACCGACGTCATCATCATGACGTGTACCGTCACGCCTCTTTAGGAGCCGCAGCGCCGGATTTCTGTGTGAATTCACGTCGGTTCGTCTTTAATGCGGAGCTGCTTCGCTCTGTGTGAATCGCTATCGGCGGAGAATTGCCGAACCGCCGCTGCGGAGATAATGCGCCTTCTCCTGTGTGAAAGGGGTACGTGTAAACAGTTTGGTCGAGATCTCTAACCACTGTGCACTCTCAGAAAATAAGGTACAGAATTGTACCTTTAGGGGTACAATGGCTTGTCACTGGGGCAGTACCCTCTGAAGGTACAATTTTGTACCCTTGACACTGGGTACTTATTTGTACCCTTGTGGTTTGTACCTTATAAAGACCAATCTTGTACCTCTGGTGGCAATTTTTTATTTTCACATTTCAATTTCATTTAACTTTAAACAATGTAAAATTGTCCATTGCAGGCAAGTCTATTCTCCACCAACCTTAAAACTGCATACATGAAAATAACACTCGTGACAGAAGATCTTCACATGTCAGTTTTGTACGTCTTTAAATACTATGTCGAAGTGTGACATATAAGTTGACTAGTGGAGTCAATAGTGGTTTACTTGCCTAGTGACAGTTATTGGCAGAGGCGTATCACGTATCACCAAGGATCTAAATAGGTACTTTCTCGCATAAAAAAATATTAAAACTTAAGAAAGTGATGTATTAACAGCGCTAAAGCGAGAATTAAAACAGCTTTTAGCAGCTCTACTGCTGCCGGTTGCAGCGAAATGCATTCTGGGAAACTTACATACTGTATACTGCGGTGTGGACGGGCTCTTTGTCTGCCAGGCTGTAGGTAGCTGATTTTACTGTGCATCCATGGTTGGCCGTTTGTGAATATCATAACATACAATATTGACTGGATGATTAGTAATTTTTCATACCTGCAAATCTGCTAAAAAAAATAAATATTTCAAGGCGAAGTAGTTGAAGTTAAAATCTTCATTGAACACTTAAGGAAACAGTGAAACCTTCACATTGAAAAAGTATAACTACTACTGAAGAAAGACTAAATGATTATTTAAACATATTAATATTTAGGCTACTGCCATTTGTAGAGCCTAATACAATTGTACCCCAGCATGTAGAAGAAAAGGTACATATATGTACCTTTTACCACCGGGGTACATATATGTACCTTTTGGGCCCTCAAAAGGGGACAAAAAGTTACCTTAAGGTCCAATAATGAGCCCTAGGGGGTACATTAGTGTAGATTGTACCTAGGGGTACAAAAAAGGACTCGTACTGTACCCCTATTTCTGAGAGTGTGCATTCAGTCAGATTGAAGAAAGCTGCCCTCATTGATTCATGAACAGTGGAAATGGCAACTGTGGACCGATGGGTGAATTAGCCAAAGTAATTCAACGCGCAAGAGCAGAGAAGAATGAGCTGTCTGTTTGTGCGTTTCTAAAACTTATGTTCTCAAGCATATTGTTACAGTACATGTCTCATCATCGCTCACATTGTTGTCTCTGCACTGAAATGAGAGGCACTACATTTGTATCATATAGAAAGGAAATCTCCCTCCATTTTTTGAGAGTTGACCCTTTAGCATATTCATTCAGAAAACACACACTCTACTACGAAATACGAAGGCACCCTAAATCTAGTCTTCAGTCTAGTCTTCTGCTGGAGAATTAAGATACCTGAACAGTTCATAATAAACACCTTGCCACGCCACCTAAAACATACAAGAATAAATCACCTTCACACCAGCAGGGGCATCAGTAACTGGTGACTGTCTCTTCGATCATCAAGACCCAAATTAAAATGTATCAGATTTTTTTCTACTTCTGCAACCTTTCTCATTTATTTTTCCCTGCATAGGAATGCTGCGAAGGTGTTATCCCCACCCGTCAGCCTCCACACAGCAGGTCACCGCTAATTATAATGATTCAGGCGTTGGAGCTTTTTGAAGCTGCAGTCAGGAATTACTCTACGCGAGGAGGTCAACCAGACGCTTAAAATGCCGACTGAACACAAACACATCATTTCTGTGAGCCCGAGCCCTCCCACCCGTTTCCTTGAATGCTACTCTGTGACAGTTAACCTGAATTCTGTGGGAATCGGATCAGCGCGGCGTAGAGGGTAACCGAGCATCTGCTCCCGCAGGCCGCGGAGCCATTTTAAGAGCTTGACTCCGGCGCCGATCGAGCGGGAGAAACGCAGCCTCTCAGCGGCGCGCCTGCTGCCGTCCAAGGACAACTGTGTCTCTCGCAGGCTCTGCCGTGCCGAGGGAGGATACTCTCCCGCGAGGGTGAGAGCCTGAGCAGATGCATGCCACTGTGTGCCAGCCGCTAATGCCTCCTGGCATGTGATATATCTTAAATTACCACTGCTGCTCGCTGTCAGCAGAGAGGAGGAGTGTTTTTTAAGTTAGCACGTGTCTTCGCTAAATGGTTGTCTAATCCGCCACCGAGCTTCACAGCTCGGCTCAGTACAACTCGACTCGTGTTGCCCCCTCGCACAGCTGTGGAGAAGGGTTGGTGGTGGTGAAAGCGCAATTCAAATGAGAGCAGAGTGGAGATAAATCAAAATGACACTGCAACAACATTCTGCACCGTTGGAATAGAAAGTCTAGCGCCTGACTCCATGGAAACCAGTTGAATTGTATGTCATGACGTGTACTGTTGCATCTTAAACCTTTTGTCTCCCACTTCTGACGATAGGTATGGCTGTACTGTACGTAAAACTATGCAAAACCAATCTTTTGCTGGTTGATTGCTACGTCCACCAGTGGAGGAAAGTCACCACAGTCTCCAGATTTTAAAACTGTGGTATATATGGCAAGGGCTAAGGTTCAAATATATATAGCAGAGACTAAAACATTTAGTTATCAGAATTTCACAACATTCCAATGTTTTTCATCCTCAATACCCCCGAGGCTCATGTAGCCGCCTTTACATACGAAAATAGATACGTCCATTTCAAATGATGCAACTGTCACTACCCACGTGCTTCCACGCGTCCCTCATGTTGGCATGTACATGTTAAGAGAGAGGCAAAAAGCGGAGGCGGCGTTGTAGACGGCGGTGCTCTGCGACACATGGATGGAGAGTTCTTTACACTTTGGCTATGACAGAGGTTTCCACTTTCCCGGCATCCCATAGTGGGCTCTCTTGAACTATGCCCTGCCCTCCACCATTGTTGCTGGCGCTGCTTCCATAACCTCTTAGAAAACATGCAGAAATAGGGACAAAATGAACAAAAAGTACAGACATAGGGCTCCGTCCATATACAGGTTGTAGCATAAATGAGCCTTTAGTTGAATCCAAATGTCTAGACTTCAAGTGCTCTTTCAATAAACTTCCAGAGATTCATCTTTGCTTACCAGAAGGATTACCCATAGTTCATAGGAAATTGATGTGATGATGGCAAAAAAGAAATTGACCGACGAGATGAGGCTGGATTCAGGGGGCTTCTTGACGGAGCTTTAGCTACTGTAACATCTCATCTGATCTGATGACTTCAATCAGTCGACAGCCAAAGAGTTGAAGCTCATTTAAAGGAACTGTTTCCGCATGCATCGCTATTATCTGTTAGACGATGTAAAGTTATGTCTTATATCTTAATTTCTAATGTCAATACCATCAGACAGCCATTCAGAAAACAGACTGAGGTTGGTAACAAGGTGAGTCTCTTAGCATATATTCTCCTTCGAAGGAAATAGATACTAAATATTCATCATTCAATCATAGTTGATTTGATAATCATACGAATGGTCACATTAATTCTAGCAGCATTAACAGCAATAACCTGAATATTTACATAATCAACATTATTAATATCGCAGATGACACAGCTGAGCTCTGCCTGAGACGGGTCGATACAAAGTTTTGACTTTGGCGCAGGAATATCTGTGTTCTCTCAGACGATCCCCCTCTCCCGTTACCACGGTGATCCATCAGCCAGAGGTGCCGCCTTTATTTGGAACATATTTCACGAACAAAGTCAACTCAGAGCGGGGTTAGTTTCCTAAAGCTCCGTCCTAAAATACCTGCAGCCTCTTGCTTATTTTATGTGCACTGAAAGAGGGGAGGAGAAGGAGGGGGGATGAAAGAGAGATAGCCGGACAGGGAGCTGATGTAAAAAGAAAAAGAGCAAAGTCACTGTGTGTCTTGACTTTTATCTCAATGACCTCGGATATCATGTTCTCCCAGATGCTGAACTGGGTCTGATTTTGAGGTAAACAGCTTGACTTTGTGGGGATTACGCTTTGAGCTTGCGGTAGCAAAAAGACAGAACTCTTGCCAGACTAAACCGTACTCAAGTGTCAGTCATTGAGACTAAAGCCCAAGGACGTTAGGATATTTAGACGGCTACTGCTCAGACATGGAAGTTTACAGGTCAAACAGTAAGAACTGATGCTTATAGCTCTTCAACATTGACAAATAATGACACCATCTGCTCTCAAAGTGTCAGAGACACCCAGCTAAACGTCCTCAAAGTCTGGAATTAGCATTTTTTTCAGTCGAGGATAAAGCATGTGGGACATATTTGTGCTCGCTAAGCTACGAGCTTCTGCGTGGGTGTTTTCCCATGGCAGTGGTTGACACCGCCAAAATCTGGGAGCTGGCTTTGCTAGGAGACACGTCCAATTCTGTGATATGCCAGCAAGGCTACTGACTGAAGAATGTCATACTGTGAAGCCTACAAACATGATAACAAGACCTTTCCTTCATTTCCAATGTCCAGTCCACACAGTATGAACTTTTAAACTTCTGAATGGATCCATTGTGCTGTCAAGTTTATATATCAAGGAAGCAAGCTAGGCTACCTCGCCTTTCACCATACATGTATTACAGACCTGGATATGAGGGGTCCACTGAGCCTTGCTTCCAATTTGTACTATGGTCACTCACAGTATTGCTTCAAAAGATTTGCCTGCGGCCCCAAAAAAGCTGTTGCATGGCTAATGTTAGGCACGTTAGCTTCACCACTGTGGATTTCTCTGGTGGTTTCCCATGTGAAGGGTATGTCAGATCCATTGTGGCTCACAAGAATGTTTTTGGTCAATGAATGGTCAGTATGTTTCAATAATTCATAGTTAGCTTGCTCACATGATTGCATGATAATTCATGAGTAAACTTTGATCAATGATGTTTAAATGAAATATTGTATTTTGTACAAATGTATCTCTGCTGATAATATTGGATTCATGTTAAAGGTTCAATGTGGAGGAATGCTAACCAGCTCGCCCTGTCCTGTTCAGAGCTCCTGTGCCAGGGATATGAACACAATCACTCGCTTGATCCCTGAGCTCCACGTCCAGATTGTGTTGCACAGCAAACTAAGCTAACTAGCTAATGGCTGCTACAGTTAGCAGTGGTCTGCAGTTACTCTGGTGATATGCTGCCCCCTATTTGTTTGGAGTATGAATTTGGCAGATGGGGATTTTTTACATATTGCACCTTAAATGTGTATTTTCAGATCAATTAAAGTTTTTGAAAAACGTTTAGGATATTAATAAAGAATAATTTGGCGGCCCCCACTGCAGTAACTCGAGGACCCCCTGGGGGTCACGAACCCTCGGCTGAAGAACCAGGGTGTACCTGACGCTACAATTCAATATTTTATATTTTCAAAAACAGATGTTAGAGGAGTCTCTGGATACCTTCAGAGCAGTGAGTGTTGCTAAATGACTTTCTATGTTTTTTAAAGTTTGAAAAAATCTGATACTTGGCTCCGTGACTCAAAAGAAATACACAAAGTGTGGCTAAACCTTTACCTGCTGACTCACGCCATCGTTAAGAGATACGAGACTCTGCGTGTTCTGCCTCATTCTAACGTGCTGGCACGGTATGTTCCATCCACCATTTATGCAACGAGGGTGTATCAGAGTAAAAACAATCAGGCGCTGCGTGAGATCTGCAGGTTCACCGCCGGCTTCAGTGTCAGATTTAAATGCCATGGTGTGTCCTCAAGCGCTCACAACTCAGCATGTAAATATAACCTTCTCCTCTGTAGCACCCTCGTATTCCCGCCCTCCTCAGACACAGGCAATTATGCTATTCACTCTCTGCCAAGCTCTGCCTCGAACCATGACTCTCTTTCTATTAGAAGTCACTTAAGCAGCGTGCTGGAGGAGGCTAGTGGAGTTGTAGAGAGGGTCTCTTTTTCACGAGCAAGCACACACGCACACACACACACACACACACACACACACACACACACAAACACCCACAGACACTTAAATTGGTGTGTATAAGTGCCTTTCCACACGCTGCGAAATCTTAACGTGAGTAAGAGGAAAAAGAAGCTCCATCTTCATCCTCTATCATTTACATCCACCTCTTCAGCTTTCACCACCTGCTTGGATTGCACACAGGATATTTTCAGACCTGTCTGCTTCCTTCTGCTTTCAGTGTCCTCTGACGGTAAAAGTACATTTAATGTAAAACAGAGACAGACAGTTAATGAGATTTTTACAAAGAAAACAAGGTGTTGATGTAAACAGTTAAACAAAAAAATTGAAGATAAAAACGATCGTAGCCTGAATGAGCCAATGCATCTTGTTTGACACAGTCTTGCAGACTCCAGTCTCAGCATTGACACATCTCTGATGACTCAGACCTGTGCTGGTTAGTGGTGGGTGATACACATTTTGGTTTTAATCCAATACAGTCACAGTGTGTTGCAGATGCCTGCATTGATACTGATACTCTTCACTGGTAAGATTTATAGCGTACATTAATGAAAGAAGGAATATTTTATAATGGTTAACTCAGTGTCCACTACAGTATATCATAGTTTGCTTCACAAGTGACAACTTGATGATCTCTGCTAAAGAAGACGGTGAGATGTGGTTGATAACTTTGGAAATAGGTGGTGATGTTTAAAACAAGTGCACCCATAAACAGATGTGCAGACATGCTGCAAAAGCAGCTAACAGAGCATGTCACTGACGTGTATAGTTTCTTAAAGTTCAAACTAGTTTGGGCCAGTGAGGCTTCTTATAGCTCTGCAAGCTCTTTCTCCTAACTATGTTTTAAACAAATGATGTTTTATTGGATGGCATGTCAAATAGGGTTAGGCAACGTCTACCAAATTGTCATATGACAATGTCCACAGTGAAGCATTGCAATGGGTTATGATATAGTTGTATTTGGGGGATATTAATACTATTTCAATTGCAGAAAGTTTCAGACACTGACGTTCTTGCTCTCAACTTGTCAACGTATGACGGTCTATCTACACCTCTAGCATCAAACTACTTGGTTAGGTGTAGGTACCAAAACCACTTGGATAGATTTAGCACTAAAACTAGTTAAGTTCAGGCACCAAAACTACTTGTTAAGTTTAGGCACCAAAACCACTTTGTAAGGTTTTGGTACAAAAACTAGATGTTAAGTTGAGGCACCAAAACTGCTTGGTTAGGTAAGATCATACCTTGGGACAAAAACACTAAGTTCAGTCTTGTGAATTATAATGGAAGTTACTTAAGTGACATAACTAATGTCACGTAATGTAAGTGGTGCAAGTACATCATGCCTTTGGTTGTCAGTCATCGGCCCAACCCTGCTGTCAAATATCAAAGTTGGTGACATCTCATTAACGGGTAAGAAAAAAGAGGCTAACATATGGATGAAGTACTCCATAAGCAGTTTTTGAAGTACAGACCAGATGACCAGGTGATGGCTCACGTCTTCTATGACAGACTGGAGAGAGCCAGAACTGATGACGCCTGTCCTGAGTGGGTGTTTTTAAGTCGAGAGGGTCTGCTAAAGCTCCGGCACAAACAGGTGGCATGGGAAGTGACGAAGGGTGTTTAATGTCTGCAAGAAGCTTGGGCCAGTATTTTACTGAACTAAAAATAATGTGTTTGATAGCTTTCTATAATTTCTCCGTATCACCGGAAAGAGGGGATTTCAGTTGCAATAAGCTCCTGTGGAATGATCCTCAAACCATTGCACATTTTGTCAACATCTACATTTCCTTTTCATCTTTAAGCGCCTTCTGTCGACAGCTTTGTGTCAGGAAAAATGCACAAGCCTTCATTAGCCGTTTGGACTTGGTACAAAAACACCAGTTCCAACTCAGAGGATGGTATGTTTTCCTACGTCTGGTTCTACATCGTCGCCCTCGTTTTGTGAAGATGTGTTTGTAAGTCGGCTCATTGTCTCCGTCGTGCACAGTGTCGCCGCTCTCCCTTTTGATCTCTTGCTCCCTGTCTGTGAGCGCAGACGGTAAGGGGCCCGTGACACTGGAGGAGCCCTGCCTTGACACCATCTGTGCAGCTCTGGCTCTCCACGCTCACCGTCACATGATGGCACTAACGTCAGCGCGGCGCCCGCAGCAACCGACAGGCGTGCAGACATGCATGTACACTAAACACACACACACACACATTAACAGGATATACAAGCTACGTTAACAGCACTTGGCAGATGCTCTTACGAAAACTTCCTGAGTGACTTAGCATCAATGATTCAAACAACACTCACGTAAAGATACTGTAGACATTTGACTGTAGGTGTGCCACAATACAGAGAAGGTCTGACAAGATTATACCATACAGCCCTACACTTAAATTTGCATCACACCTAGTTGTGGCGTTCTCCACAAGGAGCTACTTTTCCCAAGACAATGTTATACAGGCCAGTACTGAGCTTGTGTTTAACCACTGGACTTGGGTTTGTGTGGCTATCCCTAAATGGATTCAAGCAGACTGGCTATCAGCTCCGATGGCAAGGTGTGTCATAACCATTAGAGGTGAAAAATGTGTTTGCTGGATGTGAGTCAGAGACCCTGGACTGGAAATGTCAGGAAACACGAGATGTGGTGATGCTTCTTACAATAGCAGCGATCTCAGTATCTGGTGGATCATCGTGCTGCTGCCAGTGTCGGTGGTTTGTTTCTGGTTGGTTGGTCTCACTTTGGATCAGTTCTAATTATACTATCTGAATTGGGTCTGACTTTCCTTGGGTCCCTTTTTATGTTTTTCACACGTGTGTTTCAGGTCAAAAGTCTTTTTTGCAGTGGTGGATATTAAAGGATAGCTGCACTGAATTTACACATGAAAATAAAAAAGTTGTATAAAGCCTTTAGTGTCTCCAGATGAAGCTGTGCAAAGTCTGATAAATGTCCTCAAGTGATGCCATTTGAGTCAGCATCAGCTGGGTCTAAAGACTACAGGTTTTAAGATGTGAAAAATCTGTGGGTGTGGATATTAGAAGAAGTGAGCTTACCAGATGTTGATAGGCCCACCAGGCTGCGCGATTAATCAAATTTTCTTTGGAACTTTGATTTTGGCTTCCAACGATTATGAAAACAAGATAAAATGATTATTGTGCGGTCTTCTTTTTGCAATGATGCTCTTGTTTGGTCTTGCGTAATAAATCCGATGCAACCCTTTCCTTTACATGGATGTTACAAGTTTCAAAAGTCAATGAACAATCGTGCCAATGATAATATTAACCTTGAGGCTAAATCAGCATCTACTAGCGTGTCAAACCTAAATCTCTGCGCAATCTATTCTGAGGTTGAAATTCTGAGTAATTTCTGGGTAGTGTAAGGCCAGGTTTCAACAAGGAGCAAGACGAAGGAGAATGAAAATGATTTGTAAATGAGACTGATTTCACACTAAGGCCACAGAGAATCCTCGATTCTGACAGAGAATTCTCTGTGGAAAAGAGATGTGACTTTTGTTCAGACTACCCCACAGCTCTGACATTTAAGTCGTATCAAAATTCTTGGATCAGTCCTCAGTATCTTACACAACGGTTCTATTTAAAGAAAATAAAGAAATGACCCCAAAATACATGAAAATAACACTGATTCATATTTTGATCAAAGGCTTCAAACATGTTTAACGCCATCTGAAACCCAGTTTCTAATGACAGTGTGCTACAAAGACGCTCCCTTTCAGGCTCTTCTTTTTCATTCTTTACACAACTACTTTTGACACTTTTCATGTGTACAGCCGACTGCAACACTACGAATGCCTCCGAGGAGTGACTGTCTGAAACACTTTTGGTTTGAGAAGTGGTCCAACGACACATCACAGACACAGTTTGCTTGAAATACACTGAGAACTCAAATAAGATAATCCTCACGGAGTCATGCAGTGATGATACTCATCAACCATTAGTGGATTACATTTCTCCTGTTTCGATCAGTGGTCATTAGCTTTTACTTATTGTGCCATATCTCAGTAATTGTGCCCCTTAAGGCCATTCACCGTCCACTGTTGATATGACAGCAATCCAAAAACAAGAAAGAAACATGCACTGAAAGTTTTTGCTTTCCTTTTTCCGAAAAGCGTCTCCAATACTTCTTCATTGAAAGGTGAAATCCATCCCAGAGTTTCCCTGCCAGTGAGTATGAGGGGTGAGTCATCTGTGCTTTACCAACTCTCAAAGTATGACTCAGTTTTAGTTTCCCATTATAGTCAAAAGGTTGTCTTGGAGGTGTTTCCACCTTGACAGGAATAAAATTCTGCAGGAAACACAAACTGCTTCAGAACGACTGTCAGCAATCTAAATATCCAAATATCAATATTAAATGAAGTCATACATTATTCCTATTTTAAGACAAAAAAGAGAAATTACTAAATCCTCTTCCACTAAATGCGAAGACATGAGGGCAAGTATTACATGGGTATAAGTTTTGGTCATTTTTGAACGTTTTGTATCTGGTTTATTATAATCACACTGTCCAATTACATCCCAACAAGAGCTCTTACATGAACTTGTAAGTACCTTGGTTAAGTTAGACAGACCTCTCACTCTATTATGACTCATGGAACCGCTTTGCTCTGAGTATGAGTATCAGCCCAATCTGCAGTTTGACCTCGACCCATTTTGTAATGCTCAGCTTTCCAACTGTGAGAAACTGCGGGCTGTCACATGTAAACATCTGTCTCCCTGAACCCATAAACCCTGACATTTTGGAGGCGTTTCTGTAGTTATTTCTGGTTTGTTGGCACTGCTAATAAAGAGTACCGAAGTTCTAGGAAATGACTGTGACTTGGATTTTCAAGCGTCTTGCAGACATTATTTGAGGAGTGGACTGAAAGTAGTCACATCAGAAGTCACGTCAATGCGTTGTTGCCCAGCTGACCCTTTTGAAATCAATTCAAAAACCCTTGTAGCTCATTTGCTTGTGTAAGCCACTCAGCCACCAAAGGTTTCTTGGGGCAAAAGTCCCAAAGCTTTTTGACATTTGTGCTTTATGGAGTTTGTTTATGGGTCGTGACATGTGGAACTACTCAGGAGAAAGTGGGAACAGAGAAGTGCCCTGAGCACTCTTAACACCAAACAGTCAGGTGGCAGGAGGACAAGGGCCAGAGAGGCAGGATGTTTGCCCAGCAACTGTTTTAAGCCCCCACAGTTTCGACACGGTTACCCCCCTGAGCTCTGCCAACAAGATGTCAGCATTGGACAAGCAGCAATGTCTGGCCAGTGTTGAAACTCATTTCCCTTTGCTACAGTTATTGTACAATCACATCAGTCGGTGTGCACAGAGTACTGATCCAATACCAGTGCTTTCGCCCCACATTTTATTGTATACTGTTGCATCTGTTCACCAAACCACTGCACATGTCTGTGGCTGTCTTGTTTTTTTTGCCACAAACCTAAATCAACCTGCTAAACAAAGTAGCTCTACTATAGTGTTTTAGAACTTAATCTAACTCTTTGGTCACTGAGATCCTCTCTTTCATTAACCTTCGTTAACCACTTCATAAAATTTTGTATCTCGTGTCTAGTTTGAGACATAGACATAGTTTTAAACTATGAGGCAAATATATGGTTTCCAATCTGAAACCCTGCAACTCTCAGTAGTTTATATGAGAGCTCAGTTGATGCTGCAACCTGGAAACCTTTCACAGATTTCTTGATAAACGAATGCCTTATGGTTTCTTTGTCACCTGGATGTTGACCAGTTTTTGACCCTGCTAATGCAAAACTGCTTTCTTGGTGCATTTTAAAGCAGCTACAGGGAGCTTTAATTTGTGTTGACTCTGGTGCCTCCTGTGGACAAAAGCGGTATGAGCACCACCACCTCCTTTATTCGCCTGTACATTTGTCATGGAAGCAGGTGACAGAAAAGGCTTATTGTCATTTACATTTGCAGGCTGCATGGCAATGAGGTAATGTCTCTATTTGTGGCAATGTAGGATTAATAACTGTAATATGAAATGTGGTGAAACAAAGTAAACTTTGCTATAGTGCTGCAATACCCGACCACAGAGCAGCTTCTTTCCTAAGGCTGTGAGACTTCTCAATTCACCATCAGCACTCCTACATACATATTATATATACATGTTTTATGACTTATCCAACCTGGAGAAGTCGGAATCTGACCCACTGACAGGCATTAAGAGTAACTATAATAGTCAGTCTTCTCGCTGATGGTCTTCATTAGCAGTAAAAAAACGTCTTGTTTACGTTCGAATGTAGGCTAAATTCTTGCTTTAAACTGAGTGTGTTATATGATCATTCATGTGTATCAAAATACCACTACATTTGCACAAATATTGCTGGTCTTCCTCATGCTGCCTTCTTGTTTAACACAAAAAATTACAGGTCACAGCAGCTGCATGTGCAGGTAAAGTGTGAGGTGGAAGTTTTCTTCCTCAGGGCAGACTGTCCTTCAGAGAGTATGATAGATAAATATAATATGTGTCTGGTTACAGGTGTGTGTATGTGTGTGTGGTGGGTAACTATTTATAAAGAACCTATTTTGGGAGAAGGTCTAGAAGGTTATGGTAAAGTAGTACAAGAGGATAGGGAGAACGTGGCGGGGATGAATCGGAACATCTCTCTTATGTAAGGAAAGAGGACCCACAGATCCAGTTAGGCCTGAGCAGAGCTAAGACTCAAGGCTTTCCTCTTCAACCTCAATCCTTCGCTCACTCTGTGACATTTACCTCATCATTTTCTCTCAAGTGCAATTTTTGGGGCCCTTTAACCCATTTTTCTCTGAATTGGGATTTTAAGAATCACCAACGTAATCCGTCTCTGTCTCTCATAAGGAAGACAGATGATCAAACCAAAGGTCCCAGTATTGTCAAGGGCAAGGATAAAACCTTCAAGCTCAACATTTACCCCACAGGCTGATGCTTTATCCAGAGTGTTGGGTCAATTCCAGCCGATTCTCAATCCCAGCACTTATATAGTAGCCTGGTCAGTGGCCCAACACTTCTCAGTTTGACGCTGTAGTTAGCGCTCCAGCATAAGTTACGTAAGTGATGTGACTGAACTTGCGTAGGTGTCATAGTTATGTTAACGCAAAGTATGACATTTTCCTGAACCTAACCAGGTCGTTTTTGTGTTTAACCCTAACCAAACCCCAACTGTTTGATGTTAATCCAAACGTCCAAAAGTTATTATATGTCAAAATAGGTAAATATTTGTCACAGAGCTGCCATATTTTATGAGTTGGCAGTTAGAACCTGCTAATCAGTTCACATATGACATATGATATTAGCGATGTGTTGAAAACAATTGACACTGACATGCAAGGTGATGGCATGCCTATAAAAGCTAAACTGAAAATATAAAACAATACCGTATGCACAGCTAAAAATCCCAGTAACAGCAGTGAAAATCAACCCCCCATCTTCAGTAAATGCGTGGTTCTAGAAGCTTGGTGATGTAGTGACGACTTACAGAGATAATTAGTGTATGACTGTAGTCAGCGAGCCAACTGCCTGCAGCCAGACAGAAACATGCTAGCACTCAGCAGCCACAACAGTGCTTTTAGTTAAATGAAACTGTTTCACATGGTTCATTTTGCGAACGTAGTTGTACCAGGGACTCTCATAATACAGACTAACATGTCTCCTTTATGGTGCAGTTTATAATCTGACAGAGGAGAGTTAAATTATATCAGCTAGTCCAAAACAGCTAATAAACACTGTTATTTTCTCACGTTTTGGACATTTCCAGGTCTTGGTTTTACAAGATGATGCGGGAAACAGCCATGAATGACTATATAAAGTCTGTTTTCGGTGTTGGTGCAGGTGTCTCTTTCAACATCTGCTCTATGCCCTCACTGGTTTATTTAAAGATGAGATCAAAGCTCACTAAAGCACACAGTTGATTCTAATCGACGTCTTGTTCTCTCTGTCCTTCTTGATCTTCTTGCTGATACTGACTTTGAGCATGTGCCAAGACATCCTCCTCTCGCCCTTCATCCTTGTCCCTCCTTTCTTTCCCTTGACTTGCTGGTCTGATGGTGTCAGAAGGGACTAGTAAAACTGTCATGTTGGGAATGGAAGGCGCCTGGCCCACGAGGAGAGCGATTAGAGCCCTCAGGAAAAGGTCATGTTTTATGGGCCCTTCTTTTAACCCCTCCAAATAGAGGTGATTATGAAGGAGGGCGCAAATCCTGTGACCCACTGTCCTGCAGCAGTGGCTTGTGTTCCCCCGTAACCTGATGTTCCCACAATATCAGTCACACTGCCTTGTACTGCCGTGACAGTCACGGCTCCCTCGATGTATAACAGCATCCATTGCCCTCAGTCCTCACATGTCTAAACGACGTTTGGCGATGAGACAATGACGCACCTGTTCTGGACAACTTGTTTTGTTTTGTTATCAGATATGGCAGGAAGTAGGACTTGATATCAGTGCGTCAGTGCTTGAGACGCATTGCAATTAGCCCGTCTGCCATGTTGGACGGCAAGCAGAGATTATCTTTCGCATCTCGACAGGAAATTTGAACCACTGTTTTCCTCTCCTTTCCCCAGGTTTAGAGTTAATATCTGTAATTGAAAGACATTTGTACTCAAAGCTGGAGATTTTCAATAATCGGGACTCATATCATGTTGAGGGATCAAAATCCCATTTGTTTTTGGTTTGTCTATTTGTATATCGGAACTTACTTGATATTTGAACTCAACTCTTGGGAGTTGGGAGCAAAATATGATCATTTTCTTACAGTCATCATTCACTTTCTGTAAAAGAATATCCACTGTATAATCCTTTTCTCAAGTAGTTCACTTTGAAACCAAACTCTGTGAAAACTGAGCAGAGGTCAATTCAGTTCGATTTTCTATTTAAAGGAGGGTATAGTGGGAAGGATAGGTTTTGAGTTAAAGCATGAGATGGGGCTAGGTACTCTGAGTTCTTGTCACTGGGACAGAGACCAATAGCCACAGGGGCTCGGGTCTGAACCACATCTGAGCCACTTGTGTTCTTGTGCCAAGTGCAAAGTGCTACTACAGTAACACTTGTGTCTTCACCTCGAGCTCATTCCTGGAATCTTCAGCGGCAAATGTCAGCAGCTTCTAAACTCGCCCTCTGGCCTTTCAATTGAATTCGGGGTGGTGTTATGTTTGATCCCACATTGGCAGCATTTAGCCTATGTTAGGACTGCAGACAGTGATTTGCTATAGGTCAAACAATGGAATGTAAGTGGTGTTAGGTAACTGACCTTTGTTGGCAACCAGCGAGCACTGAGAAAACATGATGACAAGAGGTATGGTGGCCCGTAAGTGACAAGTAAAGTCTTGTGATTGTGGAACAAAGACTTGTTAGAATTTCTGCACTAAATTTAAATGTTTCCTCACCCATTAACTACCATAACAAACTGAAGGCCGAGTGCATATAAGTGCTGCCAAGATCCAACAAACAAAGTAAAGAGGGGAACTTCTGCAACTTCCAAAGCTTTAATAATAAAAGAGGCTTGAATCAATATCCGTTACAGGGGAAAGTCTAATGTTTAAGTGCTCTCAATGGCAACACAACCTATATTACTCCACTCAATGGGGCGGTTCCTTTCTGTGTAGCCAGCTACAGGCCTGAAGCTGGGAAAGAACAAAAGGAAGATGGTGTCTATTATTACCACTCCGCAATTTCTGGGGACGAGGGAAGGGCTGAGCATCCACAAAGAGAAAGCCGTGGGCCTAAGATGATTATTCGTCAGTGGGATCAATTTTTATTTGGGACAGGCACCCGTCGCCACGTAATGGTAGAATAATGCATGCTACTGTGGCAAGGCGGATGAATTCGTCTGGGATTGAGAGAAGCTGGAAGCATTCCAAGCATTCTGGGATGTCCTCTTCTTGTGTTTGTGTGTGAGCATTAATAACTGTGCGGGGATGCCACGAGGGAATTCTAGTGCCACCGGACAACATACTGGGTCTCAACCTTGATGCAACTGAAAGCTCATCTAGTGGAGTCATGTCTGTCAGTTATTGGCATCCAGCGTGTTCGGAGCAGATTATTTAGCGTATGGAAGTTTGCAACTTTAGTTCAGGGTTGTTGTCAGATGATAATTATCTCAATTAAACCTAGCGCCAAAATGAACTATCACTAAGAATCATTACAAACTAAATATTGACGCTATTCCAATCAAACTGTAGTGCAGTTGTAACAAGTAAGAATGATTCTTTGCTAGAAAAGAACTCAAAAACTAGCACTTATGTTGATGTATATTTGTCAATTTAAGGTTGGCGGGATTTAGGAAGATCGATGGATGGAAATTGAGTATTCCTAGTTATGTTTTCATCAGTGTAGAATCACCTGAAAGTAGGGTAAGCATGAGCTCTGTATATCTACAGAGGGAGCAGGTCCTCTTCCACAGAGTCCGCCATGTTGCACCACCATATTTCTACCCAAACCCTGACTTGAGAGAGGGTTTTTCATGTTTTTTTGCGTAATTAGCAGCAGCATGTGACCTTTTGTTTGGCTATGCCTTTGAAGCTTTTCTTTGTATCATTTTATGTATACAGTTCACAATGACAATGCTGGCTGATTTACTACTTGAAATTTGGAACAGTCGGTCCTTGACTAAAGACAGAAATGGCCAAATGCGGACTCATCATTGTCGTTCCAGCCTGTTGATTTTCCCACTGAAATGACAACTGTCGCTGGCAGATTTTATTAGCTGTAGCAAGCTAGCAAACATCAGAAGGAGAATAGCTATATGCTCATTGCCTGTTGGCGCAAAGCGATTGGCAAACAGCATTGATGAACGGATCAACGCCTGCACACTGACTCCAGATCTAAATAGCTTTTGATGGCCTCATAAATGATAACCTGTTACTCATACAATTTGGTTGTTAGCAGTGCAATTTATCAGTTAATCAGGCACGCTAACATCTGTTCCTTTCATTTTTGCTTTGTTGTTTTCGGTTTTGAAAGATGACAAAAAGAAAGACCACGCCACCAACCTCTTTAAATAGTTGGTATCGCTCTTACTACTACCCCGTGTGCATCTTTTCAGCAAGTTAAGGATTCAAACAGTCATTTGTTGTCAGTTGGTAACAGTGAAGTACTCAACGTGCTAAAACAACAAATTCAATTTGTGCTAATTATCTCAAAGTGATGTCTCTTAAGTTGCTGTAATTGGCTTTTCCTGGAAGGCAGAGAAGCTCTGAAAACACAAGAAGCATTTGTAAAATGGAGTGCAGTAATGGAAGTAAAATCGGATTTAAAGATAATGAACTAAAACTTGATAAACTGCCAACATGGTCTTTTAATTGGTATGAACATTAAAGGAGGAAGTTAAAGCACGGTGTAAATATTTTATGATTAGCAAGCAAGACATTAGGAGCTCAACAGCAAAGTGATTCTTTAAAACTGTCAGGATAATGAGATGGGAAGTGAAGGTTCAGGAGGAAACTGGCTGCAGAGTAAAAACCTCTCTCGCTCTGGAAGTGTCCCATCTCATTTAGTTCCACTAGTTTCCCCCATGACTGTGTGCAGAATTGCTCTCTGACACGCTGCTGTAGCCACATGTTGTCTGAGCTCTCAGACACCGACTGCACACTCCCTGGCTCTCCAGTCAGCACGTATTCCCAGCTCAGGTACCGGCGAGAGCAGCGGAGCAGGCAGCCTCACCTGTAGAGGAAGCAGAGGTGATCAGTCAGGAACAGGAAGAACACCGGGGCGGAAAACACAGGCCCACTGGGGAGCAGCTCAAGCCCAGGCATGTCTCCTGGTGTTCTCTCTGCGCTCCGTGTCTCTCTGACTTTGGCCCACATTCACAACCTTTTTTCCATGAGCAGGATATTTTATCAGCGGGACGATCCTCAGAACCTCGTTCTTTGGGTTGATTGTGTTGTCTCCTTGGCGTAACATGGAACTAATTTTCCCGCTGGTATAATTACAGTTTCAATTTGTCTTATGAACTTGGTCGAACCCTCTCTCTCCAATCATTCTGTCCTCTTTGGCTTTGTCCTGGGGCGTGTTTGTTTAAAGTGACCTCTGAATGCCTGAAAACTGGCCTCTTGCAGCCCAGCCTCCAGAATAAAACGCTGGACGTTAACCAGGGCAAGTTCAAATTTGTATGTGTCATAACATTTATTTCTACAATTGATATCATATCACAATCGCATCATATGTATAAGAGCAGACTTTCATGATGGGAGGTGGAGTGCAAAGTGTTGGATTTAAAGCTAGGCAACAAGACTGCCAAGCCAATGACCACAGTTCAGGACAGGGCCTCAACAGTTTCCAGCCGTGTTTGCCGTGACAGTATCAGACGTTTTTAATGAGATGTTTGGGCATTTCCCCAAAACAAATGTATTTTGTGCCAAAACAAAATCTTCTCCTAACCATAACCCAAGGGTTTTTTTCTGCCAAACCTAACCAGAGCATAAGCACAACATCGTCGCAACATAGAATAGAAAGTTGGATCTGAAGACACATAAAGTGGCAACATACAGATACGTTTTTTTAACACATCTTTGCTTTGCAGAAACGTACATTGCCGACATTCATCTGGCGACTGGGTTGAACACTTGACGAATCACCACAGTCATTCTGTGTAATGATACATGTGAAATCTGTCTGGGCTCGGAGGATTAAGGCCATTTAGACAATTCTCTCCTCAGCGAGCATCTGTAATCACATCATTAGCTTTTGTTTGTACCATATTGTTCGAAACCCATCTTACCCCACAAACTTCCGCTGAACTGTTCTTTTGGCAGATGGGTAAATTCACTTTGTTTGTGCTCTCTCCTCTGTACTTCCTTCTTTCCTCATTATTCTTTCCCCATGTTCTTTGTCTCCCATATAATCCCCAGTGAAATGGTACATATCCCCTCACTAAGCAGGGTAAGACGAGATGTGTGGCCATGTTGCTCCAAGTCTGCCTGGCATTGATCCTCCTGGCAGAGCCTGCTCTTTAGTCTCCTTTCGGGGAAAAGGCTTTTGCACACTTTTTAACGAGACAGTGTGGCTCTGCTTCCCCGGCCACACCGGTGCATAAAACACCAAAGCTCCCGGTGAGAGCGCCTGTTTGGCTGCTACACACAGCGCGGGTTCTGGATGTGTATCCAGAAATCCTTTTTTGTTTCAGGTGTTTGTTGTGCGGCTCACATGGCCCCTCTGTTTTCCCACCTTCACACCCCTGGAGGAGTGCTGTTGCTTGAATGCGGGTATTTTTAGAACATTAATGAATTGAGTTACGGTGTAAAATGGCTGCCACGGGAGGTCAGGCGCTGGTCATTTGTCATCAGGATGAAGTAAGCGAGCTTGAAACACGAAAATAGCTTTGTTTGGAGTGCCAAGTCATCTCAAGCCAATCTACTGGAACCAGGGGGCCCACTATTTAGCAGGCCAGATTGGGGAGCCAGACTCTCCATTTTTTCCAGGGTCCCCTTCATCTTTTCCTGCCACACATGGCCCTAAGGCATTGGTCGCCAAACACAAAGACATAAATATCCTCCACCATAAGAACATGTCTCCCCCAACTGTCTGATAGTGCCTGTGAGCATTGCACAGTAGTGTATATAAAGTGCCTCCGGTCCCCACGGTGTATGAGGAGCCTCCGGCATAAAATGTTCTCCTTCTTCACCTGCAATTTGCAGGTATTCCCCCAGCTCTGTTTTCCTGTCAGTACCCCACAGACAATTTTCACTTTTATATAAAAGAAGGGCATTTGCAGTCTAAGTTGCATTAAAGGGCACGTTCATCCAGTTTACCGGAATAGACAGATTTTCTTTTCTGGGACAGACAGCTTTGGTTTTTTGGGCAGTGAATTTTGTTAACAACATTAAACCTGATGTGCCAGATGGTTTGTCACACAGAACAATCTAGAAAGGTGCTGTTAGAAACTGGCAGGTGATTGGACAATCACCGCATGCTAATATCAACCAATCAGATCAACACCGCCCGTTTGTAAATCAAACTGCTCCTGAAGCCAGTCGAGAGAAGAGTGAAAACCAGTTCCAATATAACTGACGCTATAGCAGCATCTATGCTAGTGTGCTATGCTAAGTTCTCATTGATCTACTTCCTCAATGGAAAATACTCCCTTTGACAGCTATCACAGTTGAATATTCAGGCCACTATGGATTTACCTTATAGGGACAGGTAGACACTTTGAGGATTTTACTTATTCTCCTTCTTTCATGTCTTCAAAACAGCGCTTGAACAAGTGGCTAAATGACACTACAGAGGTTGTCAGGGACGTTAAACGTCATCATGCCGAAGACGGAGACTCTTCTACTCACGAGTCTAAGGCGGACTTCAGTTACAAACTATTCCAACTCTAACTTTACTACTTGTAGATGGATCAGTTTATAGAAGACATGTGTAGTCTGTTTATGACCTAACATGAAGGTCATTTAACTTCTGGGGATTTCATTTACGCTTCGAAAATCACAAAAGTGGTGTTCATCTGTAGATTATCTTGCTAAATCTAATGTCTAAGGATCATAAACTTCTGTTTGCCACAGATCTTATTTTGTGCAATAATCCAAATCCAATTTGAAAATCCCCCTGGCTTTTTGTTGAGGGAACCGGAGCAAAGCTAACTTCTGGATTCGACTCCAAATACGCCATCCCTGCACCACTCTATAGTACAGCACATAAACCCTGTAAAACCTCAATTTGTATTTTTTTTTAATACTCTTGGCAAGAAAATAAATAAAAATAGTTCCCAAAATGCTAAACTATTCCTTTAACATGCAGTTACTCTAATGACTACAGATGGAAAAAAACAACTTTAATCAAATAAAGTAAAAATAATTAAAATGCACAATACATCCATTTCCGAGTGAGTGACTATGATTGCAGTGAACATTAATGGAGGGCAGACCAGGACCTCAGCCTTGCTCACTGAATGCCACTTACTGATTTTGACCTCACTACACCTGACTCACACCAGCAGGCTTACTTTTAATATTCATAGTTTTTTTTTTTTTTTTTTTTTTTATCACCAAGCTCAAGTAAACAAAGGAATATGCTTCCAAAGCATATGCTGCTGTCCACTAACATCAACACATTGGTGCGAATGGAAAGATGACTCAGAGAGGCGGATGTTAAAATATGACATTTATATTTTAGCGATGTAGAAAATCTAATTTCATTGTAACTAAATGGGCTGCAATGGTTGGCTAATACACATAAAGAATTGCTTTAAATGTTCTTACCCAATCATGAGTAAGCTCTGCATCATGTAATGTACTATGATGAAAATTTCTGCATCTGGAACCCCTCTCACAGGGATGAAATCCTGTTAGGACAGAAGTGCATCATTAATTTGAAATTTAAATTGAACTGGGCCTGCTATCATAGCTCCTGGTTGCTATGGGTAGCTCCACAGTCACAGACCAACTTCCAGCCTCCAAGAGACGCAGGCCTCCTGTGGGTCAAACGTTAAAGGGCAGCGCTATAATGCTCCTCGTTTAAAACAACACAGGAGTCCTCAAGTCAATCGAAAAAGCCTTTCTCTTTTGTTAACCTGCCGCTGCGGCAACAGACCCTCTCAGTCTCCCTTAGGTTTAGCTTTAAAGAACTGACTGTGATTAAAGGGGAGGTGGAGGTGGAGGTGGAGGTGGATGATGTGTGCGGTGTTTTCTCTCTCCAAGTGCGGCGAAGCGTGGCGTCCACTCCGCGCCGACAGACAGCCCCATTGGTCACCATTTGCACATGAAAAAGTCCATCGGCCACCGGTCGTTTATCATGTTATGAACCGATATGGAACCTGCTGCAAAATCAGTTTCTATAAGAAAAAAAGTCCTCTGAAAGCTCCAGTTACTGCTACACATACTACTACTGCTGCTGCTGCTGCTCTGCCCTAGGCTGGAATATCTCTCAAAAACTATTGGATGGATTGCTGTGTGAAATCTTTCATGAATCTGACATTCATGTTCCCCCCAGAATGATTCTTATTAACACAGGTGGTGCTCTGGCTTTTCCTCATACGTCACCATAAGGAGAATCATAACATTTTGTACATTTATGTTCTCCTTATTAGGATAAATTGTATCAACTGTGATCAAGCCCCCACGATCAGTCCTGTAATTATGTCATGTGATGCTCTTTTTCCCATAAGCTTACATTGTGAAAGAAGCTGTTTCAAAACAGTTCATAGATCTTTTTGAACATCACTATCCTCACAGACTGACTTGTTTCACTGTGCAGGGATGATGCATTTTTGTAGGAATAACCCATAAATTAGCATCTCCCTGCTTCCATAAAAAAAAAAAACAGTCAATGGGATTTTTCCACTGGACTTTTGATTATTGCAGACAATAAGCTCTGTGGCAAACACAAGTTTATCATACTTACACGTTTTGTTCAGCAAGATGATCTTCACAGATGAACACCACTTTAATGGATTCTGAAGTGGAAATGAAGTAAAAAGCTAACATTAGGCTATAAACAAACTGGTCACATGACTTCAGCGTCACCACCACTATACTTTTCTACTACTTTGTATGAGACACACTTTATAAGTTGATTGATTGATCAAGAAGTTTTAAAGTTAGATTTAGAATACTGAACAATTAAAGTCCAGCTATAAAGATCGACAGGTGAGTAGAGTTAATGTCCCTGACACCTTCTGTAGTCTCATTTACTCTATTGAATCCTTAAATTCCCATTAAAGCTAGCAGAAGGCTAATCAGGAGCTAGGCGCTCGGCTTGCTAACATGCTAAATGCAGATGTTGGACATGGTAAACACTATACCTTCTGAGCGTCAGCATGTTACCATTCTGACATTAGCACTTAGCTCAAAGCAACGCTGTGCCTTTAGCAGCCTCAGGTGCTAGCATTGCTATAGACTGTTACTGCAGTTGTAAGTTGTAGTCCTACAGTGGTGTTTGTCTTTTAGACATTCGGTATGAAAAGGGTTTGACATAATAAAGCAGACTAAAATGTGCATGTACCGCTATCTGGATTCTGGACAAAGGTTTTACCCCAATCTGGATGGATCTAAAGGAGAATAGATGAGTAAAAACCAATTAAGTTCTGTCCATCTTGCTTAATCTTGCATTGCACACAACACACACACACACACACACCCCTCTGTCTCTCGCAGATGGCAGTGACCTTCAGACATCAGAGAATTTGGAAATCACAAACCCATTGGAGAGTCGAGGGAGGGATGGATGTCGATGGCTTTCTTGGCAGATCCCGGTTCTCATTTAGAAGTTTGGGAAGTGTGTGCTTTCATTGCAGAAGGTGATACCGAGACCCACTGGAGGGACAGACAGGCAGACAGACAGACAGGCAGGCAAACAGGGGGAGAAAGATTAGACGGAGAAAGAGATGGAGGTTGGGTAATGTGAGAATCCTCCTTTATCCATTCTCTTTCTGACTCTCCATCGCTTTTTCTTTTTATAACCTCCCCCTTTCTGTCGCCACGTCTTCGAGTTCCACGTATATGCGGCGGGGATACATTCTGACACATCCATTAAACTGCTGCGTGACAGCACGCCACTCACTCTCCCGGCCGCTCATTCACAAACAACAAATGTACCCACACACACCGCGTACAAAGGCTGACACACACGCCCTCAACCTCCATCTCTGCTTGATCTCTTATCATATCCCAGAACGCCGCACAGTTTCCCTCCCTCTGGCAATTCATTTCATGTTAACACAACATCAATCTGCGGGGCTGCCCTCTCACTCCGCACATCCATCCATCGCCGGGCTGCTTATCTCAGTCACCTTCGGGGAAAACAAACGGTGTTTATATCCATCCTGCATCAGCCGCTCGGATCGCCTCCACCTCGCTTGTGTTCGTGGATCCCTGCACGCTGCACCGACGCTGGTTAGATCATAGTACAGTATGTGCAGACAGGTACAGTATCCGTCCTGCTGGAGCGTTCCCGAGCAACACAATTCCCTCGTCCTGAACTCTGGAGAGGCCTAACAGATATTATATGTTGTTTAAAGGTGGCTTTTTTAACCGCAGAGAACAGTCACACACCATTTTGATCAATCAATCTTTATTTCATCACATGGCACTTTCCAAATTGAGCAGGTCTAGACCATACTCCCTGATTAATTTATTTACCGAGACCCAACATTTACCCAATGGTGCAAGCACTTGGTGACAGTGCTGAGAAAAAAAAGGCAGAAACTTTGGAGCAGAACGGGACTCAATGGTTGGCGGACAACTGCCTAGAACATGATAACTCTAACCCTAACCCTTAAAACAAAGAAAAAAATAGACTATCACAACATGTTTTAGCATTTACCAGACATTTCCCAGAACTTTCAGCTTCATCTTGGTTCGGTTATCATCCTTGCACCGTCCTACAACAGAGACAGTGGTTTCGATCTTGCCCCCTTATGCAACCAGTTTTTTATGACCTGGGCCAAGTGGTAACAACTGAACCGTCTCTGTGACATGTGACTGATCTGCATCTGCTAATGAAGGCAAATGATGGATAATGGATCATATTAAAATCATGCAAATACAGATACTGACAATCAGGTTTCTCATGTTCCATGTAATTGATAGGATTAAAACCAGAATAAGATCCCAAACAGGTCACCTCGCGATTGTATACCTTTGCGCACTGGTTAAGTTTAAATCCGTGTCCATCCAGACTCATGATATAAGCTTGTAGTGAAGACCCTTAAAGAAATGTAATAAAATGTAAAGTGTATTTTTCTGCTGAAATGGAGGTTTTATTGACCTGTATGATTCCAGTGAAAGATTTCCAGTGAGAAACACGCTGTCTGCTTTTACAGTGGAGTACAAAGGACTCATATAGAGCTTCATCACATGGTGCAACAACAATCACCTGAATATCAATATCAGCGAAACCAATGAGCTTGCGGTCAACAGTCAATTTCCTTGTGTGTATTCACATGCTGGACCTATGACGCAGATTTTGATAAAACACACAGAAGCTACACATTCTTAACCGTGGATTCTTCGACCCAGCAGTACAATCAGCACAGTTTCGCGATGGACACCCAGGATTAGTGTCAGCAAGTCAGTATGAAATGTGATCTCAACCTCCCCTTGTATTCCCGAGTTATGGTTGAATAATGGCGGGAAAGGTGTTTTTGCAAGACATTATGATGTCACAGTGAAGTTGATCTATGAGGACTTGGTAAATTGTAGTTGGGTACATTCCATCACTGTTTATTCTAAAAGTTGCCATGTAAGAAACCTCCTGGCAATCCCCTTGTAGGGCAATGTGCCCTGCCATACCACTCTATTTGGAGTCCAAGGCGATGATCCAATCCCCAAATTCCCCAGATCCCAATCTGACAGGTATCTGTGGGATGTGCAGGAACGAGTCTGATCAACAGAAGTCCTACCTGCCAACCCTCAGGACCTGAAGGATCCGCTGCCAATGTCCTAATATCAGGCAACACAGGACACCCCCATAAGTCTTGTGTCTCTGCCTTGATGTGTCAGAGCTGTTTTGGCGATACAAAGGGATCCTGCACTATAAAGCTGGTGGGTCTAATGTTGTGCCTCATCGATGTATATTGGTTATTGATTACAAAAAATTGGTTTCCGCCCTGAAAAAACAGTACCTGCTGATCCCCATCCTCGAGTCCAAGTGGACGTTCTTGCCAAATACTAAGAAATTCCCTCAATTTGTTCCTGAGATCAGAGAAAAGGCAAAGAAACGAGCGTCCTACTACTACGCACGACACAAACCAGTTTTTACAGTGTGTCATCCAACAGATTCTGAAGGCAAAAGTTTTTTTATCTGTTAAAAAAAAAAAAGATCTACGCTGACAAAGAGGGACAAGACGCGAGAATCTTTCAAACATGGAAGACAGTGAACAGTCTCTCGGCGGAGGTATTTATAGCGTTGCACCCAGTTGTTCACAGGTAAAGTGACAGAAGGAGTTGTGCGATGAAAGAGATCTTAACAGAGACGTTCAAAGTCTGCACACTTCAGGATTGTGCGCGCCGGTCGGATTGTTGGTTTCGGAAAGTTTTGCAAAAAATAGGCAGCTGCAGGGACTGATGGTCTAACGGAAAAACAACTTTAACCACATGTTCTGAAGAGTTTGAAGTCAGCAAATCATACAGGACCTTGGTCAGATCCACATGTAGGTTGAGTAATTATCGTGTTAGGCGTAAGAGTCAGCAAAGCAAAATCAACTTTATATGAGACGTCTATGGAGTGTCTTACTTTTATTTTGTAGGTCCAGTCTTTCAGGTTATAAAATAGGGATTGGAGTTGGTGGTGGGCTGGTGGTGTTGGTGAAGCAGTCTCTGTTCTAATCGCCGCTGGAGGGGCCTCCTCGGTCCTCTGTGTGCTGTTCTTCTCAACAGCTTCTTATGCGATGGCTCCGCTCGCTCCCTACAGGCTAATTGGCCCTAACTCGATCTGAAACGGCAGATAGGTTCACCCATAATGCCTAGCGTTGATATCTATCCGCTGGGGGCTGCTCCTCTGTGTTTCAGCAAGAGCAGCTCACTGACTCTCTGTGTGTGTGTGTGTGTGTGTGTGTGTGTGTGTGTGTGTGTGTGTGTAGACAGAGTGTGTGTTTAGGTAGTGAGGGGATGAGCGGGGGGAAGCAGTGCCTGCATGTCTGCTTGTGCACCCGTCTGTGTGTGTGTGTGTGTGTGTGTGCTTATAGGTTTGTTGTGATGGCGTGTGTGTGTGTGTGTGTCTGTCTACAAGTGCGTGCCAGACAGTCTGCATGGTACAGTGCAAACACACCGCAGCGCTGGCTGTTCCCAAACGTCGCTCGGCGCCGCGCAGGTTGCCTGGCAGCGCGTCGAGGTTGAGCGAGCGCGCTAATTTGACGGGAAGCCACGCCGGAGTGAAATTGATGCAGATTTGCTCACTCCGCGTCCAGATTATCATAATTTCAGACCTTGTTACGCGAGATTAATATTGGAATTAGCGAATCCAATTATCGTAATTGCCGTAAGTCTGGGAGGTGTCTCTGTCAGCTGTTTGGCACGGCGTCGCCTCGGAAAAGGTAAATGTCAGTCTGGAAAGGAAATGACACTTGGCTTTTATAGCTTTTTAAAGATTTTGTGGGCGTTGACGTGCTTTGCTAGACTCTACACCGTGGCTAATGATCCTAAAAAACAGTAACTGCATGGGCATGAGCAAAAAAAATATTCCGAAATGATTGTTCTGCTACAAATCCTGCCTTTGTTAAGCACAATGTTGAGTTTAGTCAAGATTGTGTCACACACCTACTGCTATTTTTACCATCTCTGTTGATGTATTGGATTATATTGCAATGTACAGTAGTACAATGTTAGGTATGTAAAGGAGGTGCAAACATAGCAGTGTATATCATGCACTGCATTACATTAACACTGTGATTTGCATTACACTCTGTATAGAAATGAAAGTTAGTCTTCGGTCCCATCGTACTGATGCCTGTGAGGAAAGCTCTCTTGTTCCCAGCCTTGCCCTCCATAGGGGAGGTCAGGTCCAGCTCCAGACCGGCTCCGTAGGAGTCGCTGACCACTCCTGTCGCGGCGATATGAGCTGGCAGCGTTTTCTGGCTGAAACACCGGTCAGTATGGTGGTCTGTGTAGAGTTGGGGTAGTTAAAAATAATGAGCTGCGTGGGTTGGCTTTCCACCGGTCGCCTCGGCTGGTGATGCCACGAAGCTCAACAGAACTTTGTCTGTGGAAAAAAAAACAAACGGTTCACCACATCGGACTGAACCATCAGTCTAACAAATATTTACCTCCGGCTGCTGACAGAAATCTGAGGGGTGAAACAGCCAGACCACCATCTAGACACGAAGGTGTTCATGGTGCTGTCTCCATATGCTTTCTGATTTAAAAATTGGACTTGTTTTTTTATTGATCATGGCTAATATTGCACGATAGATGTTTTAAATTTAAGTCTGGTTGCTTTATCGTGAAAATTACAAGCATAAACATGGTAAACAATTGACTTCAACCGGCTAAATAGACAAGTTATTTGATTAAACCTGCCATTATGAAGTAAATGTTGATGGAACAGTGCATTAAGACTGCTTCCCTCTATGTTGCGCTTTTATTACTCTATTTTTGCTGCCATTATCCAGTTAGTCAGCCTGGCACCATTTCTGTCTACATTCACATGTCCATTACAGACTAAATGAAAGAGTAAGCTCACTGTGTTGATGGTCGGAAAAGATCCAGCTCTCTTTTTGACTGTGGCTCCATCATTAATACCATTTGGAAGCACCGGGGGCATTGTTAATCCATGTGAAATTTTGCATGAGAGGTGAAGTTGTCGCTCTGAAATAACTTCAATTGTCAAGTCAATGACAAGTATAGTCCCTTTTTTTTTCTGGTGAGTCTGGCGGCCCCTGTTGACAAAGGATAACGATGGTGAAACAAAGTAAACTGATTGTTCTGGTGCCGTACCACCGGACTACAGAGCAGCTTCTTTCCTCAGGCTGTGAGTCTCCTCAATTCATCCTCAGCACTCTGACATAAACAGTAGTTTTAATTTTATGAGTTGGAATCTGACCTGCTGACGGACATTAAGATTAACTATAAAAACTATACATAAATCCAATCTTTAAAGTAACTTCTTATTTTAACTATTGTGGCAATTGCTAATTTTCAGTGTTCCTAGTAATTTAGACTGAGCCAGGCTCTGAGAAAACTATACTCAACTGTTACCCAGCGGACTCTGTGTCAGTATAACCTAAGTGCAAAGTAAGCGTAGCCACGGGGGTTAGCGTGTAAATGTCATCATCTGCTCATGTCCGTCAGGATCTGTGTAGATCGCACGCTGTGGACTGTACATGCAAAACATAAGCGTTGACAAAAGTGTGAACACACATCATCAGAGAGTCCGGCGCTGACTCTCTATGAGCTTTGGTCATGATCGCGTCCTGTCATCATCATCATGGTGTTTTATGACCTGAGAAAGAGTGTGTTCAGGTTCAAGTTCAGGGGACAGCAGCTACTGAAAGGAACTTATTTAACTTTAGTTGTTCTGTGTTCAAAACACAACCGTCGTACACACTTCTATCAGTTTAAACTTTTGGAAGTTGTTTTTAAGGTTCCTCCAACAAATGTAATCCAGTCTTCACTAGACTTAGTACATTTTCATATCCCTGGCCAACCATTGAGCCAAACAGGAAATGATCTACCATCCTTTGAAAAAGATTTACCTGGACAACACAACAGTATCTGTCCTGTTGGTTTTGCGCCGCTCGCAGGGTAAGAGTTGGTAATGTGCATCAGTCTGTTGGTCTGTCCATTGGTGGTCCTCAGTTCATGATTACTAATTACCTGACATTATTCTCTTGTCCCATCAAAAGTTTCCTTCGCTCAAATATTAAAACTGAACATGATCTGCTGACAGATTCCCATCCTTTCTGTTGATATTCATGGTAGCCAGAAGAATCCGAATGATTTGGGAGATCCTCAGACCTTGCTATAGTGCCCACTAAGGCTGAATTTCCACTTGTTTAAACCATCTATGGGGAAGATTACCATATAAGCATATTCATGCTACCAGAGGAATAACCCCTCCCATTTTAATCCCTCATTTGTCTTTCTACAGAACCATCCTCCGGACAAGATGTCCAATATTTAGGCCAAATAGGGCCCTATTTTTGTAACAGCACAACACCCAGCTCAAGCAGCAGGGTCTGACAGTTTGGTATTTCCCTGACCTTGAAATTCATCTGTGTGTATTTTGGTGCCAAAACACAGCGTACGCGCTGCACAGGTAGGAGGAGAGGAACAAACAGGTGGGAGGTTCATTCCAGTGAGGCAGCGCAAAGTGAGCTGGTGGTATTTCTTGCCGAAAAACACGGCTCAGATGTCGAGCTGAGAATAGACGTCTCAGAATCTGAGGATTTTGTCAACAAGAGCAAAGCAAAGACCCGGAGCGAGTGCACGGGAACAACAGGATAACACTTCAGATGTAAAGCGATGCGATTGGCTGAGTGCGTTCATTAATCATCACGCCCTCCAATCTTTATTCCACTTCACCCAGCTCTTTTGCACTTTGCGCCGCTGAACCAAAATAGTGGGCGGAGACGCCCACACAGCCCGTGCGCCCAAGAACTACCACTTTGCACTTGTCGTTGTGCTGTACCGTACGTACACAGTTAAAACACGGCCCTTACTTTATTGTACAGTGGATCTGAAGTTTGACTCACACTCCATGGTTACAATTTATTTATGCTTAGCCGCCATGGCAGTGTGCCACAAAGCTCTCTGGAATAAAATATACCATTAGTACAATAATTACATTTCTGTCAGAAGGCTGATTAGATACAAATCCTCTGGGAGACAGAGAGACAGAGATAAAGAGACAGCGAGCGCAGGAAGGACTAACTGGCGATGCTAAGAGGGAGGCGTCGAGAATGGAGGAGCTAAAGGAAAAACAAGATAAAAGAAATTATGGAAGAGGAGAGGGACGGAGACGGACGGGGAGTGATGAGAACGAATGTGGCTACTCGCCGCGGCTCGCACGCCGCGATCCCGGCCATCCATCCTCCAACCATTCCTCGTTAAATAATACAGATAAGATGGAAAAGCTCTCATCCACATCCATTTAGCCAAAATCGCGCTCTATTGTAGAAAAATGTGCTTAATGATTCATGAAGCAGCTCCCATTACTATCACACCAACTTTCCAGAGACGCTGCGAACAACGCATGGAGAGGGCACAGCCGAGGAGCCGAAGTGTAGCAGCTCCGACGCTCATCAGAGGGAGAAAAACAGGAAAAAGGAACAGGGCTGCTGTTCTGGTGGACAGGTGGACAAAAGCACACACCTCGTAGGTGCCGGGTCACGGACTTGAATCACATCTCTGACCTCCGATCCCCTTCTCTGTTGTATCGCCCAACAAAGACACAGCAGCGACCGCCGTTGGCGTGTTTGAGAGGTCAGAGGTCAGGACTGCGCTTCACATGCAATGTCCTTCAAATTTCTGCCAGCATGGCTCCAGCAATTTCAACTGTAGCATACCAGCAGGAGGGCGCCTCACACCATCATGCAACATTTGTTGACTTACGATTGTTGGACATGTTGGAGGGTAGAACAGCACATTCACAGTAAAATAAAGCAGAAGCATCTAGTTCAAGTCTTCTGAACCTCTAGGGACTTTTGCACCACGTGAACTCTTTCCGTGTCTGGCCCACAACAATTTTGCTATCTCAGTTGTCCTCATCAAGTGAATCTCTGAGGACACGGAAAGAGTTCACGTGGTCCAAAAGTCCTTAGAGGTTCAGAACACTTAAACTAGATGCTTCTGCTTTATTGGGATTTTTTCATACCTCCCAAGTCTGGGCCAGATCCAGCCCACCAGAATAGAATGATCTACGGCCCAGTCTTGGACCACTTCTGGTTTATTCCGTTGGCTCGCTGACATGTGGCCGTGGTACGGCCTGCTTGTGGCTTAGTTCTGGCTGACAAGAGCGGACCACTCGAGTGCCATCATTGTATGTATCGGTATGTGGGCCGGATGAGGGTGTGTGGTACAATTTTGCTATAAGGGAGAGAATTCAATTTGGTTGGTGCAGTTTGTACCAACTGCCTCTGTTTAATAACTGTATTATGTAGATCTGCAACAAAACCTAATCACCTGGTCTCTGACCCTTGGTTAATCTCAGCAAAACACTCTCACCAGATCTGTTTGAGATCTCCGCATGATCTTACATCGCCATGTTGGTGTAATAATTAATGTTGCCCCGGGGCCATCATTGAAACTGACCAATCACGTTTTTTGTAAAGTCATAGCTTAGTGACAAACGTTGGCAAAATATGCATATAGGAGAAGGTGTCCTTTCAAACAGGTGTTTAACGTTGTGAAGGTTTTTACTTTAACACAAACCATCTTTTTGTTGTTGCCTAAACCTAACCAAGTATTTGAGTTTCCTAAACCTAACCGAAAAGAGACTGAAAACTGGAACGAAATGGAAAATAATAACTGAATTAGTGTAAAAATAATGTGAACAGTATAATAATATGTTCCAAACAGGATACAAACTACAGTCTCCTGAGTGAGAGGCCTGTACATAACCCACTCAGCCACACAGGTGTGGTTTTTGTACATAGAAATGATGGTCCTGGCGCAACACCAAAGTTTAATATGGTTGGTTTTGAAGTCAAACGTCATTAAAGTTAAAAAATTAGGGTCAATAATTCCACTCAATTCCGAAATGAGATGCCACTAGATTAGTACAAGAAGACTTATAGAATGTTAAAATGATAAAAATTGTCATTTGAAAGGTAAAGTTTTTTATTAAAGTCGCGGAACATTTCACACAACGTGGAGTTCTACTATGTTTTACTGCACATCTGAGATTCACCTCCGCACCTGTAATATTGAGTGGAAGCTTCAACGTGACACCGTTACCTGAGCGATCAGTCGGGACCAGAATACACATCTGATATGAATAATTCAGCAGGCAGGCCATAAATAGATTTACTGTAGTGGCAACAGACGCGAGGGCTTTGATCCCTTCTGAAGAATAAGCGGCTGTGAAAACCTCCCGGTTGTTGCATCAGACATCCAACAGTGTTACAGATTAGCGGCACTGTCGAGTGGAGGTCATCCCACCAGAGTGAGCTGGTTTTGATTTGTGACTCTTGATTTCTCCTAAGTGCTGTCAATGCTTTGTTTCCAAACACTCACGGTAATGTATTCAGGTTAATGGTAGCTAGGAATCATCAGTACGGATTTAATTTCACAATTAAAGTCAGAAGTTTTGCTGCACGAGGTGGTGAACTGGCTGTTTCCGTCATACCTTTAAATGATTATGCGTGGCGTTAGTACGAGGCTTTAGGACACCGCAACAGATAAATAATTCATCTCTCGGTCAATTATTTTGCACATAGCTCCCATGGGTGCAGACAAACTGGGGGCTATATTTCCCCGTGACACAGGAAACGAGCTGTGTCAGATTGAGAAGGTGGTGTTTCACATTTAGCCGCGGGACGCTCATCAGTCACAAGGCTCAGATCCCAGACCAGCAAAGGCCTGATAAAAAATAAATAAAAAAAACCCTCTGCCTTGACCTTCATTTGCATTAACATTCAGGTTTCTAGGCTTCCTGTCTGCCTGTGTGTGTGTGTGTGTGTGTGTGTGTGTGTGTCCGGAGGTGAGAGGGGAGTGTGACTACGACTACATCACACATGAATTTATTCATTGTTAAGGTTTTCGAGCCCGGGAGACTTGTGGAGCAAGCCCGGGTCTTCCTCGCTTCAGACAATTCCAATTTAGAGGAAATGTGAGCGATGGTGGTCGACAGTCGAAATGCCAAATCACCTCCAAATCACTGCAGGTGATGTGTGTGAAGTGACCTTGACCTTGTTTGTTGGCGATAGAGAGTCTGAGAGCAGGAGGGTTCGGGTAGTCTTTACCAAAAGACGATGGAAGATTGATGCTGTTGGCTTGACCGTCATTTCCTTTGCAAAGGAGACGGCTGGCCTCATCATCGAGATCAAGCCCCCACAAAGAGCGGCAGGCCTTGAGGCCAGTTTTTGTCGTGGCCGATCCATGATCAGGATAATAGTAAATCGGGATAATCATGAATATCCTCGCGACTGACATGAAAAGCTCTCTAGCTTGGTAATGCACTGTCCTGCGATTTCCTGATTTATTTTGGATTGCAAGCGGGAGCCCACATCTCTCCGAGTCATTACAAAACCCTAAGCCTGTCACCATGGCTGGAGGCTCGGTTTGGCCCTGGCATTGCCACTCAAGAGTTATATTGTCCTAGCCCATTGCATTGTGATATTGTTCTAACGCAAAGATGTAATATTGCAAGTATGAACTTACTCCAGATTCCAAATTGAAAAGAACAACAGGGAGATGAGGTGCACTCCTGTCTTCATGACTGCCATCAAGTCTTTGATGGCAGTCATGAAGACGGTTGATTGTTGTTTTTCACTCAAAAGGATGTTAACTTGAAAAAGATGTGTCCCATCTGTGATGGGAAAAAAAAAGTTTCTTGACAAAATGGATGGTAAAGCAAGTCCACTATGTTTTTATGTAATTTTAAGAGTTTCGCCCACACATTTTGATGATTATTGGGACGATACAGTGAACTACCATTATTTTGTCCAGGATATTCGCAATCTGAAATGTTCCCATCATCCTAACTCTGAGAGCTCAACGCATACCAAGTCAAGAAAATACATGCAGACAAAACACAAGCAAATAAAGAAAATCCTACTCACCAATTCCATATTTTAACATTACCAAATATGGTAACGCTACGAGTAGCACATGACAATGGAAACTCTGTGACTCCTTAAGTCTGTGAGTAGTTTAACTTAAGTCAATATTAGTGTCCCCCCCCGGGAACAGTTTCCATTGGCTTCTTCCAGGGTTTCCATGCCCGGTTGTGTTTTTGTGAGTCTTTTTGCGAGTGTTTGCTTAAGTTGCAGTGTGCCGAGCTCTCCTGCTTCAGTCGTTTCAAAAACATAACACAAATACTCAGACTACTGTCAGATTGGATAATGGTGTAATAGTTTGAATGAGCTTATAGACAGCTCTCAAATCTTTTTCCTTATCTTCTGACTTCTACTTGTTAATTTGGCTTGTGACTGCTGTTCTAATTCCTTCACCTCCCTGTGTGTGGTTTGAACAGTCAGGCATATCAAACAACACACAAACACACACACACACACACACACAAATGTTGGAAGTTTTCACACAGGCATCAATATTGAAAATCCAGCCCATCATGACACTCTATAGCCTGCCTGTATTACATTCTCTGTGACCTTTAGTGGGTCAACACCAAGTCCCACGAGGGATTATATCACTGGCCGGACTTCTCTATATGGCGCGCTGCTATACTCACTCACAGTGTGCCCGTGGGCGTCCATCTTGCTGAGCATAATAGCAAAGTGGGACCTGCAATTTCAAGAGGCCTGGGGGGGGAGAGAGGGCTGTGCAGGAGCCGGCTCTGCCCTGCAATCAGACTGGAGCAGGGGCCTCCCTGCTGTCCAGCCGGGGACGAGGTAATAACAGGAGTCCTGCTGGGAGAGGTTTCATCAGGCTGATTGGTAAAGGACACCATTTTCTTGCTTTTTTTCCGCCAGACTCGGTGAGAAAACTACAGGAAAGAGCACACGGCAGCTGTACATGGAGGCTTTACCGGCCGAACCACCGCGACGCCCCAGACCTGAACTTTAGGGGAGCTATTTTCAGCACACGGCTGCCTGCTCGAGAGCTGAAAATGGCGAATGTTTACATTTTCCTGACAAGCGACCTCCCGCCGTCGCGTGAGCAGCGACTGTTATCTCTCAGATGCAAAGGCGCACGCGGCGCGATCTCGTCGAGCTGCCACCGAACAGCAGGAGGTTCAGCCGTTCACATTCTCTCTCTCCCCGTAAGGGTTTATTTGAGCCACGATCACCCTCGAACCTTAGATCCAGTGGCTGAAATTCAAACAAACCTTTACGGTGGAGTGAGGAGATTGTAAAGCGGTCACTGGAATAACACTTGTTCTTACAGGTTATTTTCAAAGGCAGTGCAAAAATGACCCATTCAGTCATTTGGAGCTCCATCGTAAGTCAGCAGATGTGGAGCTGAAAGGCATAAAATCTCTGCGTACGTCCGTTCAAATGAGCACCATGGTTTCGCAATGTAATATGTCGGTGTAAAACTGTCGAGATTTGCAACATAGAGCGCTGAAGGCAGTGCGAAGATCTGCAGAAGCTGTCTCCACTGTAGCTTTGGTGCAGGCTGTCATATCACCCTACACCTTTACCTTGCGTCCGCTTGTCTAAATGTGTAAACCCGTGCTGCCTCCCGTTGGTGTAACGGACCCTGAGCGCTGCCAGACAAAATGAGGGTAAAGAGTTTCAGGTACGAGTCTCCGGTTCGGTCCATGTTGTTCCGAGAACGTCGTGTTGTCAAAACACATCAGCATTCAGCTCAGGGCCGATGGGTGCAGGCGTTGTCGGATCTGGCCTTGTCTTTTGTCACGGCGCGCCTCAGCCGCCACTTTACACGTTCCTCATCGCCATAGCAACAGTGGTTTTTTCCCTACCTCGTCTCTCAGCGAGAGCCGCGGCCCTGAAGATGTTGAATAATGCTGATCTGCCGCGGGATTCGGTGAATGGAGCAGACACAGTGCGATGAGTTTGTCACGGAAAATGAGAGATCCGCCCGTTCGACATGATTCAATTCATCAGGCTCAGACACGGCGAGTGATTCGAGCCTTTGGCTGTGAAAATGATAACAAATCCGCAGATTAGATTCCTTGGGATTTTTAGGCTGCAAAACGATTAAGTTCACATTTTGAATTGTCACAGACAATCACCTGGGACAGTGGGAATCTTACTATCCTCCACAGGAAACAAGAGCCTGTGTAGCCTACTGTGTGTCTATCTTCAACAATAAAAGCAGTAATAGTGTCATATAAACATGTGCTGGCCAATATTTATGGATTTGTTAATCCACAGGTCTGGTTCCTGGGCAGTTTGAAGAACACATTATCAGCAAACGAATATTCAATTCAAAAACTTTAACTAACAGATCACTTTAAAATGGATATACCACAACTTTTCAACTTTCCCCCCTCCTAGTGTTTCCCTGCGGTTTTGCTGTTAGCGCTGCCGTTGCAAAGGCAACGTTAGCAACATGGCTGCCGCTAGCAGCCTGGCTACTGTCCAAAGAAAATCACAAGAATCCCACTTCGACTGAGAAATCCTGATCTCAGTGCAACACCTGGTTGTGTTAATAAGTCAGCAGGTTACTGACTGATCTAGTAGAAAGAACGCTGGTTTTGAACCGTCTCAAGTCCTGGTGATAAGTGGAAACACATATCAGCGAGGGAACAAACTTTGAGTGAACTGAATTGAATGCCTGACCGTTCACTCTTGTTTTACCTCGGCTTCTATCTTCATCTTCTTTGCTTTCTCCGTCAGTTGGGTCGTTTGTCTTTTGCGGTGTAGTTTCCGAAGTTAGTCCGGTTGGTCCAACGTTAACTGGGGATAGTGACCGGGGAAAACAATGCCTCGGTGGGCAGACGGAATACCATAGTGAAACCGAGGTTTATATTGAACCAATTTCTGGCGGCAGTGTAACACTAGAGTAAGCTAACCACTAAGCGTAAGCTAGTTAGCCCAGTTAGCCGTGCAGCTAGAGGTCCAGACTGGAAGCTCTGAGCACCAGGAAAGTGTATATACTGGACTAGGACAGGCTGGGATTAGCTGGTTAGCTTAACGTTTGTCATGTAGGACCACCAATAATTTCTCTCATGCTACTATAGCCAGATAAAGGATTAAACCACCTGTTAAAAGGCGCCAGAATTCTATTCTATTCAAACACTTTCCAGGGGAGAACCCCAGCCCTCTGTAAGAACTGTCCCAGCCGCATTCAAATGCTTCCTACGCCCACGGCTGGAGGTAAATCCTGACTTAATGCACCTGTCTCACATTTCCATGCACACCGAACACTATCTAACTCTGCTGTATTTCACAAAAAATTCATGAGTTGAGCGAAAAATTGCATAAAACTGCAGCCCCGTTCCAGAGCCAGCAGCTTTGACCTTGAACCAACGTGCGAGACGTCGCCGCGCAGTTTATTCATCGGCGCCTGGAGGTGAACGATACCTTCTCCCCCGTTGATCTGATAAACGGCGCCCTGGTATAATTCGTATCATTCAGCACCATCACACGGGCGCACCTGTGGCGCGACGAGGGGGGAGGAGAGCGTTTTGCCCGGACCGCTCCGCCTCGGACCCCTGCCAGCCCAGCTATTTGTGTGTGTGTGACCCACTTTGCTTTTGGCTAAATTAAGCCGATGAAATCTGGAGCAGGAAGCTCGTCAGAACACAAAATAATAGCAAAGTGACAGATAACAAGGCTCATTAATCGCAGACGGCACATGTTGTTTCTAGCTGGTTGTGATTGAAGGGAACGGCTGCGGAAGTCAGCGGGAGGCGGCGTGTGTGTGTGTGTGTGTGTGTGTGTGTTCGGAGCGTTCGCGTGTGGACTCGGTCACACACAGAGGGGATATGTATAGCGGTTTGACTGGGCCTGTTTTCTCTCTTTTATTCCTACTCTCCATATAATTGCATGTTTGTTTCTTTTAAATGACAATAATGTATTCATGTATTCAGGAAAGCTTGGGAGGGCTGAGCAAACGCCTGCCAACTAGGCTTTTAATCACAACAGAGAAAAAAAAAAAGGGCCGGATACTGACATCAGTTTCTACACTGTAGCACAGAGGCTGACACACACACACACGCACGCACTCACACACACATTCGCGCACACAAATCATATGTTTCTCTCCTCTTAACTGCAAATTGATGACAGGAGGAAGGAGCACTCCGGTCTGTGTTTTACCAAGCTGGATGTGCTACTTTGCTCTGTGTGTTCTTTGTTCCAAACGCCCAACACATGGAACAACACACAATCATTTGTAAAATGGGCGCAAAGTCTGAAATCTAACGTACACATGGCAAAAGAGATCGTCATCCATGTTTGTGCAAATGTTGGCCCATTAAGAGATTTGTTTTTTTACATGTCTTAGCCTGTGAACCTGCATGGGTGCTCACAGTTTCCCAGGCCAGTGGAGCAGCTTCTGTTGATTCAGTTGAACTTCGTTTGAATTTTTTTAAAGGTGATGAATAAGTTTGTCGTCTCCGTCCTCTTCTAAAGTATTATGGACGTGCTATGGTGTGCGTGTGCTGTGGCAAATGTGTTGCAAGGGTATCCGTGCCCCATGTACTTTAGCCGTTAAGCAATTCTTCAATGCATGCCCTCAATCCAACCCAGCCCAGCTCGAGCTGCATTGGCACTGCCAGGTTTTATTCCTGATCCCAGCCCCCCAGTTCCCTTAAGCTAATGCAAGGCATTGGCTACATTCATTGATGTATTAAGAACAGTGATTACCATGTCTAAGATGGCGACCCATGCACGTTTGTATTTAAAACAGTGGATGCTGCACTCACAAACTGGTGGAGGCATCTCACAATCTCACAAAATGACAATTTCATACATTATGTTGCTTTAATAGGTCTGCAGGTCGGTTTTTCAGTTGTCGGTGGGCTTCAGGGAAAAAAGATACTCCATTCCAATTGCACACCTAATTTTGAACTGTAAGGAGCATTTCGACCAAACATAAAGTGGTTCAGAACCTGAAAAGTTTGTACCAAAAATAGCGTTTTCCTTGACCTGAAGTGCAAAAGCTGATGGAAACGTGGAAAGGTGACTTCCTGCTGTCTCCCCACACAAATGGCTGTCATGATATAATTACAGATATTGATGAAAAGTCCAGTGTATGCCATCTAGAAGTGAAGAAAAAATATGATGAATATTATATCCCATTTCTGCCAATATCCACCTAAACTCTACACACTGGACCTTTAGATTCTAATGATACAAAGTGTCATATATGAATATGAATTCATGGCATTACCGTACCATTTGTAATTAGTGTGTATGGAAAACATTTTTGGGCCAGTGTGTTTTACTAAGCTGAAAATTAAAGTGACAGTAAAATATGAAAACTCTTCTGGTAGTGTTTTTTTTACGTATCTGAGAGCAAGAAGTTTGAAGGGAGAAGCCTTAGAATAGAATATTAAATAAGTTTGCCTGTCTTATTTTCTGTTCCATATGTTGGTTTAGATCCTAAAGAAGGCAGGATATGCTGAAACAACTCTAGAAAAAGATAACATTAGACTAACACATCTACCTGTCAGTCAGCATCTCATTAGAATAGGTGTGAAACATCTCATGACCAGCTTCATGAACACCGACGAAGCCACTTTATTTATTTATTTACAAACTCTGTTTCAGTTTTCTGCATTTTTTAAGACATACTGCACGTTTCACATCATTTGCTGAGACGCTTGCTGTGGTCCGTCAGCGCTATTTCTGTTTGTTTTGCTTTTACGCGGCAGCCAAAGTAGTAAGAGATGAGACTTCATGCCAAAAGCGTTCCCCTTGGATGTCTGATTTTCACAGCGTGTGTCTGAGCCACCTGGATGTTCAACTTGTCAATATTTTCCTGACAGAAGCGGCCCGTGTTGAATCCACCTAGAATAACACACTTCACACAAAATATGAGACCATTCTGCTTCCTCCCAGCCAAAAACCACCTTGCGTGTCCGCCTTCCTCCACCTCCACCTCCACCGCCGACACAGCAGATCCCTGATCCTGTTGTCGGACCGCGCCTCCCCGCAGCTTTGTGCCACGCCGAATCAAACGCGTCACGGGCCCCGCTGAAAATCAAGGCCGTTAAGTCAAATGAGGCAACTCGTCTTCTCGTCGGAGCTTTGTCTTTCTGATCCTCCTCCGGTTCAGATTATCATGTCGGACTCTCAGATGTGTCCGAGCCTTGAAATGTGATTAATGTCACATTTAGTCTCTGGGGATTTGGGAGCGGGATTTGAATGGCGAATCAGAGGCACGGCAACTTTTGTCAGGAACACGGGCGGTCCGTGTCCTCAGTGGGTAGCGGCATCTTTTCGGCTATTAAGATTAGCGTCGGATTGAATAGTGGCAACTTTCTTTAGAGACTTGGGGGGGCTCTGGGGTAAATGAGGGATCCTAAAGTCCCACTGTGACGATCAGAAAAGGAAGTGATAAAAGCTGTCTGTCTGCTGATGTCAAAGTTTCAAACGTCGGTGCAATCCAACAGAAAATATATATATAATATATATATAACATTTACAGCCATTTAATTCTTTTCTACAAGAGTTCTTTTTTCCTAAATGAGGTCTGAAACATCTGAAATAAATTAACCACTGAGCTTCAAAACAAAGCAAAACTGAAAAACAGTTATCCGACAGTCAAAAAAGTAAGTCAATAAATAATTAGAATATTAGGCTTTTTACTCCTCGGTTGATAAAATAAATTAAAACCCAACTCATTCCACTCCTCTGTTTATCTCTGAATTGCTCATTCATCTTTTTTTCAATCTTCATTTCCCTTCTTTCACGTAATCGTGATTTATTCGTTCCCCGTTTTTTTTCCTGAGCAACATTTCCCATTTCCCTCTCCTCGTTTACAATTTCCCTCATGCTTGAATAATGAGATGGGCATGCGTGTCCAGAGCAGTGATTGGTCCAGAGTGTGTGTGTGTGTGTTTGAGCGTGGTGTTGCTTCAGCACACAATGGTCCAGACGTCTAAATATATCCTTTTATTATCCTTCCGCGATATGAAGCTGAGGGCTTCCCCATAGAGCTAATGACAAATTAGATCTAGCAGTGTTTTACAATGTGGGGGTTAGGGTTATTTTAAGGTAATCAAACAGAACAGAAGAAAAGGGAAAGAGGCTCCATCAGCACTTGTAGTATATAAAACAACTTTATTAGATTTAATATTTCAACTTGTGGCCACAGGTACATTAGACTTTCTCCCTTCTCCATTCACCTTGGAGGTAGGTGAAGTTGTGCCAGAAACCTCTCCTCGCTCCCGATTCGTCAAATACAGCAGCATGGTCAGTGCCCCTGTGCTTCTAAGTCTGAAACTGTAGGAACTCCTGAGCACATTTACATTTACATTTAGGGCATTTAGCGGACGCTTATGTCCAAAGCGACTTACAGCAAGTACATTTGTCACAAGGAAGAAACTACAACATATCACAGTCGGTAAAGTAAGAAAGAAAACATAGATACAATTTTCAAGCCCTTGTCTGAGCATAGTAGCTGCTATTTATCAATGATACCTTAAGTACTTAAGTGCTATCATTTGAGTACTTGTAAGTGCTTGTCTTTGACAAGTACATATACGTTTTTGTTTTTTGTTGGGTGGGAGGGAGTCATGCTATGCGGGGTCGAGGTGAAGTCTGAACAGATGAGTCTTGAGTCTTTTTTGTGGAAGATGGCGAGTGACTCTGCTGTCCTGACATTGGTCGGGAGATCGTTCCACCACTGAAGCACCAGAACAGAGAAGAGTTGTGACTTCGCTGAGCGACCTTTGCTTGCTCTCAGCGATAGCGGTACCAGCTGGCCAGCTGATGTAGTCGCGCTGGGGCGTGTGGTCTGACCAGTGTTTGGAGGTAGACGGGCGCAGTTCCGTTGAAGGCCAACACCATCGTCTTGAATCGCGCCCCTCTAATGCAGTAGTATAAAGAGTGAGAAATGTCCGTGTCAGGGGCTGGTTGGGGTAGTTGTATGGATCATACACTGGATTTTATCCCAAGACTGCGGTTTGCATCCTGCTTTCAACCATTTTTAAGTAACATTCTATGACTTAAAAAACATAACTTACTGTATGTTACGATACGTTGCATTACATAAGTGTCATACTTACTTCACTTAGGCTACGTTATGTAAGTTACAACACTGAACGTAGCTATTATATATATATAATATTTCTTCATCACTAAACCTAATCAAATCACAATCATTTGACGATGTTAATAACGCTCAATAGTCCTAATATGTCATGATATTTGTTTGACAGGAACCAGACGTTGCATATTAGATATTAATGGTAACTTGTTCCCTCGCAAAACTGCCCGCTAGATTGGATGGTAGAGCGACATAGTTTGAGGCTTATGGAAAAATGCAATGTATTTATAGTTTTTCTTCTTTTTTAATCACATCTGTTTGCAGGATGCATGGTGATGAGGTGGTGATGACATTTGTTGCTATGTATAAGATTAATAACTATAATATGATGGTGAAACAAAGTGAAGTGTGTTTTAGTGCCGTTACACCAGACTAGAGAGTGGCAGGCATTTAGAATGAATACGATATCAATAGAGAAACAGGCGGTCCACTCACTGATGGTCTCATTTGCTTATGTACAGTATATTGTATGGAGGCATCAGTATTAAACTGAGACAGTTTCATAACCAGTTAAAAGTTTGTTTTAGTAAATTTAACTGAAAACACTTGTTGCAGCAGCCTTTTTAGCTAGCTGCTCAGCTGAGGCTAACTTTCACCATAGAACTACACCAGCTAGTGCAGGGATTGTTCACAACGCATACTGTACACTGTATAGGCTGCTGCTGTAGCATCAATACTGTGAACTCATAGTGAAAACAAATAGCAGCTAAAGCATCTAAGAAGCTAACACCGATGAAGCTAGTTAGCTAATGCTAGCGAGGAGCTCACAGAAGCCATGCTGGAAATCAACAAATCTTATTTTTGATTAAGAAATTGGAAAAGTTGCTGAAAAACGCTGAGAGATAAAAGATGAAATGTTTGTCAAGACCAAAGAAAAAGGAAAATGAATAAAGGCGATAGAGTATATACTGTATATAGATAGCCTTATTATTATTTTTATTTATTCGTTTTTGCCATTGATTGGATAGTCAAAGGAAGGGTGTAAAGCTTTTTACTTATTTGAACCCATTCAAATCATTGATGTTGTCAGTTATATTTTGTTCGTGGTCTATAAACTCTCACTACATCTGGTCGGTGTCGGCGCTCCACGCTAAATGCCTGCTTATCGTATCCACCCCCCCGCCCTCGGATCATCACCAGCCCTCCGCTCAGTCCCGTCCTGTCATGTCCTGGTCATACAGTGTTCATGACGGACGCTCAGTGAACACGTCAGCGCCGTCGTCGCTAATGTTTTATGCTGCCATACTGTAGACGCTCCCACGTAAACATCAGCTTTCATGAGTCAACGGCACGCCTGAGCTATAGGCAAAGTGCTGAAATATTGATGGGCAGATGAACAGATGAAAGAGAGAGGCGGTGAGAGAGAGAGAGAGAGAGAGAGAGAGAGAGGCGGGTTGGTTATATTTAGTATCACAGTCTCCCCGGGATCTTCAAGCGGGTGTATTTTTGTCTGACTGGAGAGGTTGAATGCAGCTTTTGTTTTATTTTGAGTGATGCTACGATAAGCGCTCGCATGCTGTCTGCCCGCTGCTCACTTTAATCTTAAATTCTTTGTTTTTTTTCCCACCAGGCATGTTTTCGGGGCAACTTTGACAGGCGACCGCATCAGAGGAATACTTTGAATTTAATGAAGGCGTACAGGACAATGGTGGCGCTCGGCAATGTACACAGTACATTTACACAAAACCTTGGATATGTGGATTTCTTTGTGTTGCACTTAACGTTTCTTGCGGTTCAATTTTCAGTTTTATCTTCTTGCAGTGTTGTTCTTATGTTCTGGTTAGGTTTAGGCACAACAAACATTTTTGACTGGAAATTGTTTGTCAGTATGGTACTTCGCCTATGACTCGTACAAATGTGAACGTGTCAGTGGTTTGCAGAAATGTGCGACTGAGCTGTTCGATCAGCCCTGAGTTATGTCCCTAACCCTAACCCTACCACCACAACAAAATGTCCAACAAAGAGAATAAGACAAGCCTGCACCTCACCATACCAGACATTTTTGAGATTTAACAACAAAATGTTTTACCAGCCACTCAGATTAGATCGATTTTTTAAGCGATATCATGACCGAAGCCTTTGCCAAACCTACAGTACCAACAGCTTAACAAACAGCAACAAGTTATTAGCTTGATAAAGCAAAGATATGCATCGCTCAAGCCAATGATCGTATCTCGAGATGTCCCATTTTGTCCTTCCCTGTACCAGTTCAGATACCAAGACTTGGTGCATCGACCAATACCAGTGCGTTAAATGGTTTTGAATTATTATTGCATTTGATCGTTTTATTATTACATGCTTTTACCAACTGCGTGCAACTAACCTTACATGGATGTTTATGGATATTCTACACATCCTCAAACCTAAACAACTGAATGGGTCCATTGCAGGCAACTCCCAAGATGATGTCCGTATTTCACCACTCTTTCCGACAACATGAGCGTTGCAGCGTACCATACCTTTGTCTCGCCCTCACAGTTTGGTTAGGTTTAGGAAAATATTGTGTTTTGGCTTCAGTTATATCATGAATGTGTCGTAACGTCACTACATTGGTAAGTTAAATTAACTCGCCGTTCACTTCCACTTCTGCACTGGACTCAAACAGTGGTTTCATGGGTGAACATGGAATGTAAGCATAGGTTGCGATAAGCAGCTTTCACAGTCAGCCTTGTGCAGTCATTGTTGGGTTTTTTTTATGAGGATGAACTGGAATATTGGCGAAGTTGCATACAAGTGTACTGGAGGCTGCTGGGAAGTAGCATTTCTAATGATTGAATTGTGATGGAATTGGATCAATGCATAGACTTTTTTTACTCAGTGATCCCATTTCCAGCATTTTAGGCTGTATCTGAGCCAATTACCATGCTGGTATCAGCATCAGAAGAACCCTATTTATGCTTCATCACCATTTATTATAACTGTGCGTTTCACATGTACACTGTATGAGTACTCAATGACTACTTGTGCAGCCGCTTTGGTAGAAATTGCCAAAGGTTACCACATTGTTTCATATCAGTCACATCTCCACTCTGTGCAAAACAGAGATTTTTCAAAATCTGCCTTTCTCTTGACCCCTCGAGCCTCTTATCTGTGTAAATGAAGGCGACGGTGGCTGGCAGGGATTCATATGTCTGGCTGCACCTCCGCTCCCCCCCACCAGCCGCCCTCCCCGGCGACGCTGACTTCACCGACTTAAAGTGACGATGAATTATTCAAATTAGGACGCCTGGAAATTTTTGATAGGCTATTTTTAGCCCCGGAAATCTGGTTGGTTGCCAAAAGCTATGGGTTTAGAAGGTTTCCCCGAAGTGAGCTGGCTGTCAAGTCACAGCGAGCTGTATAATGAGGACGGGGAGGAAGTGTGTGTGTGTGTGTGTGTGTGTGAGCGGGGGAGACGGTGACGGAGAGAACGCGGGGAACAGCAAATCCTCCTGTCATGTGGAAACGCTTCTGTGTTTTTGTGTTCTGTCTTCGGCGAGGAGCCGGGCATCTGTTTTTTCGGCGGCGGCGGCGGCGCCCGCTCCTCGGCCCTCCTGTCAGTTTGTTGATTCTAAATTAGCGGCGAACGCAATTTATTGAAACCCATCCTTTCAGCTGAGTGAGTGACAGCAGCGCTCCTCTCTTGTTTTGTGCCTGTACTAAAAAAAAAAAAAAGACAACAAATAACTTCTTACATCGCGTTCGGGGAAAGGGAGACGGGGAGCGAGAGCGAGGGGGAAACCCTTTTCCCTTCCGAAAGAGCACAACCGCTCATTTTCTCCTCCTCCGCCTCCCATTTTTCTTCCCCTTTTGCGATTCACCATCTTGAGCTGTCAAAAAAAAAAAAAAAAAGGGAAAGGAAAAAGGTGCCGTTACCATGGCGGCAGCTGATCAAGGGAAAAAAAAAAAAAAGTGCAGCCCCGTGTATGACAAAAACATGCTTTTGTTTGGGGACTTCATTGTAATGTAGGGCATTTCATTACTAGCCTCCTCTTCCTCGCCGTCTCCGATATTCCCTGGGACTCGTCACTGTCCTCCCAGGCACTCGCTTTATTTTTATCCCGCTTTATTTAATAAAAGAAATATCATTCAGCCCCGTCTCTATAGAATAAGGCTGAGATGGAAATCAATTACTTGGCGGTTTAATTATGTATGCGCTACGATGGTCTTTAAATGAGCCATTCAGCTAACTACGCCGCATAATGTTGATTTAACCACTGGTTTAATTTTAGAACGGGGGAGCTGGATGTGACAGAACTTGCGAACACAGACATCACGTCTTGCCTTCGCCCGGCCCGCGCTGCTCTCCTCCTACAGGCTGGCTCGCTCTTCACACAGCATGTCTGAGCAGACACGCTGGATGTGTGTGTGGAGCTAATGGCCCCGGACGCCTCAGAAGGCAGTCATCAAAAAGGTTGTGTAACCCCACGGGACCCGTTAGAGGGGTCCATCATTTCCTGAGATTTCTCGGCGTAAAAACTTGAATTGTGGAGTCTGGACGGATCGAGACACCACCCGCTGTGTGGTAGCTTTCCTGATTTTCAACATTTGATTATTCTCTAAGAGAATTTTCTCCTCGCTGCTCTTCATTTGTTTTGTCTTGTGTTGAGCAGACCGTCCTGTCCGGAGTGAATCGCAATGAGGAAGCAGCATCAATAAACATGAGAAGCTGCCGGCCACCTTCCCCGCCATCCACACTTTAAAGGTCAAAGAAGTGAAACGGAAAGAAAGAAGAAGCTGCTATTGACTCCTTCATTGTGCCATCACTGTTTATATTTGAGTCGCGGCTGAAGATGGGGACGTTTACGGTCGTGATTTCCGGATTCGCGCGTCGTGCTGCGTTGCATTCTGGCACACTGACGCCGCTGTCGGCGGAGAGAATGTTATTTTCCTGGGAGATCGTCGAGTGAGCGTGAGTGACTGACAGCGGTGCGTAAATACTGTATGTAGCGGTCGCCCCGGGGGATTCAAACCTATTAATAAAATGTGTGTGTGTGTGTGTGCGGCTTCCGTCACCTCTCCTCCTCAGTCTACGAGGCGCGCAGGTGACAAAGACAGCAGACGGAGCTGAATGTATTCGTGTGACCACAGTCATCAGCTGGTTTTCTTTGTGTTAGTGAGTGGGAAGAGGGGGGCGCGTTCAACTCCAAGCACGTTCGAAGCAGTTTATTAAAACTTACATTCATGTACCACCGTGTTGCTTCGGAGGCTATGATTTATGATTTACTGCACCGCATTGTCACTGGATGTAAATGATGTACTGCAGATCTGTCCAATACGAACAATGGTTATACCAACAGCCCGGAAAGCTGAGCGCAACGGCATAAGATCAGGGTAAAATGTTCAGCAAAGGAGCTGGTGGTGGATTTCCGCAGGAGGAAATCTGCCCCCACACCCGTTTCCATCAACGGTGTGACTGTGGATGTTGTCCAGGATTACAGATACCTTGGAGTACACCTGGATAACAAACTGGACTGGGCCAAGAATACTGAGGCTGTTTACAAGAAAGGCCAGAGTACACTGGGAGCGTGTCTATGTTCCCCTCTTTGTATGAGACTGGGGAACATAGGACCCTTTTTTAAAAAGGTCTGTTACTTTTTCCACCATTACTGAAAAATTCCATGGCAAATAGGCCCATGTAGGCCTACGTGCTAATCCTAACCCTAACCCTAACCTAGGACCCTTTTTCAGAAAAAGGGTCCTATGCTCCCCGGTATGTATTGCTACAGGGGAACATAAGTCCCTTTTTGGGAAAAACAGGGAACATAAGACCTATTTGTCCTAAGAAAGGGAACATAGACCCGGAACATAGGGATGACCTCAGTATGCTCTATGTCCTGAGGAGGCTCCGGTCATTCAATGTATGTAACATCACGCTGAGGATGTTCTACCAGTCGGTGGTAGCTAGTGCCATCTTCTTTGGTGTTGTGTGCTGGGGCAGCAGGCTGAGGGCGGCAGATGCCTACAAGATCAACAAGATCATCAGGAAGGCTGGCTCCGTCCTGGGGGTCCAACTGGACTCTCTGTTGGAGGTGTCTGAGGGGAGGATGCTGCGTAAACTGCATAGTATCCTGGACAACAACGCCCACCCTTTCCACCAGGTGCTAACCTCACACAGGAGCACCTACAGCAACAGACTCATTCCCCCCGGTGTAACACAGAACGCCAGAGGAAGTCCTTTCTTCCTGTGGCCATCAGACTGTATAACTCATCTGCCTCTGGTCCAGATAGGGACAGTTGAGACATTATGTCCTGATGCCGTATGTCACTCTATTGAATACTGAATATCACTTTATCCAATTTCACTTCATTACTTTATTTAGTTTGTACTTACAGTGCGTACAATATTGTATTTACCTGTGTATTAACTGTCATTTGTTGCATTTAGTTAGTTACTTATTTATTTTAAGTTAATTTAGCCTATTTTATCTCTCTCTTGAATTACTTCACCACTTTGTATTGCAACTGTTGCACAGCAATTTCCCTCTGGATAATTAAAGCTTCTTGAATCTTAAATCTTGAATCTTAAAGTTAGCGTTGGCCGGCCGGAATCCATCCGTCCCGACTCCACCAAGCCGCCAAAACCTCCGACCTGCTGGGATCGCAGGTTGGCTCAACCGCCAAACAATCAGCTGCGCAGTCTATTTGACTTTTGTTTACAAGCCGCGGTCCACCGGTTACTAGGCAACGTGAGGAGATGGAGGAAGGGAGAGGGTTTATAAGAGAGAGAGAGAGAGAGAGATGCTCCCGTCATTAGGCTCTGTGGGTTATCAGCGTCGCTCCCCGCCGTGTTGTCAGTAACGTGGGCTGCTGGTGATGAGGAGGTCGGCGGGGGCGGGGGGTCGCTTTGAAGAGACACAACACCACTGAGTGACAGACAGAGAGGAACAGACGGAGGGATATCTCTGGCCGGGGGTCTCTGCTTCCAGCTGGAGCTCAGCTCCGTGTCTGTGGGAGAGAGGGACACAGACAGAGATGGAGAGGACGGCTCTGGCTGCGTGCATCCTTATGTCAGCACATATATCCATATATATCCATCCATATATATGATGCTGTGCTATAAATAAGGGCTAACACTGACCGTCAGCAACATCAAGAGATTCATCTTTATAGTAAACAGTGATTTACTAGGTTGTTTGTGACTCATTCCCCTTAAAAAAAGGATTTATCTTCATGTAATTTGAAGATGTTATATCCCAAATACGAGCAAACACCTGTCCACTCAATCACGAGCAGGGCTCAGCTGTCAATCACAATGTTTTACCCCCTTTGTATAGCATCAAATAAGTAATTAAAATCAAACTTATCAGAAAAATTAACACTTGAGGTCAAAAAACATCTTTACATAAAACACATTTAAAGTTTACTTTGAGTTTCTGGTTCGGCCCGTGTTCCGTCTGCTTACGTGGAGGCGACGGGATTTACGACCTATTCTGCGACCAGCCACCAGGGGGCGATTGAGATGCTCTGGCTACACTTTGGTGGAGCTTTCACATTGTCCATCTTTATTTATGTCGAGTGTTTCACATCCGCAAGACACAGAGCAACGTTACCATTCAGTAACGTTCGAGTCATGTTTAGCAACCACCAACCGACAAATGTCCACGAGTCCGATATCTGCTCTACGCTTTGCTCTGTTTTGATCTCCGATGGAAAAAAGTCTCTCCCATTAGCAGCTTAGTTCGCCTCTAGCTTCACCAGCTAGTCGCTAACTAATATGCAACAAAATTCTTACAATAAATGTAGTAGGGAGTCCCTGCTCCATCGCTCCATCAGCTAAGGGGTCCATGGCCTGAAACACACTGAAGACCTCTGCATGTGATGATGAATTAAAGAGCACATAAAAAGACACAGCACCTGACGTGCTGCTGCTTCAGAAAAAAAAATCATGGCTTTTAACTGGCCCATAAAGCCTGAGTAAATGATTTCATAACTATTAATTAGTTGTGATTAGTTACAACTATAAACCGTATTTGAAAGAGGCACCCTGCTAGCTTCATGAGCTAAAGATGCGAGCGAACAGGCTCGAGGTGGGTTTCCCCTCCGCAGCGTTACATGTGCGCTGCCCTCCTCAATATTGATGGATTCGTCCGTGTGGACGTGCAGTTTAACACGTCTGCAGACTTCATGTGTGTGCACTGTGGAAAAGCCCTGAATCCAGATTGAAATAATAACAGAAGGCAAACCACATACGAGCTCAAACCCCCAAACCCCACAGGTTTAATTATGTCAGCGTGTAGACATGTGTGTGCGAGAGAAAGTGTGTGTGTGTGTGTGTGTTTGAGATCCTCTCGGACTTTGTTAGCACCTCCGGGGTCCCCTCAGCTCGATGATGTCACGGCGGCTCGCGGAGGACTGAGGCGTCATGGTGGTGGATGGTGGTCTCGGGCCAGGATCGGAGCGCACAGCCTCAAATCATGGTGTCAAACAGATGGTGGCAGTCCCAAGGAGGTGGGGGCAGCGAGCGTTCTGATTGGCCGAGCCAGCAGGGTGGTTTCTGAAAACAGAGCCCGAGCAGAGTGATGGGCTGCCTGGTTGTGTGTGTGTGTGTGTGTGGGGGGAAGATCTTTCAGTGGGAGGATGCCAAGGTTTGCCCATCCAACGTGTTGCTGTGCCAACAGATGAAGGGATGTACGGAAAAAATGTGTGACCCATGAGGATCGTTCTGTTTTTAGCTTTCGGAGCGAGCGCTGGAGCTACCAGGATTCACCACAGAATATTTTGAATACTGGAAGGGTTCATTTGAGATTCTTTTTAGAGATACAACATGAACAATCAGATTCAAGCTTGGCAGCAAATTTCCCTTACTGTAACACACATCGCCAAATAATTCTCAATATTTCTATTCACAATTACTGGTTTAAAATACCAAAAGTAAATAAACCGTGTCTAGAAATACGTTTTGTTGTTAAACTTTTTGAATACAATTTTCAGCAATTATAATTCCATTGTATTGGAGAGTCATATACTTGCTTTTAACAACACCTTCCAATATGAATGATGGCCCCTTCGCGTAACCTGCGTCCATTTGTGCGTATTCCCCGAAATGAACGCTATGTCAGCAGGATGCTATAGGCGGCCAAACGGTTGGGACATTGTGTCATTCAGTGGTGTCCTCCAGCAACAGTGCTTTTTGTGTGTTTGCGTGAATTGACACTCTAAAGTTGAATCTGCTAAATGCACCAAGGAAAACACCTCAGGGGGCATCTTCTAGCCACATGTCTGAACGATGACGATGCATCCATCTCCACAACATGCACATTATTAATATGGAATATTTATTCCGTCTAAGTGCAACTACTTCTGTAAGTGGCCTGCGAGTAGATTCTACAGGGATAGATGACTTGTCTCGCTAATAGTCCATCAGTGTGAGTCATCCATTTGTTTGTGTTTGTATGTTAGCTAGCTTTTGTGCGCAAATGGAGTGCAGGGTTTCCTACAACACATTCTCGTACCGAAAACGGTGACTTCAGAAACAATATGACCGTGGCATCATAGCAGCGACAGGTGTATCGCACCTTCATCCGAAAATTACTTGGTTAGGTTTAGGAAAACACTGTGGTTTGGGTTAAAATAGCTGTGTTACTTCAGTTCTGAACTTAGGTACGCTACACGCATAATTTACATGATATTACGGGCTGACGTTACGTACAAGATGTCACCTACATGATGTAACGTTATAATAACCAGCCGTTGACTTTTGGTTTCACACGGCACACAAACAGCCGCCTCCTGAATGAAAGTCGGGACCTCATTCTCAAGCAGACTTCATCACCTGACTTCCTCCTTTGCTGCCTTATTAATCACTACGGCCACTAGAGGTCGCCACCCGACAATAAACGTGAATGTGGGTTGTTGTTGGTTACAGTTGACCTACTGTATTTTGTAGTACTGTAGTTTATTTTTGTGATGAGCGCGTGGAAATGGAGGCGTCCCATCTCGCCTGAAACAAACAAACCTTTGCAAGCGAAATAAATTATTCAACTTTAAACAAGCAGATGCACTAATTTCAGGAGCGAGTGGGCTCTACAGACCATCATCTCGTAACTAAATTGATAATGAGACAAGGTGCTTCGTGATGTGTCCGATTTAGCTCAGCAGGTGACACCGATGGGATCACATTGTACATCCGATTTGCAATGATTATTTAGAGCAGCACATCGCAGTTTAAGGTTAAAGAACACTTCTACACTGTTTACTAATCGGGGAAAAAGAGGCACAAACAGCTCCGTCAGTCACAGTCAGGCGGGGATGTGAGAGAAGCGAACGCTACACTGCTGGTTAGACACCAGACTGAAGTGAGTTTGATTTATCACTAGCTGGACACACGTTTTACCCAACAGACTCTCAAGTTAAGCTCAAGATTGAATCATTTTGAACCAATTGGACTTGTGGCGATAGTAGGGTTTGGTTCCGACAGCTGGATCCATCCTTTTTGGATCCAGTTCGGCCATGTTAAGCGTTGAGGCTAATGAATAACCTCTTATCACTGCTGTGACTGCTGGATGAAGTGCACATTCTAAAATGATATGGGGTCATTTAACTAAAGATACAGCCAGTAGAATTTTTTTCTACTTTTTGGCAGTTTTGGATTATCAAAAGTAGCGCTAGAGCATTTTGGAGCAGTGCTGCACAAGGTCCAAATCCCAGTCTTCACCTATTTTAACGGCTCAAGTGATCCAGTTGAATCCATCTCTATGAAATATATCAAATCTGTTGTAGGTTCTAGAAAATATATGGCATAACATATATAAACTGATACTGATCACTATACATTGAAAGGCTCATTCATCCACTGTAACCTGCAGACCACCAAGCTCTCCCATACCGATGTATCACTTACTGTCTCCAACCTGAGGCTGCACAGCTCCGGTGTCAGAGTCCCGGCCCGTCGGCTCTGGCCGCCCCGGGGCCGAGTTCCAGATTTAAGCCGCCGGGGGAATCGTGTGATCGAAGCCGTTTGATCTGGCATTTTCCTCATGTCTCTTCCCCTCAGCCGACGACAGGCAGAGTTCCGGGGAGTGGCAGACGCGCTTTGTGAAAAATGATGTGATTACGAGGAAGGCCTCCCCGCTTCAGGACCGTGACAGCGATCACATCCCATCAGTGTTCGGGGTGGTGATAGGGCTGACTCTGTTAAGTTCCTCGTAACTCGTTTGGATAGCACATCTAAAAAAAAGTTAAGCATTTAAAGAATACGGCTGTCAGTCAGGGTAACAGTATGTCTTCTTTATAGCTGTCTACGTCTGCTTTACATCCCCGGTTATTTTGAAACTGCATGTCGCGCGCTATCATCCCGCCCAGCTCCCCCTCGCTAACGAGGACCAGCGCAGCGGGGCTGTGATAACAGCGCGCGTAAAGGAACATGTTTATGATTGATTCCTTCCTCGAGGAGACTTCCTGCTCTTCCTGTGGGTGTCGAGTGACTGATAGGAAACTGAGCTTAATGTGATGCAGCGCCGATACGAAAACATTCAACTGGAGCACAATGGAATAACGCTGAGAGAGAGAGAGAGAGAAAAAAAACGGAGGAAACAAAATGAAGGTTTTGTGTTAGCTGTGTTTGCTGTGAATCATCTAGCCCATTGTGGCGGATAGTGAATAAGAATGAACGGCAAACGGGTTCTTGTAAAGGGAGAAGAAAAAAAGAGGCTCAGTATCTCAGTCACACTGAAAGCAGTACAACATATAATGCCTCGCTTGTTGCCTATGGAGACAATATGTAATACAAACATGTTGGACATAAGGATGGAAGATACGACCTAAACTTTATGTCATGCTATTGTTCGTATGTTTTCACAGTGACAGTATTATATGGCGGTATAAGGAAAAATTAAAGGGATACTGCACTCAAACACGATTCTACCTCTTTTCAATGTCACGGAACGAATCTTAAGAAAGCGATGTGTGATGATTGTTTGTGTTTGTGTTGAAGGTGCAAATGTGTTTCGTTTTGGGAAACCGATTTTAATCAGAAGAGAAAGATCTGTTTTCGGGATGGAATAAACTGAATAAATAAAAACGACACAATTTCACACTGTTTTCACTTTGTTTATGTTTTGGCGGACCCTGCCAACGGCATTCTGGGGACTTTATTCCCCCTGAGAACAACTTATTTATTCAGTTACTGAAAAAATAAATATTTCTGAGTTTGTATGATTATCTCATTAATATTTTTTGAGTTTGAATTTCTTCTATGATACCACATAGAGCCCCTTCACTTCAAATACCAATACAAGATGCGGTATAGGCCTCAGCGGCGTTTATTTGTAGAAAACCCAACGTATATTTAAGTAAGTACAAAGTCAGTGTACCACAGACAAACATACTGAGGAGGAACACGGAGCAGAAAGAGCTTTTGTGTTACATTTAAGGGGCTCTGTGGAACTTCTGTGTTGTGCTGGAAAGCCGGTCATCAATTAACGTTAGCGGACTCCATTTCTGAACTACTGTTAGCTAGTGTTGCTCTCTGAGCAGAGCAGAGAGAGGCACTGAGATGAGGCGGTGCATGAAGTCACATCCTTTGGAGTGTCGGGTAAGATGAGACTTAGACTTTCTTTATTTGTCATTTCAACGTACACCTTACAGTGCAGATCAGCTTAACGTTCACACCAATTCCTGTTTACTAAATACTTATTACTAATAGATGGAAAATGGCAAAACTTACATCAATCCATCCACGAGCTTAGGTTTTGAAGCGAATCCTGATTTTTACGTTGCTGGCCCTCGTTCAGAAAGCAGTCCAACGTCAAATGTTTAGCGTACACATAGCCTCTTAAGAGATTTCCAGTTGTTGTGGGGATATTAATCCTCACAAAAAAAAATTGTGTAACCAAAGCTGGAGTTAGCGAGGGAAATGCTGGATCTATTTTTAGTTCTATGAGTATCTTTTTAGCCAATTTAGCCACAGAAAAGCACACTATTTTTTTTTGTGCAGCATGGTGGCGCAGTGGTCAGCTCCACAGTGGCAAGAAGGTCCCAGGTTCGAATCCCAGAAGGGCAGGGCCTTTCTTTGTGCAGTTTGCACGGGTTTCATCTGGCCGCTCCGGTTGCCTCCACCATCAGTTCATATAAATCGGCTTAGATCTTGGCTTAGATCTGGAATCGGTCCTGCTCCTTCGGGATTGGGTGAAACCCAGAGCACATAAGTCATAATTGTATGATAATACAATGATAATATGCAATGATGGTGTGGCAGAATCCAGTGATGGAAACCGCCCACCCCTAATTGGACAGAACAAACCTGCTCCAATCTTATCAGCAATGAGCTACAAATACACGTTGCCCTTAGCAAAGGTGATGGTGTCATTGAAGTCATATGGATGTGAATGCTCAATCCAATATATGTATATCTATATATATGTATATAGAGAGAAAGAGCCGGATACGAAGGTCACAGGATTGACCTCTGCAGCAGCCACCTTGGCCATTATCAGCTGTGGCGACGGGCGAGAAACCCTGAAGCTGAAAGCCTTAAATGTAATGAAAAGGATGGCTGAGCAGTCGGACGAGTCCTCGGGCTAAATTAGATCTGCATTGTTCAGAGGTGGACCGTCTGGGCTACATCCGCCCCGCGCCGCCTTCAAAGAGCGAGTTATAGAAGGCCAGCACTTAGCATGCGGGGTGTGTGTGCGCTGGAAATCAGGGTGTCGAGGAGCGTGTGCCTGTTGCAATCACATGGTAGAGTAGCGCCTTTGCATTTTTAATGTCTGTCATAAATAACCTTGCGAGGCCGTGTGTGTGTGTGTGTGTGCGTTTGCCGCTTAACATGATGTGATTCAGCTGTTGCAGGCCGGTGTGCACAGGGAGCATGATATATCCTCACTCCGCGGACATGAACGCGAAGAAATTACAGCCCAGCACGAGGCGGGCAGTTGTCATTAGTCGGCGCAGCATCCGAGCATCCGAAGGCAACTGCTCCGGCGGCCCAGCTGTTGGTTTCACCCCGTGTCATGGTGGGAGGGAGGCAGAGATAAGGACACTGAGAGGGCTGAGATGGACAGAAAGTGGAATTGGAAAGATATAGCAGACTAGAGTATCTAAGGAAAGTATCTACTGAAGTTAGCACGCTAACTAGCTACAACTTTGTACTAATAAAGTCTGATAGCTGGGAGATTAATACAAGTGGTGAGTTTTCCACATCATGCCAGGAAATTAGATATTTTTACACCTATTTTCCTCAGCAAACAGAAAAAAATACAACAGTAATCTGTTTGAATTCAAGTTTCTCTCATTTACTGAGCTAAGACGAGCCTCATCAAGCTCAATTTAAGTGAATTAAAACCAAAACAGCCTTGGTTTGTCTTTCCACAATCACCTCTGGTTTAGTCCAAATAAATCCTCAATTCACAGAGTAAGACGTGAAAATACATTTATAAGTTAGCTCTCGTCAGCTAATAGGGCCACTTAGCTCCAAGGCTAACTGAGCCTCTTACTAACAGCAGTTAGCTGCGAAAGCCAAAGATAGCTATAGCAAAGAGTAAACTGGGCAGTGGTTAGCGGTTAGGCTGCCCCACTCCTGTTTTGTATTTACCGTCAAATTCTGGCCACTTCTTACAAATTTCACCTTTAAGTCAGGCATCAAAAACTAGACTTTACATTTAGCAAGAACATATAATGGAAATAAACTAAAATCAGAATATATTGACCATGGAGCAGCTTATGAACTTCAATCCAAAGTTGTTTTTTTGTGTTGGAGCAGAAGCTAACAGCGCACAGCAGCCTGTGGTTTGGGTGAATTGCAGGTGAAAAGGCCAGTATTTCAGTGGGACTGTAATTATTTTCATTATGTAAAAAGGTTCAGATTCGCAAGTGGTCAAAAAAGTGAAATCCTTTACGCGGAGCACACTGCGCTGCGTAGTGTTACTGCACAGATTTACAAGTGAGATCAACAAGTGGTGTCCTGTTTGCCGCCGCCTACAAAATATCATCCATAGAAAAGGGGGGAAAAGAGTCTAATTTCTATATAATCAGGAGCCTCAATGGACAAGATGCAGCGCAGTGACATGCCATGCTAGAGTACATCAATACTGTATGTTGCCTACCAAGTGTAAGTAGACATAACGAGGCTGAATGAAAATGAGGTACCACATGAAATAAAAATAAGTTCAGTGTTTATAAAAGACGTGCAGAGTACAGTTATACAAAACCTTTGCCAAAAGTGGAGGTGTTGATACGTGAACATTTTGTGACTCTGCTCCCAGTCATAGTTATCATGTAACTGCACATTAACTGCTGAATGGTGCTGAGTAACCATATCAACTGTCATTTCGCAACATGCTGTGGCTTGAAACCGTGCCAGTGAATGAGCAGGACAAACACACACACACACACACACACTTATAAAACGATAAACGCGTTTATATTTATAATACATGAGGAGAGCGCATGCTGAAAGCAGCCGAGTGAACGCACGCACACGGTTCAGGAGCAGGGCGACCCAAATAGTGGCGATGATATTTTGAGAGTGTGTGAGTCATGCAATCCGAAAACAAGGCAGGGTGTGAAACGACTTCTTCAGAGCTCAGTAGGCAGAGCGCACCAGAGGAGAGATTGTGGGAGGAAGGTGGAGAAGGAGCATAGTAGGCTGCATGTGTGGAAATCTGCTCCGTCTAGCTCTCGGAAAGAAAAAAAGAAAAAAAAAAAGACGCGGATGTTTGCAGATTGAGCGTGAGCCTCTTCCAGGGCGGCGGGGAAAGCTGGATGTGAGCTCCGCATCTGACAGGTGGTTCCATAAACACTCCGCAAACCGAGACCAAAACAAAACAAGATCTGTTTGTGACTCATCAGCTAATGCTGTTAGCATACAGAGTCAGCTGCAGTGCATCAACACACTATCATTTAGCCAACCGAAGATCAAAGTTAATAATTATGGGGGATTTCTTTATAGACATTTTAACAGACTGCTTCAGATTAATGTATTCTGTGCTTCATGTAGCGATAAAATTGTGTTCTCTCAGCTCACTGCCTCTCTCATGTCCACATCCCTTTCTTTACCCTGTTGCCAATAACACTTTGGGCCAATCCCAATACACCTCTTAAGATAGAACTTTATCCATCTCGGAGGAATTTATTGTGCCTGATATGGCTCCAGAAAGAAATTTACGGTGCAAACCAGTAACAACCAATTGGTACTTCCCCCTACCAGTAAGCCGAATCCCTCCATTTTGCACATTCAGGCTAAGGTTAGTCTCGATTCTTGTTTGGAGAGGGAGGTAGAGTGAGTGGTTAGGTCTACATGAAGGTGTATCAGAGGCACACTTCAAACTCTAGGTGATGACAACTCTTTGTCATTTCAATGTATTATGGTCCTTTTGTTTATAACAAGCATTTTTAATAAAAATCGCTTACTGGTTTGCTAATGTCTGTGTAGCTAACTTGCTAACGTTATGTTGTTACTGCGATTTTTTGCATGACAGCCTCTTATTTATACAGATTTCAGCGTTGCCCGAAATTTAACAAAAGTCCAGCTGCAAAGTTGTTACCGCATCTCTAATATCGGTGCAGACTGGTAGGGTAGAAGCAAAGGGTTGCTAATGTTGGCCCCCACTAGACCAGGTAATAAAGCAGTGTTCTTTTTCAATTGATTGATGGTGTGAAGCTGTGAACAAATTGTGGGCATCCATCCTTTTTTTATCTCCATCAGATCATTGCAAATGGCATTGTGAAACACGGATTGCCACAGTAATGAAAGAGAAACCACCGCAACAAAAGACTGCATATAGGAAAGGTCCAGTCAAGTCTGTTTCTGTAAACGCCATCAAAGACAACTGATGACGCATGAGGGTCGTGAAGGATCGTCCCATTTCATAGGGGAGATTTTAACCTCTACTCCTTGTAACTCGGTTCCAAGGGGCAAGGAGGAACCTGGAAATGAGTGATAGGGGTAAAAACTGAAAATGGGATTGAGCCTTTGACAAATTGGCTATTTCATGACCTCACCTCGCCGAAAAATCTGGCCCTAATAAAAAGTCCTTATTTCCACCCATCCCGTCATGTTGGCAGTAAATATGAATGAAGGGGTTACCAAACAGCACCCAAGAGGGCTATTTAGGTGTCCCCTATGTCTGTCTGACTTTGCCTTTGGACACTGCTGCCCAGACACAAGGGGGAACGAGTGAGGAAAGACGGCTTTCATTTGGAGCCAATCTACCAGTGAAGCACCTGTGTTGTGTTCTATATTGAGACACAGAAAGAAATGATCACAGGCAGTGTTGGAGATGACAGAATGTTGCTCATAGTGGCGAGAGCTATCTGTGTCCCGCAGGAGAGGATCAGCGCAGTCGTTTAAAAAAACGGTTTAGTAGGCTTCACAGTTTGGCCACAAATGAACTACCAAACGTGCCAGGGGTCATCTCAATAACGGAGGAGTTGTCGTCAACAGCGAAACAACACTGTCAATACTCAGATTTTGGTCAAAAACACTTCTGCTTATTACCAAATACCTACGAAGTAGAGTAGAGAAAGTCCATTCCTGACCTTGGGAATCAAATGTTTTTATGAGATTCATTAATGGAGGGAGTAGTCACAGATGATAAAAAAAAGCCCATTTGCATCTGCTGCCAAAGACTATCCTTGATAGACAGAGCGACAGGGCTTACCATCTCCTCCCACATAAGAAAAAGCTAGTAAGGGAATAATGAGTGAAGAGTTTACTGAGAGTGGGTTATCACTTCTCACTATACCCTTTATAAGAACTTTATCGTTTGTGAGGAAGGGTTAAGAAACCATTATAGATTGACAAAAACATTCTATAGAAGGAACTGCCAGCAAGTCAGACCCACACACACTCAACAACAACAACAGCAGACCATCATTTCCTCTCTACCGCAGACCCACACAATGCTGTACCACAATACAAGAAAGACAGGATCAATGTGCCAAAGAGGAAGGACGATGTTAGAGCCTACTTCTATCTATCTATCTGAGAAAATATGGTAAACCACCACAGCTAGGCAAAAGACTATTAAATTATTAAAGCTCAATAATAAACTCTACATTGGTGTCAGAATGCCAGTGTTAGCTAACATTAGATGATATTACATTTTAAGTTCATAATAAAATGCCAAGCCATAGGCACAGCAGGTTAGCTGTTTAGCCAACACCAGAAATGAAAGGGTTGCACTATTAGCCAGATAAACGTCAAGGCAAACGTCAGCCTCATTCATTCGTCCATAGACACTTGAGACTTGACATATTTCAACCCTGCAACCTGTTGTTTTAACGTATTCTGGGTGGTCCAAGTCTTAATTAGGGTGGTCAGACCCCCGCCCCCATTCCCCCTGTTATTTTGGTGGTTTTGGTTGTATGGAACCTATCTGAATCATTGCTCTTTACTTCTTTATTACTTCTACCACTAAGTTTACTTTAATTTCAGTAGAAATAAGGAAAAAATTTCTAAATCGATGGGGGATCTCATGCCTAAAAGGTTTTGAAACACCGATCTACACGCATGTAGTCCTTATTGTTAGCAATGCTAAAGCCGGTACTTAAGTGCATGATTTATTTGCATGACATGACATCACTTGATACGTCATAAGAGATTTACACAAATGCACAAAATGCTAAAGCAGAAAAATTAATACGACACACAAAAATAAGCACCTTCTCCCAATTCCCCACTGAAGTCTTATGTTTGCTTGGTTGGATTAACCATTTTCCTACTTGCTTCACTGCCAACTGACCAACATACCAGCAGTATTAAATTAAATCTGACTGCAGCTGCCTTCCCATGCTATATTCCCACCAGGAGCAAGGGGGGAGTGTGTGTTTATTTGTTGCTCTTGCTAATAGATTGCCACTCTCTCTGGAGTCCATTCAAATTGATGCAAGTTAATTAAACTTGTCTGAGTTCAGTCTCTTCCGCAAGAGTAAATGAAGGGATTGATCTCAGTGCATGTATCCTGAGCCAGTGTATGGAGCATCAAGGTCCAAACAATAAGAAATGTAACATGTTTTTTTCTGTTTTTCTCTTTTCCTCTCTTGTAGTTTATTGCCTTTGCATCTTTGTTCTTCATCCTTGTCTCCATCACCACCTTCTGCTTGGAGACTCATGAGGCTTTCAACACCATCATCAACAAGACTGAGCTCATGCGGAATAGCAGCGTGCCGGACTCAGGCCCGCAGTATGAGATTGAAACTGACCCTGCGCTCACCTACGTGGAGGGCGTTTGTGTCTTCTGGTTCACCATCGAGTTCCTGGTGCGTGTGACCTTCTGCCCGGTCAAGTTGGAGTTTGTTAAGAGTGTTCTCAACATCATCGACTTCGTGGCTATCCTGCCCTTCTACTTGGAGGTAGGGCTCAGTGGCCTTTCTTCGAAGGCTGCCAAGGATGTGTTGGGTTTCCTCAGGGTGGTGCGCTTTGTTCGTATCCTGCGTATCTTCAAGCTGACACGTCATTTTGTGGGGCTAAGGGTGCTTGGCCACACATTACGGGCTAGCACCAATGAATTCCTGCTGCTCATCATCTTCCTGGCATTGGGAGTGTTAATTTTTGCAACCATGATCTACTACGCCGAACGAATCGGCGCTAAACCCAATGACCCCACTGCTAGTGTCCACACCAAGTTCAAGAACATCCCCATTGGCTTCTGGTGGGCTGTAGTAACCATGACAACACTGGGCTATGGCGACATGTATCCAGAGACCTGGTCAGGCATGGTCGTGGGCGCATTGTGCGCCTTGGCTGGTGTGCTGACGATAGCCATGCCTGTGCCTGTTATTGTCAATAACTTTGGGATGTACTACTCCCTGGCCATGGCCAAGCAGAAGCTGCCCAAGAAGAGGAAGAAACACATCCCTCAGATGGTGCAGGGAGGTTCCCCCACCTACTGCAAAGCTGATCTCAACACTACCTGCAACAGCACTCAAGGTGACCTGTGCCACCACAAAGGGAGCAGGGTACTAGAACGCAACCGCTCAGGTAAGACCATATGGCCACACCAAGGTTATATGCAAGTATTTTTGATGTCTAAGCCTAACCAAGTAGTTTTGCCACCTAAACCTAACCAAATATCTTTGTTGTTCCACTCCACTTCGAGTTAAGAATCCTATTCTCAATCGATTCAGCCACAAAATTTTGCCCAAATTCCCAACAGTGTCACCTTCTGTCAAGTTGAAATGATGCTCCTGGGGCAACATTAGATATAATGTTCCAGGAACAGCATTATAAAGATATGACATCACAACAATGTGATTGGTCAGTTGCAATGATGGTCAACAACATCAATTTTGATGTTCTTGACATCAGATGATGAACAATCACACCTCAGTAGTAGCCTGTGAATATTCTCATTCATCCAGGTCATAGTTATCTCAATGAAATTGAATCGAACGCAACTGGATTTGGTTTTTGTCTTTGAAGACGTTGGCAATAATGGAGCACATACGACCCATAGACATCAGTGGCCTTGTGACCACCTCCTAAGAGGTTAAATAGCTGGACCTCCACACCGGCTAGTTGGACTAGTCCCAGCCTAGTCAAGCGAGCAGGAACTGATGAAGCCTCTTGGATGAGAGGTGAAACGTCTTCAAAGACAAAATCCAGTTGCGTTCGATTCAATTTCCTTGAGACCTCAGTAGTAAAGTTCTTGTTGCATCAAATGGTGTTATGTGACAGCAACAATCCACGAGGGACTTCATCTCAGGTAGAAAGCAGTGGCCATTTGACAGATCCACCCCCAGAGACTAGAAATGCTTTTTCCCCTGGAGACTGAAGAGCACCACGGCAGCTCCCTCACAGAAGACTGAGTTCTTTTGTCCTGCAGTCTCCATCTCTGGTTGCCACAGTGATGAGAAAGGCAATGCAAAAGGTATTGAGAGTAGGAGACGGTTGTGTGAAATAACTCATGCTGATAAGAATTCAGAGTCCGCGTGCCCAAGTCTTTCTTCCAGTAGAGACTGTTCATTTGTTCAGACCGTAGGTGGCTGTGTTTCCCTCTGGGCACGTGTCAGTAATTTACTCTTACATCTGATATTGATGGAAATTAGTCTCGACCCCTGTGTACGGACTTTCTTTGAATTCTAGAGCAGGCGTTCCTGAGGGCAGGTGCACGCTCTGGGCTTTACACAGTCTATTTGTTTATTAGGTTTCACAATGTTATATTTAATAAGTATAGAATAATTCATGCCTCAGCTGAATGCGCAAACAGAATCAATCTGGTTGAGTCGCATGTGTGATTTCCTTAGAGGTCATTTAAAATATACAGTCTGCAAGGTTACACTCCTTTTCAATGTTCTTTAGATTGCATCATGCTTTATGTTTCACAGTGTAAGGTTCCATTTAACATGTGACTGTATGTCACATATCAGAGGGCATTCCAGCTTCAGGTATATGTGGATTTACTCTGGAATTAAATAACCTAAGACTAAAGGTTATGCAACATAACGTAAAGCATATATCGACAGATCCTGAAAAATGTAAGTTACTATATTAAAAATACATTTTAATGTATGGAAATAGTATATGATAGTATATAGATATGTTTGGTAAGACATGCCAAAATATTGTCATTTTGCCTCAAGAATATACTAAAAATTATAATGAATGTACATTTTGACAATACATTGGTAATAATACATTGGTAATACTGATATGTGTTTGAAAATCAATTACTATAAACAAATGATGTATAGTTTTAAAAATGTATGTCATTATTTTTGCAATTAATACAAATAGCAATAGCAGGTATATTTGTTTATATACAGAGAATTTATCATTCAATATCAATAATGCACTGCTAGTATATTATTGAATATATATTCTAATATGCAGTGTATGAAAATGACCCTCGTTTCACACATAAGCCTGTGTGAACCCCTTATATTAGTGTAATATGTCATTGCAAGGTGAAAATATTGTCATAACTGTTTAATAGACACAAAAAGTAGAAACAAATCTAGAATGTTAAATATATTAATGAAATTATTTTTTATATATATCATGTTGAGTAACAAAATAAAATTTTAGGCTTTTGATTGTTAATAAAAAGAGAAAAAAATAATGAATCGTACAGTACTAACCAGTATTGTGTCTGCAGCCAAAGCCTGCCATTATCCCTCTGTACCATAGACCTCCACTGTCATCCAAAAACTATTAAAAACACATAAAGGAGACACACTGATGTGATTCATGACATATTCCATCATTACAATGGACAATGCCAGATGTTAACTGCCACTGCATTTTTTATCTCTGGAGAGTAATTCCTGTCTGGGAGACATTACGGGGGATGCTTGGGGATGCAGATCCACATTGACGCTCTGAGTAGAATATATTACACTGGCCTCCTTCATCGCATGACTGAATATGTCTTCCAAATGCAACAGGCAGGCAGGTAGAGACGGATTTTTATCGTCACAAATTCTCTCATCGGCTCATAAGAAAACAATCTGTCTTTTCCGTCCAGCGGAGCTCCACACACTGTCTGACCTTCGACCTGCACGCTGGCGCCCGTGACATTTGGCGCAGGCTTTTTATGTTGGCGGCTGTTTGATGTTTGCGGTCACTGTTATTCCCCTGTCACCCCATCCTCCTAGCCTTAAAGCTCCCATATTCCCACATGCACAAACCCCCATTCTCTGCTTACTCTGTATACCGTTGAGAATATACCACTGGGAAGTACATCTCCCATCTATTGTTCCCCATAGCAAGTATAAACGCAGTATATTTAACACTTCAGCTGTAAAAGATTTAACATAAACGCTCAGGTTGTTAGAAGAAGATATTTTGAAGAAATACTTTTTGTGAAAATAAATTATTTACGGTATTCTTATTATATGTAAAATATACATTTGAATTGAATTGCTTTTACTTCTCTTTTTAGCCAATGCTAATGATGGCGTCAAATTTACAGTAAATGATCAGTTTAAGCTGCCTCCTTTAAAATAACACTGTTTATTAGCTGTCCACATTAATGTAAGCTATACTTTTCATTTTTCAATCAGAATCTTTTCAATTTAGTAGGTTTAATAATTAAATTGTATATTATTTGATGGTTTCTTCACAATAAGAAAGAAATTAAATTTTAAAGACTAGTTTTAAAGGGGCTCTGTGTAACAAATTGTCACAGTTTACCAATTTGAATCGCTTTTTCATTGGCCATATGTGAGCGGATTGTAACAGGAAAAATGAGTCTCTCTCGGATGCCTGTACGAGCATGTGGATGTTTCTTTGTTTATGCTGTTTAATGCTGCAGGACTGCGGATTTCTTCATGAAGGACTGGGGTCAGATTTTCCAAGACAGTCTTGAGTTAGAAATGTAGTCCGCTAACATAAACTAATGATCAGCTCGCAGAAGAAGTCCCACAAAAGCCCCTTTAACTTAGAGTTTTTAACTACCACTGGTCAAGTCCTTTTTTTATAGCACAGTTAAAGACATCCGTCTGACTTGAACTGAAGAAATCATATGTTGTTCTTGAATTCACCGCGGAAATATTACTCCGAGGGAGAGCTGAAGCAAACTCCCACCAGAGGAAGGCTGCTGCAGAGAAATGTTACTGACATTAAAGTTTCACAAGGTTAAAAGCCAGACCAGAGAGAAGTACTTTCAGTTGCCCAGCAACTTGTGTCTGAGAAGGGAGGGATGTTATTAAAACAATTCATAACTATCATATCATCTTATTATTTAGTATCTCTGTTAAAAAACCAGGGAATTATTGAATGCCATGTCTGAAGCTTCAGTGGTTATGGTAAGTTAACTGCTTCAGACTGTCTTTTTATTACCTAATCTACTGTTTTCATATAGCGTATTATTAGCTATATGAATTATAGAAATACAGTCAAACTGATATTAGATCTCTAACCTGGCCTGTTTCACTGCTCACAGTGCTGTCAGCAGACTGCAGCGGGGGCAGTGACCTGACCATGTCTCCAGAGGAGAGGGTCCCCATGCGAAGGTCCAGCACCCGGGAACAGGACCGCCGGAGCGGGGGGACGTGCTTCCTGCTCGCTGCTAGTGACTACAGCTGCCCTACAGACGGTGGGCTAAGAAAAACAGGTAACTGCATTAGGAATTTGATTTGCTTTTCTATATGATTTAATTGAACTTGAAATAACTATTCTGAAACACAGGTGAATTCATTATGTTGGAGTCTTTTAAAAACTAAAACAGTGTTTTTTTATCTTAGAGAATCATCCATGCTTGCTATTGTGCATCAATACTGATTCATTAGTCATCACTTAGAAGTCTGGTTTAGGTTTCATCTCAGAGGGATTTCCTGTCACCACTACTTATATTTTTCAAAATGTGTAAGACATTCTTTGAATGAACTGGATAAACATACATAGCAGTTCATATTTCAGATATATTCTACCATAAAAAACAGAGAGGTCATAGCACAACATGTCTTAAGAAAAGATCTTAAAAACACCAGACATCAGCCAAACTCCTCATCAGCTGATCCGTATCCCTAGTGACTGGGACACCAACATCCCTGGAGGGGGGAAGGCTGTTTGTTCAGCCCTAGTCAGCTCAGGTAACGTACAACCTGTGGATCTGCTGTTGTGGCTCTCAGCAGTGACACTGCCGCACTACTTTTTTGGCAATTCTGAGGATCGACAGTGTCCATGCAGCTGACTCAGAACTGTTGCTTCTTCACAATTTATTCATGTTTTCTTGTTGCCTGGAAACACTTGAATAAATTTCTGACCCCGTGTCTCACTTTTTTTGGCTGTTGACAGGTTCATTTACCATCTACAGCTCCCAAATAAATTGCCCAGTGTATCATCTGCCCCTAAGGTCACGGTACACCAGCAAGTCTTTCAGATGCATTCCAAATAGAGGAACTGAAGGGGTTCAAGTAATAGATATGAATCCCATCAACTCGTACCATTTTGACTTCTTCATTTGTACATTTGCAACTGGATGCTTAGAAAAAAGCTGGCTGAGCAAATCACCAGTTAATACGCATTACATTATAATCAAATAATTATAACACACTGACATTGTAAGTATCTATATATTTATCTCTACACACATATATATATATATATATATATATATATATATATATATATATATATAAGCCTTAACTGATATTTGCTGAGCCCCACGGCTGAAGAGATAATTATAAATGGCAGATTTTCTTACCTATAGCTAGCTAGCTAACATTAAATCGTGAAATATTGAAAACTCCTTTTCTTGTTAACTTTTTAATGTTTCCAGTTGACTCGATTATAAACTAGAAACAAAAGGATACACAATAAGTTAGGTAAGATATGTTTCACTTTTACATAAGCAAACGTTTAAAAGACTTACAGCTATTTTTGGGAAAGCCATCTCAAGTAAACCTCTTCAAGTCTTTGTTACACCAGCTCCCAAGCAGTGTGCTTTTCTAATATTATACATTTGTTGGCTAATAAAAAGTGCTAACTCCTGGCGTTGGAAGTAACCCTCTGTTGACTTCTGTAGGTAACTAGTTAGCGGTAAGGTAAGGTAACGGTTTAGATACTGCTATCACTGGGGCGCCATGCACACCCCTTCAGCAGGCAGAGAAATGCAAAGCTTGACAGGTTAGCCATGACTATAGTTGCAAAACCATAATTTACCAATTGCAGTCAATTCCAGGCCCTTTATATCGTTACTGTGAAGCTAAATCATTAATGAAGAAGTCAATTTGAGTCGAAGATTAATGGCCTGAGCCTTGTTTCTCATTGGATGATGTCGAAACTTTGTCAGCAAAGTTTACTGACCGTAAGGCTTAACTAGATATTGAAACCGTGTACATTGTTTTCCAATGAGAAACATCATCACGCTGTCAGATTTTTCCAGACAATTCGTCAGCCATCACCCTCAGTCCTGTAGCGGTGTGTCAGCGGAAAGGTCAGACTCACATAGGGCTCGACCTTCCAAACACTTTGACCCAAGCTAAAGGTTATCATGAAGTTCACATCTGCTGAATTCCAGAGAGCCTTGTTGCTGTTTTGTGAGATTTCAAAAGGAAGAAAAGGTCATGAACTAAAATGTATAAAGCAAATGGTTCACACAGTGGAAATGAGGTCACCCTGCAGCTGATTTCATAGGTGTTCCCTGCAGCGGAATCCCAAAAGACGACATTTCTGTAAACGACTTTCTGTTACAGCCCCATTCTGTCCGCACTAAAATATTATTCGTCTGCGTGAGGCCTAAAGCATGTTTGTTAGATTAATTCCTCCATTTTATCTCAAGCATCTGGAGGCATTAACGCTGTGCTAATCTGCACTGTAATGTGGAAGCGTTAAGCCCTGGCTAATTGCCTTCTATCCGAAGTTAACTGCCTCCCGAGGAGGCTATCCAAATGTCCTGCTCTCAGTGTTATAGCTCTATAGCCTCATAGCCATAGCAGGCAAATCAATGCTGTCGTACCGTTAGAGTGCCACTCCGTAAACTCAAGAATCTGTCCAATTGAATTTTTAGCTCCTATTTCGTAAGAATTCTAATGAGATAAAACATAATTCGGGTTTATTTGTTATTCAGAAATAGACCATTTGTTGATGGGTAATGAGATAGACTAGCAGGTTCAACCACTGTTCACGTGGTCCAGATCCTCGAGGGGGCCCATCATTGCGGTGTCTCTAACAGCAGGGCACATCGCTAGTCATGTTTTTTTCCGACGTAGGGCGGCCTGCCAGCTGTGCCTTCGTCTCTGCTGCCTCAGTCGGCGGTTGCATTTGCCGCCGCGCTGACGCCAATGCATAAAACATTGGGTCCTTTCTAGTCTCGTCTACCTGTTGGCGTAGACCCAGGCCGCCCTTTGTTCTGCCTGCTCGGCTGGTTTCGAAAACAGCCGTGGTTTAATTCACACCCTTCTCCTCAGCGAAACAAATTGTGCCATATGCAGTATGGTAATGAGGCCACGTTTCCATTAGCTGTTCCTCATCAGTGTTTACGCCAGCTGATTGGCATGCTCCATTGATGATCTGGCTGCTTTGGCTTGCTTGTTTTTTTTTTCTGCGTCAATTGACAGAACGCAAATCTGCCAGCGTGCATCACATGCTGCATTTTTAACAAGTTTGAGCTGTTGTGAAGTGTGAATCTATCCAAATAACTAGAAAAAAAGAGAAAAGCATTAATAATTAGGGTCTTTTTAATCATCCGCATCATCATCAGTATGTGTATAAGGCAACAACCTGGATTTATGTACACTTAAACAGCGGGATTCATAACACAATTAGCATGTTGGTAGGCTTACTGTTATGCATATAAATATATATATCTTTTTGGAATTTGTGTCATTATGTGAATAACAAGTTTACACAAGTATTCCTCAACTTATTACCATTCATTAGACATTAGTAATATTCTATATCTAGTCTCTAAACATTTCTTTGTGACAGAAAATACTAATGATGATGGCATGAGATGAATGGCTGCTAATGTATGATTCTATTTTTCAACCATACTACTTTAAGAATTACAATATGTCTTATTTGACATGTAGTTTTCAACACTTGCTCAGGCAGACTGGAATTTTAAACATACAGGCATTTCTCAAACGCGGAGGTGGGTAAAGTAATCTGATGGGGTGCGTGAATGGGTGGAGCCAAAGAACCATTTTTTCAGCTTGATGGCGACTTAAAATAGCAGAACTGATCAAAAACAGTAACTGAATTGATTTCATTATTTCATTCCCTCAAAACCATTCACTGTCGTAATATTAGCATTTTGGCTAACTGGCTAACCAAGATAGCTTTAGGCTACCGCAGCTATTTTGAAGTCTAGCTTTGGAAATATAATTATTGTGGCCAATATCAAATTGTTATTGCGAGATCGAGTCGAGTAAGAAACTTAATGAAAAGAGCTGTAGACATAATCGCTTGGCTGTCTTGCTAACAACAACTGTCTCTTCCGGATAAACAACTGGCAGTTGATTTGCATTGTTGAGATATGTATTGCCAAACCTTAAATGTACCGTTTAAAGATATATTGTTAAACTTGGTGGTGCAACCTATCTGGTGTGCTTATTTTGTCTATTGCTTAGCTAGCATCTTTGATATCTCGCCACAGGTCAGGCTAACTGTATGTTTTAGACAAACTCAAGCTGTAATTTAGTTACTGAGTTAGTGAAAGCATCACAATTAATGACATACAAAAGCCTCTAACATGCATTTTAGATGAATGAGATGTATTCACTTTGAAAAGACTTTTCTATGTATTGTGACTCGATCTGTGGAAGTGTCAACAAACCAGAAGCAAAATGGCCGCAAAGCCTCGTGGCTGACAGTTTGAATAAAATCTAGTATTAACACAACTAAAATAAAATTAGCTAAAAGAAGCTAACGTGTTTGTTTGTATCTGGTTATGCTAAATAAGCTATGGGGCTATCTAACACAGCAAGAATAGCTAATTAGCTTAAGTAACTGTTTTCTGCTATCTTTGAATTACATAAGCTCTCAAAATGGAGTAACATTTTTTTATGAAAGTTTTTCTTTCCTGGTCTGCCAACATAGCATGCAAAGAGCATTAAGCCAGTAGCCACTCGTTCTGATGTTCAAATAACATTGGGATAAGTAAACCTACTACCCATATGCCAGCAACAGGTTGAGTAAGGTTATGCAGTTTATAACCCCTGTAGGAAAACTCTTTTTTAGTTGCTGCAGCTAGGTCAGATAACAATACAGAAACATTTTGTACTTTTTTATTTTAACACCTTCTTCCAAGTGGAACGTTTGAATTTGTCACAGGAGGAAAAACACAGATGTAGCTAACCGTGTTAACCGCAGCTCCACTCCATTCAGGTGTGATGGTGACACATTATTTGTTAATGGCTGAAGCCAGTACCAATTTACTGGTAATTACCTCCTTTTTTATTGACCGAATTGGCTGAATTAGAATTGATGTTGGGTTTGACATTTTTGCTGAATGATGTGTGAGTCATATCTTGACTCACACTTACAACTAGGAGGCTGATTCAGACGATTTTTTTCAGACACGGCTGCTCATAATTACAGCCTGTGTGATGTGATGTGAATGCCTCGTGTTCAGATTTAAAAGAGGACTTTGAGAACAAAGAATAAAACATTTTTTGCTATTTTAAACAAGTTTTGTCTTGTAACATAAATACTTAGATACAAGTATTAACGGGATGGTGCATCTTTTCTGGTCAGATAGGGTTTCCAATTGTAGATGGAAAGCTTCTTAAATCAGAAAAAATGTGGATCTTTGGCTCTACCCACTGAGGATTAACTCAGCCAATGGGGTTATTTCTCCTTCTGGAGAAGCTCATTACATTTGCCTATAAAGACTCCAGTCTGCCTTACTGTCATTGTCAGGAAATGTGCTGTGCATGCACTCACCATACAGTATGTTACTGTTGCTCTGTCTCACTCCTGTCTCCTGTCTTGTCTCGGTTCACTCGGCTGGCTCGGACTCGGATCGTTGCCTGCCTGCCTGCCTGCCTGCCTCTGCCTGCCTGCCTGCCTGCCTGTGTGTGTTCATGTCCTGTTCCTGCACAACCACAACCACCACCACCACCACCACCTCCACCACCACCACCTCTCTGTCGCCCCCTCATCTGAAGGCTATGAGAAATCCCGGAGCTTAAACAACATAGCGGGCTTGGCTGGTAACGCCCTGAGGTTGTCTCCTGTGACCTCGCCCTACGGATCGCCCTGCCCGCTGCGGCGCTCTCGCTCCCCTATCCCCTCCATCCTGTGAGACGTCCAGCCCTGGGCCCGCTTTTGGCCCAAACCACCCCACATCCTACCCCAAGACAAACCACCTCCCTTTGGTATTATATCTGAACTTTGTTCTAGATATTGTGACTAGTGGATAAGTACTTAACTTTGTAGCTAAGACTAATGTTAGCGGCTTGGGCGACCTGAGCAACTCCTCACTTCCCCCTTTTTTCCTTGAAGGTACATGTGCTTAGCTTACATCCTTAAGTAACTAGTCGGTTCTCCTGTGTCACTTTCCTTTAGCTGGATGTTGTCATTCTTTGAGACTTGCAATAAAAGAACTCTCGACCGATGGCTTCAGAAGTAGCAGCCATAACATTTAATAAAGGACAAATAATTAATCAGGGATATTAGATGTCGCTATATTTAGATACCTTACAAAAAAAAGACGTGCTTCCAACTTAAAAAAAAAGAAGAAAAAAAAAAGAAAGAGAGATGTCACTTCATTTGAACCTCATACGACTGTGACCTTGTCTTTGTTTCGCTACTTTATCTTTTGGGATGGAGATGGAAGGGATGGGCGTCGGGACGGAGGATCTGTCTTTCAGGACTGTTTTTTTTTTTCCCGACTCACGCGAGCACACACGTACAGTCAGTCAGTCAGTCAGTCGTCGCCTGCCGCCGGGCCTGCTCATTCTCTTGCATGGATCATCCTGTAACCATCTTCTGCAAGCAATGTGGAGAGGGGAGGAGGGACGAGGCGGACAGTGAGGAGAGCTGAAGGAAATATATAGAGAGATATATGCATATATATCTAAATATATATCTGAATGAGTACTTTTTTTTACTTAATGTTGTTATGTTGGGGTTTAGGGGGCTACACTCGACATGTATTGTGTCTCATTTTGCCATTGGCTTCACCAACGATCCGCCTATAGGAGACTCAAAGCAAAGAAAATGCCATCTGGGTGTTCATTTTCTCTCTGCATGTATGCTGCTATTTTCCGATTAACTCTCTCCCCCACTTCCTTTGTGTGTTTTTTTTTTTTCTTCCTTTGATGGAGTGCCACCAAAGTGCTGTTGTGTCTCTGGTTGTTCACTCACAGATAACTGCAAAGAGGTTGTCTTTACTGGTTTCACACAAGCCGAGAGCAGTGTTCTGTCTTAATGGCTTTGAGGGGGAAAAGCGCCGCCATGGCGGAAAGGTAACCTTCTGAGGGGGCCACGTTGCCAAGCGCGTAACCCTCTCACCTTTTTGGTCATGAATGTATTCATCGGTGTATGTGTGTGTGTGTACTCAAACGGGGGTCATCCAATAATCCTAAGAAGGGATATACCTGCTGAGACAAGCGCAGACAAGCACGCACTCTTGATGGCACCATTAAAGACGCCGCTCGTAGCATTCTAATCAGTGGATAATTACCACGCTAATGTTGAGACTTGAGGATAATTCATGTAAGCAAATGACACCGTCTGTATTTTTGCATCACCAGGTTTGGTTTTGAAATTTGCATGACTCACAGCCCGAGAGCAGATTTGTTTGTTTTGTCTCGATACGTAACGTTCTCCTCTTTTTAACGGCACAGTTCACACCTGATATGAGCCACCACCAAGGGCTACTCACTGCTCCCGAACCCCCCAACCAGACAGATTAACCCGAACCCCCTTAGAACAGATCTCATATCAAGTCTCATATTAAAGGTGCAGTATGTAAGAATTTTAGTGAAAAAAAGAAAATCGAAAATTGAACTTAAGTGATCCACAGAATGTGGAAATTACAATTTTGAATTAATTACGCCTATGTGCTGTGTTCCAGAGATCTACTGAAGTTAGCATGCTAACCAGCTAGCTCCAGCCCATGTCAATCCAAAGCTCCTTTTGCTAGCGATGCAAACGGCAGCACTCCCCTGGTGCCCTGAGCTCCCAGTCTGGAGCGCTAGATGCACAGCTAACCGAGCTAACTAGCTAACAGCAGCTATAGTTAGCAGCAGTTAGTAGTAACTCTAGTGATTTCCCTTCATGAGTGAATTCTGCAGGTGGCCAGTTCTCACATACTGCACCTCTAAACCGAACAAGTCGTTTCCTTGTCATTCATTCTTTCACTTTTTTTTTTTACGACAGACATAACTTGCCTCCGTGCACCAACAGGTGTGGGACAGCAGACATTACCATGCAGCGATGTACCTCACCCAGTATGTCTATACCAGTAGCAGATGGTTGCTTAGCAACTGGCTCGCAGCTAGATGCATCTTGCACATAGCTCGGCAAAAAGTCAAACAATTAAAAAGAAGAGCTCTTGCAAACGTTTTTCTCTTTGTCTGTGCACCAAAATTATTGAATCACCCCCCACTTAAAGCACTGCAATATACAGTAGAGCTTTTATAATTCTGGATGTGTGCTGAACGAGCACCATAGATTTGTACTATGTTGTCATTTTCTGTGCATATATTGAAAAATTAGCCAGTGTGTGCTTGGCAAGTTCTTCTGAATTGATGCTCAACTGAGACAGATTATGCATTTCTGATATTTAGAGATGTGTTTATATTTTATTTAGACAAGTCATTTCCTATTTGAATGACGGTGGGATAAGTCGTCAGTATGAGGACCTATTGCAGTGGGAGGACCCCGTTTGGAGCCACAAGGCCACTCCTGCAGGACAATATGGACGAGGAGGCGCGCAAAAAACCATTGACTGTCAGCCGCCCAGCCGGCGGCTCAGTGAGCGGGACAGGAAACTCAACGATCAAAAGGAAATCCTCGGAGGACTGCGATAAGCATTTATCTTTCCCTGATTTCTCTTTCTGTTTTGGAACTGCGGAGGGGAGAGAAAAAAAAAAAAGGAGAGCAGAGAAAACCGGACACGTCCGTAAAAGAGACTATCTTGTATAGATATTGCTCCTGTAAATAACACAACACAGCACATCTGGGCCGAGCGGCTCCGTCCACACATCTGTCTTTTAGATGGCGAGTCAGGTAAACACGGTGGTTGGTCGCTAAGTTGTGCCGTGACACTCGACATCGATCACTTTTCTTGCCGTGGTACCCCTCCTCGCAATAAGTGTATTAAGATGTATCAGTTGAGGCACTTTGTGTTCTAAAAATGGAGTGTATTCCTATATGAAATTCTACATACAGTATAAGCAGTATACAGTATAGAGAGACAAAAACGTGCTAAGTTGAATAAATGTGACATTATGGTCATCTCTGCTTTTCGTTTCCCTTGGTAATTTTCAGTAGGTTAATTGCTCTGCTGTGTGTGTTAATATGTGTGTGTGTGCGCGCGTGTGTGTGCGTGCGCGTATCTTAAAAACTCCAGGGTAAGTTCTGCAGTTTGAAAGGCCCGGTCAGCGGATACCGACGAGTGGACTCGATGCTGTCACTCTTCCAAGTTAGTTTTAGCACAAACATGAAGGAGACAGAGCCCCACCCGTCCAACCCCCACCCCCACCCCAACCCCGTGATGCAGCCGCCGTTGTAGAAGTCCCCCCCCCGCCGCATATTGTAACATGCAACATGCAACTACCCTGCATTAGTGCTGCAGACGTGTGTCTCCTCGCAAACCAAAATGATTCTTACCACACTATTCCTCATAACTCCTGGTGGCTAAAAACAAAAAAAAACTGCATAACTTGATTCTTCCAAACTTTTCCCCTTCATGGGGGGGGTCGGAGCAAAAGTGTAGCAGAAGTTTACCAAGTTATCAGGCGGGACTTCTAGAATGGCTACGTCTGCACAGTAGCAAACCCCCCGTGTACCCAAACAATCAGATCGGATTTGCAATAAGCACCCGAAAAACGAAAAAAAGCGCCGATCCACACTGTGATTTCAGCAGCCCGTTTAAAAACACAAAGACAAGGGGGAAAAAGAGACGGAAAACGCGGCTCCTAAAAAAGCCGTCGGCGGAGGACCGGCAGGTGGCACGGCGCCCGTGACACGTCGCGCAGTCGCCGGCTAGCCGCCGAGCGTCACCCTGCACCCACAATCCTCCTCGTGTAGTACACACGCTGCTTTACTCTTTGAATCGACAAAGGGGTACCGTTCTTTGTGTATTTTTAGGATGACGTTGTGACTTGGGAAAATTCAAAAAAAAAAAAAAGGTGTTTATTTTTTTGAATCCAGAACATGTATTTTTGTGTCTTACTGTTGAGTACATTGCTCTTTACCTGTAAAAGTCATGGTAGTCTGGTCGATGCTGTGCTTTCTCCATCGTGTCCTCAAACTGTCAGGCTTTTGACCCGAGGTTTCATGTTTTGTATGTTTTACTGTGAGGAAAAAAAAATTCTAGTTTGGAGTCTGTATTCTGTGGAGCCCTTTTGTTGGCATTCTAAAGTGCATGCTGAAAAAAAAAACACACACACAAAAAAAAACCATTGTGTCAAATTGTAAAAAAAAAAAAAAAAAGAAAAAAGAAGAAGAAGATGATGAAGAAGATGACATACTGTATATCACGTTCAAAAACAATGTGTATAGAGTCAAGGTAAATGCTGTGTGAGAGATTCACATAAACTATTTATCTTTTAACTGACGGCTTCCTTTCTTTGCTTCGTCTCGTCTCTTTTCTCCCCGACAGTGACGTGAGGTTCACTGGCTCACAGACACGAGATACGGGTTCGCCTTCAAAGTGATCATTTATTCCAACGTGTCGAGCTGTCTTCCACTGATAAGCTATTTGCACTTCTGTTTTTTTTACAAAACACAAACACCAGATTGTAGTAAGTCGTGCCCAGCTTCGCGGAAAATCTCTTCACACGAGGCTCACTTACAGGCTTCTCAACCCCGTCTCGGTCTCACAGTGGATGATGGAGTAGGAAGTTATGATGGGACTGAAGTTCCACACCCACTGACCACCGACCAGACTCCATTTGATGACGAAGGCCAGGAGAGGTAGTTTTTATTTCAGAGTGACCTTTCACACATGACCTCTAGTCTCGCTTCATAGTTTAAAGGACGAGTTCACCGAAAAAGGAAAATTCAGCTGCTATCTACTCACCTCTATGCCGCTTGAAGGTCGGATGAAGTTTCTGGAGCTTCACGAGCAAAATAGTGTCGAAGCATTTCCCTAAACAACAGAAGTAGATAGGGACTTGTTTTGAAACGTGAATGAACGTCTCTTTTTCAGTTGTTTAAGTCCCCATCTACACTCTTAGAAACAAGGGTTCCAAAAGGGTTCTTCTACAAGGGCTGAGGTTCTACCTGGAACCATTTGCTTCTGAAAAACCCTTTCCCAAAGAAACGGTTTTTCAAGAGTTCTTGGTTACACTAACGGTTCCAGTAAGAACTATTTTGATCCAGAGAACCCTTTAAAAACCCTTTCCTGAATAAAGGGTTTTAAAAGGGTTCTTGGTAACACTAACGGTTCCAGTAAGAACCATTTTGATCCAGAGAACCCTTTTTTGGAGAAAGAGTTCTTCAGGGATTGTTGAAAGCATGGGTATAATATCCTGTATGGGTTCTTTGAAGAACCTCTCATGGCAGGTTCTGGATGGACCCTTACACACACAGTTCTAGGTATAACCCTTTATGTTGGGTTCTAGGTAGAACCTTCCAAAAGGGTTTCAGGTGGAACCTTTATAAAAGGTTCCACCTGGAGCCAAAAAGGGTTCTCCTATGAGGACAAGCCAAAGAACCTTATATGGTTCTACTTAGAACTTTTATTTCTAAGAGTGTACTTCAGTTGTTTAGGATAAAACCCAAAGCCTCTTTTGCTGTGAAGCTCCAGAAATGTATAGTGAAACTTCACCCGACTTTCCATCGGCATGAGGGAGATGACACAATGACTGAATGACACTTAATGGCAGCAGGACATTAATAAAGACATCTTCGTGGTCGTGACAGGTGTCATGTCAGTGGTGTTATACACTTCCCTTCAAATAAAATGTACCCATTTCTTATTAGAAACTAAATGTATCACATATAGGGAAACAAATGTTATGCCAGCAATTAATAGAAATAAGTGCCCATCAGTCCGGTCTAGCTGGGCACTGCTGACATTTTCCAGAGAACTGTCCTATAATCAAGGTGATTAAGGCCATTTGTTATGTTTTCTTCCAAATGAAACCAAAAGGCTTTCTTTCTTTGGTTGATTCATCATTATCTGGGCAAAATTCTGGACTAGTCACCTTCCTGTAATGAGACATGAGCAGGTTTTTCTGGGCTTCTTTGTTCAGTCCTGCACCTCCCCACCACCCTCCTGCAGGATTTCTGACCATTACCTGCTCCTCTTCTGATTCTCTCATCACTCTCTGTGTTCTTTTGAAAACCCTGCCTGCTCATCCTGCAGGGGAAACAAGACACATGGAGCCATTATTGTTTTTTTGTTTTTTATTATTATCATTTATTTAGAGAAAGTGCAAATTCCGGTACTGGATGTGTTCTACAGTCGTGGCTGGTGCATACTAACCAGATGCTGGAACATCAGGCTTCAGACCATCAGAGATTGTCTAACTGTTTAGAGATCAGGATGAGAAATTCAAATGTTAAACAAAGTGTATGTATCCAAGTATAAGACTATACACAATGAGCCAAACATGTGGGACACCTCTGCTGTAACTAACACCGGAATGTCATTCATTAAAATGTGCGTCACCTCAGTCAGCAGAGAGGCCGACGTTGTAACCGCACTCTATCGTTTTACCTCCATAACACAGGTGTGCTTGAACCTGAGCGTCACGCCGAGTGCAGCTGTAGATGTCACTTCCCAGAGAGAGTAAAAGGCAAACAAAGCAGCCGGCGCCTTAAAAACAGAAGATTTTTTGTCTGGCGACCGGTGTTGATTTCTCCCACCTGCTCGGGCTGAGATAATGGCGAGCCGGCGCCATCCCTTCCCACTTCCTGTGCACCCCTGTTCATTCTTCAACTCACGTCCAGCAATCAGCAGCGCTCGGCGCACTGTATCTCTGACACATCCCCAACTATCTTTACTCCCGTCGCCATGGAAACAGCCACAGACGTGCCAAAGAGATGTAAACAGCCAGAGCTGGGAGTGTGTTTTTCAGGACAGGACCCCCCTCCACTCCCCATCCTCTCTCTTTCTTCCTCTCCTCCACCCACCAAACCTCCACCTCCCTGCTTGGGGAGGGGGCGGGTAGTACGGTACCAGCTGCTGAAATTCCAAAATACCAAATTCGTGATATGAATATTGCATCAGAGGCTGTTTGAAACTTCTTACTCCTTGGAACACACACTTAGCCCAGACTAGGATAACAGGTGTGGGTATAAAGTTGCTCCGACAATTCTCATGTTTTAATTCATTTCATCAACACAGTGACGGCTTTCTGGAAGTGTGGGCTAAAACTGAACAGTCGCTCTTCAGGTTGATGGTTGAGAAAAACTTTGCTGTGAGATTTCAGGAGGTGACCGATACTTTTTTAATGTGTCCGTCCACCGCATCAACGGTGACAAAAGTGATTTTTTTCAACTAAAAAAGAGATATTGGAAATACTTTTAAAACGATTTTAATAACATTTTTCTCATTCGTCTTTTTTCTGTGACTGAAAATACATCGGTCCACTCCAGTGGACGTGAAGCAACAAAAGAGTATGTTCTGCATGTTGAACCTGTTGAGATCAAATCTGGAGATGATTTAATGCTGCTGTTTCATAAAACTATACATATCAATCAGTATACAAAATAAACATTCAAAATAAACAAAGAGTCACTTTTCAGTCACAGAAAAAAAATTATAAGAAAATGTTCAAAATCTGTATAAAGATATTTCTGACCCGTATCAGTATCAGTTAGCTGTTGTGGCTGCATTAATACGAGTGGCCAACGACCGTTATAGAGAGCCGAGGTCCTGGCCCTTCAGATGGACCCCATGACTCATACACGATAAGAATGTATTTGTCTCTCCACAGTGAATTCTGCGCAATTGTATTCTGAAGTAAGGTCGCATGAGGTCCACCGGAAGGGCCGTCTGTAGTCAGACCGAATTAAATGGCCATATCATCCGACAACCTGGTATCACGCCAAAATGTGTAACAGACCTGCCGGTCCACAGTGTCACTGTCATGTATGATCTCACCTACCAGTGGAAAGAATACGGTCTAATTCCGTAATCAAGTTAGAAATAACGAACATGTCAGGGGCTTTGTCCTCACTGCAGCGGCCCCGGGTTCGAGTCCCGGCCTGGGGCCCCTTGCTGCGTGTCACTCCCCCTTTCTCTCATCCTGTTTCCTGTAATTTCTCAAGCTGTCCTGTGAATAAAAGCCGTATAAAGGCCAAAAAAAAGGAAATAACGTACATGTAACGTATGTTACTCTCTCAAATTAAAGGCACCAAAACTGCTCTCATCACTACCACCCCATGCTGGTGCTGCACTTTCATACACGTGTACTTTCTTTATAGCTTCAATGTTAAAGAAACTGAGAAAAAAAATCCTGAAAAAAGTTAATGGGGTCCATTCTGGGCCCAGACCCATCCTCTATCCAAGTTTCGTGGAAATCCGTTCAGCAGTTTTTGTGTAATCCTGCTGACAAACCAACAAACGGACCCAAGTGAAATCATACCCTCCTTGGTGGAGGTGATAATCTATACTTGCACAGCGATGCCCCCTCTAGATGTTTTGATAAAATCACACCTGACAGTGATGACAACCAGCCTTTTGTATATTTTTGTGTAAACGTGTGAGCAAAGATGCCGCGCTATGAAGCTGTCACACCGCGGCGTGGCATTTAAATCCCGATAAGTGCCGTGTAATGAGGCTGGCGTCGCTGACGAGGGCAGAGTGAGTCAGCTGCTAGAGTGGGGGCTCCGTTTACAGGCTTTGTTCCAGGTGCGTACTCAAAAAGCCACGAGAACGCTCGAAATTACTCACGCGCTGACATGGAGCCCCTTATTGACAACCGCAGGGGCAGCCTGTAGTAGCGCGTGCTAAGTGCTAGGACACACAAGGGCCGTAAATACCAGCATCACCTCCGGGAGACAACGAAAACACCGTCGTTGAAAAAACAAAACGGCAGATATGAGACGAGGATCGCTCTGCGAAGACACTCCAACCGCGGCAGGAAGTGAGTCCACACATCGGCTCCGCAGGAAACGGGCCCTTCAGCCATCCTGTCCACCACTTCACTGCTGTAAGTATGTGGGATACTGATGTGTACTCCTCCATAGTTTTGAGTTTTCGGTCTTTTTTTAGCTGCAGGAAGAGGGACGGAGGCAGGCACCGCTATGCAAATGTTCCCTTCAACTGCATTTAAGATGTTTCGTAATATTTGTTTACCGGTTCCTGGAGGTTTGTGAGATTACGGTGACCTATGATGAAATCTAAGAGCAGCACAGAAAAATGAAATAAATAAATAAATAGCATTACTTTGGGTGTTTGTGTTTTTCACAGCAGCTCTGGTAGGGACATGGGAATTGCTCGCCCGGTCTACTGGTCTCATATCAAGACAAATGCATTATTGATCTCCAAAAGAAAAAGGACAGAGTCTTTTTATCAGCCCACACAGGGGGGTCAGAGGTCAGCCACGGAGCAGAGCTGCAATTACTCAAGGTCGCGTCAGACAGCAGGCCGGCTGCAACCACAACAAACTGTGATAGGCTTAAAGCAGCCACGGCCTCAAACCATGTTTTCAATTTGACAGTCAAATTATCAGTAATTAACAAAAAAGCATCTGAGACTCCTTTGGTATTCATACTAGCTGTCAGTGTCACTTTAAAATACATATTTATGAATTTTCTTTGTCAAGGACACATTTTTATTTGTATTGTTTGGCCCTTTTTATGGCTTTATTTGACAGGAGAGCTGAAAGAGATGACAGGAACTGGGATTAGAGGATTGTAGAAAGTGTGATTTTTTTTTTGGATTGTGAAGCACGTCTAAGTGATGTACACCGTAAATACTGTGAGATTTATTTGCCATGGATTTCCTATTAGAACACAGTTATCATCATGATGCTGTTGTGAGTCCAGACTTGTCAATCACCTTATTAGTTAAGTAAAAAAAAAAAAATACGATTTTATTGCTGTCGACGATCATACACGTTTAGTAAACTAAATGGAGTTCAAAGCAATTAACACAAGCATATAAATGTTGCAAAGCAAAGCATTTATTGACCATTATTTACCGATTATGGTGGTTTTGCCAAGCACTTCCTGGAACTTTTGGAGGGCTACATGGACCACGTGATCGGCCACCGTTTTTTAAACTTACATTGTCGCCACTCTCTCTCTCAAGGCACTCTAATCAAGCCTATAAGAGCTGACCAATCAGAGCAGACTTGAGTCTTTGGTAGGAGGGCCTTAGAGAGAAGGGCTCTAAAATGCAGCATTCACACAGAGGGTGAATAGAGGTGCTGCAGCAATGGATAGTCTAAAATAGAATGCCTTTATTGACATTGCGCACAGTCGTACAATGAAATTTTACTGTGCGGTTTCTAAAAACGATACATTTCACTGACACACCCACACACTCACATATACACATACACACACACACACACATCTATAGAAAATGTTTTTAGTGGAGCTGTTAAGCTCAATAATCTTGCTTTTTATGAAAGAAGCATGAAACTTTCAGGGTTTGTTCTTGATGACCTAAGCTTTAATTTAAGATGTGGAGGCATTCTCAGTTTGACCCCTGAGGTCAGCTAGAGGTCATTGACCTCTGTGATATGACATTTTCATGCACAAAATTGTAAATGTGTGTATCTTAGGATCTAAATGTGATAGAAATGTAAACTAAAGATGTATTTCCATGTATCTGGGCATGAGGAACTCATTTATGCCATTGATAGCACTCTAAGAGGTCAACATCATTAAGTGCAGTGAAGGTTACTAGGAATGTGAGTGGCTTAAGGCGAGACACTATAGGTGAATAGGGTAAAAAAATTAAATAATAGATATCACCATGAAACTTTCTCAGCTGATTACTCATGTTAAGCTAAGAAAAAAATGTATTGCAATTTTTTTGTATTTTAATGTTTAAATATGCAAATGAGGCCTTATCTCATTAAAAATGCACTAATTTGCATACATTTTAAAAAACAAAATCAGATCGTGTGATGAAGCCAGGATCAAAATATTTTTTTCATTTTATTGTCATATTAGATGGGAAAATAATTACAGAGGGGTTTATGGACATCTGCTTCTGTTATCCTGTAAATCAGAATATACTGTCAATAGCCAGAGTTCATGTCAATGAGAGTTCTCTTCTTCTTCTTCTTCTCAGAAGTTCCGGCACCTGGGAACCTAAAAGGTTGTGTGCTGCTCTCTCTCTCTCTCTTTCTCCTTTGACTGTCCAACAGTACAGAGTGATAATCAGCAGACTAGTAGTATAGTTACGCCATTGAATCTTTTCTTGAGGTCCATTTAAAAAGAGATGTAGCAGAACTTCTGAGACCACACCCATGCCACACCCATTGCCCCACCCTGTACCCCAGAACTGTGGGAAAATAAGATCCTGTTTACACGAAGGGAAAATGCAGATATTTCCACGTGGTTTGGCCTCTCATTGACACGAAAACCCTGATTTTATCACAGAAAACGATTATTTCTAAAAACTCTGGCTCTTGACAGTATATTCTGATTTACAGGATAACAGAAGTAGATGTCCATAAACCCTTCTGTAACTATTTTCCCATCTAATATGACAATAAAATGAAAAAAATATTTTCACCTTCACTGCACTTAATGATGTTGACCTCTTAGAGTGCTATCAATGGCATAAATGAGTTCCTCATGCCCAGATACATGGAAATACATCTTTAGTTTACATTTCTATCACATTTAGATCCTAAGATACACACATTTTTTAATTTCAGGCCTAGAAATGTCATATCACAGAGGTCAATGACCTCTAGCTGACCCCAGAGGTCAAACTGAGAATGCCTCCACATCTTAAATTAAAGCTTATGTCCTGAAGAACAAACCCTGAAAGTTTCATGCTTCTTTCACAAAAAGCAAGATTGTCCATATTTTAAGAGCTTAACAGCCCCACTATTTGGAACATTTTTAAATCATGTAAACATTTCTTGTAGATGTATAGAATAAAAAACATTAACCAAAAAAAATAATCATAATATGGGGCCTTTAAGTAAACTAAAACTAGTCCCAATTTGGCCTCACATCCAACATGATATTAAAAGTTATTATTATTGGTAGCTTGTTTTACAGTGTTGCTAACGATACTAGCTACCTGTTTTTGTAAGACCAGGTTAAGTTAGCAAGCGACGACGGAGGGACGCTGCTCTGACGACTGCACAACATCCCAACATCAAGCAGAAAGACTACAGAAGGAATTACAGTATATGACACGGATACTGACCACTTCACCTCGTGTCGTGAAGGAAAAGAGCGGCTTCAGCGCCAAATACCGTGAGTCCGTTACATTCTGGCAGGTGTTTGTTTCTGATGCTTAAATGTCCTGCCATGTCTGTCTATTTACTGCCCTCATCTGATGTTACTGTTGTTAAGGATACTGTTGTCTACTCTGCCATCACTGCTGTCCACATGCTGTATATACAACTAGGACCTTCATTGTTTTTTGAATCATCTTGGAATTCATTCATTTCACATGCTCACTGTGTATGATCTGTGAATGTCTGGTGTCAAAGGTCTGGTGCAGGAGAATTTTGTCAAATGTTTTTCATCATTGCCCTTATGTTGAGTCCGTTCTATAATTAGTTTAAATAAGTACATTTAATACTATATGCTTTAGTGGTCTTCTATGCCAAATACAGTAAAAAGCTGTGTTATAGTGTACATTTGTGTGGCTCATGAGTCCTCCCAGTGAGCTTTTCCTGCTGAGAAGACATTTAAAAAAGACATCTGTGGGTGCTGACGATAAGACATTCAAAACTGTCAGAAGTGATTATCTGAAGACGTTGATTACAAGTACACATTTAGGCTGCATTTCACTGGGATTTGCAATAATGACATTAATGTGGATGAGAAACTGATTAATTTTAATGAGGTCTGTTAGTCAGGCTCCAAAATGATGAAGGCTCTTATTTGAACACTGTAGAAGATAAAAGGTGTCTTTGTAGGCCAAATGACTTGAAGCAAACATGTCATATGCGCATTCATGTGAGTTGAAAATATTCATCTCAAGTGAAGATTTCGCCTGACGCCTTGTCACGAAAGCCTATCGGCGTCGACATTCACACAGACGTCATGATGTTCACGTCGATGATGTCCGGGCATTTATGAAAAAACAATGGAAGAGAGGATAATAATCACTAATCGTGGCCATTTGCAGACACCCAGAGCTGTATGATGACACGTCTCCTCGAACCGAGACAGGATAGAAAAGGAGTTCACCGCGAGGAAAGTGAGCGAGGAAGTCAGACCACCTGGTAAGTCATGGAAATATGTCTCAGCAAAGCATAGCCCTGATCTTTCCGAACTCCATTCAGGGAACAAGCATTTTAAAAGTTGTTTGCTTGTCATTTAGCTGACAGACCTGACGAAGCATGAATTCAGGCTTTTTACAAGGCGATATCATGAAGTTGTTATTTCGGCGTCCTTTTGATCGATTTATTGCAGTCAGTCCCAGCAAAATCGCTTTGTTTTGGGTTCATGCTACATCTACTTGCTGGTCACAATACTATTTATTGAATTTAACACCCCTTTTAAGAAACACTCACTGGAGACAGATGGACATGTGCTCCACAGCTGAGAACTGGACGCTGGTCTGCCTCAGGTAGTGCTGGAAGCTGCAGTCAGGCAGACTTTGAAATTCACCAAGCTGGGTGCCACGTGAGTAACGCAAATTATCACCCATTTTCAACTAGAAATCAAAGTTGTAATCCCATTTGGTGCTCACATGCTTCTACCTGATGTCAACGCAAATCTGTTGCTTTAATACCACCCTGTGTTTGCCATGTGGTTAATTGTTGAATACCACAAATACCACACAGTGTCTTTCCATAAATCTCAGATTTTTTAAATGACCCGTCTGACTTTGCTTTCCCAGTTTTTTTTCCCCCCTGCATCACACCACCGCTTAATTTTAGAGTCCATTTAATTGTCCCCTCCAAACGAACAGCTGGCCCCAATGTGGCCCCTGAGGTTCTAATGAGCTGGAACATCCGCTGACCTTATTGTCTCTTGGAAAAAACTGCTCTGACTTTGTATTTCAGGAGAGAAGTTGGCATTTTTTTCTAATGGAGTAGGACATTTTTTGAGTCCTCAGTGAAGCCGCTGCCATTACGAGCCATAGCAACTGTCTCCAATGGAAGAATGTGCAATATCAAACATTTGTTGAAAGACTTGAAAGACTCTTTTCATGTTACTGTACGACACCTTAAAATAGTTTTTGACACGGGCACGTTTCCCAGGGAGTAAACACGCTTTATATTCTATAAAATAAATGTGTGGAACCTTCCAGGAGCTGACCAAAGTGTCACTGTGACTATAAAACACAGAGGAGAGATAAACAGACGGAGACAGAATGAGACCATTATGATCAGGGAAATGTCTGTTCAATGAAGATGGGCGTGTCAGCCGTCAGATGATCACCTCACTCTGTAATTCAAATGTGACCCTCCTCTCACTGTCAGTGTGCTCGCGTACTGCACCGCTGCCAGAATCACTTTCGATGCCTCCGCTAAACAGCGAGTGATGCCACCGGCTGGCCAAAGGGTAAAAGATTTACAGCTTATTGAGGACAAAGACTGGACAGTTTCCAACATCAGGTACCCAGAGTTGTCCAACATACTGATGAAGTGAAACACCTTGCGTGCTGAGCCGTAAAGTCCTGATGATAAGGGGGGAGGTGTATTAAATATTTCACATCAGACGTTCCCATTGATCAGCCGAAGCCTCTTATCCAGCTCAGCTGCCTCCGTGTCATTACACAGAGAGAGATCATAGGCTGCATGCACCCAGCGGCGTGTTAATGAGCTGGCGGAGCTAAGGTAAGCCTGTGCACACCGTTGCATCAGGAGTCGCGGGGCGATTCTCGTATCAGCGAACTAAATTTAGCACGGCGGATTTGTGATCTCGCGCAGGTTGACGAGCTCTTCCCTCGTCGTTACAGCGAAGCTCCGGCGAACTTGTGACCTGAAGCTTTTTACCCTCTCATATTTTAACGTTGTTCAGAACGGTTGGAGGTCTCGATTTTGAACGTGAAAATTTGAGCCGAAAAAGGCATTTATGCTCACTTCAGATTCTGACAGGGCAAGTTGAGCGTGTAAATCCGTAGAGAGCTTTCAGGTCACAGTCATGAATCTGATATTATCTGTTATTACAAGAACTGGGTAGCGCAAGTTCAAGATGCCCCCCGCTTACTCCAATTTGAGCTGCTTGTCCAGCACATACTGTACTTGAATAAAGTCATTGCTGTCTCTCTGCTTTGTTTCTGTGGTGTGGATGAACTGCTCCTGCACATTAGTGTCTCTCCACCTGTTTTAAGCCTGGGGGTAGTTACGTTACAGATTATAGGAATATTATAGGAAAGACGATAAGACCTGCTTCTGCTACACATAATGTATGACTTTCCCTTATCTTTGTTTGTTTCTTGTGAAAAACTGGATGCCTGTTCCTCTGTGATAGTTGGTCGTTAGTTTTACTGATGTCTCTTTTCTACTGCCTGTCTATGGAGAGCGCTCTTCAGGCTACGTGAAGCACCGTGGTTAGTCACCGGGACAAGCTGTCAGGAACGACTCGGCCCTCTTAATAGAATCAGGGTGACATCATTCAACATCTGGCAGCAACAGATGCGGGTCCATTGTTGTTAATTGGATTGCACCGACTTGCAAATGTGCCGCTTGACCTTCTCATAAGAACCGACTCGAGCTGCTTCTCTTTGATGCAGTTTCTGACTTGTAAATAATCACTTCATCACTGTGTATCTGATTATTATGTACATTTTAGATACTATGGGCCTTTTTATCTCAACAGACATTTGGCCAGAGGTGGGACAGCTCAGGTGTAAGTAATAACATTAAAAATGGCTTGGTTCCATCTTTATGCAGCCTACATATTGCCCATCACAGACATTTCACAAGGTAGACAACTGACTTTTCAAAGCAGGAAAGCCCAGGTGGAAGTCCAATATAAGTTTTCCAGAAACCCAAGCCAGTGAGCTATGAAGCACAATACCAGGAATAGTCTAAACTGAATGGGATACCATCGTTATCAGTGTTGTCTACCACACCACAGTTTTCCTGTTGGTCATGAGCGGCTCAAAACCATTACACAAAAGGTTAAAGCAAGAAAACCAATAACTTATTTGAAATTATGTTGCTAACTCAAAGGAATAGGAGGTGAGGTGTGAAAGCATGTGACGAGTGTCATTTGTGGACGCTTGATGAGACCGGGCCGTCCTTACTGATATTAATCAAACTTGCACTTTTCCTGCTTTGACATATCAAAGTGTCTGCTGTGAAATAGGGTCTATTGCATGATAATGTGGTTAGCTAGAAATTCCCATGACTGTGCTTGGAGTCACTTGGCACATATTTCATCTCTATCTGAATCATTTACGATACACATTTACATCTACCACAGAACATCCTCCATTCTTCCCTTCAACTGATACTAGTTACATGTAGGCTATACTAGATACATGTTTATATATACTTAGTTATGACCACTTGGGTTGGGTGCCTGGAATTTGGTTCCAGTAGCCAATGCAATTGTAAATAGTATTTAATTAATGCACTTTTGGTGTCATACTTAAGTTTCAGACAGTAGCTGAGTTTTGGCTAATGCTAGTAAAAATACAAAGTGAACGTCAGTGCAAAGTTATGTCCAAAAACAACTTCTCCAACTAGCTAGTTAATAACACAGAGATGTCGATGCCTTTTGTCAAACATGTATGACTGTTCTTCGTAAGAGAGCGCAGTGCTAGCTTCAGCCACGCTAACATCAGCTGATGTTAGCTGCTGCTATAGCAGGTGAGGACACTGGTTTCCAGGCTAACATGGTACACTCTTTGGCTTTTCGATATATTTTATGACCGACCAGGTGTTTCCTCGGGTTAGATGTGTTGCTCTGGGCAGCTTTGCACTTTGCATTACAAATATCGCAGTGGTGTTGCCCAGACTCACAGTAAATCCTTGCATGGTGGGTGCACTCATGTCCCGAAATTTGGCAAATTGATTTAACGTGATTCAGTTGGTGCCCTTGAAAGTGTCAAGTTCAGTACCCAATGGTTGAATATTTATTTTAGTTACTTTATCTTTCAATGACCCAACATTTGCATGAGAATCACACATTGTTCCATCGATCTTCTGACCAATATTGGTATTCAAACATAAATGATTTCATTAAGAATCTAAATTATTAAAGTTTCCTTCTCTTCAGCTGCCCTGTGGTGTTGTATCAACTTCCCTTCATATGTTTATTTGCATTATCAAACTGCACAAGATGCATGCATTTGTACAAGTTAGTAAAACTGACATTAAAAACCATCGCCAAGGGTTCAAAACCAACACACCTTTATCTTCTAAAACAAGAAAAATCCTCAGCGTCATACAGTTGTGGAAATTTAACAGCCACTGTGCTGCAGCTTAAGTAATGTCCTAATGTAGCCACACATCCCCTTAATGGATTTGGCCTAAAACATTAAACACCGCGAGACTCTCCGGTTCTTGTTGTTTATTTGTGCTGCGGTGCATTCAGGCGCCAAATTACTGCGAGAACGCTGAAAGTGTCTGATAGCGTCTATTCTCAGCTTATCTCCTTTGCAGTCACTGGCTCTCAGCTGACGTGTAATTAACAGAAGACATTTAAAATCCGCCACACTCAAAATAAATGAGGAGGCAATACCTAGAATGGCCCGTTCTTCATTATAAATAAATAAAATTGATGGCCGAGTCTCGTCTGTATGCAGAGGAGGGAGCGGAGCGGCCGAGACAAAGCTATGGGCGGTTGCCTGTATAACAATCATAGATAAATATAGATCTCTGGCACTTACTTCGGCGTGCACGAACACAGAAGAGATTGAATTATATTTGAATTATCAACTTCATTCATTTCGTGTTGGTCTTCGTCTACCCCCCGACACAACACGTAGGATGAAGGGGAACCAGAGTCTGAACACGGACAATGTGAATGGGATTCAGTGGTCACCGGTTCAGTAATAGCCCTTTCAAAGGAACCTATCCTGTAACCTGGAGCTTTTTAGAAAACTTACACACTTGGAAAGAGGCTTTTTCCATGTGTTGCCACTGTATTTTTCAAACCATTTCCGTATACGTCATTACAAAGTTGAAGGCCAAACCCACTACAAAGTCTTTTCGTTGTTTACCGTCCAAATTCCTGCCCAGTGTCCAAGTCTTATTTTATGTTTTTACCTCTTCCATCCTTTTTCCTCCGACTTCCTCTTCTGCTGTTTTGTGCCCAAATACATTGTCTTTTAGCCTGGCAGTGCTGGTCTAACGTTAAACGTCATTCATCATCACTGGACCTTTCTCCTCTGCTACATCGAGAGGATCATGGGAGAAATATTAGAAGTTTCTTAAAAGGTACAATTGGGCCAATTTCAAATGAAATGACTTTTTGAAGCAAAAACTTAATTTTACAGTAATCTTTGTGGTGGACAGTGATTTTCTGTACCCGATGTCACTCCTCAGTCTTCTTTCCCCACCTGACAGGCCGGGTATTCCTCTCAATCACTGTTTTTTTCATGTAATGCTCCAGCTTACTTTCAGAGCTTTAACTGTGCGGTGAGTTGCTCCAAGACGTCTTGCATACAGACTCTCCAGACGAGTTGGTGGGGGATTGGTCTGGACTTCCTGCTGGATCCTCCACTCACCATTCTTCTACTGTTTCTACTGTCATGTGCAGCTCCTTCTTTCAGCCATTCTTGTGCATTTTCTAGCGTCTCTGCTGAAGTAAAGGTCTTTCCCTTGTAACAGGGATCAAGGACAGTTGCCAAAACCAAACACTTGGAAAATTGCCTTGTCAGGCAGTCAGGGATGGTTGCGGCCATCTTGTTGTGGCATCAATTTAGAAACAGATGAACGGGGATAACGCATGATGGGGAAGATTCTCAGTGGGTCATCTCTGGTGTCACTTCTTCAAATTGTTTCGGCGTCTCAATCATGTTTGACATGATATCCCAGTGTGCAGCAGATTGACATCTGACATGGCCACTCTCGCTGGCATAGCATCAGTCATACATCCGCTCCAGTGAGTCTGAACGGTTTGGATGATGCTATGTATCGGGAGGCCAAGTTCCTCTAGATTTGCTGTCAGCCTTTCTTTGGCCAGTACAGAGTGGCCGATGTGTCTGTCAATGTGGCGGTGATGTCCAGCTTTCTGACTGGATAGCCATTGTTGATTACGAGCTGTAAAGTGTGGGCAGCAGCTACAGCTTCAGTCTGGAAGCTCAGTTAGCCTCACGCCTTTCACAATGTTGGCTCCACCATCCCTGAGAACAAGAACCACACAGTCTGTGCTGATTGTCCAGGAGGCGAGCGTTTCCAAAAATATTTCTTCAATGCACCGTGCTGTATATGATTCATTCGTAGCCTTGACAGGCAACACAAGCTGCCGTCTGTGCCGGTCCTTTCTGGATGTAATGTTCATCAGAGATCAGTAGACCATCTATGGTGCGATCAGAGTCATTACCTTGTCACAGCCTCCACATATGTTTCATCGAGCGTCTGTGTGTGATAGAATTTCTCATCCTTATCAATGTAGCAGGAGTACGTCTCATAAACCACTGAGAGCCAACAGCTGAGACCACTGTGAATGGCTGCTGACCTGTAGCTGTCATCACTATAACTTCCATCTGCATCTCTGTGGTCAGTGGGACTGAAGATGTCCATTTCGCATGTTGGTCAAAAAGTTGACTATGACCTGTGTTCAACTTTTCTTCTTCTTTTTTTTTTCGCTTGCCAAACTCCTTTCAAGAATGGGCATTGAAGGTGTTTTTTTGTTTTGGCTGTTGATGATGGCATACGTACAACTTTATTACAAATTCAGCGTTGTGGATGTGGAAAAGCCCTGGCTCCATGTACCATTCCATTTAGTTCCATCATCAAAAGGTCACACACAGTGAAATAGTTTGGTGTGAGGCAGCTGCCCTCTTAAATCCTGTCAAAAATAATTATTCCATAGGTTAAAACCTTATTTCCACACACTCTGGAGAGTTTTTTTGTCCTATCAATTTTTTAACTACAGTTTTGAGTTTTGCTGCTCAAATGTACCATGATAATTGCTTGTTGGTGACATTACTGCATGCGTGGAAACGACTGAAAGCAGCCTCTGTAATCATAAAGTCTGTTATAATATTATGGTTCAAGCAAGGTGAGGACCCAAGTGCAGACACACAGAGGGAGGCAGGAACAGGGGAACAAAAGGCGAGCTTTAATAAAACAAAGCTGAATGACAACTATGAATGAGAACTAGAAAAAACAAAAATGAGTCACAATGACCAAAAACAAAAGTAGCAACATAAAGCTTAAACAAAGTGCAACAAAAAGCCAAGTACAAATTAATGAAAACTCAAGGAACGAAAATAAGAAACATACCAACAGGAGACACTGGAGGAGAACACAGGGTGGCATCACGGGGGATGAAAGACGAACACGGAGGAAGACGGAGTAGCGATACAAGCGAACGAGGACGAAGACAAAACTTTATACAGACACACTAACGACGGGATGAGGAACAGGTGGAGTGAGGAGGGAAAAAGGACAGGTGAGGGAAAAAATGGAAAAACACTGGGAGGGAAAAACACACAGGAGGAAGTGAAAAGCGAGACGAGACGCACGAGGGTACAATTTCAAAACAAAACAGGAAACGAGAACATAAAAAAATATAGGATCCTAACAAAATGTATGGAAGTGTACGCGTGTTGTGAAGCTGCCTGTGTCGGCGCATCCGACTATCTGAACAATGCTTCCTTTAAAATAGCAGGGAAAATACTGCACCATTGACTTTAGACCAGCTTTTTGTTGGTCTATGGCACAGTCACTCAGTACGTTTACATGCAGCAAGAAATTCGAAATTCTTATCGTATCAGACAATGACATGCATGAGACCGGATCTCTGGTCTGAGTATACATGCCGTTCAGAGAATCGGAAAAGTGGCCGGAGCATGTCTGACTCCGTACGCTATGTGGCGCTGTAGCCCTCTCAACAAAGAGCCACTTCCGGTTGACCTCTACTTTTCAGCAACAACAAACAATCTGACGGCATTCAAACAAAGATGGCGTGCGAGGAGCTGGACGATGCTACAGTAGCGTACATTACGGGCATTATTTTCCTCCTGATAATGCACATAAAAAGAACAACGGATCTTCGAATGACCTTTTCCGGCAACAACGCCACTATTTACGTCTCCTTTCACTTCCGGGTGAAAGCCCCAGCGGAAAATCTCGAGCATGTGCAGAATGCAAAAATACGATACGATAGCCAAGACTCCATTGCGTTAATATGCCGACAATGAACGAATTATCTAGGTGTTCTTATCCGATTTTGAGATGTCGGTTGTGGTCTGAAATAGGTCCGAAGTAGGTCGGACTAAGGTGTTTACATGCATTTTAAAAGTCCGAACTAGGTCTGATACGATAAGAATTAAGAATTTCTTGCTGCATGTAAATGTACTGACTTTCTGCTGCCTAAAGACAGCAATGTGCATCAGTCGATTTGACCACACCTCATTTTAAGACCAACAGGTGGACACAAGTGCTGTTAACACAATGTGGGCACCTGGAATGAAAGTGACAACTCCAACGGTCTGAAACGAGCAATGACACTCGCGCCGCAATGTGCCAGGCGTAAGATGACCAATGACGGAATTTTTCGTGTTGAGGTGAACTTCTCCTCAAGGCCTTTGAGAGGGGCATGTTTTTGGCGTGTTGTCTGATTCACAGATATCTCCGCCCGTTACGCCCGCACGCCCTGACTCAGGCGGAATTTATGTCTCCGGCAACTGAAAAAGACGAGGGGCACTTAAACCAAATTAAAGTTTCAAAACATCCCTTCGGCGTCCTGTCGCGGACACGACAGATGCCACGTTCGTGTTTCTTTACACTTTTCCGCTCCGGTCGCGAAATACAAGTTTTAACAATCGGGCCGAAATACACTTTGGTGGCTCTCAAGCTCGGCGGCATCCATTAGTCATCTCGTGTTCGGGAGATAAAGAGCAAACAGGGTCGGAAAATGAATGTTTAATATAGAATTAAAGGTGTGGGAGCCGTAATTCACAGAATCCATTTTTACTGCTCTTAATTATCCGCTGGATTATCGCCAGAAGCGGTCTCGGAGATAAATTCTAATGTACTTGATAGTGGTTGGAGCCATATGCTGGGTTAAAGAACAGCGCTAATTACGGCAGATAAGCCTCCCACAACCCCCCATCCTTCACTCCCTCCCCCTCCAGAACAGTGAATAATTCAGATGGCTGTGATTTAAATGCAGCCAAACAGCCATAAAACTCACAGGAAGCCTGATCACGTGCCCAAGCTACGGTACATGCCTTGCGTTTCCATCCAGATTGTCTCGTTATCTCATTTTCTTCACCTTATAGATCCACACTACGGAACCACACATTGGGCTTTTACGGACAAACGTTTATAACACAACAAATACCGTGTTAGCGTTTCATTTTCATTTTAATTTGCGTGAGTCATAACTTACATGATGACTCACGTTGTACTTATTGTGTACACGCTGTCACATGTGTAATCATGCGTGTGCGTTCTCCACATTGGAAAGCGATGCCGGTATTAACTACAGCTTGCATCCTACAATCAGTGCAAACGCAACCAGATACCAGCAGCGACTAAACAAACCGTGAGTCACCGCGGCCCTTTGGACCGACGCTGCCTCCGTCCACAGTTAGCAAAGAACCCATTCATGCCTGCAGCTCCTAATGACAACGGATACACAAGAGGCACAAATTGAATCAACACATGAGTAATGCCAATGAAAAGAGAAGAAAATACACACACACACGAAAAAAACGAAAGAACAGCAAAGAATTAGTGACGATCATCATGCGCTCGTCTCAGAGAAGATTCAGAGCGGTCATGAACATTATCAGATAGCCAGACATGAGAGTAAAACAGCTGTGTGTGTATGTGTGTGTGTGTGTGTGTGTGTGTGTGTGTGTGAATGAGTGTATGTTGGGGAGGGGAGGTGGGGTTATTGATCTTTAGGCGCCAGGAAACCCTGTTCTCCCATTTCCACTGTAATGAAACATAATCGCTTTGAGAGTGGCAACTTTGCCTCACAGAAAGCCATCAAATGATCTGGACCTTTTCCAGTTGGCACTGAGTCAGGCTTTGTGTGAGTGTGTGTGTGCATGTGAGTGTGTGAGTGTGTGCATGAAGATGGGTAAGGGGGGGAAGAAAGAGAGAAATAGAACGCAGAGGAAGCGAGTGGAGTACAGTAACAGACATATATATGGAGCGAGACAGTTTAAACTCTCGGTGAAATCTTGTTTTGTAGATTTTAATTTGATTTGAACAATCTATTGTGTTGTTTGAATTATTGCTTAATATTGCTGTGGTGGTGCTTGAAAGTAAAGTCTTTTTTCAAATCTGTAAAAGATTAACTTAATACCAGGAATCAGCAACAATGGCGAACCAATCAGAGCTGAAACACAGCTGTGGGGCTGTGGCTCAGGGGTAGAGCCAGTGTCTTGTTATCTGCATTTTGAAGTGTCCTTGGGCAAGATACTGAACCCCAAACTGCTCCTGATGTGCTGGTTGGCACCTTGCATGGCAGCCGCCGCCATCAGAGTATGAATGAATGTATGAATTACTGTAAGTCGCTTTGGACAAAAGCATCTGATGAATACCCTAAAATGATTTGTTTTTTAAACATTCTTCGTTCACCATTCATACCCATAATTTGCAGAACGCTCGGCAAAGAAAATCTTTAGCTCACTCCGCTACACCGGTGGAGATCAGCAAAAGAAAGGTTTTCAATTTGCGCAAAGTTGCTCTTTAAAGATGCTACGTGTAAAACTTCAAAATCGATGTCTCTAGCACCCCCACTGGTCGTAGCAAAAACAACAATCGGGGACAGCGGTCCCAATGGATTAAACTCGGCTGCAACACAGTGATGAGTTTTCACCAGGATTGTTGAGAAAAAAATGATTAATAAAATGTTATATTATGATAGGAATTCAACATAATATAGGCTTTAAAAAGACTAATATCAAAACAATTAAAGAAGCAACTCTGTACTGCTCAGTTTTTAAACATGTTTCCTCTACAAACCCTTCTTCTTAAGAAGTTCTTAAATGTTAAATATGGTCTGAAAGCAAGCAGCCATACAGACACTTTGCCTCAATAAAGTAGAGTTAAAATATGGCAAAAGAGATATTGTTTAGATGTCTTTCAAGGAACTCTTCTCTGGTACTGGAAAAAGTCTTGATTTAATAGTGCTGCCTCTATATGACAGACATAAGCAAATGCAACCATTCGCAAGAAGATTGGCAACTTGTGTTTCATTAAAACAGTACAACTTAATGCCTTTCACTGGGTCCAACTCTGAATAGTCATAAAATTAAAACAAGACTACTGAAGATGAATTTAGGAGACTCACAGAGGGAAGAAGCTGCTCAGTAGTCTGGTGGTACGGCACCACGACAGAGTTAACTTTGTGTCACATCATCATCTTTTGTCATCAGGGTCCACCAGAATCACAAAAAAATATTCGTGGCTTTAAATAAGAGAATAAGAGCATCTCTTTCAGTATCTTTTAGATACCCTGAGCTACGGATATGCTTTGGTCAATTTAAAACCAATATTGAGGTATGATACACCATGGTCAGTGCTTGATGGTTAACCCTCATGGATATCTAACAGTGTTTCCCACAGAATCAGACTTTAATTGTGGCGGTGGCTGACCAGTTGGGGTGCCATAGAGCAGGCACACTCGAGACTTCCGCCTAACTTCCGATTTAGCGCCAAGATAACTTGGATGGGGATCAAATGTAATCAGGCAGCTCTTCTCGACTCTCCAAATTTTATTGGACTGAATTTCCCTAATTCTGACAGTGAAACAAGTCATTTGGCGGAGTTGTGAGGTTTTTTTACCGTTTTACAGACGCATCTTTCACAATGTTAGCTTTTGGGAAAAAGCCCCCAGTGCATCACATGACGATGTAATTACATGGCTTGGCCAATACTAAAACTGTCTTCAAGGCCTGGCGTTCTTTGTGGGGCTTGATCTCGACGACGAGGCCAGCCGTCTTCTTTGCAGAGGAAGTAACGGTCAAGCCAACTGCGTTAAATAGTCCTCCTCCTCTTCCTCGTTGGTTTTACCTGCGGACTAAAAACCACACCGCCATCCACTGTATCGGAGTACAGTATATGACATCATGCTATTCACTGATGGTGCGCTGTCTTGAGCGAGTGAGAACTCAATCACTACGTGGCGGCCGGCGTTGATATTGTGGCGGACCGCCACAATTAAACTAATGTGTGGGAAACACTGTCTAAGTTTTTCATTTTCAAAAGTTTAATAAAATCCCCAACACCTCTCCAGCCATGATCGGAGACGGAGAAGGAGAAAACAAAGACTTCAGACTTTGAGAGGGTCGGAGACACATGGAGAGAGACCTTTCAGCGTATTAGCCCACCTGGCATTTACTCTCCCTGTCAGCTTCTGTCTGAGCAAACAGGAAAACAGGAAGGAAAGAGAGGAAGAAAAGCCCGAGGAGTGACCACAGCTGTCAGGTAGAGCTGTGTGTCACTGAACACTTACACCCCATTTATGGAAAAGGACAGAGGAGCAGAAAGCAATCACTGGGCAATTTAGCAGTCTTTTAGCCAGCTATTGTTGCTGGTGGGGAGCAGAGCGCAGCGAGGGGGCGCCCGGCTGGGTGCTTATCTGATGTGATACATACACAGCAGCTATTCCTCCGCGTTCGCTGCTTTTTCAGACCTTATTGGAGGAGCGGGAGTTAGTCGCTCTGTTTTTCTGGTAATGAAAAATGAATCCACAGACATCATTTAGAGGCAGGGTCTCATTTTCCGATAAGTCCTGTGTTCTGATCGGAGGCTTTATTTCCTGCTCGGGCGCAAAGCAGAACCGGGAGCGTCATTAGAGCCGCAGAGAACGGGAGCTCAAAGGCTGCGAGGAGCCTCGCACCGCCGTTGTTGCCACGCAACGCAAAACTTCAACAACAACTCGCGAGCGACATCTAATTAGTGTTTAGCTAACAAGTGAAAAGGAGACGACGCTGCTGAGAGGTAAAAATGGAGAAGGTGAAGATGGAGAATGTGTTTTTGAAGTGTGGGTTCAAAGATGCAGTTCACCTAAAAAACACAAAGAAAATCTCATTTACTGGAACTATTACGTATTGACAATAAGTCACCCCATTACAATGGAGCTGAATAATATTAGTTTCTGTTCAGAATGCACAAACCTGATATTTAAAAACCAAATACTCACTCAACCCCTGTTTCCTGTTTCTTCCCCTTACTTGGAGATAAACTATTAGTCGGTGTGCTTTGGCAGAGGGCACTGTAGTCTTCAGTTAAACTGTTCAAGGGGTTGTAGATTTTAATCCTGATATTTGGAGCATGATGCTGCTGTTGTGCTCTTTGAATGTAATCTTTAATCAGCTCCTTCAGCATCACAGATCAGATACCAGTGGCAGCTCTGTACACGGTTAGGGCTGGGCGATGTGGACAACATCCTTTTTCTCAGTATGTCGTGTAAATGTCAAGATATTTTGTGATATAATACATTATTGAAAAATAGTCAATGAATAAAAGCCATTCTAGCAAATCTAGCATTTACAGTAAATGCCTTGTAAATCTACGCACTTCGTCACATTGATGCAAAATGACATTAAGTCCTATAGTGCCATAAAGCGCTTCAGCTCACTGATTAACAACCATGCTGATAATGGCCTAAAACACTTCCACACTGATAGCTACCACAATATAAACAGTTTTAGAATTAATGAATGTCTCTTGATTGATGATGAATAACAGCTAATGGCAGTAAAGGTTGGAGGGGAAGAAAAAAAAATCAGCATTTTAATCACACTGTATCACACTACAAGCAAAAATATACTATCAATAACTTTCAATGTGTTCATAGATAAATGGTCTCATCCCAGTTGCTGTCACTCGTCAGGCTGTACTGTCAAATAAAGCCATGCAAACAACAAAGACACAGCAGGGCGCCGCAGTAGCTCAATTGGTGGAGCTGAGCGCCCCGTGTACAGAGGCTGGGCCCTCGCCGCATACCATCCCACCTCCTGTCACCCTTGTACTATCAGAAAAAGGCCAAAAAACAAAGCATTATTTGAGAAACGATAAATGTGCCAATGCACAGTGGACAGGCAACGGTTCGAATTATTTTGTTGAACAAACCAGCCCACAGCCTCAAATGTTGGTCTTATGGAAAAAAATACCTTTCCAACAGCTTCTCTAAAAACAACACCCAACGCTCACTGCATCGGAAAACATTCTGGAGTTATTGTAGCAAATACACCATCAAAAAGCAGACAGTGAGATGAGATGTTGAGATTAATATGGACAGTGCGTAACATGCGCTGAGTGCACCTCGATGCGTGGGTGAATTTATGAATTTATCAGAATTAACAGAAATTGTGAAATGCAAATAAAAATGCATGTTGACAAGTGCTTTACTATTAGCTATTATTTATGTACAGTAGAGTATAAATATGTATTTTAGAGCTCACCCTAAGATGTCTATACTCCCGTAGTTCAGACCTTGCCTTGAAAGTGAACATTCCTGACAAGAACACTTCAAAGCATCATTTGTGTTTCTTGCCCCATCACACTTCCTTTTTGTAAGGTGCAGCGCTGCCACGTCTCACCTATAAACTTTGTGAGTTCAACGTTATCATCAGCACACCCTCATACCTGAACGGCTCAATAGGTGGATTGCCAGTGACTCCTACAACGACATATATCGTCGTTCCCAAAAGGAGATAAATATTGCAGCAACAGGCATAGGAGACCATTGTTGTATGCTTGTAGTTTGGGAAGATTGTGGTTTGGGTCAAAATAACTATGATGCTTCAGTTACAAACATTCCTACATGACGTACGTAACTTCCATGGCGAACATACCTGCTTCACATCGAGTTTTTGTACGTGACGTAACTACTTCAGGAAGTTAAAAGAACTCACTGTTGAGTTCTGGATGAAGGTCCTGTGCTCATTTGACCTAACCATCCATCCCTGACCTCCTCCCTATGCAGGCTTTGTCACTCTTCATTCTGCTTCACCTGACTTCCTCCTTTGCTGCCATAGCAATGACTGCAGCCACTAGAGGTCGCCGACGAATAAGAAACACGGGTCGTAATAAGCTGCTTTGACGATAGGCCGATATGGTCTTTTTCAAAAGGGGACAGGCTGCTTATTATTACTGACAGAGATGATGGACCAAATTAAACAAATTACAAGTCTAATTTTAATTAATAACTATATTAATTATGCTATAACATACCCCTCACTGTCAACTCTGCAATAGACTTTTCTTTCATTCAGTCATGATAGTTGAGTTTGGTCCAATAACATAGAGAACGTACAGTATCTCAAGCAAAACAATGAAAACAACTCAAGAATGCACGTTCTAACCGATGTCACACGTGACCGCGGCCCCTCATAAAGCATTACGTAACCACCGCTTGTCCTATTTTAAGAATGAACACCGACAGACTGAGCTGAGAGGATCGAGGGCGGGTGAGAGCAGGTATGTCATTCAGATTCCCGCGTAGCAGAAAATCCTGTTACAAGTTTCGGGGCCGAATTAGCATCCCAGCCCTTGGAAAAACCACGATTACGGCGTCTCCCAATGTCAACGCAATGTGTAATTCATCAGAGGGCAATTTGGTCTGCACTCACAGCACGATGAGGCCGTGACATTACAGAAAATTGGGCTTCGCAGGTACTTTGAGGGGTTTGAACAATTTGATGCGAAAAAGAGATATCCACCTACTACTTAAATTAGAGTCATCCAGAGAGAGCTCTGCCTTTTGTGAAGATAATGTGTGGTTTAACAACACCGGCTGATTAATGTCAGGTACCAGTTTTTTCCTGCCTGACACAGATGCAAAGGATTTTATAACCAAATTTTTCACATTGTTGCCTGGTTCCATGGCAGAAAACATTACTCAGTCGGTATTCTGGATGCATTCTTCTCTTCAGACTCTGATATGCAAAGCTGCTTCGTGAATAAAACACTGCTGTTTGTCCTCCATCTGTGGAGAAACTGTGTTCATCCATCTCCCTGCTGCAAAAACTTCACACATACCAGCAGGTCAGTCTCTGTTCTAATTTGAATATGTTATACCTGACCTTTCCTTAATGGTTCCTGACAGCTTTATAATAATGACCCCTATCATGTCCTACATACACTGAGATTTCCCGCTCGGTGACTTGCGAGTTTAACAGGGCTAATCGTCCCTCCGCGCTGCACTCTGCTGTAAAACATCCATCTGCGTTTAATTCCCCCTCCATCCGCTCCGCCCCTGTCGACGTGAGCCGTTAGCGCAGCCGCGAATCAAGTGCCTTTTTTTTTAAGTCGCGTCGTCGCCAAAGAGTAATCAATCTGCCCGTGTATCAACCTCCGTTCGCTTCTCCCTCGGCGGCAACATTTGGGCCGCCATCCATAACATTCGCCCGCACTTAGAGGGACGCTCCATCAGGTTTTTCTTTCACAAGTGAGCGTGAGGCAGTTTGCATGGCTAATGATCCTCCGCGGCTCGTTTGGTCCTCCGCTGACGAGCTGTTAAGCAAGTTATGAAATCAAAGCGCAAAGGAAGAGAGTGAATAATGAGGAAGACATGGCACCTCGGTTACATTAACATCTGGATATTCTACAGTGTATTGTACTGGAATCAAGTGACTGAATATTTGTTTTTATTTAGAATTTCCAGCCTGAAACTAGAAGGCTTCTCCTGCATTTATCCAAGATTTTCAGAGTAAGAGACAACAGGTGCTTCGATCAAACACAAAAGAAAACCCTTTTGATCCTTTAAGCCTTCGTTCTGATTAATCATGACAACATTTTACATCATTTACACCAATGTTGAGTGAAGAGGACGCTACATTGTACAGCAGCAGGGATGTTACCTGAAAATAGTTATTTGCAGTATTTGTTTTTGATTTCATGTCAATGATTTTGGTAATAACTCTGCTAAAATAATATCCAGTCTATTCTTAGTCTTTCCTTGTGCAGTAGAAACATCACATCTGATAGAGAATCCTGTCTCAGAAGAGAAAGTCACATTTCAACATTTGATGGCTGAAATGACAAAGATTAACCCTCTAAAACTGATTTGCATTGATTGATGTGTGGCATCACTTAACCTCATTACATTTTAATGGTGAACATGTTTAGCAATACACTTATATACATCTGATCACAGGACAACATTAAATTTCATTTGAAGTCATGTTTCTGGACGGCCTGACGAATGTAAGTACTCATCTTTTAACTCTGTTTTGTTCTTCACCAATTACTGAGAAACATATATCTTGATCTTTAGCTGCTCAACGCTTCACTCTGTTCACTAGCTAGCCTCTATCATATCAACCTACAGTAGGTTCATCCAAACATTTTCATCTCAGTTTCAGTCTACTGCAGCTCGACATTAAGTTGTTGAGAACGTACTACGACGGATTGACAGTTGCAACTGTCAATCCAAAACTACACGCTAAAAGATGCTAAAATCAGGCTTAAGCCTAATCTTTTCTGACACTGTACTCAATTAAAAAACAGCACAAAGACAACACATTTAATGTTTTACCTCATCAAGTTAACTGATTTTGTAAATATACATATATAGAGAGAGAGCCAACAAAAGACTGAGAGAGTTATGGAATGCTCTAAAGCACCTGTTTGAGCATTCCACAGGTGACCTGGCAACATATGATGAAAATCATTCTGCTTTTATTCATGTGTCCCACCTTTTTGGAGTCTGAACGTTATGTACTGTACATCTTGGAGGTCAGAGCATGTGACTGGATGCGCTGCTGTGCATTTCTCTTTTATGCATAATGTATATGGACATACTGCAGAATTCAGTCTGCTCAGGGACTAAAGTGCCTTTCCAGCCATTTAGCTCAACCAGCCACCGCTCATGTGAAAGGTGTTAAGCTGTCACCTACTCACATGTGTGGAATATCAGTCGACCAGCGAAGGTAAACGCACAGTCCCTCGAGTCCGAGTGTGAGCGCTCGGCTGAGCCACATCCATGTGTTTCAATTACAGTCAGGCTGAAGGGCAGTGAAGGACGTGGTTACTGAAGGAAAATGAATTCATTGTTGAATCGCACAGGGGATGCCCACACACATTCGCAGGCTAGGCTTTTGTTGTGAGTGACACTTTGAGTTAATCAACCACGCCAGCCAATTTAACAGGCCGTATGGAGGCTTGGTATTGATCTAAAGCGAACACCAGTGACACTCAAATAGGTCAGATAAATATTGGCGAACCAATCGGTCAACACTTTATCTAAATGTGTAATGGGTGTGTGTCAGTGGTTATATCTGTGTCCTTTGCTGACCCTTCTTGTTTTTCAAAGTCAAATGGCTCATCGCCATTCAGCGCGCCATAAACCGCTCACTTAGCCATGCAGCTAATGAGTCCATGTGGATAATGTTTTACAAATGACAAATCTCATTTCCATTCCTCACAGTGGGTTTTACTTCTTGTTTTATCGTCTGAATGAGGACCGACTTGCCCTCCAACGGACAGATCAGGCGAGGTAATTACTTCCATTAGCCCCCTTTCACCTGCTCTGATAGTCAGGATTCATTAAGCTTATCAGTTTATTAATCCACATGTAGTTAAGCACTGGGGACCTCCCGGGTCCCGCTTAACAAAAGGAATATCACCTGTCTCGTTATCAGCCGGCGACATTCGTCGAGCATGACCCTTTATTCTGGCGTACTTCAAAGAACAGTCAGACAGGGTCGCCGCCATCAAACACCCAAATTAGCCTCGAGTTAGAGAAAACTTTCTTTTGTGTAACCAAAGTTAATTAAGATACTTCCTAAGTTTGGTTTCAATTAAGAAAGAAAATGCACAGGCGTACAGTTTTGCTTCACATCATGTTCTACAGTTGATATAAGGACCAAGCAGGCCAGAGGAAAGATGACTGACTTTACTCTGTACTGAAATGTGCTGCTTAGTGGATGAGATGTAAGCTATAAGAAACTCAAACATTCTCAAATAAATCATGGAGAAACAAAAATGAAATTCGCAGGCTTATCCTCCGTCACAAAACAAACTTCCATGGCAACACTGGCATTGTTGGTCGATTGGTCTTTCAGTCCATCTGCCAGTCTAACGAACTAGCAGTGACGAAGGACAACTGTTGCGGCGTCTCACATCAGTCAAAAGGCTTCACTTGAAAACACTACAGTCAAAGGCCAACGAGCTTGTACGTTCTGAAATGACTCTCCACACCACCAGGTGGTGGTAGTCTGTGTTCGTCACTCTAAAAGGGAAATCAGAACACTCAAAACAGCAGATGAACAGACCGCTGTTGTGAAAAAGCATTGTGTTTTGACACCACTCTCTCTAATAAAACCATTCCTAAATCAAGAATATGTCTGATAAAAAGTTTCATATGATGCTGGTGAAATCATGGATACCACAGCAACAGACTTAATCCATGGCCAACCCAAGACTTTAACCATGGCTCTTCTTGTGCACTGATTTGTTTAACTGAACAGCCAATCAGAGTGATTTCTCTCAGCAACGGGCTTGAGACGGTCAGGTAGCTGAAAAGCCGTTGACATGGGCCAGCGATGCGCAACACACTGGATCAACAAGGGCCACATTATGCTCAACGACAGCCGGGACACTGTCACAGTGGCAAAATGGGGAAGCAGGCAGGTAGAATTTAATGAGCTGATTGTCCAAAATCTAAAAGTGCAAACAATAAGAAGACAATAAGGTGACAAAAACTGGCAACAAGGGGCAGGCAAAGGGAAAAAAACTAAATAATACAGAATCTGAGGACAAACCAGGAGAGCACAAGGAACAAATCAGAAACACAGGAGACATACGAGGACTAGAACAGAAAAACCAAGAGTGCGGGAACAACACAGGCTTAAATACAAATCAAACTTACAAGGGGATGAGGTGCCGGTCGGAGAGACACTGGGGACAGAACAGTGCCAACGAGACGGATGTGAGACAGGCGAGGTGAGGCAGGGCTGTAACTTTAACATATCAGCAGCTGATTGTGCTTCTCAACAACGTCGTGATGCTGCTCAGATTAATTACCGTCAGGTGAATGTATGATGTGATTGATCAGTCAGTCAGCTGATCTGCCGCTTGAGTGTAGAGGCAGATACAGACACTCAAACATGTGGTTACTTGATGGCCTTCCGATCGAACAATCGCCTCGATTTATTTCGTATGCGGCCTTTGCTCTGTGATGCATCTCCACAGCGATTCAACCTTCATTACCCACTTACACAGATCTTGACGAAGCACATAAAGAATACCGTATTTACCGCAACGTAAGACATTTAATCCAAAGCACCTTACGGCAGCATTACAGCCCTGTCGTCTCCGGTGTAAAGCGAGCCCCGCAGCGTCAGCCTCTCACTCTGTGCATTCAGCCACGCAACACTACCAACATACCTGCAGCTAAAGCAGCTGCCAGGTCTAACACCTGCAGTCTTTACACGTCTCGCGGTTGTCTGCCGTCGGTAATCCGGTTAACGTTTTTTTTTTTTTCTGTTGATGTTTTTCAGCTTCAGAGCTCTTACTGGATTTGTCACATGGGTTTCTGCGAGGATCAGGAGGTGTTTTGGGCATCCCCTCTGCTCTGTGCCTCCAGAAACAGGCTGGGTGACGCTCACATATACACACAGCTTACAATCTCTGTGTGATTTTACATCCTCCATTCATGGTTTTATTTTCATTAGTTTGCTGCTGTATGGTCTCAACGATTATGATGTCAAAATACATTTACAAGGCACCATTGAGCATAAAATATATGTATCAAACCACATCGTTTTAACTGACTGCCAACACCAAACGTGACCGAGAGTCACGTTTGTTGTTCGCTGTTTGTGAGCCCATTGTCTCTCAGGTCCCCTAATGATGTCCTTAATGCATCACTGATTCCAAAGTATTTTGTAAAAGGAGGGGAAATTTAATATCCAGTTATCGTGTAATTGCCCATTGTGGTCACAGTTGCTGCTGTTGAGGAAAAAACGTTGTTGTCAACAGAGGAAACAATTTTTCCTCTGTCATTAAAGGAGAGAAAGTTAATAAGAATGAGTGCTAAAAGGTCCATTTGGTTTAGTTTAAAGTTATGTTGCTTTTTCAAGTAATAAAAACCAGTGAAGGGACCACCGAGTCTCTGTTTAACTTTCTGAACGTTGTTGTCACTTTTACTAATCTCCACAAGCATCAGAAACTTGTAGGAGAAAATTCAAGTAGCCAGTTTCAAAAACCTCTATGTATTGTGCTGCAGAGACGCTGAAGTCAGCATGCTGACTGCCCTCCTGGCCCGTCCACTTTGTATTTCGAGGCAACTGCTTGGTAGCCCCAGGTAGTTTCACCTGGGAAATGTATGCGAGTGACCTGCTACGTTTTACGAGCTTAAGTCCAATTAGTCAACAAGATAAATCCACTAAATGTCAAGAAAGGAAAAAAAAGCTACAGAAAAATACAACTGTAAACCTTTGGAATTCAAGTTTCCCTCTTTTCTACCAAAGTAAAATTAGCTTACCTGCTTTAACTCGTCGTTAAACTCGCTTCGTTTAAACCAGGGTTTCTCAATTCCAGTCCTCGAGGACCACTGCCCTGCATGTTTTAGATGTGTCCCTCCTCCACCACACCTGATTCAAATGAGTGGCTCGTTATCAGGCCACTGCAGAGCTTGATGACGAGCTGATCATTTGAATCAGGTGTGGTGGAGGAGGGACACATCTAAAACATGCAGGGCAGTGGTCCTCGAGGACTGGAATTGAGAAACCCTGGTTTACACATAATGAAATTAAACTGGCCAACAATGTCTTGGTTTGTCTTTCCACTGTTCCATCACTTCTGGACATTGGTAGTCTGGGCAGACTCCAGTCGGCTAATAGTGCAACTAGCTGCACAACTAACTGAGCTAACTAGCTAATGGCAGCTATCCAAAGCTAGATAGCAAAGATTATTTGATCAGTGATTACGCCAATTTCATTGTTGATGCACTATGCACCAAAAATCTTCAAAATATGGCTTACATTTAAAGGAAAACACCACCATTTTTCCATACTGAACTATGTTCTTCCCTGATCTTAGACGAGTTGACACATACCTCTCTCTCCTTCGTGCGTGCACTCAATAGCTCCAGCGTGCAGCGCTACTTTGCTAACATGTAGCTTGGCCCAGTACATTCCTTCGGTTCCATATGGGGGTGAAGTTAGAAGCGACCAAGCACTTCCACATTTTCCTTAAGTACGGTTACGTGAGTAGTTACACGACCCAAGTGTGGTTACACCAAATGAAACATGCCAATTTTGCAGTAATATCATCACTCCTACACGATATTACTGCGCTGACGACGTAGTGCTCCCAGGTGTTATTCCGCCATACATTATAGTTATCCTTTTTATCCAGGAAGATCAGGGAAGAACATAGTTCAATATGGAAAAACGGTGGCGTTTTCCTTTAAACGGATGTACATTTTTCAGTGGGCCGTCTTTTAGATGGCTACATGGCTACACAGTGCTCCGCTTCTATCTTCTCATCAACAAGAATGTTTACTAAAAAGTCAAGCTGTTCCTTAAAGAGCACAGATCTTCTCACTTCCTGTTGAATTTAAGGCTCTGGCATTGCTTTCTTTTGCACATCTTAGCCATCGTTTTGGATAAAAGTGACCACCACAGCGGCCAAAACACATTGTGGGTTTCATTGCAGAAATACCAAGCAAATGTGGCCAATAACAATGTAGACACACAGTGCTGTTGGGGTCAAATTGGACTCACAGACGTAGAACACAGTGCATTCCCGACTGTTGTGTTCCTTCTTGGCGAGGCTGTAAGAGTTTCTGGATGATAATCAGCTGAACCGCAGCGTCAGCCATCTTAATGAGATCCTTCAGACAGATGATTCATGGCTTCATCAGGTTTAACTTGACTTTTAGATTCAGTTTATTCACGTATAAATGTCCAGGGACTTTTTTTTTTTTATCTCTGATATATAACCAGTGCAAACATGGAAGACAAGGTCTTTATCTTGTGCTTTATTAAAAACACAGTGAAAAGGAAATGAATATGAATTAAATAGATACAACACTTTTGCCAAGGCTGGTGATCGCCCCATTTCCTTACCTCCTTGTGGCCGCAGGGCCTCTAACTGCGCAAAGTGCCATGAAATGATCTGCCATGCTATCAGCTAAGGTGGGCCGCTCCCGGGCCCGAGACGCTGCAGGCCTCTTTGTTTCATTAGCATCATTTGATTACCAGCGTCTGAGTGCAGAGCGTCTCTGGCAACACGCTCGCAGCTGAAAGCGTCTGAGTGCGAGTGGGATGATACTGGTATGAATCTAAGTCAGAAAATATCTCGGCACGCAACACATCCTGCCGGCGTCGGGAGGGGGGCTCCGATTTCCAAATGTCAGCTTTTAAGGCGCGAAGAGAAACGCGACCGTGTGTTTTCGGTTCATCCAGAGAGGGGCTGAGAGAGGCTGCTCGAGTGGAGAGGTCATCATCTTTGCAAGGGGGAGCACAACATTTCAGCCGAAGTGAAAACATGGCAATCAACCAAATTGGAGTTAGAGGGACGTGACTCATCAGTGGCATACAGTAACGCTAGTAATAGTAGACAGCATTCAAATCTGAAGCCTGCGTGAATGTGCTCCTGCCGCAAAATTACACGTCTGCAACACACAGTTGCTCATTTCTGGAAGAAAGTGAGCACCTTGGAGTCTCAGGCTACACTCTCTCTGAAAACACACAATCACTCAGCCCAGTTAGAATGTTACTCGCTGTCAAAGCCTGAGCACCTTGGGCTCTGGATCATAAATGAGATCGCAAATGCAAGATCACATTGGACTGGTCTGGTGACAGCAGTAACAGCAGCCCTCGATGCATCAGTTGATCTACAGTTCCAGTTCCCACCTATGGCCAATTAGGCATTCAAGACTACATATATAAAGTCATATTCAGTTGTTGGACTTGTATTAAGGTTTAAAGTTATGCATAAGTTAGGGCCTGATCGCAAACCAGGAGCTGTCTGCTGGGCTTCATCTCAGCTAATTCAAGTCACTGATCTTGACCTCTCTGCCTTTTGCAGAACTTTAATGCAATTACGGGACAAATAATATTGCTTGATGTGCAATTAATTGTATTATCAGGGACAGACACAGGTTTTTAAAAGTTTGATAGTGGATAGTGGATAAAGAAAAAGACACTGGGGGATAACAGAAAGGTCCGGTGTCTCTGGTGAGTGCTGACTTTGGTCAGAGGCAAAACGGACCACAAACACACAGCCACAAACACTCCTGGTAACCTGCTGTTGCTCCCCATTACGAAAAGGAGTCTGTCTCTGAAGCCATTTCGGCATTTCGTGCTGGGCATAGTAACCGCAAAAAGGAAAGAAATTCTGGGAATCCCCTAATGGCCACAAGCCTGATGTGCTTACCGACAGAATGAGATTGCGGATACCAGCAGCCAGAACTACCTTCCTTCTCGGGGTGTCTGGGTTCACTCTTTGAGATGCGGCGAGGATCCCAGACATCACAACAGGAGCCACTGCTCCTTTGTAACGAAAGAAGTCATGGTTTGGGCATTTGATGCGGAAGCCTTTTGAGTTTTTCCTGGCAGATGCAACTAGAGAAACAGACCGAGAGTACACTCCAGAAAGAATGTTTGATCTGTGACTCAAATTGGACACCATCGCTCGCTTTTCTGAAAGCAGGGCCGCCCTTGGTCTCGACACCCAGTTAGCCGGCTCGGACTCAGATAAACTACAAGAAAAAACATGGAGGGATGGATGTTTTCTGGAAGGAAGGAAGTAAAACTCATATTAACCAAAACTGTAATGTTAATCCCAGACACATACTCTGCACATAACCACAGGACGAGTGAGAAACAGCGAGTCCCTGCCTCTAAAGATTTTTCTTATCTTTCACACATTCATCCGTCTGCTCGACCTTCACATTGCCAGATGTAGTTGCTAGGAGATTTTTGATGTAACTGCAAAGCCTCTATAAACTGAGCAAATATTACCTTTTCCTTATGAGGCCATGTGAAAGAGAAGGGTGAGGACACTGGCACCAAAAACAACTGGGTAGTTTAGAGAATTAATGACAGCAGGCATCTCAGGCAGAACTCATCTGAGAGCTGATCCTGACCGTTGACCTTACATTCATCTTTATCGTTAAGAAGGTTCTCAACAAAATCATTTAGTATCAGATCTGATCGTTTCTGCTCAGCTAATCTTCAGGGTCAGGCCTAATTTGCGCAGAGAAATCTAAAATTCAGTCTGTCAGCCATTTCATAAAGATGCTCTTGTGGGCCAAGACCTTTTCAGATGCGTTCATGTCTGCTTGAGACTCAATGAAAAGTGACTCTGTACATTATGAAATGTAAACGGTAAGGTCACCATTTTGGCACGTTATCATGCTGAAACAAGTACAGTGTTTGACAAAGAGCCAGCGGCCCATTTGACCACTGACCTACCTGAAAAGTCAACAGGACAGTCAGTTGGCAGTCAAGATTTAAAAGAAAGGAAAGAACATGGGTTGAGAGAATTTGCCTTCTTGAGCTAAATGAAACCATTTCAAAGTTTGCTGAATTATCCCCCAAAAATGACAAAATTGTGACGCGCTAAACACGAACAGCAAAGCCGAGAGTACCCATTGTTTGTGGTTTAAACTGAGAAACGTATTATAATATTCTTTTTTACGCATCTAAAAAGAAATCCAGCCTCAAAAATTACCACAGATCTGAAAAGACTCTTCAATATTTCAGTCGAAAGAAAGAAATATTTTGATGTCGGCTCCACTCGTCTGGCAGTGAGCACAAAACCAAGAAATCAAAGGAATTGAAAACTCTTTGTGGTGGAATGATTAACTTGGCTGTTGTTATTGTAGCTGATTTCTTTTTTTTCTTTTTTTCACCAACTACTTTATAAGAGGATCAGGTGCTCCGTCAGAGTGAAAGTTGTTCCTTTTCATTGCGTTCTTCACACCCCACATTGATCCTCCCCGCACACATTGTCGAGACGGTTTCAAAAGCGTCTTCGTGACCACCTGGACTGGACTCTGTTGGAAGATGTTTTTTCACTTCTTGGACAACATTTGTTATCATGAGGCATCATTCAGGCAGTAATTTATCTGAAAGCACAGATCAAGTTCCCCATCTGATGCACCTGTAGAAACTCCGACACCTGAGCATCAAAGAACAATTCATTCGCTTATATTCGCTTTCTTGCTAAGGTTTTGATCAGTAGATTTATACTTTGTAGGCTAAATGTGAAGCTCGAACCAAGCAATGATTTAATGAAATGAGATTGAACTTGTTAAAAGTGCTTATAGGCAGGTCAGATGGTCCTCCCTGCTTTCAGTCTTTAAGTTAAGCTAAGCTAACCATCTGTTACACGGGATTTCCACCGGGGACGGAATGCTGCTGGGACGCTGCTGAGACGTTACGCAGCGCGCCTGATGGGGATGGTCGCATTGATTAGAGTGGCAGCGATCAGCTCCGGTGTCTGCAGCGCAGCCGTTACGCGACTGTTCCGTCCCCGGTGGAAATTAGCCTTAAGTGTTAGATTTTGCATACACATATGAATTTGATGTCAATCTTCTCATCTAACTCTCAGCAAAATTTCCCAAATCGTGAACAGTTCCTCTAACAGATATAATATGTTTGATATCTGCATCAAAAACCAATCAGACCTTTATCAAATTGAATCCCAAAAGTTAGATAGTAATCTCTGAGCTCTGCTCCGCCCATAAACGGCTCCAGATCAGGGCAAGATCACATGTGACTCCGGGTGGTTGTTCCTCCAGAAGGTCCTGCTCTCCACCTGACTCTCTCCTCCAGAGCCGGCTGGCTAGCACATGAAGTTACATATTGTGCGTTCAAGAGTTGAATGCTAAACTGGATTGCTTTCACAAGCTTCGCTGTCATAAAGGAGTTTGGAAGGCTCCCTTATTCAAGAAGCTCATGAAGAGAAACGTGCTGTTTATTTACTGTAAGTTCTCAGTAAGGTTTTTTCTTTTACGAGGCCCTTTCATCTACTGAAGAGTCGGTACTTGATTCTGAACAAAGATAAAAATCTGAGCTCAGAGCGGGAGAACGTGAGAAGGAAAGCAAGAAAAAGAAAAAGTGTGTGTCCATGGCTAACCTGAATGTAGAACACACGGCAATCCTCCTTCCTACCTCAGGCACACCGCACGGGGAGCGTGTCCATCCTTTCCGGCAGAATTCTCAAGCAGACACGGTTGAAGTATTTAAAGCGGCGGCAGGCCCGCGCTACATCCGTCAGGCTGCCAGGGAGAGTAGAAACGGCCACCACGCACGCAGCTCGTAGGCCGCCGTGTTCCACAGAGCGAAGCTGCGCCAGGCCGACAAGTGACTCCAGAGTGGAGGAATCACACTCCCATAGTGCAGGTGGAGAGAGACACGTAGAACCGCGAAGAACAGGAAGCAAATCTGTTCAAACGGTGACCTTTGAGGGATGTCGATGCAGAGAAGCGGCGAGTTGGACGGGGGATGTAAGATCTGAGACAGCTCAGATGTGGATTGAGCAACTGAAGAAGAAAAAATTAAAGTTTAAAGGACAGTAGAGTCAGAGATCTGAATGAGACTCGTGCCGTACATTACAATCGTTTAAAAGAGATTGATGAGGACTGCAGCTGGAACACTGAGGCCTCTATGGTTACAGAGCCGGGCTGATCATTAGACTGATGATTAGCTCGGAGCAAATGTCTCGCTGTCAGCCAAATAGTTACATGGATTGCAGTTTCAAAATGAAAAAGATGTTTTTGAGGTAGTTCAGAAACAAGACATCACTCTTACACAGACTTCATAGACTTCACAAATCCCCAGACATATGGCCTAAGTCCTAAGTCATTTTTTCTTGAGCAAGTCAAATCACAAGTTAGTTGCCAATTTATCTAACATGTTCAAAATGAATGAATCCAATTTGTATTATTCTTAGAGCCTCCACAGGCCCTTAGCTATGCTGCCATAGGCTTATACTGCCGGGGGATTACCAATGATGGACTAAGCTCCTCTCTCTCTCTTCCTCTCTATCTGTACACAGTCTTGTCTCATTAGTACATGATACTAACTTGGCTTCTTCCCCAGAGTCTCGCAGGTCCCCATGGATCGAGGTCGGTCCCGCTGCTGTGGTCCTGCTGGACTCGTATTATCATCACCATCATCATCGTTATTATGACCATTATCAGTAGTAGTATTGCCGTTATTATTGTTGTTCTGTACATCTCCCTGCCCCCCAGCCCCCCTCTGTCTCTCCCGCTCTCTTCTCCCCCCCTCCCTCTATACAAATAAACATTGATTGATTGATTGATTGATTGATTGATTGATTGATTGAAATGAATTCCACTAAATGTCAGAGGTTTAGTTCAGATTTGCTAGCTGAGAAGACGCGTACAAGTCAAAGGAAGTCAGGCGTATTTATACAGCGCCCAATCATAGAAAAAAAGTTATTCTCATAAAGTAGCAAGACCATACTTTATTTATTTATCAATTTATTTTTTTTATTTTCTTACGACTCTAATAACAGTAACACTAATTTAGCTCCTGTATGACATGTTGGTTGATGTGCAAAGACCTAGACTACAATTAGCACTATCTTAGATTATTGATAATATATGAATACTGATATATTATATGATACTGAATCCTGAAATATCAATAGAATTTTATCAATATTGCGAAGATATTGTAGGAATGACAGTTTGTACTTTGACAAAACATGAACTCAATGAGATTTCTGATGAATAATCATCAGTAATGTGGATATAGTGGACTGAGTTGGTAGAGCCAAGTATTAGAACAAGTAGACCGGTCTGATACAGAAGTACAGAGAATGACGTCACTTTACTGTAATGGAGCCTTTAAAACCAGGAAAATATACTTATGACATATAAATTTAGTATAACGATATCTAACATCGATATATAGTTATTCTTTTTTACAAACATGGACCTGGATCCAAAACAGAACCAGAAATGTAACTTTAAAAATGTACGGTGTATTTAAATTATTAACACATTTGTGGCTGCTCCCAAAATTGTGCTGCACTGACCTCACAGTCCGTGTTCAAGCAGCTGCAGCTCCGGTCACTTCACCTTTTTACGTTGTCTGGATAACACACACAAAGTCATGGATGTTTTAGAGGCTGAGCATGTTTATTGTGTGTGAGTGGCATAAAAACCTAAAGTGCAATGTACAAAACGACGTGGAAGCGCCGCGGCGGCTCCTGCGTTCGCTCCGCATCCCCAAAGTGTCAGGAGTTGCTTGGCAACAGACTCAGAGGTGAATCGCAGTGCTGAAATGGTGGCATCTCAAAAAGCAGAGAGACCAACCTGTCCGTGCACGACAATGACTCGGCTCTGATTCCACAAACACAAACAGAAACAGAAACACAAAGTAGCTGCTGACCGCTGAGGCAAAGACGACCACGGCGTTTTGGAGGAAATTAAACTGAATGAAGGAGATGTAGTTGTTCTTAGTTTGTTTTTTTAAATCAGACTTAAACGTGCACTTTGGCTGGAGATCAGGCGCTTCGGTGGAGGAGCTGTTTCAGATCTGCCCTGCATGTATTTATGAGAGCAGCTTGAGAGTTCTGAATACATTAACCGTGCCAAAGATTGTGACACATGATACATTTATACACAGGTGGAGTGAAAACATTGCTATACTATATACTTACTATACTTTATAGTGTAAGTCACAAGGAAAGGTCCATAATAATTTAATGAGAATTGAATGAATTGAATTCTATCTTACTTGATTTTTGTCTGAGTACTTAACCTGCTGTGTATTTAATGTGCTGACTTGTTTGTATCTGTGTGCTCCACGTGCCTTAAATTGCCCCCCAGGGACAAATAAAGTCTATTGAATTGAATTGAATTGAATTGGATTACTTTGTGCATGGAAATGTTTAAAATGACTGACACCAGCCTCTCTAATCATTAAATCGTACGTACGCTGTGAACCCGCCTGTGTAGGCGCCTCTTACTGTCTGAATATTGCAGCCTTTAAATAACAGGAAACAGACTGCACCTTTGTCTTTAGACCAGCTTTTTGTCGGTCTATGGCGCAGTCATGTATAGCAATGCGCCATCAACGCACCTGACCACATCTCATCTCATGTCAGCTTAAAGGTGGAGCAACAATGGCCCCCCATTCCACTCCTCGTACGTTCGTGACAGTCGAACAACCGTGTGGCAGCAGTCTTTCGCAGATGTTTTCAAGTTTAAAATCATCAGACTCGTGACTTGAGGTAATGTGGCGTGATTCAAGTTCAAACATCTTCGCTGCGAAGCACTGATGGAGCCTGTGGACAGCAGAGGCTGCTGCTCTGTCAGTATGAGCCATCAGTCTATCCACACTGCAGAAGCAATCCATCAGATTTTGTAGATCTGATGAAATGATTAGATGCAATTTCTGCATCAGTGATAAAGCCCGCAGAAGCGCCGAACCATATTTCAAACAGTACATTCAGTCCAATCCTTTCGACTTCTAGAGATCAAACATCACATATTTCCATTTTTTTTATTCACTTACTCTAACAGAATTAAAATAGTCTTATCACAAAAGAATGAGAAAGGTTTCTGGGTTCTTTTCTGCTCCAGCTGACAATCTCCCAGGATGAAAAGATGTTTGAAAAATACGCTGTAGTCAAAGTGAATCTACTGTACGCCTTTAATGAAAAAAAAAAGTCTTTATCTTGCCTCCATGGAGACCGTGACCTATTGGATTTGCGTTGTTAACCTTTAGTTGAAGGTGCCGAGATTTTCTCTCGCAAGCACAAAGATTCGTCCTTGGAGCTTTCAGCAGAACTTCAGCCATAGAAAATGATGTCTTTTCATCTGGCGCTGGAAGTCCTTCCAGTCATCCTCCCATGCAAACACACACTCACAGTGGAAAATGGACATTTTGAAGCCAAACAGTGGTTGGCGGGTTCAGTGGAGGAGCTGCGGAGATCAAGATTAGACGCGGGACAAATGCCCGTCCTTGTGCAACGCTGGAAATGACGAATGAGACAATCAAACATTCGACCTGAGCTGATAAATCAAATTAGGACAGCCTCGTTGCTCATATTTTTGTCATTCAAAAGGAAAGAATATCATTCATCACCTCATCTGACAATCCGAATCGTGTATTTCGTCACGTGTGTCGCTCTCTCGCCAAATGTATTTTCACGTCAGCGTCATTTAATGTTGGAGGACGAGACAACTACAAATAACATAAAATCCACAGCATAACCATCCAAATGTTTTGCAATTGACGTCACCGGTGCCTCTCGGATCAGCTGAAGCACTAACCCTCTCTCCCACCTGCTAACCTGATGGGAGTCATTACCGCGGATCAACATATGGGTAAGATATGCTTCAGGAGGAAGCCATCTGGCACAATGTTTGCTGGCAAGCCGTCACATTTACTGTACACAAGACGGCCTTTTTTATTAAATCTGGGGAAACATTTTCACTGTGGCACTTGTACACTGCATGTACATGTAGCTCATTAAGTACATATTATGTGTACTGTGCTTAACTGCTGACTATTTTTCCAAAGAATATCATTTGTGAATGTTTCATGCAGTCGATCATTTCAATTTCAATGCAGTGTTAATTACACATAACTACTATATTTGTGGGATATGCATCATTATTACCGCCTTAAATCTGTGCGTACGCTTTCTCGCTGCATCTGATTGGATGAACACCACAGTGGGCTCCCTGCTTCTGAATTTTTCAAACCGGACCAACATGGAGGGCTCGGAAACTTTCTCTTAAATTACAAAAGTTGTCTTCACTGAAATGTGTTTCAGAAGACAATTGCTAAATCTGTCTTCATTTTAATCGACAATGCTTCGATTTTATAGTTTTTCAGACGTTTCCAGAGGTGGCGAGTCACGTTGGACGCACCTCATTTCCATAATGTGGCCCAGTCCTTAACCTAATGCAAATGAGGAGTGGCCAGAGTGACACCCCGACCCTCAAAACCCAAACCAACGCTACCAGAATGCATTGCACCGCTGCTTACAAAGACGATGAATGGGGGAGCGCGGAAATGAAGAAGAAATCCTGTGAACGTCCTGTGGATTTCCGCAAAACTCGGATAAACGATGGGTCTCGGCCCAAAATAGACCCCATTAACTTCAAGTCAAGTCAGGTCAAGTATAGTTTATTTGTCCCAACTTGGGCAATTTGGTTGCAGTCTAGGTGTATAAAGACATAAAAAACAATACATTCCAACACACATACATACAACAGATCACGGCCTCAATATATCTGTATATCTAAAACAAAACAAAACAAAACAATACTGCAACAGAGAGCAATTCCAGGTGAAGTGTCAACCACATAGGTCCCCAACATCAACATCAACAACATCATCATCATCGTTTATATATCAAACTCATCATCATCACCATCAACATCACCATCATCGTTCAACCAGGTTCAGTTCCCTAATGGAAGTGGGGATGAATGAATATCTGTACCTGTTCTTTTTCACCCTAGGGGCACATAAGCGCACACCAGATGGTAGCCAGACATACTCAGAGCTAAGAGGATGGGTACCGTCTGAACAGATACTCCTAGCTTTCCTCAGTACTTGCCTTTTAAATAAACAATTCAAATCAACAAACTGAGTCCCCACAATCTTGCTAGCAACCTTCACAATGCCCTGTAGGGCATTTTTATGTTTAGTTCCAAGGTTGCCATACCGGCAAATGATAGAAAAGGAAATAACAGATTCAATAAAGGATCTGTAGAACAGAGTCATTAGGGTCTTATCTTTTGGTGCCGGTCTGGATAAAGGGACAGATGCAGGATTTTTGACATTTTCGTTAATGTCTCATGGGAATAATGCACATTTTTTTTACCTTCCTTTACCTTTTTACCTTTTTACCTACCACCGTATGCAGGTATCCAGAGCTAAATACTGAACAATCTGGTTCCAATTTTATATAGGTGATACTCTGCCCCACGCACACATATTTAAAAAAAACTAAAAACAAAAATATACGTAAACCAAAGTGACATTATGTTTTCCTTTGCAGGCTGTTATGCACATTCCCATGTCTTTGAAGGTTTTAACAGACGGCACAATAACACCATAAAGCAACAGTAACAAAGACACAGCTGTCTTCTGGATGTGTATCGTATGTGTGCGTGCGAGACAAAAACATATCGTCGTTGATAAATCTGCTGTAATTTATAATATTAATTAACAGTTTCTACATCAATAGCGGTAATATTTGAAACACAGATGGTGCGCCAGGAGAAAGAGGCAAACAGCAGATCGAGGCGGCTCACTTGCCCATCCTCTGGGACACACACACACATAAACACACACACACACACCCTCCCCTTCACCATCTGAGTGTTACTTCAGGGTCGCCTTTTCCCTCCAGCGAACATCTTAATCTCGACTCGGGGTTCCTGGCCATGTTTTGGCAGATTACCAGGGTCTGAGGTGATGCTCGTATTCCAAGCATGGGTTCATATCACAGACGAACACTTCATACTTCACACAGAAGTGTGTTCTGCTTTTTGACTCGTACACACACACCTGCAAACAGACCCCCCACCCCCACCCCAGCATGCTAAATTCATTTCTCTGGTTGAAGAATGGTGAGCAGAGGTTAGGTTGCCCTTCATGCTGCACTCCTTCTGCCCAGCTGGACCCATTTCTTCAGTCTTTCGATCACACGTATGGCTGACCATGCCTGACGAGTGTAGATCTGGCACTAATAAACCATTAGGAAAATACCAAAAAGAAGAAACTCATACTGGTGATAAAGGTTTAGATCACAGGGTGGAGTACTTATCTGTCAAGGTTCAAGTTATTCTTTGGACAAATGTTGGCATAAATCAAAAGAATGCATTGTACATCACTTTTAAGGATTATTGTCAACGAGTTGAACAATGTTTTTGTCAACTGAAGGAAACGGCGTCTGATCAGGAGGAGAGTCATGATGAGCGTCAGCTTAGCAGTTGGCCTTTATGACCGCTGAGTAAACACAGTGCTTATTGAGGACGGCCCACACACCTGGTGAGTATGAGCAAAATAAAACCTGGCAGATGGTTTTTGATGGCTGGTTTTGTCCTATCTCCCCTGTACTTCCTGCTGCTGCAGAGATTAAAAGGGCCCTGTTCAAAGTATTTAAGTTGTGTTCAAATGTGTTTATGATCACGGTTGTTCAGTGAAGACATTGTTGATGGATGATTGTGTTTGGGTCGGTTACCAACCCAAAGTGTCAGTATTTGACGAGATGGGAGAGACACTCGACAATCATCTAAGGTATCTTACAAACTGGACCTTTATATGTGAGGTCATTGCACTGAAATACATTGGTTTGTTCATGTGTTTATTCTCAACCTCCAGTAAACTCATCAAGCTCAGTTGTAAACAGTGTCTAATGTGGAATGCCTCATATTGGCAGGGAATCAACAGTGAAGCAGTTTCCATTGTCTGCTATGGTTCTACGGTTATATTGCCAAGAATATGGTTTTTCATGGGAGCAGCATGTTGGTTCCAGGGTTCTTCCAGTTCAACCTGGTTCACTGTGGAACCTGAGATGCAGCATTTTAGCCATTCTGACCGATCAAATTACACAAATCTAAAAGGCAGGGACTTGAGGACGTGATGTCTGAACAAAAACTGGATTGCCAATCCAGCAACCTCAGGGACCAGACCTCAAGTGGTCCTAAAAGCCCAATTTGTTTATGGTAATTTGATTATTGGCAAATTTGTTTGGAATTATGCCCCACTGATGCAGAATACCAACTGAAATGGTAAGGGCTGTGCGTAGCCAACTGGACTTGTTTTAAGAAACTGAAACAAGTCCAGTTGCCTACAATATAGCGCTTAGATTTACTGTACATTAGCCGTAAACTAGCGAGCAACGGCACGCACCCAGGGTGTGTGTGTCTGTGTGTTTGAATTCAGGTCAACCTCTCTGTAAACTCACTAAACTAACTAGATACTCCGGTTCTCTCTCTTCTTAGTCAGCCGTCTACATCACAGAACATAAAAACCTGACGATGGAGGTCACCTCCGTAGATCACTGCTGCGGTCAAGCCGATAGACAGAAGTGAAGATGACTCCACCTTTTAATCTCAGAAGTTAGAAAGTAATCTCCGAGCTCTTCTCCCGTCAGTAAACGGCTCCAGATCACAGCAGAATCTAAACCCTCGTACAACGGTCAGAGAGTGGGGGTAGAGGCTGTCAATACAGGCCCATAGTTTATAAGAGACAGCAGATTAGTCCCTCCATGGTCTCAAGCAGTAATAATCTATTTATGACGCTGGCTAAAGGCTACACTGTGCGCAGAGCTGTACTTTATTGCCCTTTAAATTGATCCTGATTTGCTGAGTTGCTGTCAGCTAATCAAGATCTACGGTTGAGGTTATTTTGCACTAATGCTGCATGTCAGTCACGGTGGATTTACTATTAATACAAGCTGCCAACTGGGAAAAAACAAGGCCTAGAAGTAATTACAACTCAGACGCAAACAACATTTGGTAAACGCAGATGTCTGTAATTTAATGTCATGGATAGCTGAAGTGTGTCACCATAGCCGACAAACATGGGAGTGAAATCCCAGTGGTGGATTGATATTCATCCCTGATATTCAGTCCCTTTATCATGAAGTTAAAAATAAACCCTAAAGTGAGAGGGGTTGGCTGCAGAAGTCATGCAAAGGAACTTAATACATTTCCAGCTGTAGTGATGAAATAACCAAATGCCAGTTGTTTTGGTTACACAGACATGAATGTGGCAAACATTTGAATTAAAATTCACCCACCTAAAATCCCCCCAAAAATTGAAAAGTCAAAACATACAGCTTGTTTATTTGGGGAAAAAGTACAGGAGATGACCCTATCCAGTCGCCAGAATACATGTTGGCAATGTCCACTTTTGTAGGCCACAGATATGTGACAACGCTGTGCTTATGGTCCTAAGGTTTAAGCACAAAAACCTCTTGGTCAGGGTTGGAAAATGTCCCGACGTCTTGTCAAAAATGTACAGTCGTGTTGCCACCAGCAGGGCTGGAAAATGTCCTGACAATTCCAGTGGTTTCATGCTTCCAAATGTTGAAACGCCATCTCGAACAGCAGTCTCTGGCTCGAAAGCCAAAGTTTTTCGATTGGGTTATAAACATATATTTAGGTTTAGGTTTAAAAACGTTCAAAAACGGCTTGAAAATGTCAAAAACTTCCAGTAGTTTCATGATTACAAATATTGAAATAGCATGAGTAGCGGTCTCTGGCTTGCCTCGAGCCTCTGTGTAAGGCCAACATCACCTCCACACGCCGACACTGAAGTAAACTCATATAAACATAATTTGTAAGTGATATCAATGATGTTTCCAAATTTGATTGTGATCGTGGGGATGAAAAATATTTTATTCTCGCGACTTTGCTGGATGACCTGTAAAAAAAGACATTTTGTGAAAACAAACTTTGCCAGCTGTGTTTTTCCAGAGACGAAGTTTGAGTGTGCCACTGAGAAGCTTCAGACTCGGCTGCATTGGTGGAGGATGGGGGAGGGAGGAGGGTGAGGATGGCCGGGCTTACCTCGTCCTTATCATGCCTGGCCTCTTTTGTTTTTCTCCACAGAGGTAGGCAATTTGTCTTTGGTGAAAACCTGCTCTCAGATGGCTCTTTTTGTTTCTCCGTCAGCCAAGTAGATGTCTCTATTTTAAGACCGTGAAAGTGTGGTTGTGGACGAAGCAGTGTGTGTGTGTGCGTGTGTGTTAGAGAGAGAGAGAGAGAAGAAGAGAGAGGAAGAGGAGGACAGAAGGAGAGCTGCGGGGTCGATCTCCACAGGGATACAGTCAGCTGCGTTCTTAATTCAGGCCGTTTGCTGGGCCTTTGCCCCCCATTTGCCCTTCAAACGGCATCCATCCCCTCATAGATCACCATGGCAACGTGGCGCACTCTCAGGACAAAGCAGCAGAGGGTATGAAAAGGATTATGTAAGAGAAATTTAGATGAAAGGGCTGCTGGAATTAAAATTCACTACTGACAAACATAATTGCGGGTCTCCGCTCACGTTCAACAGGGACTGATAAATGATTAAACAGCAGCACCGGAGACGCTCCGGCAGAATAAAACACACGGAGAGACCAACGTGGCGATGCTGAGAGCGTGCAGCTCATCCTCACCGACTATGTTGTTGTTGATGAGTGAAAACAGTGGAGTGGAAACTGTTTAAGGAAACTAATTGCCTTGAACCATTTCAAATTGGCGGTTGACAAGTTTTTCCCTTGAACTTATCGTTATGAAGTAAATGTTAATGGCTGTAGTAAAAGACAGCATTGACATTTAGACTGGTTTCCTATAAACTTCGCTTTAACTATATATCCCGGGAAAATGTAGGCTGTGATCCAGTCAGGCTGCAGCCTTTCACACTTTCACATCTCCATTCAAGACTAAATTAATGACTGAACTCACGTTTTGTCCTGTTTGTTGGTCGCTGCTACTCTGAGGAAAACACAAACGTTTCAATTGTCTTTGTGACGGCGGTGCCAGCAATAGTACCGCTTGGAAACACTATGGGTTGGGTTGTCGTTTTCTAATTTAAATTCATCAAATCTAACAATTTTTGTACTGTTTTCTTTGTTTTGTTATTGCTCTTTGTTAAGCGTCTTTGAGTATTCAGAAAAGCAGAAAAAGTTCACTGTATTATTACATTGTTATTATTATTATTAAAAGTATGAAGTATTTTCTCCTTGTATGTAATATTTTTTCGAACATGTGTCAGTGGTTTTATCTGAATTGCGTAACATGCGCAAATTATGACACTGTAGTTGTGACAACTTTAAGCCCACAGTGCATTTAAGGAAGCTAAAGCGCCCTAAATATTTTAAGTTTCATTAATGCAATATAAACACACAAAGCTTAAACTATTTATGTTGCTGAATGCTGTACAACGGACCGCATCAAATTTTAACGTTGAAACGTTTCAATGTTCACAGGTCTCAAAAGAATGTTTAATCCTCTCGACTTGCTTTTATTTTTCTTTGTCACATAAATGACGTTCTCATCCGTCAAAGTACAGGATTGTGCTCAGTTTCTCTTTACTGATTAATCATTACGTAAAAACAAATAAACAACAAATACAAGAGGTTGAAGAGGTTTGGTTCGGCATTTATGCAAGTAAGCTGGGTACAAACAGAGAAATCAGCTCCGGGTTCCCTGCTTTTACTTTGACATCTGCCTGAGATGCAGGACAGAGGGTGACACCACACATCACCATCACTTACGCCCAGTGACTTGTCCTCAGCTCTGTTCTGTCTACTCTTGTGTCTAGCAGAAAGCCTTTGTGCCTTTTTAGCCGTAGCTTGAACATTTTACTGGCTAATTTTCAATGAACTGAGAAAAATAAAAAGAAATTGTGAAGGAAAATTGATATTTGCTGCCACCATTAAAGGCTAAAACCAGTTTATGTGGTACTTAGGGTAAATATATGAGCGGAGAAGTTAAGAGTGTAGTTTGATGACTTACTCTCCAAAGCACTGTCGTCTCTTTCCGTCTCTGAAGAAGAAAATAATGGGGAATGGAGCACTCACTCCATTAAAATGTAATGAAGTAGAAACAGAGACAGGCAGTCTTTTTGTCTAAAGAGCTAAATTAATTTGCCGAAGATGAAAAGCTCAAAATACTCTTCTATGCAGATGATACTTTGTTTTATTTATACCGTGCTCATGGGATTGTTACTACCATTGCAAAAGACAAAGAATGGATAGTTACCAACAGTCACGTGTCAGGCCAACATATTCTGTTATTGCATATAAACTCCAGGTGCTTCGGTGATCACAGCAGTAAGTGTTATCCACAAGAGAGGACACACACTAACAGTTGTATGTGTGTCGTTGCTGGAGTTAAGTGCATCAGTGTAACAAACATGCTGGAGGGTGTGATGTCAGATAGCTGTCTGTATGTGTGTAATGTGAATAGGACCATCTTTCACTCTCACTCCCTGCTGACAATTCCTCCTGGACGCACTCTGTATCAAGGTCATCCAATGACACTATCGGATCTCTTTCTCATTCCAAGCCTTTTGTGTTCTGCCTTGTATTATGGGTTGTTATGCCACTGTACTTTAGTTCTTCTCACAGACACATTTGTTTATAAAATGATCGTCTGTCTGTTGTCTGATGCTGGGCAAGCACTGTGTCGAGAGCTTTCTTTGCTTAAAACAGCTCCATGCTGCGCTTGGAAATCCAGTTGAGGAGAAAAATGAGACTGAACCACGCTGTAAAATGTGCAGGCTGTAAAAACCAAAACAACGAGTGAAGCGGCCAAGAAAATAGGGTTCCAGACAAGGCTTGTTTTCATTTAATCTATCAGTTAATCTGTTAATAACTTTTACGATCGTCTGATTAATATCGAACAACAGCCATTACAGACATTCCAATTTTCTACGACAATCTGAATAGAAAGAGACCAGAAGGTATGGATGGGATGGATCCATGGCTCCAGACTAAATTTTTCACCACCCTGCCAGAACTATCCTGAAGCAAAACCATCCCAAAATCAAAATGCTGACTTTGAGCCTCTGTTGTACCATCACAGTTTGGTTAGGTTTAGGCGCTAAAACTACTTGGTTGGGTTTAGGCACTAAAACTACTTGGTTGGGTTTAGGCACTAAAACTACTTGGTTGGGTTTAGGCACTAAAACGTCTTGGTTGGGTTAAGGCACTAAAACTACTTGGTTGGGTTCAGGCGCTAAAACTACTTGGTTGGGTTCAGGCGCTAAAACTACTTGGTTGGGTTTAGGCGCTAAAACTACTTGGTTGGGTTTAGGCGCTAAAACTACTTGGTTGGGTTTAGGCACTAAAACTACTTGGTTGGGTTTAGGCGCTAAAACTACTTGGTTGGGTTAAGGCAAGAATTGTAATAAGCTGCTGCAAATGTAAAATGTAAATCTATAGGTCATTATTTGATATTGATGACCAGAATCCAGATTAAATAAGATTGTATCATCCAGAGTTATCTGTTTGTTGCTACTGTCTTCTCCTCACAATTTCTGCTGTGAATAATCATGAAATGATCTTGTGTTATTTATTGTTTTGAGTAGGTGTTGCTTTTTCTAATTGCTGTATTTCTCTAGTGGAGAACTCATCTCACTATATAGAGAAAAGTGGAAAGCAGCATCCCCAGTCAAGACAAACACACACAACATATAGCGTCTGAGTCATCAAAAACAGCAATTACACCATGTATCTTTCTCACTCATGTGCTATTTTTTTGGCACAATACCACACACAGTATGGAGTCATTGTTCAGTGGCTGCGTTCCCTCCCACCCGTTTACCCCTCTGTTTCATCTCCTCTTGTCTCTGTTCATTCTCGATTTCACCCGTCCAATCCCACTCGTCACGGTCCTTTCAGGCTTTCACCCGGCACCTCTATCTGTGTCCCCTCCCATCCTTCTCCATCACCATCATCAATGATTTCGTTTCCTCTCTGCCGCTCCCGTCTTCCCTTCAGATGTTGTAGCTTTGACCTTGGAAGGAAATCAGCAGTCATCACAGGCAAAGACCTATCAAAATGTAAATGATGACTGGTAGAGGCAGGAGAGTGGAAGCGGATGCGTCGCGCACCCAATGAGCCGTGTCTTCTGGGGCCAACCAAATCGATCCGGTGGGAGGGCTGAGAGGGGTTTTCCCAGAAGGCAAATAGTCGACCTGTCTGATGAAGTCACTGCCAGCTCTTCTCCTGGCTGTGGCTGGCACGGTGACCACCATGCACACACAGCTGGTCACACTGGGAGGACCTCATTGAGATGATGGCTGGTTTAGTAGCACTGTTGTCAGTGGTGACATAGACATATGTCAACTTTGTAGGTGGGGGACTTCTTTGCAGATTTGGAGCGACGTTAGCGTTTATCTGGAGTTCTGTTTGCGAACACCTGATGAATGTAATTCACTCTCTAGTCTGTTGCTTGGTTCCAGGCAGGTTAAGTAGATAACAGCTTCCTGCTGCCGCTGCTGCTGCTGCTGCAGGAAATGAGGTTGATGAGAATGCTGATAGTGAACCAAAACAATTAATCTACAGGACTGCCCTCCCAAAATAAACGAGAGCATCCGCTATTTCAGTCATTTCAAGTAAACGTGTTGTGTCGTCACCGTAAACCGGCAATTCGCTGCTTAACCCTACAGGTTTCTCTGAACTGAAGCTGTCTGTCCTGCTGTGTGTTTAGCTCTGTTGGCTCTCAGCTCCATCAGCTCAACACTCTGCAGGACTGTGCTGTCCACAGTCTGCAAGCGGCTAACTAGCTCCCCTCCTGCTGACTTCAGCATGGATTTGTTTTTCACAATGTAGCTTTATTGGGGAAAAACAGGTTGCTATTAATAGAGTTCACCACATCTTTTTACATCTTATAAGGTCTCGTACTGAGTTGGCTGCCTATCACTGTGAGCAGCACAGATATCCCTAAATATCCATTTTAAAAACAACTTTATTTTGAGAATCGCCTTAACTCCTTATCGCCTCAGATCAGAAAATGCTTATTAGCGTCGTTGTGGAGGGCGTGGTGGACCAACAACGTATTCTGACGTCTAACTGTGAGGCTTTCTTAAAATTTGTGAGCTCTGAAACAAAACAATAAGCTTAAAGACACTGCAATGCTCTACAGGGCTAAGATGAGCTGTGACAATGTTCTATTTTCTATCTATATTTGCCTCTAAGTGACATCTTTAATGCTGAAATATCCAAAGTGTTATAATACCACAATTACTTATTAGTAGTTTAGGAAATGAAAAACGTATAAACACTACAATATATCAAAATGTCTAATTTAAAAAAAATAAAAATAAAAAAAACAGTTATAATATCATGCCCATGTCCATGGAAAGTAGTGTGTGATAGACCAAGCCTGAACCAGTACATTCAAACTGTGTCTTGTCAGGTTTGAGCTGAGATAATTCCTCTCCATATAAAAGAGGAGATGACCGAGGTGCAGAGGCTTTCTGAGCAGTGCCCCCTCCCCCTCAATAATCACCCTCCTGCCCTCCGCAGAACGGCAGATACTTCCTCGAGATTAAAATTCAGATTTGTGACAAATGTATTTAGCAAAAAACCTTATCGGTTTGACCTCCATCAGCAACCGTGGAAACAGAGTCACAGGGGTCGATTCATGACTGGGGTAATGTGGAGAAGCAGAAGCAGACACAGAAGAGGGAAAAGGCTCACCTTCATTTGCTTTCAAATTAATCTTGAGTTTTCCTGTGTTTGCCATTGAAAGTATTATAAATCTGATATATACTGACCCACTTGTATATTTACCTCCCACTGGAAAAGCTAAAATCCAGTTAATGAAAAGATAAGGGATGTGTAACTTCCTTTTACAATTTTTAAAAGATGGCCAGCTCTTAATTGCAGTCCATTTTTGTGCACCAAACAATCTGAGCGATCTGAGGAAGTAATGGCCATCTTTTGTTTTATAAAAAGGGAGGTGGAGACGATCAGTCTGTCAGGTAATATATGAATGAATTTGGGAATCCACTCATTGCCCAGAATCAACTTTCTGTTAGTCACGCTCACATTACAGGTGGTTCAACACTGATTCAGAATCAGATGTCAGGATTTTAAACTTAATCCATGATAAATTATGATCTGATGATCTTACTCTCTTCCGAGCAGATTCATGCTTCAGTCAGAGACCGGGAGGAAAGAAGGTAGATGACTTTTAGAACGGCGACTATGAATACGAGGTAACTGTTGGGCAGCTGAGAAAAAGCACGGGTTCTTGGAAATGTCACCAGGAAGGACAAGGCCCATTATAATATGTCCTTTCCGTAAGGACAAAGAGGTCAAAGCAAGCCATCTGTGTGTGTGCGTGTGTGAAAGAGAAAGGTATATGTGGTGTATAGCTTCCTCTGGCAAGATAATTGTGCCGTTATCTAATCTTGTGGTGTGACTTTGTTTGTGATGAGAGCAAATAAATGTCTCCTTGTGTGTGTAATATAACCTGATTACCGTCCATCCTCTTCCTTTGAGCCACAGTGACCTGTAGCTGACACTTCTGCCAGACGCTGGGCATGATATAAGGAAAATCTCTATTATTGTTCGGATCAATATCGCAATCTAATTTAACTAAATCGAGACTATTTTGTATGATTGACCTCCAGGCCTGTCTTTGTAGTCACCATAATTTATAGTATCTCATGATTGCAATATTTTTAATAAACAGAATGAAATCAAGTCATTCAGTTAGTTGTCGATGTGTCCTCTCAGGGTTCTAAACAATCACTCAGAGAAAATTAATCTTCTAAGTAAACCTGTCAGCTTTTCAATGATGGACAAATGTAGTGACATTCAGTATATTAAATTGTGGCATACTTAATTCTACTCTCTGAACCTTAAATGAACTAAGAATTGTCTGACAGTATTCGATATTTCACTGGCCGTTTACAGCTCTGCACTCTAGCTGTTTAAGCTTAAGTTAATGTTAGCTTCACGGACGGGCGTCACAACACACTCCGAGTCCTGGAGGCTCTGACGAAGGACACTTAGAGTAGATTAGCTAGAACGGTTCTGACAACTGTGTTCGCAAACTGTCACGTACACGGGACAACTGCCAGGTGACTGCTAGCTACTTCTCTTTTTTTCTTTTTTTTAATAATTTCTCTGGCCTTTTCTTGAATTTATTGAAAGGAAAAGGCAAAAAAAAGACAGGAAACAGGGTGGGGGTGACACGCAGCAAAGGGCCACAGGTCAGATTCGAATCCTGGGCCAGTGCAGTGGAACACCAGCCTCTGTACATGGGGCTCCCTGTTACTAGAGTGTGCGCCCCATGTGTTTTTTATCATCACTGTTTCTTTATTGCCTGTATATGCATGCATACACCCAGTGTGACACATCTGCAGCACCCTGCGCAGGGTTAAAGACAGTTAAAAACAATCTTAACCCCCCCAGATAATGGCAGTGTTGATAATGTACTGTAGGTACTGTGGCTTCAAGTGTCGTAGCTGCTATTACGCCAAAGAACAATCAACACACACGCACACACGCACCACACAAGCTTTGTTTTATTACTCAATCTAGCTCCATTACGGCGCGTCTCCTGCTGTGGAAGTCATCTGAAGGTCTTCTTTAAATCTCTCTACTTCATTACCTGGAAGCTTCCATGCGACGGCGGAGCCCGATGGATCATTATTAGCCCTAACAGTTCGCTCCACAACATTTAGCAGCCGCTCCGTTCCAGCGGCCGCCTCTACTATTACTCCGCTCGCCTGTTCGCGCATTACAGCTGGAGCGCGGTGACTCAGGCCAGCCATTATGTTCAGGAGAACAGCGGGACGTCTGCAGGCTTGATGTCAACATGCAGTGTTGTTACTCATCCCTTACACAGTGATCTACGGATCTGATGGATTTAATTTATCCTCGCCGGAGATGGAAGACCTCTTGCGACGTTTAATGGGAGCAGATGAGTATGGGGAGCAGCATCCTCGACCCAGACTCCATCACCATTAGAGATGTCACTACAGAATACAAACAAATGATGATTTTAATAAAAGGTTATTTAAGGATAACATAAGAGAGTAAAGTGGAGACAGAGAGAGAGAGTTAAGACAGAAAGAAAAGGCAGCAGCCTCTTAACACTAGCTCAATGTCCCTGATCTGATTGGTTGCATATTACAAACCCCAATTCCGGGACGTTGTGTAAAACATAAATAAAAACAGAATACAATGATTTGCAAATCCTTTTCAACTTATATTCAATTGAATACACTATAAAGACAAGATATTTATTGTTCAAGCTGATAAACTTTATTGTTTTTTTGCAAATATTCACTCATTTTGAATTTGATGCCTGCAACACGTTCCAAAAAAGCTGGGACAGCGGCAACAAAAGACTGGGAAAGTTGAGGAATGCTCAAAAAACACCTGTTTGGAACATTCCATGGGTGAACAGGTTCATTGGGTATGAAAGGAGCATCCCCGAAAGGCTCAGTCGTTCACAAGCATGGATGGGCCGAGGTTCACCACTTTGTGAACAACTGCGTGAGCAAATAGTCCAACAGTTTAAGAACAACGTTTCTCAGCGTACAATTGCAAGGAATTTAGGGATTTCATCATCTACAGTCCATAATATCATCAAAAGATTCAGAGAATCTGGAGAAATCTCTGGAATTGGAATTGGGGTTCGTACGAGCAAAGGCCTGCAAACACAAAATCACTTGAATCTGCAAAGTCAGTCGTAGCTTCAATTATCAAATAAATATAGTGGAATTAAAAGCACATCAGTTACCTCCAAAATATAGTGAAGTGGAAGTGTTAAGGAGTAAATGGAACTACTGAAGTGAAGTACAAGTACCTCAAAATTGTACTTAAATACAGCACTTGAGGTGACTGTACTTACCAATATTCCATCACTGTTTTTTCTAAATTTTGACAATAAGCTTTGCAGCTTGATATCAGTTATTTCCTGCCTCATCTCCAAACTACAGGTCCAGTATCAGCCCGCTGGTTGGACCCTGACGCAGAGGGCGATGACAGCTCCAGTGGTGAATTCATCAGCGAAAGCATTAAAACGTGTCCGTATGTGTTCACGCCGGAGGCTGCGGGCTGAGAAGTCGTACATCATGTGAAGATAACACATCTGCCAGTCGCGCGACTCGGTGTCATGTTGTTGTGATATTGCACCGGAGAGCGATGTTTACCATAATTATGGGCCTGACTGTGATGGAGCCCCATCCGAAGCCTGAGGTGGATCTGCCGAACGCCACCCTACCTACTCCACAAGGTCGACTGTAATATCGCACAAATGATCCCGGTGAAGGATCCGTCTCGGTGAAAGTGTCTCTGTTCCTGAACGCAATCCATTACTTCAGAAAACCCATTAATATACAGATGTTAAGGCTCACACGCACACTGACAAAAACAGGTTAGAATGGAAAGCGCGAGAGGTAAAGACATGAAGACATCACAACATTACAGAGGAGCCGCGCCATTTGCATCATGCGTCTTTACCGTGCCGCCCCGAGTCGGCGTTCATCAGTCATGCAACGGCAGGCCTCGAGCAGAAAAAGGAAATGAAAAAAAAAAGTGAGATTACAACCGAGTTTTGCGAGGCGCTGATAGGAGGTAAACAATCTGGAGAGGAGAGGATTGAGGAGGAGGGAAGGGGAAGCAAGGTCACCGTCCTTACGTGTGCTGTAACGTGTTTGTAGGTGGAAGTGTTGGTTTATTGTGGCTCTGGTGGGTTTTTATAGAGACACACAGGAAGTAAGATAGCAGTACGTTAGACGACTTATTGTATTGTTTATTTTTCTTGGTGGAAAGACACAAAGGAAGGCATAGGCATCTACATGCTCTACATTTTCATCAAATTTATAGAGTGAGTTAAAAAGAGCCATTACTATTCAATATACAATTGATATGATTGTCAATATTTTCACAAAATTTACCAGGAAACACGGCAGAAATCATTTATTAAGAGGCCCTGGGGCAAAAATGTATAGTTTGGCCCCATCGATCCCGTCTGCACGACAGCTTCATTATTTCTCTGGACCAGGGGTCTCAAACTCAGATTAATTTGGTGCCACTGCTGGTATTGTCATCTTGTATAGGGGCCACTTCAGCGTTCAAGTACTACAAATATTTCTGAAAATGCAGTTCTTTATATCCATCGTTAACATACTAATATGAAAATGCAGACAGCAGTTTGTATACACTTTTATATGATTAGTTTTGAACAGTTGGTGTCATTTTGCTTTTTAAAAGATCAGTAGTCCAATGACGGACACTACTATTACAAACTGCCGGAGGCATAAACTCTGTGCAGCAGCGGGGCCAGCAGCAGAGTCACAGCGCAGAGTAACAGGAGTCACATTTAACTTTTAGCATAGAGAGAGTTAAAAGAGCTGACTGACAAGACGATGGCGGAGGATTTGTTGCCAAAGTGAAAACAAAAGCTCCTATTTCACCATATGTTGCTTTTAAATTCAGTTATAATTGAGAACCTGATAACGTTAATGGGGGAAAAGGAGGATGGCGGCCGACCCAGCCTACAATCCCAGAGCATCAGCATTTGACAAGTTTGGAAACCCAAAGTGTAAGTATTAGGATCTTACTAACAGGAGCCTTAAGGAAAAATGAAAAAAAAATATTGATAAAATAAAACACATTTTCAAGTCAGTGTGTCCTGTTTCTGATCAGTCGTAGCAGCAAGTCATGTAAGTCCCTTTTGAGCAATTTCAATCTGGTTGAAAATCATGACAAAGCAGACAGGAAAGAGATTAAATAAGAGAAAACACCAAAAGCAGATTCTGATCACGAGGGTTGTAATTGTACATGTATTTGTCCCCAACTGTCACGGTTTGCTGCACGCAGTCATACGAAGAATCCACCCGACTGTCACACAATGATGGGAGCATATGTCAATGGGCAATAGTGTAAAATCTGTTTTCCAACCGCCATCAAACAACAAAAGTAGAAGAAGAGAACACTGTGACTGATGGTCACTGTGACTGAACACAGATGGTGTTTACTTCGCCATTTCTCCTTTATGTTCCTACCTCTACTGTGGTTGACTAGGCTACGTAGTTAAATTGTTTGATTTGTCTGTTTTAAGTGCATCTGTTAATAATTCCAACTTTGTTGTCTTGTAGAGCCCGAGTTGCCACTCCAAAGCGACTTACAGTAATTCATACATACAATGATATACTGATGGCAGTGGCAAGGTGCCGACCAGCACATCAGGAGCAGTTTGGGGTTCAGTATCTTGCCCAAGGACACTTTGACATCCAGGGGAATCGAACCAGCGACCTTCCGAAATATTCCGAAAGATTGATGCTGCAGTCGGCTTCTGTGAAAAAGGGACTCGGTGCTTATTCTCCGCGGAGCAGAGCGTAAGAGCCGCTTCTGGGACGCCGCTGAAAGGCTGCATGGCACAGCCGGTGGAAGCACTGTCTAGAACCGCCGCGATTCGCTCCAAAGATCGCATCACGGCCATGACGGTCCCAATGGAAACTTGGGGTTACACCACTGTCTGTTGAAAGTAAATGAATTCGGCAACTTTTTGTTGCTTTTTTTCAGTTGTACCGAGCTTGTACCAAACCGTGAGCCAAAAAACCGAGGTACGTTCTGAACCATGACTTCGGTGTACCATTATACCCCTAACTGATCACACAACAATCTTTAAAATAGTGTTGAAAATATAGCCCTTTGTGCGCCTGGTACGGTAAGTGTGAGTTGTGTGCATTCTGACCATATGTTCTTCTTTTAAGTCCCATTAAATGTGCAGGAAATGGCAACAAACGCATTTGCATAGTTCATACATCAGCATCCAGTAATTTAAATTACTGCATGTAGATGAGGGTGTTTAACACAGATGTACTGTTTGTTGTGTACCATTGCCGTAGAACTAACACCATAAACACAGATCAAGGCAGGTTAATTATACAGTGTATAACGAGTTTTGTGCGTGAGTAGGGAGGAATATATAGAACCACGGCTGGATTAACGTGCTTGGGGGCCCTGGGGGTAAAAACAAACTGTGCTGTACGAATACAATTCTATCAGGTGCAGTGTACATAACAGAATTCTCATGGTATCAGCATTAATTAGTTTATATCAAATCCATTGTCCATAGAGCCCCAGAGAAACCTCCTATGCCGCTATAAATAATAATTGTCTTAAGACTAGATTTCTAGATAAAGAACAGGTCCCAGATCACTAGAGACCCGCCCTTTGGTCATTTTAGCTTTCAATGACACATTTTGCGGTTGGTCGTATTATCACAAACCCACCCGACACGCAGCGGACTTGGACGCGCGGTCGGTAATCTTGATGCAACAGCAACACATCGGTTATCGCCGATGTCGGGGAGTGTTCGAGACAGGCCTACGGTTGTGCCAGACAGACACATTTTGGACAATACAGATAAGAAACGCTCACGGCAGCCAAGCGATGAACAGGGTCAGGAATCTATTTGGATGTTTCCTAGCAACAAGGCGGCCCTGTATGACTAAGCTGAGGGGGGGGAACCTGTAGCGCTGTTAACTTAAAGACAAGCTGTGTAATGATTTCTAAAAGGTTATATGGTAGTTGGGTTGAAAGAAGTGAAACTGTGTTTATTTTGGAAAAGGTTTGTTAAGAAGGTTACAGGTTATCTGATCATTAAACCGCACTAACCTGACATCTGACCTTTGTTCGGTAGGGAGTGGGAGTGTAAAACAGTTTTTGTCTATCGCTAAACTTCCCGGATTGCCAGCGGTGCAGATAAAAATCGAAGCTGTGATGTTCCTCACCCTCCTCCGAAGACAGCCAGCAGCTTGTCGACTCAGTTCATTTCTGCCTTTGATGTCTCCCGGATGATCGGCGGCGAGCTTGTCAACTGTGACGACACCGTCTCCGCTAAACTCCAGATGACTCCCGCTATCACAGAGTTCTATTCAACAAGCGTCAGCTGCTGCCACCGCCGCTGTACGCCGTCAGCTCCTCCGTCACACTCAGGATGTATGAAAAAAGTAATAATGGAAAGGGAAGAAGAGGCAGAGAGATGAGCCATTATCAGACACCTTGAAGGAAGTGACATTTACTGGGACTGGAAAATCGAATTCAAACTCCGGCGGCCTTGAATTGACCTTAAGCGCACAGCTCAGGCACCAAGGTGTCCCAATGCAAACCTTTATACTTTTCAATTCCCCATATTTCTGTACCGTCCATTTAGTTTTTTATGACCTTTACCAAAACCAAATGGGCACAATGAGACTTCAGCCACAGACCTGATGTAGAGTCACCGACTGTCAACGCCAGAAACGTCAAACAGTCCGACCACCATGTTTCTCTACATATCTGTAAATCTTCAAATAAACAAGTTACAGATTTCACATATCTATATAATAAATCAACTGCCGGCTTTCTAACCCAGAAGTGACTGTTGTTGTGTACACAGCTTGTGTACTTTGTGTTAAGCACACCAGCATCTAAGTTAATTTGCAAGTGGAGTGTTTGGGGCTTTGTGGGCACAACAGCAGTGGATGTGTCTACTCAAATATTCAGAATCAATATGTAAGGCAAGTTTATCTGTATAGCACAATTCAGACACAAGGCGACTCAAAGTGCTTTACAGAGGCGTGAAAATTACATTAAAAGGAATTTAAAAATTGCATTTAGAATTGAAATCACTTCAGTATAAAGCAGGGGCAAACAGAAAGGCCTTCAGTCTTGATTTATCGATATTTCAATATCTTGCATCACGTTCATAACCTCACTTGAGTTGCGTGAGTCACATACTTATTTTGACCCAAGACACAATCTTTTCCTTAAAGGGGACATATGTGGTTCTTTGAGAAGAAATTCAGACTCAGAATTTTAATGGTTACAATAGTGATGAGGTAATAATGCACCTCAGAAGTATTGTTTTCCATAAGTGAATAAAGAAGCTGTTCTCAGGGGAATATAAGGTCCCCAGAACACTGTTTGAAGCTAGAGAGGTGGCAGGGTCCGCCAAATATAAACAGTGTGAGATTGTTTTGCCCTTGATTCAGTTTGTTCATGAAAACGAAGATAATTTGTTCACTTCATTGTATTCAGGGTTTGCAGTTTCTTTTCGCATTAAAAAAAATCAGTCACTGCAGATCTTTCTCTTCTGATCAAAGTTTCTTCCCCAAAACTACGTCATGCACCTTTAAGCCAGCCTCTGTATCTGACTCTCCTTCGAACAAATGAAACATTCACTTGACAATCCAAAAATCAGCTGTAAAAACATTGTTGTTTCTGAATAATAACTTGTAACTGCAATCCGAAGCTCAACCTGGACGAACAGCGTCGAGGTTGTTGCAGTGATTCACGCGCTCTCCTGTCACCTTTAAAGATGACCGTGGCGCCCGCTCTCGCTTACTCGATACAGCGTGATGGCTCAACAGCCAGCCAGTGATTTAATGAAGACGGAAGAAGGTCTTCATCTGAAGTGTGAAATAATCCTGACAGTTAAGTTAGTATTTTGACAACACTGCTTAACACCTACTAACATCCATTGTTACAGAGCGCCGGGCTGCAGCCTGCTAAGGTGTTTCGCTGTAGGTGGTGTTTTTGTTTTTCTTGCATATTTAATTCGCATTTTTATTTTCACGGCGGCTTTCGCTCTATTTCTTTTTTTATCCGGCTTCAAAACGGTGTTCAGGGATGCTGCTGGACTTCGGGTGGAGACGGGAGAACTCTCTCCATGTTCTCAAGTGCATTTTACTCAGCACTTAAACTCAGAGTGGGACGTTTACGCACAAAATACAAAAAATGTCTGCAATTAAACGATAAAGCGTCGTGCGTGGCGCGTGCGATGCGTTTCACACAGTCACGGAGGGCTACACCTGTCAGCGATGATTCACAAGGGCCTGGAATCTCAATTTACACGCTTTTCGTTTTTTTAAAATGTTGAACGACACTCTGAGGCTTCACGGGCCTGCATATTATCTTGTCAGCGCAGATAAACAGACTGTGGATCAGCGTTGAGTTATCAAGCGCTCGACGCAGCTGTAATGAATGTGCGCCGGGCTGCTGGCAGATGGGATTGATGAAGACTGCGAAGGTTTTTCGCGGCGTCGTTCCGTGTGAGATTTTCAGGTACATGATGTACAAGAAGCAAGATCCTTCGCTTGCTCGTGTGTGTGTGTGTGTGTGTGTGTGTGTGTGTGTATAAGTAGTTTTTTTTCCCTTTTTGTTCAAATCAAAGTTAGAAACAGACATTCAGAGGGAGAACGGGTGCGAACAAGGCTGCGATCGCACCTTATTCATCAGTATTCCCTGTTGTAATCCGTAGCTGGTGACAATCCGACCTGACAGCGGCGCTCCGAAGGCGAGCGACAATAACAGAAGACATCACATCTGTTTCTGCCGCTCAGCCTCCCCCTCCTGTCTCCGCCGCATTCCAGTTTGCGTTTAACTGAGCCGATACGTCTCCTCGAATACCAATCAAACCGCTGTTTGTCTTTCTTCCGATTCACGTGTCTCATCGTCCTCCACGGAGCCAAAAATTACAACAGCTGTCTCAGGTGAGTGAAGAGTTATTTATTGTCGTGGCAACGCCAACACCTTATGATGCCAGCGTTAAAAATACAAATCGCATGTGGGTAACTTGCTTCGACGTGAGGATTATCGGGATGTGTCACATATCAACACATGAAAAGGGGCGTGGCTGCCTTTTTGATGCTCAGGCCGGTTGGAAAACATCAGATCTGTGTCGCACGCGAAGGCAAAAAATGAAATTTGGGACAGTTTGAGGAGGCATGTAGACATGTCACAGGTTGATAAGACGCCATCAGACGAGCAGGCCGAACGCTACAGCAGCGTACAGAAGCTGCTGACGGAGAGGACGAAGGAGACGCTGCCGTTAACAACAAGTAGGTGACAGCAGAGTGTGTGTGTGCGTGTGTGTTGATTAGCCAGAAGTGTCGCCAAAGTCAAATTTGTTCACCTCTCTGTCGCCACCTCGATTACACCAGAACCGCGCACAGACGACGCTGACAGGAGGAATGCCTCGGTTCGCACCGCCAGAAATGGGGGGCCAATTACGGCGGCCAGTTACCATGCCGACGGGAGGCGGTCCCCTTCTATAAAAAGCCGGTAGTGTGTTACTTTACATAATTCCAGTCACTTTGGATTTTCCACCCCGCTCCTCCAGACGGAGGGAGCGACATTACCGCAGCAGGTTGAAGGGGGGCACGTCCAATCGCTGCGCCGCGGCGCCAGCAGATCCTCGCCGTCACTTCAGACCCGCAGCTCGACACGACGCAGGCATGTCATCTCCAGATCCAGGGTCTTTTTTATCTCCAATGTCGCTGATGGGAGATGACAGCCGACCGAGTCTGAGCTTCGACTTTACTGCAGATCATCCAAAGCGCTCTGTGGTGGCTCTTCCAGACGTATCAGACGTATATTTCTCTTTCAATTCATCACACTTGGTTTTACACCAGGTTCTCACCACATCTATTAACACATGGCCACACCAGTGTTTCATTACCAGATAGGCAGGAGTGGGACTGCATCCATCCCCCACCTTCCAGCTAAATTACCTTGTTAATATGTCTAAATATAAAGGCTTCCTTCTGGATCCTTGGGGGTGAACACTTGTGGCAATGTTCCAGGGTTTGATTTCAGTCAAGAGAGACTAGTGAATGAATGTTTATTACAGCAGATGATGTGTGACAAAGAGTCTTGTCAGCAAGATTTTGGCGCTCAGACTCTACAGGGAGATGTTGATGACGATCGAAGGCCGTCTGCCCTGAGCAGCAGTAAGGAGAATCCCCCCATGGAGTCCAAACGCCGGCGGTGGTGGCAGATGACTCTTCTGAGGCCGATGAAACGATGCAGCTGATGAAGCTCGCGAACGTGCGAAGACTGGCTGGCGATGAGGGGAGTCGGAGGGCAAGCGCAAAAAACAGCAGCGTGAATGAGCTTAAGGTGGGGAGACAGTCGTGTTTAAAAAGACGGCAGTGAGATGATCGGCCAACAGCGAAGGTGTGCTGCCGTGACGCTGAAAAGACGCGACTGGCTGATGTGAGCAGCTGATATCAATGACAGGAGCGTGTGTGAGCCATGTGAATGACAGGGTGGTATGAGAAATTAAATAAAGACGACGTTGCAATAGAGTAGTTCAATGGAGCTTCATCATCATTGCACAGTGTGACCAACATTCATCCGTTGGCTTTTTAGCTTTTAGATACAGCTACTATATGTAACAAGCTGATGGTGCACAAAGCGTAAATGGGATGGATCGAGCGCTAACTGGTTAAATAACTGTGTAAGGCTATGGGCGCTGTTTAAATGGGCTAAGGCGCAAGTGTGTTTGGGCATGTCCAACTCCATTTTGCTCGTTAAACAGAGGATAATATGGACAGAAATTAGCTGTGGGAGTTTTTTGGGTCTTCTCCAAGGGACAGGTATGTGATGCTTGGGGTCGGCAGCCGGCCTCCTGAGAAACTCCCAAGACACTGTCTTAAATGGATTGAAGAAGCTAAAAGTTTTATTCCGTCCTGTCAATTTTAAAAGTGCAGCTTCAAGTTTCGATGCTTAAATGTGCCACGACATTTGTCACTGACATTACTGTGTGCATGGAAATGTGAAATCCAACCTGCCTGTGGAGGCACATCTTACTGTCTGAAAAATGCACTCTTTTAATATGGCAGGAAAAATACAGCGCCTTTGACTTCAGACCAGCTTTCTGTCGGTCTATGGCGCGGTCGCTTTCTGCTGCCTCAAGATAGCAACGCACCTGACCATAAGTCATTTCAAGACCGACGTGGTTAGGGGCGCACCGGTGGGCACAGGTACGATTGCTATCTACACAACGTGGACGCTGGGCGTGAAAATGACAGCTGCGTCAGTCTGCTGCGAGACACACCGCTAACACAACTAAAAATACTTCTGCTGCAATTACTATTTTTAAGCCACCCATCAGGAACGATCTTACAAATCATTCCTCACTTGAAATCTGAGTATTCATCAGCGTGTTAATTCAACAGACTAACTCTTTAACAGCAGTCTCACTGGGATTGGAGAGGCAGCACCTTCTTAACATTAATGACATTGTGATTAAGATTTTTTTTCTTAAAAACGATATTGAATTCACGATGGCAGCGCACTAAGAAATGGAAAGTGTGATAAATGACATGCAGTTGGCCAGGGAGCCCTTAGAGCGAGTGTTTCCGTCACCGCCTGATTAAAAGCCCTCACGCCGTCGCGCACACTCATTCTGGCATCGACGGCACTACACGTTCCTGAAGTGCGTCTTGAGTGCGAGTGAACATTTTGGCGCGGTCCTTCCCGTCGCATGTCCTCACCGCCACTTTGTTTCAATGACCATCAGGAAAAGCATTCAGACTTTCATCTAATGACTTCAGGAATACACATCTAAAGTCAGTGAAGTCTTCCACATCCAGTCAAATGTGGAGAGGTTGTGTGTCTGTGAGTACTTCATGGGAGAAAAATCTACAGCCCAGGATAAGATGTCGTACGTAGCTTGTATAAAGGTTAGGTACGATAAGGTGTGGATGAGGGCTTAGTGACGTCTGATCCATGAGTTTATATCTCTCATGGTCTTTTCAAGCTTAGCAGTTTGGAAGCTGCTGCAGATATGTCTACAAAACGGATCTCTGACAAACCAAGGCTGCCGTTTACGTAAACTCTTAGGATGGCCTGTGATCTATCTTATTTGTTGTTAAACAGATAACCGTGTACGGGAGGGGTGCTTCCTGAGCTGTGGATATGATCTGAACATTGGGGAGGTTCGACAGGATTAACTCAACAACGCGCCGTGTACGCAGTCGTGCTGTTATTTTGCTCCTCCGCGATCATGTTCGTATGAACTGCTTCAACGTAATCCATCGGCGCCCCTGAGTCTTCTTCATCTCTCCCGATTGGTCGAGCGAGCCGAGATTCCGCAACATACTCGACCTTTGAATCCAAAAAAACAGTGTTTGAATAATATAAAATATTGATATGCACGGTTTCACATTCATCCCTGAAATCATTTTCTTGGATTGTTTCTTCAGAGTAAAAAAAAAAAAATCGGAATGGAAATGGTAAATGTCACGCTTGTTTGATGTGAGGAGCACTCGCACGTCCTCACTTCCCAACTTTCTCCTCTTGCCTCGGGACGTGTGTTTTGATGCTAATTTATGCATTATGAATTATGCTGATACGAAATGTATTTGGCAAAGCTGAGAAATGTGTGGAGCGTGCAGCACAAACTACCGAACAACAGGAAGGAGATTTTAAACGTGACACTAAAAAGGTACTTTCCTACTGATTTTGGTCAGAGATTATACGCACACGAGCCAAAAAACATGTTTGTGCTTCACGCTAAAGTAGAAATGCAGATGCGTTTCCATTCCACATTATTCTTGGATGGGGAACGGGCTTGTCTTTGCAAGGCGTCCTCCATTATGGAAATATGCTAATGTAATCACAGTAAACTGATTGGTTATGAGCACAATAGCAATTACGTGACGGTTCTGCCAGTGTGAATCCACTGTGACTGAGCAGGAACACTTAACGTCTGACCAAACACAATGCTTTCTGCTTTGGTCACTGACATTCAAGCAGTGTTGGCTGTCAGGTCACCAGATGTGCGTCCCTGATGGACATAAGCATCTACAATGCGTTGAAAAAGCCAAGATCTGCAGGGATTGACCACATGATTGTAGTTCTAACGCCAGCAGATCTTTGTTTTACCTTTGTGACACATTACAATTTAAAGGTTGCACTAATAAATTTACATTATATCAGCTGAGCTCACTAGTCACAATAGAAACTACTCAGCATTCAAAAACATAGAGCTCTGAAGAGGCTTTATGGAGTCTTAGAAAAGAAAATTCACACAGATTTAGCGTTGAGTAATACCTGCATTATGATCTGAGAGTGTGAAGTTTGAAAGGGAGAGAGATTTTTAGGAGATGCTCAAACTCTAACAGCTGCCAACACTGGTTCATGTGGCTATAGCTGGCAAACGTCAGCTAACCGCGGGCTAACATAAAGAGTGACAGGTAACACAACGCAGTGAAAAAGAAGACCGGTGGCTATGTGAATGTGTGGTGGAAGTAAATAAATGTATTGCATCGACAGACTCTTTAAAACCTAAAAACATGCTTTTTGTGCGTCTATAATCAGCACATGTGGTTTCATCGCATATTGATAATGTTATTGAAATTAAATACTTGTGTCTACATTGATATATTGTCATAATTACTCTCCTCTCAAATGTCACACACCTGTGGTAACACCTGTAGAACGATCAAACTCGGGTTTCACTTTTCAAAATACTAATAATAGAAAAAAATAAAACCACCCTTTATAGTGTAATTTAAAGATGTACTCACAATCTTGACAGATTTTCAGAAGTGTGGATGACTTCATTCTTAATGTGACGTCACCAGTGCAATCTTTGAGATGTACCTGTTTTTCTAGCCAGTTCCCACAGTAAGATCAAGATTGGCTTTATTTATCGTACAGCGAGGAAATCACTTGCTACAACAGCTCGAGATGCAACAGTACAGGAAAAAAAGAATCAGAAGAATATGCGTTAAAGTTAAATAGAAAATGAATAGAAAAACACAAGAAGCTCTAACCTACTTTTGTATTACATTTATAATGTTGTACTATTTATATTGTGTACATACGCACATTGATTGATATATGAACTTCACCTGTTACGATGTTTCTTAAAAAGAAAAAGGTTTTTTTTTCATTCGGTGGCGTAGATTTGTTGGTCCAGGTGTGTTTGATGGCATTTTGAGGGACGTCTGTCTCCACAACCCTACATAGGACAGCCTCCCCCATTGTCCTGTAAGATAACCTGATGAAGGTCTAAGTACTGAAACGTTGTTGCTGTTGTCAATAAATGAATCGCAAGTGAAGTGGACAGTGTGCGGGAGTCTGTTTCCTGATTTTGTCGGCCTTGGGTCTTCTCCTAAGGTGTGCAAAAGCTGCACTCTGGAAATGTGGATCTTGAAATTGATATTCTACCCTCAGTATGGAAAGAGCGACAGTTTACCTTAGATAGTAAAACAGCGCTCTCTCTCTCTCTCTCTCTCTCGTCTCTCTGTCTCTCTCTCTCTCTCTCTCTCTCTCTCTCTCTCTCTCAGCCCCGAGCTTGTGTTGTTCAGTAACACAGTGTTTCTACTCACTGTTATGAGCTTTCAGTAATTTTCCGGGGGAGGAAACAAAGCAATCAGAGGTACTCGTGTGATGTAGTGGAGACCCAGTGACTAATACAGCAGTTAATCTGGCCTCCTCGTAGACTGATGTGCTTGCTATTTATAGGACAGACTGGGGATTCGTTTGTTGAAAGGAACTTTATTTCTCTGACCTCACACTTTCAGAACTCCTATTCCGGATTAATTAAAGCGTGTGAGCGTGCCTGAGAGTTTGTTTGATTCGGAGGCGTTCTCACCTGCGTTCATCTTTTTTCTCCCGACCCCTTCGCGACGGGCCGGGCAGCAGCTGCGCCGAAGCTGCGAGGATTTCTCCACACCACAGACATGGAGCTTATTAATCTCGCACTGGTGTCAGCCTGCTGGCAGTGATTTAATGAGCCAATTAATGTTAAACAGAGGAGTCGCGCAGATTAGGAGCAATTCGTATGAAAAATGAATCCTTAATCGTGTTGAACATGTAGATGTTCCCTGTGCGCTCCTGTCCTTCACTGGAATTAATAGGGAGAGGTTATTCTGGATGAAGACCACTCCACCATCTATACACTGTGAGACCTGCAGAGACGATGAGTCTTGGCACGGAGTTCAAGCAAGTGAAAAAATACTGATAGGCCTTCTGGGGTCAGTGCTGGGCAAAATGCAATATATTACAGGTTGCTAGTTACGTCCATTTTAAAGTAATATGTTACATTTCAATAATACCGTCTGTATAGAGTAATATATTACTTATTACACTACAAAATGCCCAGTTAACCTATATAGAACAATTAAACAGCCTAGGTCCTAGGACACAGGGATGAGTAGGCAGGCAAAGGATCAAAGTCTGATATAGTAAGGATAGGAATAAATATTTTTAATTGTAGGCTTATGTAGGAATATGAAATACAATAGACCTATACCTTCAATGATGTAGCCCATAATGACATGACGAGACAAAAACCTGTTTTTCTGTACCTTTTTTATTTTAGTCCACTGAATAAGGAATGCATGGACATATAGTATAGTATGTGATTCAAGAATGTAAATTAAAGTGCGCTTGGAGGATCAGTCTTCATCATTAGGCTAATCTCAGTCACACAGAGACTGAACAAAGGACGTACAGGCTCGGCTATAATAAACACACAGAGCCTATATTAATGTGGTCATGTTGGTGTGGATGGATTCTTAAAAAAACAACAATAAATGCTTCACTTCGGTCGGTAAAAATAGTTTAAACATTTTAAATCAGAAGATGATCAACTTAATTCCTAAGTTAATTAAACCCAATCCTTAAAGGTGCAATATGTAAGAATTGGCCACCTGTTAAATTCATACTACAAGAGGCAGCATGTCACCAGAGTAACCGCTAACTGCTGCTAACTGTAACTGCCTTCAACTCAGTTAGCCATGCAGCTATTGGGACCGGGAGCTCAGGGACCAGGGGAGTGTTAGCTGATTTCAGTAAATCTTGGGGCAGATAGAAATAAGACTCAATAGTGACACGACGGCCGTTAGGGTAACTGCAGCCATCAGCCAAGCCGGCGCTGGAGCGCGCATGAAATAATATGGGTTTCCCAGAGCTAACCTAACATGCCAGATGGTTTCAAAGAATACTTGGCAGGTGAATGAACCATCTGCATATCACTGTCCAAATCACTGCATAATCACTGTCTGTCACAGGCTAAATTCTTCTGATCAGATCAACAGTTGGTAAATTAAACTCTTACCTAAGCCAGTCAGGAGAGGAGTGAATCGATCTTTTCCACATAAAAATGATTTCAAAGTTTTCTTTCAACTAAATAAACTCTGCCACATGATCATCACGTGATCTCACACACCCAGCTGCCTCAAAGGTGACCCCAGACGTGCAATATAGTCATTCAATAAATCAAAGTAAAAATTTGATTTTTAATTAAATAATTAACCCAAGTGTGACAGTTTGATTGTTCATAGATGGACCCTAAAGCTGACAACCAGAAGGTTAAACTACCACAGTGTGGTGTCGGAAACAATCTGGCGGTGAATGAAGAGTAGGCCAGGGGATTTAATCAGGAGTGATGAGGAGATTCACTGCAGGTGTGTGTGGCAAGCTCCAGTCCTCCAGGAAAGACAATCCACCCGAAAACTCCAAATCATGACACCAAGACCCACTCACTAGCTTTCCTCACAGCCTAACGTTAAAATACTGTTACTGTCAAAAGTTGGTCGTTCTACATCGGCTACAAAACCAACAAGTAATGGCAGTGCATGCAGAGACAGCAGCTTCGCTACTTACAGTTTCACTGCATTTTTGTCTTTGTAACTGTTCATTTTTTCGGCTTTGTTACCAGAACAGGTCTTGCCTGAGGCAGAAATAAATACCCCACCACTGGAGAAGAAAGTGTGCATTTTGGATTAGGAGCAGCAGACTTGGAGACGATCACTGCCCGTGGCATCTCTCAACAATTCAACCTCGCCAGTCGGACCGCCCCGAGGTTGAGAATTGATGCTTGGTGCTCAGATGCAGTCAAAGTGGATGGACAGTGTTTACCCGATGTTTTAATGTGAAGATGCTCACGATATTATCATCACCACCTTGCTGCGGCTGTTTACACCCACTCAGACTCAAATTTAAACAATGCATTAAAGAGTTATTTCCTGTGTGTTTAAATCTTTATGTTTTTTGGATGCAATGTTAATGGCCTAAACTGTATGTATGCTCTATGTCTGTCTTGCATGAAGGAGTTTGCAAACTTTATTTCTGATGCAACCTGTTGTATAATGACGAATAAATCACCTTGAACCTTGAAACAAAGGCTCATGGGAGAATCCTGTTACAGACTCAAAACCAATCAATATGTTGCCCATCACTTCACAAGGTCTTGTTGTCAATTTCCCCACACATCCACTGTTTGAGTTCTCCTAATCCTATCTTAAATAAAGGATATTCATATCTGTATCATATAAGGTCGGTCAGGGTTCGACCACTGTCCAGTTGTAGCACGGTTTCCCCTGCGAGTCACTCTCAAGGTGAAGAAAGACTCAATGTCTTCTGATGCCTTATAATTCATTGTCATTGAATGATGACAAACACACACACACCCTCAAGCTGTATACTCAATTAGGAAAATGGAATCTACATGATCGATCTGAAGGAGCAAACATATCTGTCCGATATCCCTCGGTGTCCCAGCAAACTACTGACCAATCACAGCCCTCAGACATGCCGGACATGATTTCCCTTCCATTATCTTTTCTCCTCTCAGCCTCTGTTCTCTGAGTCTGTCTGTAGAGAGTGAGGACGAGCAGCTCTCTTGGCCTGGCTCTTGAAAGACACCCATAATTTAATGATAATTCATATTTTTTCCTTTTTTCGTCAGGAATGTCTGCGGTCTATCAGATCATCTCAGCTGACATGGCTGCCAGGCTGACTCAGGCTGAAACATTTCTCTGGGTCCACTCAGCAACGTAGATCTGTTCTCCACCAGCTGATGGATATTGAAAGAGAGTATTTTAGCCCATTTCAGCTCTTTGTTTTGAAATATACAACCAGCGCAATTTTGGTTCAGCATCAGGAGCCTGTACTGCTTCCTAGGCTCTTCCATCTGCTTCCATATTTGTGGCAATTTTCTGTCACCATTTCTCTGACCCTGGCACAGGAGGAAACCGTTTCCATTCCTACAAAGCTCTGATAGGAGAAGTGAAGTCTCTCCCCTACCTGTAGACAACCATGGCACCTTATTTCATTAAAAATATTGAATCAGAGACTTTGCCAGACAACCTGTATGGAGCAATTTTAGGTTTTTCTAAAAAAACAAGTCTAAAGCTACTTCAGTTGTTTAAAAAAAAAAAAAACAGCTACAGCTCCAGAAATGTTTTGTGGACCACAAAACTTCAACTGGCCTTCCATCAGCATGAATTTTCCTTTTTGGGTGAACTTATCCTTTAAGCAAACGGTTCTTCTTCAAATGTAATTGATAAAGTATTGATAAAGACTGAAGAACCCCAACTAAAGACTCCAATTTAAAGGTCGCAGACACATTGGAAACCCAAAACCTTTCTAATCCATCTCCGTCCTCACTTTATCACCAGCAAACTATATTCTCTGTGACAGATGTGAGGCATGTGCAGTGCACAGAGCATTACAGGGCCATTACGGGACTGTGAGTCTGGGCGAGCAGAGAGGAATGACAGGGGTGGAGAAGTCACCTGACAGATTAATGAGATTGCCATCCAAGCTCCAAGACACCGCCGCTTGGTCCAAACCAAATCATTTAGCAGAGAGCGACCTGTAAAGAGAGATGTCAGTCCAGTCAGGACTGGAGAGGGAAGGCCTCAGAGCAATAAAATGATATGATTTCAGCCTACTTAAGTAAAACATTTGGATACTGTCAGAACGTCAAAAAAACTTATTCAAATTGGATACTGCTGGGGTTTTCAGATTGATTCAAGTCCAGGAGGCCATTTTCTCGTGAGAAAATTAACTTGCTCAGACTTGAAACATGCTTCGGATAAGAAATCAATAAAAGCTCTGGTAATCCAGTTTAGGAGGAGAATCGATTTGAAAAGTTTTCCAGGTTGGTGCGTTCAGGTGTCGGCAGCAGGCTGTCTGAGAGGCTCTGAAGGACTGACAAGTCGAGCCAATAAGACGAGCAACACGCAAACATAGGGAGATGAAAACGTAAAGGATATGGAATTCTGTTTGAAGATTAGCTGTTCTGTTTTTGGCTTTGAAAAATCATTAACAAGCATGTAGTAAATGAGTTAGACAGCACATAAAACATCTGTCGTGATTGAAGTGGTGAAGTAAAAATCTGTGCTGAGCTTTTAGAGATTTAAGCTATAAAAGGAATTGACTTCCTGTGTTTCATTGAATACAAACATTTGATGGCTGTTAACAAGTAGAACACAGATACAAGTTACTTCCATCAAAATTGTATTCAAACAGTTCGAGAGGTTTTTGAGCAATGATATCAAAACTAAAGGTCTTTACGATGGTGTCCCCTGCTAACACAGGCAGTCACACTGCTTATTTTGCTGAGCCCCGATTTGGAGGACGTAAACTTGGACAAGTACACAATTTATAAGAAGCAGAGTTGGTTTAGAGGCAGGATTGCTGTCATTTCATAAAAAACAATTTGGCAATTTGTCTGATTTGTTCAATATAGAAATGCTACCGCAGCTCGTTGGCGGACTCATTTTTATTGAGTTAGGATTACTTCTAATATGTAATACGTAGCTCCAGTCTGTAACTCAACCGCTGGAATCATTTCAGCCTCAGAGAAATACTTGTATCAATCTGCCTTTTCTTTGGAATTTTCCGCCACGCGACTCCCATGAGGCCTTGTCCTTCAAAAAGAAGAGCGATGGAGTCTATATTGGTGAGCTCATTCATCATTGATTCATATAGGCACACTATTTGTATGCAAATGATCCCTCATTTGGCTCTGAAATGGGCAGTTAATGGCGTTCTCGGGGCAATCTGTCATCCCGTGTACTTGACAAGGCGTTCTCGTTCATTGACATGCCTGTCCTGCACCGTCGCATCCACGTGCCTCATCTCGCTCGGAGAAGTGGCGTGTGTTGTAGCGCTGAACGCTATAAGTGGTCTCAGATAACGGCGAGAAGCTCACTCACAAAGTCGTTCACACGCGCCCCCCGCCGCCTCAACACACACGTTATAGGAGCATGAAAAAGCAAATTAGCAGATAGGACCAAGCCTGCTACAGCATGGCTGATGTGCAACAGGTGCGACTGGAAATCACAGAGGATATTTCTATTCTTGAATTGGAGTAAATATCAGAAGCACCTTTCAATATTAGAAATTCCTAAAGCAATTATTCTCTCAGACACCACCAGACTTCCACCTCAGAATTGACAATTATGAATAATTTATTGATCATTAATGAATGTTTTTACTCAAATTGATGTTTCTCCTCTAATCATTTAGTCTCGTGTGTTTGTACTGTTTCATGTTAAAGGTTTGATATAGTTATTAGTCATAAGTACGAACCGAAGAGAAGCCGGTGTGTCTGTTTATAACCAGAAGCGGGTGTTTCGATGAGGAAAGCAGTCAAAAATAATTGCAAACATTATCTGATTTCATGCTGCAGACACGAAGAGGAGTTTTTCACTTCACTCCGCTGCTCCTTCCTGTTCCATTGTTTGTGAAAATGAATCTGCTGATTTAAAAAAAATGTTGGAAAATGAGTCCTCTGTACAATTGGGTTTAATTTCATTAAATTGGATTTCATTTTCTAATTTTCTAAAAATGTTTAAATTTTCATTTAATAATCATGATGAATAAAAGAGATCAGATGAAGAGGACAAAGGGCCTACACGTATATCTTCTGACATGTTTTTGCAACACCTTCTCACTCCCGACTCGTCAAATACGGCAGCTTCGTCAGTGGCCTCAAGCTTCAAACTATGACACTCTATTTCCCCCTCCAGTTAGACTGTTAGAAATAAGGCTTGCTGGCAAACCATTGAAAAAAAGGAGGATCATACTTTGGGTTAAAATATCTATATTGTGTTATTTACATTCACTTTTCTACAAATCAGTCTTAACCCTGTCCACCTCAAGATGGGAATTCTGGTCTCCTGAGGGAAATTTGGGTGTATGACCCATTCAGCTGCCCCAACCGTCTCCCAATGTGGATTTTTCTCAATATTTATACTACTGCACTAGAGGGGCACTTTAATAAGTGACCCTTAGGTGGTGAAAACAGTGTCAGACTGAGAGGTGTATGGCCACCAACCAGGTTTCTGCATTTGATGTGTTGGGAGTGAGAATGGGCTGGTTTTTGGAAGTCGTTCTCAGTTTTGTTTGCCTTAACTGAAAAACATCTCAACTCATCCAACTGTTTGTCTAAATTAGGTAAATGTAAAGGTGATAACAACAGCTTTGATTTTCATCTAAACAACCATTTTCCCTATGCAAAATGATAATAACACTAATTACACCCAAATGAGATCTTTTCTATTAAGCAGGTCTGAAAAATAGCCAGTAGGTATCGCCGGCAGCAGATCCAAACTTCTGACCTCAGCGGAGTTAATGCCTTGTTCTTCCCACTGAGCTACACCTACCAACACCACCCACTTATATATGATTTGTCATATTTGAAGCATTTTGTGTGTTTTTTTTCTGTGAAATTCTAATGAAGGTCGTCCCACGTCACAGCAGAAGTGTTAACCCACTCTGTGTCTGAATTACAAGAGGGAGCATTTTTGGGGGGGAGTTACGTCACGTACGCTTGAGGCTTTGTAAGGAAATAGTCATAAATAGCGCTGGCATAGTTGGCTGCTTAACCGCGACTAAAAAAGGCCACCCACGTCAAGCCATGAGGAACATCACTGAAAAGGGAACACTTCAAAAGAAGCCACTTATAGTTCATCAAGGGCTGTGTGAAAGGAAACCAGTGGCACTGGGATTAAATTCAAACAAAGTAGCTTTGTACCCGCTGACAATTTAACTTTGAAACCATCACTCACCTGGGTATGGAAGCGTAATTATGATTTACATTTTTTTATTGTTTCCTGCTTAACACTTAAACTACACAAAGACTCACTCACGCTTTCCTGCTATCAACATCAACCAGACCCATTCCTCTACAGCATAGCAGACTCTGGACACGATTTTCTTTTCTTATCCTTAAGTCTTTTGGTTTTTCTAAGTAGGCTTCTTCTTGTGTTGTTTTATGTGATGTTACGTTGTGTGTGTTTTCTTTTGTTACGTTACGTTACGTTTACGATTTACGTTATGTTATATTACCAGTAGCTATGTTACGTTATGTTATATTACCAGTAGCTGTGTTATGTTATGTTATGTTATGTTATATTATGTTATGTTACAAGCGGCGGTGTTATGTTATGTGTAATGTTATGTTGTTATGTTATGTTATGTTATGTTATGTTATGTTGCGTTACAAATGGCAATGTTATGTTATGTTACAAATGGCGATGTTATGTTATGTTATGTTGCGTTACAAATGGCGATGTTATGTTATGTTACAAATGGTTATGTTATGTTATATTATGTTATGTTATGTTACAAACGGTTATGTTATGTTACAAACGGTTATGTTATGTTACAAACGGTTATGTTATGTTACAAACGGTTATGTTATGTTATGTTACAAACGGTTATGTTATGTTATGTTATGTTATGTTATGTTACAAATGGCAATGTTATGTTATGTTATAATATGTTATGTTATGTTACAAACGGTTATGTTATGTTATGTTATGTGACAAACGGTTATGTTATGTTATGTTATGTTATGTTATGTTATGTTATGTTATGTTATGTTATGTTCAACTAAAATGAGGAGAGGCTGGTGGGCAACTAACAATGAGACCGACAATGATGGTCATGTAAAAGTAAAATAAGATAAAGATAGATTTGTATTAGCCTGAGTTTATTAAATTTTAGCCACCAGGGAGGCAACAAGCTGTGACAATGACATTTTATACAGAACCTTACAAAGTCGTTATGGCATTACCTCCTCTAACGAGGTGGTGCACACCTCTGTCCCTTTGCTGGTTGGTTGGTTTGTCAGCAGGATTACACAAAAACTGCAGAACAGATTTCCGCAAAAACTTGGATGGAGGATGGGTCTCTGCCCAGAACAGACCCTTTCAGCTTTTGCTGTTGATCTGGATAAAGTGACAGATCCAGGAATTTTTTCCTCGTTTGCTTTAACATTGTGACATTTGTGTTAATTTCTCAGGTAAAATGGCATGGATCTTAATGAGTAAAACAGCTGCCTGCTGCAGTCACAACCGAGGATATGCTGTCATTAAGTCCATTTTCTCCCTCCACTCCACTTTACTGTAAATAGATATATAAAACACCTAAACTTCCACTCAAAACTTATATCAGTTTTTTTTTTCTGGACATGCCACACAATCCCCCCAATATTGACCACCTAAATTATTTCTAACTCGGTTTTGTGATACTGTCTGAAAATGAAGGACGGTACTTATTGCTTTTGTTTTTGTTTTTTGGGAGATCTATCATTATTTCAGCTCCAGTGCTGTTATTGTCAGCGAGGAAGCCATCAATTTTACATTATTACTTCCCTCTTTCCTTTATTTCTGGCCACTATGATTAATTTCATGCCTGGCTTGAAAGGATAGCACTTAATTTTAACTGAATGTGTGGATTTCTTGTCAGGCTATGATCAATTTCATGCTTCATTTGCCTAGATTGTCATGTCGTTTGGGCTGCCGCATCAATACAATGCAAGAGAGGAATATTAAAAAAAAATGTTAATTTGTCTGATGTACAAGGACCAACAACAAATGAAATGACACAAAGCATTTCTATAAAAATATTTCTTTTTTTTTTGCAGTTTATAACCACGCTGGTGGTTGATGCTCTCAATCATAGGTGTCAGTGCAACGTGTTGGTCCAGACTTGAGAAAGAAGTTCAAACAGTGGCTACTTTCTCACCTCCACACAGCTGACCCAGTACAGTGTGAAGTCGGTGTGAATGTTGGATTGTCTGTTTCAGAAAAAAAAAACAGCTTTGTAAAAGCTGTCGACAAATGTGAAAAAAAAAAACAGAAAATCCATACCTGTTCCAGAAACTTTGATGACAGATGAAAGGTTTTGGAGTTTGTGTGTAAATGTGATTTTTACTTTACATTGCTGCACTGAAACAGGTCCTACAGTACGGCGTAATGTCTGCAGTAAGAAAATCGGCAGGGGAAGATTAGATTTTACACACATTTCTATTGATAGTTTTCAGTAACGTGACCTGCACGCCGACCTGGAGGGCAAAACAGTAGACCAAGATGGCGGCCCATACTGGACTTCCTGTCGAGACGCGGGAAAAGTCGGTAAATTTCCCCTCGCACAGTTATTTAAATCACCTGTCAACTGTAGAAAAGGAACGATATGGACATAAACTGCAAGTGTTGGGCACTTGGGATCCATATACAGCCCCCGCTGCGGTATTTAAGCTGTTAAAAACCGGCAGGTCCCTTCCAGAGCTCGACTTCGATGACATGTACGGACACTTATATGTATTTTCGATCTGGATCATTCTGAGGTTTGATTCGTAAATTTCTGCATTTCCACTCAGGTGTTCTGAGCGCAAATTTTAAAATGAAAATAAAAACAGGTCACTTAGCAAAATGTCACCAGTTCTTTCAGTCAGGAAGAGATGTTGCATAGAGAGATTGTAAATTAAAAGATCCGATAAAAGATTCACTGGCTGGGGAGTTTAACAAGTCCTGCTATTTTAGAACTTGGAACTTCATCCAAATTGGATCTGGCTATTGAAAACCCTCCATAATGGCATCATCAGTCGGGTTTACTTTGGTTCAGCTCATCAAGACAGGAGCACATGATGGTTTCAGTTCTCAGTTTAAAGCCTTTGCACTTCAGATTACTGCCTCCTCCTTCGGTCTCTGCTACCGTTTACAATAAGAGGCACTGACAAGCACCTGAGCAAACACTGCAGCTAATGGAAAACTTTGATACGCTGAGTTGTGCGTGAGCCACGTGCAAGATGTTCCTCATTGACAATAAGAAGGAAGGTGGAGAGTCTTCGGACTGAGGTGACATCATCCCCGAGCTGACACACTTTTTGAACGTGCTGCACCGTCTCTGTTCGCCTCCCAACTGGGTCACCTTTGTTTAGGTGAGAGCGATGAGTCACCGCCTGCTCTCGATAGTCATCTGATTATGTTATCTAACTCGCCTTCACCTCCGTGCTTCCGGCCACTCGCCGTGGCCGTCGGAGAACGTGTTTTTCTGCGAGGGAAAGGCACGCTGGAAATCGCAAAAACCCCTCCGCCAGAGCGTCGGTTCGTCATCTAATTGTGGTGGCTGCGTTCTTGCCTCTCTGTCACCGTCTCCGAGATTAGCTCGGATGGGTCAGCGGGGGTGCGTCGATAAACTTAGATCGCAGATTTGCTTCTGTTTGTGTGATCATTAAAGGACGGAGGGAGAGAAAAAAAAAGTCTTTGAGCAGCTTCCTCTGAATTCCTGATTTGTGACATGCCAGCGGTGAGCCGTCCATCCGTGACACAGCTCGACGATTGTGGACGGATCCCAAAAAGGCGGATGCTCAAAGAGACGTGGTGTCTTGTCTGTCAAAATAATGCTAATCCCCTGCACAAACACACACACACACACACTCACACACACACACACACAGACAGCAATTGATTTGCAGGCGCGATATTTGTTGACAACCTTTCAGAATGCTGACATCATGCAGCACCTCCCCCCTGTCCAAAGAGATACAAGTCTTTCAACCCCTGGTCCTGTTTGATCCAATGGAAATAAGAAAACAGCGTGTTGTATCCAGGCAACAAGTTCGTTGCCAGGTGACAGATCCAGAGGTCCTGAGACCGGAGACTGCGTGCAACAGTTCCACATGAATAAGACAAGGCAGAACATCAGTCACCTCCCGCGACTCGCACACTTCTTTGATAACCCCGCTTTCATCGCCTTTACCGTCAACGCAAACAATACACGTCTGTTCGTCACCGTGCGGGCACTGAGCTCCCTTCTTCTTCTGTGGTTGCGAATGCTGTAAACCCTGCTAACGACCAAGAAGTGAACCGACAGTAAAACCCGACCGCGGGGAAACCGATCCCCGCACCTCGTGCAAACCCCTAATCAGCTCGCCTAATTGCCGCACGGAATCATGATGTACACGCTGACAGCTTTATCAGAGAGGACATATCCGCCAGCAAAATATGAAAACAGCCGTAAGTGGGGGGATTATCAAACATGTTTCTGCAACCAACGCCGGGCCTTTCATGTGGCAGCCATGAGCGGAGATAATGATCATTTTCCGAAGGCGCTTCAGCTGACAAATCCGCCGCCACCATTAAAGGCTTTCATTCTCCCCCGGAGCTGTGTGGGGCGACTATACTTCTGCTTTGATTCGGATGCAGCTGCTTTAGCAGGGGGGCATCTGTTTACTGAGGTTTAGCTCGAGTTAAAAAGCTCAGATTTGTAGAATAAATATTGAACAGTTTGATGCAGTTTACCGTTCCAGATGTATGTGGGACGTTAAAGCTGCGCTGATCAATTAAGACAAAGGATCACGCAAGGACGTGTGATGTGAAGCTTGACCGTTTAGCCTCTTTGAGCTCATTCTTTTGGTTTCTATTACCCGTTCACTTCACTTTCATATGAGACAAACAAACAAAACAGCTGTGACAAACCAGCTGCCCAGCGCCACGGATAAAGAAAGACAAGACGGGCGACTGGCTGGTGAAGAAAGAAAACGTCTTTCTTCTCCGAGGTCGCCGGAGCCACAACTCCAAATGGATGCTAATGTTGCTGTGTGTCTTTTGGATGTGTGAATGGACATCTGTACACAAACAGATTAGCCTTAACAACTGCATAAATCGACAATATGCCAGATGTTGTGTTCAACAACATGTACATTGTTATACTCTTGATGCTCTCCAAAGGGTTCAAACTGCAAAACGGGGTCTTAATAGCTCTTATTTTCTGATGTTATCTGTCCCTGTTACATTTGGATTCTTGTTTGAGTATCCATAATAGTCTTGACATTTCTTTCTTGTATATTTTTTCATACATTTTTCTACATTATTTTTATGCTTATGAAACTCAGTAGAATTATGCTCACAGGGTCATTCAGCTCATATCTGTCCCCATCATGAGAGCAGTTTGAGCCCAGAGAATATGGATTTATTGACTGACTTGATAATTTTGATCATAAATGAATTAGTGGACAGTGTTAGTGTAATGATTTGTATTAGATGTATCTAGAAGGTACAGTTTTGTCTGTGTTGTATGCTAGTTTTCCGACTCTTTCTTACTTTCTGGTAGTCTGTCTTTGTATTGCAGTCGCTCCCCTTTGTCTGTCTGTCTTTGAGGATTCCATCATCGTTGGTTGTTGGCTCCTCGCCTGTTCACTATCATGTGTGCTCTGTATTTTCACGCTGATCAGGGTTCAGTGCTGAAATGTGTTCGTCTTTTTTGGCCGCAGTGAGACACAGATTTGTTCCCCGAGAGCGCCGGGATGAGTTTTGTTTACTGTTTGAAGTTGTTCCTTGGCCCCTGAGGGCCCCGACACACCAAACCAACATCAAAAGAACGAGTGGCGATGAAGCTGTCTGTGTCTGGGCCAGGTAGCAGCGTTCTGTACATTTGTATTTGTTATTTAAAAAGCGAAACTGGTAGATTATGATCTGATAAACAGCGCTTTGTGTCACCGCTCTCTCTAATGTAGTCGCTTCTAATTACTGAGAAAATGTCCAATGAGTAGTTGCACATGCAAATGGCACCGGCGAAGAGGCGTAGGTGAAAAATAAGGAGAAACCGCACTACACGGATGAAATCATGGATGCTATAGCAACAGGCTCAAGGGGCTTTCCCCTCTCTTTGTGTTTTTTGTCTTGTTGAACGCTGATTCGTTTAGCTGAACAGCCAATCTGAATGATTTCTCTCACCGACGGGCTTTGCTGCTTATTCCTCATGATCAGTCGGTCCAAAAGGCGCCGACACTGGCAGACAAGTGTCAATGGTGTGAAACACACCGCAACAACCAGGGCCACACTAGACAGCCCCGACACTGGCCGACTGGTGTGTCAGGTGTCCAAAAAAATATGTTAATGATACAGCTTTAAATAATACCAATATTTCTTTTTATTTATCTATTTTTTTAAATTCAGAAACACTCTTATTTCACAGGTTTGTAAATTCCTTTTAATTTCCTTGGATGGTGATGCCTAGAACCATACCTGTTCTGTTCCCACTACTTATCAATGAGATGGAGACAGTGCTCAGGTGGAACCTTTACAATGATTTAATTACAATTAAATGCTAAGCTACGATAACTTGCTAAAGAGTCTTTTGGTCATTGCACAGACAAACAAATTCAACAAACTGTAAATGAAGAATGAAGTTTCCAAAATATAATATAAATATGGAAATTGAATGAAAATGTTGATTTAAGTGGAGCAGTTCTTCTGTTCAGAGATTCACAGCTGCTTTTGAACTCAACATCATTCATTTCCTCTATCACTTGCGGTGAATTATGCAGCAAGTTTGGGGGAAATTATTTGGAAGTAACGGGCCAGTTAACTACAGGGCTCTGAATCATTCACTCTGATGTAAGGATGGATTAGGAGCCATTTCTGCCTCGTGCGGGGAATTAACATAAACACATTTTTCAGACAAAATGCAGGTTTTTAGACTTCAGACCTCTCGGAATGAAACACTGAAGACGTTTTAGCACACCCTCAAGGACAAAGCATTCATCCCATATTTGACTCGATGCTCTATCAAAGAACACGACGGTCGTGTACGGTGAAGTGGCGCCATCATCATCAGGCCTCTGCTGCCACCCTCTTGTTGTGTCCGGTACGTGCAGATGTATTGGTGAAGGTTTACCACAGCTGACTGGTGAGGCTGGAACTGTTTCAGTAGCTGATAGATTTGATCAATGCAGACATGTCTGAGCTGTGGATAGGGCTGAGAGGAGAGTCTCCTCCTGTCTGCCAACAGTATAATACATGAGAGAGCTCATCACCACCAGCCTGCCTTCAAAATAATACTCATTTCTGGTTGTTGTTAAAGGGGCAGTATGTAGTTTTGGAGAATAAATGTAAACTCAGAATTTTAATATTTACAATATTTATGAGGTAATAATACAAACTCAAGATATTTTCTTTTTCCATGACTGAATAAACAAACTGTTCTTAGAGGAAATTAATGTTTGAATCTAGAAAGATGGCAGGGTCCGCCACATATAAACAAAGTATAACTGAAATTGTGTTGTCCTTTAAGGTCAGTTTGTTTACTCAGTCATGAAAACAAACAGGTTGTTTATTTTTGCTTGTTTGGGCATTAAAAAGCTTTCTCGCTTTGTCTTCTGATAAACATTTCTTTGCCAAAACTACACAGTGCACCTTTAAGGGGTTGGGATTCACCCTAAGTGCAAAAAGGAAAATAAATCAGTTAATTACATAGTTCGTTTTTTACTCAAGTAGTGTACCTCTAGCAAGAAATGTATGTTTCATTTGCTCTTGTTTGCCTCCACCCTAATACAGTTAAGTCAGACGGAATTTTGCTGTTCTTATCACAACACTGGACAATTTAATTAAATGAACTAAACTGCGGCTGGATCGGTACCACAGTTACTCCACAAAAACGATTTCTTTGGTGTGTGATTAAAGGACAAGCTCACCCAAAAATGAAAACTCAGTCAACAAGTCTATGAAACTTCACCCGACTTTCCATCAGCATGCGTGTGAGGAGATAATGACTGAATTTTCATTTTTGGGTGACCTGTTCCTTTAATGCAGAGCAACAGATGTTTTATCAGATATCTTTTTCCATTACCACCATACCACCACGCCGCATTGTGCTGCTTTCTATTTTAAGATCAGTCAAAGCCATACAAGTGCACATGCTGTTATCTATAGACACTTTATTTCATTGCCCCAGTCCTTAACTTTATTTATTCCCATTTCTGTATTTCTTATGTGGGTTTATCATCTTGCTTACTTTGTGTAATGGCAGGGTCAATATACATAGTTTTTCATATTACATTAGATATTGGAAATAGTGCCGTCCCTCACATGTGTCTTTTGGTATATATATATATTTTTTAAATCCTTTTACTTGGGATAATGATTCCGCCATCTAGTGGACAAACTTCTTCTCTACAATAGCTTTAAGTTTCCAGCTCTTCTGGCCCTTCACCTTTCAAAAAAACATGATAGTTTGAGCCAAACCATCCCAACCTACTGAAACTGCTTGGATATAAGGAACTGAATCTGTTATCACAACGCTAAAATACACCAGAGACGTGTATTCTCTTATAGCGTGCAGCACTGAAGCACTTTGTGCAAACCAGTTACTGTTTAAGTCATCTTACCCGAGTCAACTTTATTGATATTCCAGACACAGTCACACAAATTAAGTCAATAAATCAAGACCTTGTTATCTCACGACGAAAGTTAGAACAAAGAAAGTTACTAGATTTGAAAATCAACGCGAGTGCTTCACTTTTACTCCAATGATCTGCGACAACTTGAGAACGTCTTCAACAGTATTTTAGACAACGTAAGATCTCCTTTAAATGCTATGGTAGAAAAAAACAAAAAGGACACTCAGGTTTGATTCTGTACTCAGCAGAAACTACTCATACAGTGGTTTAAGTGATTCATCTTCATTTCAATACAAAACGTCCGATCCTGGTCAAACATCCCAGAGTTCAAACAGCAGAGAGCCCTCAGAAGACCTCCAGGTCTGTCGAGTTGTAGACCACCGGTGTCTCCTCAATGCCCACCGCTGCTTCCTCCTGAGCCTCCTCTTCCTCCTCTGCAGCCTCCTCCAGTGACTCCAGCGCCTCGTTGGTGTCGCTGGCGAAAGTCTCCCTGGAGACGTCGTCGTGCTCCTGCAGGTTCAGCGTGCCGATGGCCTGCTTCATCTTCTTGGCCACCACGTGCCGCCTCCTCTTCTGGGCGGCCTTCTTGCTCTTGTTCTCCTTCTGTTGCTCCTCGAGGAAGATCTTCTTGCACTGGTTCCGGGTGATGCTGGGCGTGTTCTTCAGCAGGTTGAGATACACCCCGCCGGGCGTTCGTCGCCTGCTGCCGTCCATGGTGTACACGCCGCCGCTCTCCTCCAGCGTGGCGGTCTCGCCGAGCAGCTCGATGGCTTTCTTCTTCCCGATGACTTTGACGACGCGCTCTATCAGGTCTGCTTTTGGCTCCTGCAGCCTGTGAGCGATCTCATCCGCCACCTTATCCTCGGGGTCGTCCTCTGTGATCTCATACCTGCCCTTGATGTCCATCTCCGCCCTGGGGCCCAGTCTCTCTTTAGCGGACCTCTTCCTCTTGGCGTCCCCCCCTGCCCTCTCCTCTACATCCTTGCTCTTCATGTACTCCTCCAGCTGGTCGTCCAGCATATTCACTTCTCCTTGATCTTTCAGCTTCTCCAGCTCCCTCTCCTTCTCCATTATCTTACGCGCCAGGACATAGTTGTAAGTCTCCACGTTCCTGCTGGACATGCTGACTTCACCCTCCATGCCAAATATGCCGAGCTCCGCAGCCACCGCGTCCTGGCACTGCTCCTGGACCACAGAGCCCCAGATGTTGTTCACCTTGCGGCTTCCCAGCGCGCCGGGGACGGGCATGCGGGTCGGCCCCGGCTGGATGGTGAAGGCAGGCGGCTGAGGAGCGTTTGACACTTTTTGCCGCTTCTTGCGCCACACAGCCGCCTCCTCGTCCGACGAGTCCGGGTCACTGTCGCTGGACTCCGCCGTCCTGCCAGCGCTGCGGTAGGCGGCGGCGGGGGGCTGGGCAGCGGCTCTGTTCTGGAAGGACTGGCCGCTAAACGCTGGAGGAATCTGGGGTCGACTCTGTGCTGCTGCAGCGGTTCCCATCTCAGTATCCGAGCCGGACCCGGATATCTCTCCATCTTCCAGGTCACCGTCCATTAGCTCTCCACCGTCCGCCATTTCTTGCCTGGAGACACACCAAAGATAATGGCTGTTCACTGGCGTTTCAAAGCATCAGCTAAAGTTATGAGCCAGTCATTAGCGACAACAGCTAACTCCACACATTTAACGTTAGCAGCTAACAATACCGCTGGAATTGATATTAAAGCTGGCAGGGATTCGAACAACTCTGTATTAAAAGAGAAATACCTTCAAATATGTGACACAGCAGCCGACTCTCTGACCCTCGTGGAATAGTATTTTAGCGCTGCATGGCTTTTCCAATGCCTGTAAACTGCCGTGTTGAGGTGTCAGTCAGTGGACAAACTTGAGACGCTCGGAAGAAAATTCGCGCTAGGCTAAAGCCACACTTCCGGCCTCGAACTGTCAGGCCCTTTCAAAATAAAGGTAATGAGACAATACACAAGCAGGGAAGGCGTTGAAATAGTTACGTCATAATAGACCAAATCACTGAATGCCAAAATGCTAAATGTGTAAATACATGATTAATTACATAATTTATAATTACATAATAAATACATGATTAATTCATATATAATTACACAATAAAATTCTTAAATAATTAAATAAATAACTAATTGTTTAAGTCAATGCTTAATTCCCATCATAAACGAATAAATCACAAATTAAATCACACAAATATAATGTAATGTGTATTTATTTATTCATTCATTCATTCATTTACTTATTTATATGTTTTGCTCATTCAATATTCACACACTTATTTTATTATACATACATCAACAAAGCCTATTAAATATCATCAAAATTAGTTTTAAATGCATGTTTTGTTTTGACTTGACAACAACTGAGACTACACAGAAATGCAGAACATTTTATTGCACACTTGCGTTTTAGATTTAAATATCAAATAAAGTCATGTCTACAATAAGCTAAATTAAATGTTTTTCATTGTGGTTGCATTTCGTTATACTATGGATATGGAATAATTTGGCAATATCACAGTAATAGCAGAAAATAGAAGCCTTATTTACAATTTAATATAGTCATATTCAAAGTTAAATAAATAATCTTCTATTACAGCGTTTTAGAAACATGCAAAAGTGTGAGAAAAGAAGAAAATTAGCAAAATGCACAGAATAATATGTACATTTCTATCAATCTATCCATTAAAAGTATTCATCCACCATTATCTCAGGTTTATTTCTTTGACATTATAACTTTTGTTTATATTGTTGTGCTATTATGTTTATTATTGATTAATCCGTCTCTTATTTTCTGGAGTAATTGATTTGTTGTTTGGTCCATCAAATGTCAGAAAATAATTAAAAATGTTAATCACTGTTCTTCAAAGCCCAAAGTAGCTGTCAAATGTCTGTTTTTTCCGCAACCCAGAGATATTGAGTTAACTGTCACAGAGGAGTTAAGAAACCATAAAATATTAACATTTGAGGAGCGTCAGATCAGAGAGTTTGGCCATTTTTTAAATGAATTACTCAAAACGATTAATTTAATAGTTACCAAATCAATCGATTCATATGATAATTGGAGCTCAATCATAGTGATTTTACCTAATGTTTTCCGTCAAAAAAAAAAAGTCTTCTGGGTTTTTAAAAAAAATTTTTTTAATTATATTCTCGCCATCCCCGGCGGATGTTGCGTTATGATTGCGTCAGTAAAAACGGCACATGCGCTGTGTGACAGATAAACAACATGGCGGCGTCCGTAAAGCGCCTCACACTTGCTGGGAGATTTCTCCTACAAAGACATTTACTGAAGACAAATTCTTTAAGCCGGGTAAGACAAATGTATTTATAGACATTTTTTCGACATGTTTGTCTTTTTAAAGTTCCTTGACAGCTCTCAGTTTACAGTCTAACGTAGGAAAGCCTCCGTATGATCCGTCAGGCTCACTGTTTGCTAACAGTTGAAGTTAGCTAAAAGCTGTGACAAGCTCGGCTGTTCCAAGATGAATTCTCGAAGTAATGTTGAAGTTTACCCAGTGTCATTCAGTAAAACTATCGACGACGTAGGTTAGTTAAATGCGTCATCGCTCACAGGTGACTCGTAACAGCTGACGTCACTGTCCTAAATGTGTAGCATCACCATGACTGACCGTTAGTTCCTGTCCGTCCTCCACCTGCAGGTCAGAGCTGGACAGCACAGACTCTTGGCCACCCAGGCTGCTCAGCAGGTGGCTCTGAATGTCCCTGAGACCAAGGTGACCACTTTAGAAAACGGACTGAGGGTGGCTTCAGAGGACGCTGGGCTTACTACCTGCACAGTAAGTCTAAAGTTATCCCCCTAACACACACACACACACACACTTGCTGTTTGTCTGCCTGGCTACTGTGAAGTATTTACAATAATAATTCAGCATACAACAATATAAGAAAATCAATTTTGGGGTTATTATCACACTGTTTAGTGTTCAAGTCTCATATTTGTTCAACTCAGTGACCTACTCCAGCCCAAACTTGATAAAGACACTTAAGTTTTTTTTTAAAAAATGGCATAACTATGACCAACTTTGAACTTTGAAAATCTAAATGTTGTTTTATTTATATGTATTTCTTGTGGGTTGCAGGGGAACAAATAGAAAAAGGTGTCAAAAAACTAAATTTCCTCTCACAGAAGTTCTGCAATGTAAAATATTGTTATCATCTTTTGGAGGTTGTACAGAATAACTGGATTTCCAGGTGGTGATTCTTCTGTAATTTGTACTTATGTGTTCCATACTGAGTTGCAGGTCTGCAATATGAAATCATTGAACCAGTTAAAATAGAATTCAGATGTTTTGTTCACCATATCTTTGCCATACTATACTGTAACACTATATTGTAACAGTCATACAGAATATTATATTAAGGCTATGAGTCCATTTACAGTGGTAGGTGCAGGTACGAAAGGTTTATTTAAATGTAAAAAAAAAAAAATGTTCAGAGCCATCACTACAGAAGGCAGCCTCACTTCCTGTATTTGTCTGTAGCTCTACAATAGCACACTGGCAGCAGAGTGAGAGGATGTTAATAACTGCATTTTCATGACTGCCTACTTCCAGGTGGGCCTCTGGATAGACGCCGGCAGTCGCTACGAGAACGAGAGAAATAATGGCACAGCACATTTCTTGGAACATATGGCCTTTAAGGTGAGATGGTGACGGAGCAGTAAAGCTTAACTTTGGCTAACTGGACTCACTGGTTTGTCTCCTAATGTTTCTAATTTGTACAAAGACAGTTTACATGTTAGCAAAATAAAGAATTCTTCAGGGTAGAATCTCGCAAAAATGATTTCGTAAACTATATGGTATATGTCTTGTCTTCAGCGATGCAAAAAAAAATATTCCAAGGCTCATTCGCCTGTGTGTCTGTGTGTGACAGGGCACCAGGAAGCGCTCCCAGCTGGATCTGGAGTTGGAGATCGAGAACATGGGCGCTCACCTGAACGCCTACACATCCAGAGAGCAAACTGTGTATTACGCCAAAGCGTTCTCTAAAGATCTCCCACGAGGTACGGTACACTGGGGCAGAAGAGCTGAGTGATACAGTTCGGTGAAGGTCTGAATGCAAGTCCTGGAAAAATCATAAAAAGGCTTCACTTATATCATCTAAAGTCAATTAATTCATGTAACTGGAGTTGGTGTTGTTTTGTATATAACTACATATTTAACCATAATGTCTCAGACTACTTGAATTTGAGGGAATTGTACCTGAAAAAAACTTGAACTTGATGTTTAGGAAAGTGTGGAAACTGGTTTGTAAAATGAAAACAATTCTATAATTCTATGCATGCAAAAAACATTTTCTGTTCCTTCTTCCCAAGCTGTGGAGATCCTGGCTGACATCATCCAGAACAGCACGCTGGGTGAGGCGGAGATCGAGAGGGAGCGAGGGGTGATCCTCAGAGAGATGCAGGAAGTGGAGACGAATCTGCAGGAGGTGGTCTTCGACTACCTGCATGCTACTGCGTATCAGTCCACAGCTCTGGGCCGGACCATCCTCGGGCCCACTGAGAACATCAAGTAAGACCCTGCCTCTGTATATTGTGTTTCTGAAATACCTGATTACAGTGTGGCTGGTGCAGAATGGTCTCACGTGGCTCTGCTTTAACTGGGCTTTCTTTAGAAATGCTCTTTCTTTCATACTTTAAGTCAGCTGTATTTGATTGCAGGACCATCAACAGAGGTGACCTGGTGGAGTACATCACTACTCACTACAAAGGCCCCAGGATAGTGCTGGCTGCTGCTGGAGGTCAGAACAGCTTATCCTCTCTTGTTTGGTTTATCTCAGTTGATGTGTTAGTTGTTTTTAATAACTGAAGTAATAATTAAAGGTTAAAGTAAATTTGTTGATTCTGCATAAATCTACACCGAACCAAAGTCATGAACTCATATGATATCAAAGTGAAATCTTGAGGTTGTTCTGACTTTGTGTCATGTGTTTCTGATCAGGAGTTTCTCATGATGAGCTCATTGATTTGGCCAAGTATCACTTTGGAAAACTTCCTGGCAGATATAAGGGTGAAGCTCCGGAACTTCCTCTGTGCAACTTCACAGGAAGTGAGGTAAGGTTCAAGGCTAAACCTGCAGATTATTGTGTTTTAGTTTTCTCGTTTTGCTATTTTACTACATTTTTGTCATATAAACCATCCCCAGATGAACTTATACCAGGAAAGTTGAGGTTCATGGTTTTTAGGGCTGCAAGCAACCATTATTTTGATTCTTGATTAATCTGCTGATGATTTTCGCAGTTTATCCTTAAGTCTAATCAGTGTCATAAAATTGCTCATCATAATTTCCTAGAGCCTAAACTGATGTCATTCACCAGCAGTCCCAAACCTAAAGACTGTTCATTTACTCTCATAAATGACAAGGAAAAGCAGAAAATCCTTATTTTTAAGAAGCTACAATCTGTAAAACAATAAAAAACATGATAAATACATGTACATCGTTACACGGGGCCCCATTAATAGACAGCTGATTTTTTCAAAGAGAAAGTTTTGAATTACAGACAGTGAAGAAATGATACCAGTGAGTCTGTCCTGATGTCTCTTCAGATCCGTGTACGTGACGACAAGATGCCTCTGGCTCATATTGCCATTGCAGTGGAGGCGGTGGGATGGTCACACCCTGACACCATCCCCCTCATGGTGGCCAACACTCTCATTGGAAACTGGGACCGCTCCTTTGGCGGAGGCGTGGTGAGTACCGCTCAAACCTCAAAGTCAAGTTAATTGGCACAATGTTCAGTTCACCTCAGTTTAGATTTTGTCACACCTCACCACTTTCATAGCCCACACAGCAATCTGTACGTGGTAATGAAGTGCATAACCCCTGCTGTCGGACTGTGTCCTCTGTGAACCCAGAATCTGTCCAGTAAACTGGCTCAGATGGCCTGTCAGGGCAACCTGTGCCACAGCTTCCAGTCCTTCAACACCTGCTACACAGACACAGGCCTGTGGGGGCTCTACATGGTGTGCGAGCCCGGCACCATCAACGACATGATGCACTTCACTCAGATGGAATGGTGAGTACAAACACACACACACACAGAGGACAGATCAGATCAACTGTAGAAATCCACTCACAGCTCTGAATATAAAACCTTGTCTTGTGCTCTCTGTCAGGATGTCTCTTTGTACGAGTGTGACGGAGAGCGAGGTGGCACGGGCCAAAAATCTGCTCAAGACCAACATGCTCCTGCATTTGGACGGTAAGTCTGCGTCACATCGGGCCGCGTAACTGATGATCACGGAATCACAACGCAAGACATCTCACTGACGTCAGCTTGTTTATCTGTTGTCTCCAGGGTCCACCCCGATCTGTGAGGACATCGGCAGACAGATGCTGTGCTACAGTCGCAGGATCCCTCTGCACGAGCTGGAGGCCAGAATTGATGTGAGTGTACACAGTCAAATCTCACCCACCAGCCATGTACAGAGCCTCCCACATATCTAGTGAATTTAAAGACTTTTAATGGAATCCAGAAGTCAGCCGTGGTGTTTTTTGTCACTATTGCAAATATGATATGCAAATACTCATGATCTTGTCAAGAATTGTTCCTCAGACAGCCTCAAACAGCTCAGGAATATTGAAGAACTAACGTGGAGAATAGTAATTTTGTCAAAATATGGATTGCCTTTTTAAACCCAATGAAATAGAACTTTTTCTTCTGGAAAGTGTCGAATCTGTATTGATGACCTTGTTGTTGCACCTGTAGACAGTGATCACCTTACTGATACATCACCCTGTCTTTCTCTCACTGGCTGATAGCTCACTGGGTAACTGTTGAGAATGATCATCAGTTTTATGCCCCATGCCATCATCTTGTTTCAGTGACAAATGTATCGTAAAGTAGGACAAATATGCAGTTTAAGGGGCCTTCGCTCCAGTTGATAAACTTTGAAGGTTAATTGGAGCTAGGGGCATAAAGGTGTAAAAGATGATGTAATGTAGGGCTGCACAATTATTTTCATTGTTGATCAATCTGTTGATTATTTTCTAGATGAGTCAATTAGCTGTTTTGAACAAAAATGGTTAAAAATATGTGTTCAGTGTTTCTGAAAGACCAAGATGACGTCCTCAAATGTCTTGTTTTGTCCACAACCCAGAGAAACTAGGACGTTTTCACATTTAAGAAACTGGAATGAGTTTTGACTATTTTTCCCTCATTTTGTTTTTCAAACTGATTAATCTATTATCAAAATAATAATTTAGTAGTAATAGTTGATGATTAATCGTTGCAGCTCTAATGTAATGTTTTTTTCTGCCCTTCTACAGGCTATTGATGCTACGACCATCAAGGACGTGTGCACCAAATATATCTTCAACAAGGCTCCTGCCATCGCAGCAGTTGGTATGTTGCTAATTTTGGTGGATTTAGAGTAACAACTTTTAGTTAAACATCCCATCTGATATTGTATAGTAACTGACAGTCCAGTGAGCTTATGAAGCTATAACACTTCAGAGATTGTGTTTGAGGTTTGATTAGTCTTTTTCTACAGATTAAGGAAATGTCCTGCCATTGATCAGACTTGGCCAGACTGTCACGTGCTGTCTCAGGGACAAGATGCTTTACTTCAGTTTGTCTGTTTATCCACAAAAACAGCTCCTGGCCATAATGTCCAAATACTGTCTGCTGTCTTTGAAACTGGCTCCTGTGCTCTGTGGCAAGAATATAAAAATATGATTTGCATTCCATGCTCTCACTGCATGACAACACAGGTAGGGATGCAGGGAAATATCTGCACATCATCAGTATCAGCTGAATATTACTGTATGTCTACATCTGCCGGTAGGTCATGACGACAAGAGTAGGCCTGACAGTGTGATAATTCTGCTACATGAGACTTTAAATTCTCTGTAAATTAGGTCGATATGTGCAAGTATTGTTAAAGACATTGGTAACTGGCCAAAATGAGTAGGAAAATATTGGATATCATGCATCCCTAAACACAGGCGTCAAATCAAAGGCCATTCTACCACCAAGTAAGTCCCTTATTGCGTGATGTAATTTACTGATAGACCTCAAATTTATTTATCATAATTGCTACAGTTTGCTAGAGTTTGTTACAAAAATGTAACCATGAGTAAATATTTGAATTTGCATCATGGCCAGGAAGCTTAATGTAACATGAAGAAGCAGCCATTTATTTGTTCAAGAGGACAGTTAATCCATATGCCACTGTATGTACGGTGTGGTGCTCTGAATGGATTTATAGGAAAACTAAACTTAGGTTTTCTATTTGTAGTTTTGGCAAAGTATGACAACACTGTACATACAATCGGAGATCCAGGCTGTGAAACCAGCTGGCAGTGTTTTCCACATTAAACTGTAATATTGCTGCTAATCCCTCTGTAAACACAGAGAACCCACACAGTTATGGTAGGTAGACCAGTTTCCAGTAATTCCTTTGAGTCCAGTGTTATCAAACCAGGGCCAGAGCAACAAGAATAAAACCCCTGCTATAATTACCTGTAGTTATCCTCTAAAAGCCGTACGATACGGCTTTAATGACATTAAATCCAATTGTCCTTTTGTCTCAGGTCCAATTGAACAGCTGCCAGACTACAACCAGATCCGAAGTGGAATGTTCTGGATGAGAACCTGATCGGACCTGCTGAGGACACACTGACCCTTCATCTGTACAGCTCATGAACAAACACAGTATTTAAGTCTTGTCTGTAGTCTTTTTTTCCTCCTTTAATTTTTATTATAAAATAAAGACCAACACAATAATGTTAAAATAACACAGATACTATTCTTTGTGGTTCTTGTCATTTTTTACTTTTGGCTGCCACCTGTTCCTGTGCAGCTTTCTTGGCTTTAACCATCTCCACCAGCTCCTGGAAAAGACACAGGAAAACATCTGTTAGGATACTACAAGTAGTTAGGAGGAGGCAGATTGTGGTGCTGTTGAAATGAACTACATTACACACAAGACGTTTCTAATATTTAGCCTACAAAAATTGACTTTGACATTGAGAGACACCTCAGTACAACATCACTATGGCCTCCTCTACTGGACTGCCAATAACTTTATCTAGGTGTACCAAATAAACTGTAACATTCCTAACATGCTGAGAAAGCAGCAGAGCAGCACATCATCCTACCTTGTATCTCTTCATACAGTCTTTCTTGCTCCGTCCTGGGACGGCAGCTGCGATCTTCTCCCAGCGCTCAGGTGTGCTCACTGGGTAGGTCTTCAGGGCCTGTTCCAGAAGTTTTTGTTCCTCCGTGGTCCACGCAGCAGCGTTACCATCACTACCAGAGGCTGAGGGAAGACACAGCAGGGTATCTGTCAGGGTATTTGTTCAACAGTCTCCTCACTATGAATTTCCTGCTTTCAATGTACAAATTAATAACTCAATGAGAACACACCAAGGGAAGAATCGTTTTAAGTCGGGGTACAAAAATGTTGCACAACACCCAGTCTCACAACACCCAGACGCATCTCCACAGCACTGTGTTAGCGCTGGAGAAAGGTCTGGCGACACCATTTCTCATTCTGGTATAGGGGACAGGCTTTATATCAACAGTCTGCATCCGCCAAGTCACACTGACAGACACTCAGCAGCTGTACAGACACACTCACCATCGAATCTCTCCGAGGGCTGAGCGTTGTCTATGGTGGGCGGGACTTGAGAGTGTTCCTTCTTGAATTTCTCAAAGGCTTTTCTGTTGATCTCATCTTTCTGTACTGGATCTGTTGAGATGACAAATGGATGGTAAAAAAGTCAAAAACAGAAATGTGTACAAATAGTATGTTACAGTAGAACAATGTCGTAAAGATACTATATTGATATATTAAATATGACAGTACTAAGATGTTTTTAATACTTATGGTAATTTCAATTTTCCTTAGTTTTCCCTGGTATAAAAGGAATGTTGGTTCCAGTTCTATCCAGCCTAAGCAAAGATGTGTTGACTGAAGTCTCCAGCAGGTTGTGTAAATCAGTGTGTTCAAATGTGAGCTCACCTAGCCGCTGCAGGTTCTTGGCTTTGTTGATGACGTCTTTGGCGTTCCTCTTCGTGCCACTGGTGGAGTGTATGTTCATGTAGTTGGCAATAACTTCCCATCTGCATGGGAAAAATAAATAAAATATACAGATAACATATTAAAACTGGGTTACGCCAGAGGACAGTCCTGTTGTTCTGACGGCAAAGACACTTTCTGTTAGCCGAGGTCACTTTTCTTACAGAGAAGGTTTGAGTGCTGCTGAATGCAGGCGACTGTGCCTGAAAACATGGTGTCTACCTGGCATTGGTTCCAGCAGGGAAGAGATTGACGGCTTTGATGAGCAGCTGGAGGTCCTCCTCGTTCCAGCCCTTCCCCCCGCCTCCTCCTCCCCCGCCGCCGCTGGCCTGGTCGGCGCTGCGGGCCGCCTGCCTCGCCTGGACCTCGGCGTCCCTCTCCCTCTGCAGCTGGGCGTTCACCTCCTGCACCTGAGCGGAGGAACGCCAACATGTTTGTACGCTGGTGAGGACTTCACACAGGTGGTATGTGAGGGGTCTCCTGGTGGTCTTTGCCTTACCTGCTTCTCCACGGCGGCCTTGCTGTCGTCTTTCGAGCCCGAGGCCAGGATCTCGTTCAGGGACTGCAGGCTGGAAACACACGAGAAGCATGAAACACTGATTCACACCTCAGGGCTGTGCTTCCTGAAAGACGATCTTAGCTTATAATTATTACGTCAGGACCAACATCATCTGAGACTGAAGATGTGTGATCTACAGAGGAGTGTCAAACGGTTTTAAGAGCATTAAATTTCATCCAGTGAGAATCTCGTTGACCTTACCTTGTCAGTTCGAGTCTATCACAGAGCTTCTCCACCTCCTCCATCATTTTCACACTGTCAGTTTCATCGTCAGCAAAGTAATTCCAGTTCTGTGGAGCGAGGACAGAGACGGAGACACGACAACGTTAACTCAACGACTGCGACTCCTGCCGGTCGAAGTCACAGAGTGCTTCGACGAGAACGAACCTTGCAGGTGGTCCTGAGTTTCTGCCTCTCCTTCTTGATGGCCTTCTTCTGGATCTCCTTCTCTTTCTTGGCCTGCTGGGCGGCCTGCTTGGCCTCCTCTTCCTCCTTCTCCTTCTGCAGTCGAGCTGCCTCCAGCTCCGCCTGCCGGGCCTGTTAAAGAGGAACAGTTTAGTCTGCATCAACTGTATTTAGTCCGTATCAACACAACACTGGGAGGTAAACCTGATGACAAAGTGAATGCACATGTGCCGTCAGCAGAGTGTTTTGTTTGACATGAGACTTACTCTCTCCCTCTCCTCCACCTCTCTCTTCTTGGCGTCCGCTTTCGCCTTCTTCTCGGACTCCTTCCTGGCCTTTTCTTCTTCTTTGAACTTCTTTATTCTAGGGTCGCAGCTGTAGGCAGTGTCTGCAGTGAAGGAGAAAAACGTGTCAATCTCACTCACTTTCAGCAGATCTCCTGGACCAGGCACCGTGATACAGTGGAGATTTGTATGAAATATTCAATCGCCTGTGTAGCTGTGTGATATTTTAAGTCGCTCCATCACAATCTGTTTCCTTACCGACTAGTGTTCGTATTCTGTTCATCTCCTCCTTCTTCCTCTGAGCTCTGGAAGCTCGATTCTGCTTCTCAATCCATCTCCTCTCGTCTCGACTGCAAGGGAGAGTCAAAACACGTCAGTCGGATAATTCAGTCTCAGTGCCTGAACTGTGTTTTCATACAACCAGCTGCTGTCACACACACACACACACACACACACACACACACACACACACACACACACACACACACACACACACACACACACACACACACACACACACACACACACACACACACACACACACACACACACACACACACACACACACACACACACACACACACACACACAGTGACTTACCATTCAGCCTTTTCCTTTTCCTCTTCATCCAAGTATGAGAATTCCCTCCATGAGTCAAAGTTGTACCTGTAACAAAAATTAAAAAGGTACTAAAAGTTAAAACACTTCTCTGAGTTGTGTTCTGACACAGCCGAATGCCATCTTTCTGTAGTTCAAATCAACATCTCTCGGAAACAACTCACCAAAAAGAGTAAAAATTATCAACATCTTCGAAAGAGGACTCCATGGTGCCGAGTTTGGGAACGTGCTTTTTGGAAGACCACCTGGCATTTCTGTCGAAGACGGGAGCGAACACCTGAAAGAAGTTTTCTTTGCCTTCGCCCTTTGAAGGCACAGCGTTGTCGAAGGTGGGATCTACACTGTCGAAGGCTCTCCTCTTCACAGGGTCCGACAGGATTTCTATAGCTGAGGTTCAAACAGTGACAACAGAGAGTGTGAGTTCAGGTCCCTCGCTGCTGAAAACCGTTAAAAGCAGAGTTACATACCTTTAGTTATACAGGTGAAGTAGTCGTTGTCTCCCTCGACGATCTGCTCGCCTGCCGCTTTCCTCTTGTCGGGATGGTGCTTCAACACAATCGATTTATCTGTTGAGAGGCGGCGGAGAATGGGATCGGAAAAATGCATTTCCAGCGATTACAGAAATGATCCATGAGAGCAGGAGGAAGAGGAATACTCACGGGCAGCTTTGATCTGTTTCTGTGTGGCTTTGTATCTCAAGTGTACGAGGCCGAGGACAGCATAGTGATCTTGATTCTGTCAAACAGGTGAGAGGTAGGTGAAGAGTTTACAGCTTAATAATAACAGATCAAATATCACAAAAAATGAGTTAAAACGGTCGATTTGTCGGAAACCCAAAAGTATAGAATCATTGCCAATTTTGCTTTAAACAATAACTGAAATGATTAATTGATTGTTAAAATAATTGATTAATCTTCTGTGAAGCATCAGATTCGTACTGGTAACAGAAATGATTTGGACTATTACGCTGGATTTAATCACAATGGAAACACACCATCAGTTGTCAGGGATCACACTGTAACTCTAATATTTGATTCAACACAAATATTACATCAGTTTATCAGCTTCTACCATCACTGGGCTGCGTAAGAGCTCAGCTACAGCTGTGAACACTTCCTTACAGATATATGAAGCCTATATACTTTTTCCTAGAAACAAAACTAATAATAGATCGATCCTTTAGTTGAACGACTGAAAAATAATCAACAATTTTGAGATTTGTACAGTAGTTTAAGCCAATTGTAAGCCGATTTGGTAATCCTTTTCTCATTCCAGCCTCAACAATGTGTGGGTTTGTTGCCGTTTTATCTTGCTGTCGATTAAATGTTTGAGTTTTTAACCACTGGTCAGACAAAACAATCGCCACCGATTTTGTTTTATAGATACAAAAATATCTTAATAATGAAGAGGCAATGATCAACTGGTAAATCTGCAGTGGAAAATAATGACTGTTTCTCTACTTGTCTGCTACCAATGCAAAGCAACAAATGCCTCGTGGAGAGCGTGGCTTGATTGCACAGCATTTGTTTGAGCTTCTCTGTTAGACACTGCAGGGATTAACAGTTCAGCACCAGAGTTTTTTCAGTCATAGTTGTCACAATTGTGAGACAAGAGGAAAATTTAGGTAAAAAGCTGAAGCTGCTGTCAACAGCGATCAACATAGAATAACTCATCAGAAATCCTGAACTAATCCAAAACTCAGGCTGACATGAAAAAGCAGATGTTTGCTGAGCATCTCCTGCATCACATTCAGCTCTGAAACTGGAAGAAGAACCATTTCTTTGTGTAAACTTATTTTCCGCTTTCGTCTGATACCTTCCAGTCTTTTGGGTCAAGTGTCCGGAGCATGGGGTACTCCTCCAGCTGGAACTCCTCATCTTCTGACTCCTCTTCTGACTCCTCTTCCTCCTCGAGTTCCTGGAAGGAGGCGGACGTGCTTCTGTTCCTCCTCTTAAAGTAGGCCTCGAACCATCGTCCCACAGGCTCCACCTGGACCTGCACAGAGGCTGAGGGGGGACGGACAGGTTAGAAATCCCACTGTTTCTCACTGAGACAACAATATGGAGCCTGACTGGATAGAAGATTATTTTTTCGGCATTTGGTCATTTTTCATTAACATTTTTTTTTCTTAAACACATAAATATCCATTAAATTTATTTTTTTAAAGAATTGTGAATGAGATATATACTGAGTGGGACATTTCACGGTAGAAAAATAAAACTTGTCAGTGCTCTCTGGTGAACAAACTGAAGCTCAAACTGGTCCTGAATGACATCATATATGCTTATACTAATATATCTCTGATAAGCTATCAAATATGCCAATGTATCAGAAATTAAAGGGAAAGATCACCCAAATGAGATACATGTTTGTTTGTTTGTTTTCAAATTGAATACTTTTATTGATCTAAAGAGGTTTGACAGTTTCAGCTGTAGCAGACCCGTGCTCAAAGAAGCATAATGGCTTTAAATAATGCTAAAACTACCTTTTCCAAACATTAATTAAAAAACTATTTATAGAGCTTCAATGATTCATTGATTATTTGCAAACTTTTAAATTAATGTGCACCTTTTTCGGTAATCAATTAATCAGTCATTTTTTTTAAGCAGTCAAAAATCTCTGATTCCACCCTCTTAATTGTGAATACTTGTTTCTTTCCTCCTCTATGACAGTAAACTAGATATCTTTGAGTAGTAGACAAAACAAGACATCAGAGGACGTCACCTTGGGCTTCAGGAAATACATTTTTCACCATGTTATAGACCAAACGACTAACCAAGAAAATAACCTACAAATATATCTACAATAAAAGTAAACGTTACTAGCAGCTTTAAAAATGTATTCTTATACTCATATAACTTTTAATTATGTTACACACAACAGAGTACTCCTTTTGTCTCTAACTGAACAGATTTTCTTCCACCTTAATGGTGCTCAAACCAGCCAAAAGTGTCTGCTCAGAGACATGTGTACTTCTAAATAAGGTAGCCTGCAAAAAAAGAAGGTTCAAAGTAACACCTGTAAATTACCATACTTTGTCTTTATACAGGACTCCAGGGCACAACTATTTTGGTTGCACAACTTAACATTTACATCGGTTGCACCGGTGCGCCTGAAAATCACCACTTCTTGTTGCGTGTGCTGTGATTTAAATGAAGGAAGACATTTGCACCTTCATTCCTGTTCACAAAAATATCAAAACTGTGTTGAGAAATTAAGTCACAAAGGACAGTATGTACGCTTGAATGTACAATGGGTGCACCTAAATGATGTGCTGGTGCACCCCAATGTCAAATTTAGGCACACCACTGTAAAAAGTTAGTCTGGAACCTTGTTGTGAGACACAATGAGACATTTGCTCTTGAAAGATGCTATACTTAATATTTGATCTACTTAGAAAACTGTGAAAGACTTGCACAGAATGATCTTTTCTTGACTTTGAGCACTAAAATGAATTGCCTGAGCTGACAGCAATAAGTATTTGGGGTTGGCAACAGTCATCACCCACAATCCTCTGCATATTGCACCAAAACTACCTGGATGTCAAGGCCACTCATTCAGGTAACATGGATTGTATATTTTGTTCTGGTTTTGTTGAGTCTTTAACCCTGTCATTTAAAAAGAAAAAAAAAACTACAGATGTTTTTGTCCCCATTGAAAATGAAAACAGGTCAGACCGCCTGAAGGTACAACAGGTGTCCAGACATTATGTAACACCCCTCTAATGAATGTCTGACAGGCGGAGAGATGAGAAAGTAGGTTAAATATCAAGAGCTGCCAACTAGCAAGTGTTCAGCTAATGTGAGGAGCTCTGATAAATCAGTGCAGCAAGTGCGACCATGAGTGGGCAGCAGCGTGCTGATATTATGCAACTCAGGATACAACCATCTTAAATAAACTGAGAAAAAATAAGACTATTCCGAGTTCTAAAATAAGCTGATATTAGTTTTTGCTGTCTCCTCTTTAGCTGCATGCTAACGAATACAGCAGCACCCTGCATATACATATGTAGCTTAGCTAGCTACCTTCCTGTGGCCTCTTTCAGTGCTTACCGGCAGCGGTTTTAAAGACAACCGTTTCTTCGCCGTCCAACGCTTCCAACAACATCTTAGAAGAACGGGCTACACGGACATTCAAGCGCCGAAATTATCAGGTGAAAGCTTGTTAAAGTGCTGAAGTTTGTGGGCCGCTCATTAACACACCACATGGGCCTCCCTTTCCAAGTGCCAATCCGAAAACGAGTTCTGCTGTCACGCCGTTAACCGGTCCGTGTTACGCTTCCTCACTTTCGTTCCGCACGTCCGCAATCGGCGTTTCATTAGGTGGCGCCTCCCCGCTGGACCACCACTCATATTAATTGAACATTCTCAACATTTGACTCATATTTACAACTGAGACTTTAAATTATAAGAGCGTTGTTAATGTTACAAAGTATTTGTTTTATTGGTGGTACATCATCAATAAAGTTCCGCCCCTTATTTCCGGTGAGTGGCACACAGCGGCGGAAACTCAAAGCTGCTGTGTAATGGTACAGTTTGGTTGCCGAAGCAGCTCGGGCTATTTGTGAGAAACAGTTTATTCCCTGACTAAACATGCCGGACTACTTGGGAGACGACCAAAGGAAAACTAAAGAAGAGGAAAAAGATGACGGACCTATCAGAGGTAACCACATTATCTGGAAATGGAAATAAACTTCTTAAACAGTCAATGCTCTTCGCTAAAAGGACCGTCGACATTAGCTTACCTAGCTAACTTAACGTTAGCTCTGTTCTTTAATCAAACTGCTAGTATTTAGCACCTACTCAGACAACTGTAATGGTTGTAAATGTAACATTTAAGATGTTTGCAATGAAAAAAATGACTATGATATGCGTTACCATGATGAAATAACCGGCATTGCTCAGTTCGACAACAATGCTAGCGGCCCACTGACAGTCAGAGTGCAGACTCATTCATGTTGTTTTCATCCTCACAGCTTTGGATGAAGGCGACATCGCTCTGCTGAAAACATATGTAAGTATGGCCTGAGTAATGCTCGCACAGGTTGAGTTCTACCTGTAAAAAGCGGCGGAAATGCTTAGCATTAGCATTAATTCAAGGTTGTGCTAATGTGGTGCTTGCTGTTCATCGCCAGGGTCAAAGCACCTACTCCAGACAGATCAAACAAGTGGAAGATGACATCCAGCAGCTGCTCAAAAAGATCAACGAGCTCACAGGTGGGTGACAAAACCATAGATGGGTTTAATTGACACATTTATTGGCCTTACTCAGATTTTCTGTTAAACCAGTGGCTTCAGATGTCCTGACTGGATGTATTTTTTGGCTTTGACAGGCATTAAGGAGTCGGACACAGGCCTGGCTCCACCAGCACTCTGGGATCTGGCTGCTGACAAACAGACTCTGCAGAGTGAACAGCCGCTGCAGGTAGCAAGGTAAAGCAAACTGATAGTTGTGTGTTCTTGAGTCTGTAATGAAATTGTGTGGGAATGATCAAGATACTGTGGCAGTATTTTGACTGTTTTTGCATTTTTGTGAGGAAAAACACTGTATGTCCTGGCTTTAGAAAGTATTTAATCTTAAATACAAAGTACTATATCATATGTATTCCCATTATTTTTTTGAGCTACTACATATTTTCACAAGCCAATGTGTTGTCCAAGTTAACGTTCTCATTATTCCCACTTCTCTGTCAAAATAAAAGTATAAAATTCATTCCACCTGAAATCCTAATGAATAAACTGGTAACACTTCATAATAACCCTCATCAATATTTAGTGAATCCATAGTTAATTGGTTAATAGTTATCTCACTGTAAACAAATAATAAAAATGCTTTATAAACTATTTAGCAATTGTAAAGGTTTAACAGTGAAATAACTATCAACACAAGTTTGTTTAACTGAAGGTTTCCATTGATTAATGATGGTGTTGCTGAATATTCTGCAGTGATTCTCGTAAACAATGTGTGACTGTTTTGTAATCCCCTCTGTTTCTATGTGTTATTTAAACAGATGCACAAAGATCATCAACGCAGACTCCGAGGACCCCAAATACATCATCAATGTCAAACAGTTTGCCAAGTTTGTGGTGGACCTGAGCGACCAAGTGGCCCCGACTGACATCGAGGAGGGCATGAGAGTCGGGTGAGGCAGAAGTTTTTATTAAAATGGCTCACATTTATGTCCGATGTCTAGTGAAGCAATCTGCTAAATGTAGCGTCTCTTCTGTTCCTCCAGTGTCGACAGAAACAAGTATCAGATCCACATTCCTCTGCCACCAAAGATTGACCCAACTGTCACCATGATGCAGGTATGAATCCACTAGGGGATCAAATCCTGAGAGCAACAATGTTATCAAGAAATCTGTGGAATTGTCTGACTTTTTCTAATTTGATTTTTGAGAATCAACAGCTTTTGTGTGGGCTCTTGCGATTTCCCAAATAAGCTGTAGTACTAGTCCTTTTTCTCTCGCATGTTTTAGGTGGAGGAGAAGCCTGATGTGACCTACAGTGATGTTGGTGGATGTAAGGAGCAGATTGAGAAGCTGAGAGAAGTGGTCGAGACCCCCCTGCTCCATGTGAGTGTTCACAAATGAAGAAAATCCCACATCAGATTCAGATTAACATGGATGGATTAAACAGCTCTTCCCTGCCATGTCCCCATTCTGATTATTTTCTTTGTCCTCTGCTCACCAGCCTGAGAGGTTTGTCAATCTGGGCATTGAGCCCCCTAAAGGTGTGCTGCTGTTCGGGCCGCCTGGCACAGGAAAGACCCTGTGCGCCCGTGCTGTGGCCAACAGGACGGACGCCTGCTTCATCAGGGTCATCGGCTCCGAGCTGGTGCAGAAATACGTGGGAGAGGTGAGTGTGGGAAGAGTTTGAGAAACACACCGGGCAAAGAACAGCAGCTGTTTAGATTCTGAGTCTTGATGAATGTAAACATCCATTTTGTAGGGAGCCAGAATGGTGAGAGAGCTGTTTGAGATGGCCAGGACTAAGAAGGCCTGTCTGATCTTCTTTGATGAAATTGATGCCATTGGAGGTAAGGATAACCTATATACAGAACGTTTTCTCTAGTGTGTCCGTGTTAAGTTCCTTTCAGAGTACCACTGGTGTTATGTGAACTCCCTCCAGTCATACATGAAGGAATCCCAGATTTGTATTTTGAAAGTCAATTAAGTTAATTTCATCACACTTAGTTGATGTTATCAAAATAGAGTACTTGAACTGAAATGTAATTTAGAATAAGTGTAGTCTTTCCTGTAATATTTTAGTTTCCGCCTGCTACGTAGTTACGTTCGTAGACACACGTCATCCATGATTACAAGCTAAACTCAAAAAATTATGGCAAGATAGTAAGTGAAGGTAAATTAAATTCAAAAACACTAAAAACAGGGGAAAGACGTGTGGAGCAGGAGGAGAGTATTTCATACAGCCTGTTCTAACTGAAGCTGACGGCAGTAAACTGAAGACAAGTGCAAGTGGCTACTTATGCAGCACCTGCTCACAGTATCAGCAAATGGTGCCAAACTGTCAAGCTGAATAGTGTTGCCCATGTTGCTGTATTTTAACGTCATTCATAATGGTGGGACTCGTGAGAGCCTGATATTTTCTGAGGTGGTACATGGTGTAACTAGTTTGAGAAATACTGGCTTAAACTATGTTCACATCAGGCCAACACCTAGGGATATTTTTAGAGGCTATTGGTGATCTGAATCTCATGAAACATTGCCACAATAGCTGTAATTTAAGATGAAAATTACCCACAAAAATGTCAATCAAAATGTATATCATTTTAGGTACTCGTGGTGCAACACTGAAATCAGGGTGTCTGCAGGTCCTTCACAAAGTTCGCCTTAGAAATCATTCAGTTTTGTAAAATTTGAAATTGTCACAACCTTTTGGCAAAATGTAGGTCGGCATTACTGAAGGTACTAACCCTACTCCTACATAAAAACCTAACACTACATGGGACCACATATTTACTATACTGCTTACTTAATACTTACCTAAAATGCTAAAATCATAAAAAAGAAAAGATGATTTGTCCAAAAAACAGCCTTAAATTTGGTTTCAAATTATTCTTAAAAATGTCTTCAAACGCATTAAATTCAAGTGTGACATTCCTGTAGTGTAGACACCCTGGAACTTTGTTTCCCCTCCAAAATAGAGTAAAGAATATAAATATCCTCATATAACACTCGAGCATTAACATGAAAACTCGTCATCTTGAACCTGCCAGGTGCTCGTTTTGACGACGGTGCCGGTGGAGACAATGAGGTCCAGAGGACTATGCTGGAGCTCATCAACCAGCTGGACGGCTTCGACCCCCGAGGCAACATCAAAGTGCTGATGGCCACCAACAGACCGGACACACTGGACCCGGCCCTGATGAGACCTGGACGTCTGGATAGGAAGATCGAGTTCAGCCTGCCTGACCTGGAGGTGGGTGTTCTTTAAGATAGGAAACATCTTCTCATAAATCCGCCATGAAACGTCACAGCGTGATTAGGGATCATCTTCCTTCTGTTTACTAACCCATAGTCTAACCCCTGTTTGTTCTGTGTTTCAGGGTCGCACACACATCTTTAAGATCCATGCCCGCTCTATGAGTGTGGAGAGAGACATTCGTTTTGAGCTGCTGGCTCGCCTCTGTCCCAACAGCACCGGTAAGACTCATGGAGCACTCTTTGTTCTCTAAAGATACACATTCTCTCTACATTTTCCTTCAACCTCTTCCTCCTCATCTAAACATTTTAAAACTGCCTCTTTTCTTCTTCCCCCTCATTTTACATGAGTTTATCCTCCTTCCTGTTCTGAAACGATCACTCCAGGGTCACGGATCAACCTCCTAGTTACTCCAGTCAACTGTTACAAATGTACCCCCCCATTTGTTCACTAGTGTAGTACTCATGTCTGGCCACAAGGGTGCACTGTAACATATTGTTGCCATCTTATCAAATCATGTAGCTCCAAAGTCAGTGAATATGTTTATTTTACGGGTTGATAGAATTTTCATTCTTCAACTAAACACGTTATTTGAAATCCCAGAGAATATTACTGTCACAGAGCTTAAAATAAGCCTGTTTTTAATCAAGTCTGAAAAGTTGATGTTCTGGAGATGCATGGTTTTCACAGGACAGAGATTATGGTTCAGGGGAAATCTTATTTTACTTCATCCAACAGATTAGCTCAGCTGTGAACTCATCTGAATGTCCATTGAGGCAGCACAATGAATTTAAATATTTGTATTGTATTGTATCATATTGTGATATGACCATAGAAACTGAAAACCTTAATCCCAAAATCTCGAGGCTATTGCTACATGACTGGCTGAGCTTGTCCACAGTACTTCCTGTTGGTCCTGAAAGATGCTCTGTCAGCAAAATCTGATTGCCATTTCCCTTTCAGGCGCTGAGATCCGCAGCGTGTGCACAGAGGCGGGCATGTTCGCCATCAGAGCTCGCCGGAAGATCGCCACAGAGAAGGACTTCCTGGAGGCCGTTAACAAGGTCATCAAGTCCTACGCCAAGTTCAGCGCCACCCCCAGATACATGACCTACAACTGAGCGTGTGTGTGTGTGTGTGTGAGAGAGTTAACTCTTTGGCTTTTTACCGTCAAAAGAAGCAGGGAACTGAGTCAAAAAAATCGTGTCCTTTTGTTGTCATTCTTGTTCACTTATAAATAAAGTTTATTCCAGAATATGAGTCTCACTGCTTTCTTTTGTAAAATAACATGGAAACTTTTAAGGCCTCCTGCGTACACGACACAAAAATTTACTTTCAAAAAATAGAACATTTGTTATGCTAAAACGTACAATACTACATTAGTGTTGCACTCGAACAATAAACAGTCAAACGAACTTTAACAAATATGGCAATGCAAATGAACCAACGCTAGGACTTTTGCTTGTTTAAATAGACAATTACACAAACATACAGCTGAAAATATACTCTAGTCTCTCAGCACACATCTCAGTAACCATAAACATCTGATACAGCATGATAACGACAGGTAGCTACTATCAGTTTCACACAGCAGTGTCCACAAATTGGACTCTGACAGAAATCATTCCAGCAAGGTCATCTGGACCAGAGCAGCAGTTTACTTTAAAACGTATCTCTCCCAGAAGAGTGGTGAGAACTTGAACAGAACTATAAAAATGCATAAAAAGTGCAACTCTAGATGATCCACTCATGAGAGGATGCAGAGAAGTAAGGCTGTCGGAATGTCACCTGGAAATCCTGAATTTCTGATTGGATAATAGCCTCAAACCCGCCCCGTCTCCCGCTTCTCTGGGCACTTTGGAGTTAACAAGGTTGTCAGACTGTTGTGAACACCTGAGTCTATTCAATATGAATGATTGTTCAGCTCAATGTTCACATCAGTGGAGCTCACGGCTCCTGCAGGTGGGTGTGAGGCGTCATCTCCCCGTCAGGTTGTTCCACTGGTCGGAGAAGCGTACGAGTGGGAATTTGAGCGTTGACAGCGCAGCACGGCGTCGTGGACAGTGGGGAACACCATCTCTGGAGTCACGAACCCGGTGAAGAACTGCAGGGCGTCCAGCTCAGACAGAAGGGTTCCTTGTGGATCGAGGCGGAAATACAAGATCAGTCAGACCAGATGTGCACTGTGTTCTCATATTCTAGTATTTACACGAAGCTATTCCCATGAGTCTTTGCTGACTCCAGTGTGTAGGTTAAGCTGAACTTTGAACACAGCTTGCGAGCTTATAGCTGGTGTCTGGGAGAAACATCTGATTCTCCTGGTCATTCTGTCCTCATACAATAGGAGGTCATACGTCTCCTGTACAGACGTTAAAGTCTGGATAAGGATAGTGAAGATTGCTCTCAGGAGTTTATATCTGATGGTCTCTGCAACCTAGTTACTCAAAGCTTCTATCTATGTTAGCAGACTAAGTGTCTCTGACCTATTTTACGTCCCAGTCCTCTGGCTCGAGGGGACAGACTCTGCATCACCCCACTTGCTATGTTGTTAAACAGATAACCATGTACGGGAGCGATGCTTCCTGAAGCTGTAGATATAATTTGGGCATTTGGGAAGACTTGTGAGGATTATCATGGCAACACTGTCATTTTGCTCCTCCAAGATCTTGTTTTATAAACCATCTCAACGTAAGACATCCGAGTCTTCTTCATCTCTCCTGAGTGGTCAAGCGAGCCGAAATTCCACAACAGTGTCCAGTAAAGTTACCTGGCTGACGTTTTTAAAAGTTTTATTCATTTTACATTTAGTCATGTTCACCGACTTCCTCCCTCCCTTTCTGACTCTCTGATTTGGGATGATGCAATTACACAACTAGACAAAATATACGACAAGGGTCCAGTGGTTTTTAAACATTTCCATGCAGAATTATGACACATTGTATCTTTAAAAAGCTGGAATCCCAGAATTTTTACTTTTTTTAATTAAGAAATTATTCAATTAAGTAATGTTCAAATGGTTGCCGATTAATTTTAATCAGTGACAGCTAATCGATTCATTGTTCCAGCTCTAATAAAAACATGACAAAACAATAATTGATTAACTGATCCAGGTTAGTCTGCATTCTAAAAAGGATCATATGTAAATATGACCAGTGACATTCTTCCAGAGAAAATCCAGAGAAAAGTCGGAATGATTACTCACTGTTGCAGCCGGCTATGACCACTCGAACGTCCACAGCTGCATATTCTTTCATAACCTGCAGAGACAGAGAGTGATTTACACACTGAGCACACAAGCATTCCTGAACTGACACTGTGGCAGCACAAGAATTAAACTTCAGAGCATTCACATCTACACTTGCTGTTATAGCGAACCACATATTGAACATATCCTCAGTTGAGAGAAAAAAAAAAACGGGGGAAGCACCTGTTTGATGGCTTTGGCTCCCACTGAATCAATGAAGCTGGCGGACGTCCAGTCCAGGATGATGGAGTGAACAGTGCACAGAGGTTCAATGAAGACGGCCTCCTCCAGGTCCGACTCGCTGTGTCTGTCCTCCAGCTGGCCGTTCCTCTGCTCCTCCGCCACGTTGTTGTGGGACAAAACCTCGTGGGTCACTCCCTGCTCCTCGTACTGGAACCAACCAGAGAGAAGGATTCACAAAGTATATCGTGTTGTAATTTTTGTGTATTTTTTGACCCAGCTGCAGAGAGACCGAGTCAGAAAAAAGTGCAAATTCTACGCAGAGATATATGTGAAAGCTTGTCTTGACAACATTCAATCACAGCCTTTCAGCGCCACTGAAACTTTCCGAGGGTTCAGTCACTCCCTGCTCTCGTTCGTCAGCCTGAGGAACAAGTTTTCCACTCCCTCCAGGATTTACACAAGCCCCTACATGACACGCATACATCAGCATGCTGCATATTTACACTGTCAACAAAGCTGACTGTGCATATACACAACAAGCCACCGGGCAGAGAACACAGACTCACCTTGGCACAGATCTTCAGTGGAGTGCTGTGGTTGCCGTTGGCCTTCTCCTTCAGTTTCCTTCTGGCTTTCAGAGCAGCTTGGAAGTCCTCAGGGCTTACTCCCGTCTGTGAACACGACATCAGTAGTGGCAGACAGGTCAAATGGTTTGTAAAAATTGGTTTCAGCATCTCAGTTCTAACGTGCACTTCTTGTCCATGCTTATATGGCTCTAAAATATAATCTGATAAGGAAAAAATATATATTCTTGTATTTTTGTTATGTTTGTAGCACTTTAGAAAGGTGCATTCTTTAAAAACAGCATACAACCATACCTTAAAAATTGTACAAATTCTAATGTTCTGCATTGTAACTACCAACTGCTTCTATTCAATTTTTTTGCGTAATGGGTCATTTCCAACAAACTGTCTTAAAATCCAGTGGTATTATTTTGTCTTTTACCTTTTTTGAGGTGAAAGTAAAGACAGGAAAACCACAGCCATGGTTTGATTTAGATTTAATTTAAATGCAACCTGGTTAAAGGAAATCAGCTACTTGATGTTGCTTTTTGAGTTCTTTTATTTCTTCCAAAATAAATAGAATCCCCAGCATTTTTTTCAAAAGTCATTTTAGAAGTACCACAGTTCGGATGAACCAGTCGACACAGATTGTTAGCTTATCGCTAATAATCTGTGTTGTTGTCACTCTATGTCAAAATGACAGAAATCTCGTTGTTAGCATTCATGTTGATGATAAGAGAAGATTGATGTCAGACTCATGTCTGTATGTTAAATATGAGAGCAACTTGGCTTAGCTTAGCATGAAGAGTGGAAGCAGAGCCAGTGTGAGGAAGCTGCTAGCCTGGCTCTGTCCAAAGGTGATACATATCCATAAAGCTGCAGCTTCATATTTACCACACAGGTCTGAGATTCTCACCAAATCCCACACACAAGTGCCGTCATACTGTTAACCTTGTTTTTTACTCGTGGACTTAAAGGAGCTCTGTGCAACTTCTGCATTGTACTTGAAGCCGGTCATTAGTTGATGTTAGCAGACTCCATTTCTAAGCTAATATGAGCTGCTGTTGCTCTCTGAGACGAGCTACATGAGAAACAGTTAAATATTCTAACGATTTTAAAATGACAAATGCCAATATCATGTGAAAGTTAAATACCATGTTTTCCAGTTCCATCTGCCTTTTAACAGTCAGTTTTTTTTTAGTTCATATCTTTCTTTTTAGGTTTGGCTGTTTTTTGTTTTTTTTCCATGTATCTACATGTCCTCACTTAAAATCATTATGCCATTATTTCCATCTAGGAAACTGAGTCAATTGTATCCAAAATGGGTGTTCTCTGCATATGTGATATTTTTTATTCTATTATAATATAAACTGTGTAAAAGCCTTAACTTCTGCAGGTTTGGGATTAAGTTCTTGTTTCTTCAGCAACTGCTTGATTGACATCACCCAGCAGAGGATGTCCAACTATGTGTTTACAGCTAAGTGGACTTCACATTCATTTAATTACACGTCTCTCTGTACCAGTAGTGATAAACACATTCCAACAATGTCCGTAAATTCTAGACTTCAGTGCACAACCTGTTTAAAACCTGTTTAACTCCATGACTACAAGTGTTTCTACTAGTCCTCTGCTCCAGAGAAGCAAAACACATACAGCACATTTCTTTAACATTTAGTGCAGTGCTCCATAAACACACACACGATGGTTAGGATTACCTTCTCCTTGAGGGTGTTCACATAAAGGTCACTGTTCGCAAAGTAGATTGAAGAGTTGGAGTGGAAAATCTTAATCCCCTCGTATTCAGCCGCCTGGGAACAAAAACACCAATCGCAGGTGTTCAGAATTCAGGCCAGCAGACTGAGTGCGACATTTCCAGCCTGCGTTCAGACTGTAGTGTTTTCTACTCTAACAGGCTCACCTCTTCGTACTCGTCCACATCGCAGTACAGCCCCGTGTTGGGAACATGACCCAGGACAGCGCTTCTAGGGCTGAAAGACAAGGACAAAGGTCAGAAACACTTTGACATTAAATTCTTCTGTTAGCACCGGCCAGACGCGTTCTTTACATTCTATGATATGTGGCATCGTGTTTTTTCAGAGAAAACAGTGAATAATGACGGAAACAAAATAAAAACACATTTGGACCAACGACAAGCATCCGTCTGTTTTCGGCACCTCTGTGTTCTGTAGATGACTGTTATTATGGCGAACGCGACGGCCACCAGGAGGCCGTAATCCAGACCCAACAGCACGGACGCCACAAAGGCTACCAGCCAGATGGCCTGAGAGAGGAAAAGGGAAGAGACAGAAATATACAGACAGAAAGTGTTACAGCTGCATCCTATTTTCTTCACCAGATGGAAAAAAACAAGAGACAAGTCACATTTAATCTAATATTGACCTATTGTTATTCTAAAATAATGCATGAAGAACCTTAAAAGAATAGTTTGTATCCCTTTAACCTACTTGAACATTGTTGAAACCTTTACATCAGCTAAAAACATTAAGTAAAGATTCGATATCTACAATCGCATCATGTTTATAAGGTCACTCCTCTACATTGGTCTCTTTCCAAGCTGGACTGTGACGTCTAACTGAATAGCGATTAGATTAAGTTGCTCTCTCCTGTCATATTCCTTCTGACATTTGCGTGGTATCACAATCCAACTCGCAGATTGACATTTAAGGCCTAATCTATGAAACAGAAAAATAAACAGTTTATCTTGTTTGTGCTGTGCAGAACAAAACTGAACAAAATAAACTTGATTCATTGTGTTCTGATGTTCTGCTCTAAAGAAGCAACATGTGTATCTAATGGTAACAGCAGACTATTCTGAGAGAAGAGCTACCCATCAGTTTACAATCAGATCACCAAAAAAAAACAGTGCGAAGCAATACCCTGATAAGATTTGACAAACTGACCAGTTCAATCTTGCTGGTCCTCCACAGAGCAGGAATGTCTCTGAACTGTTTGAACATCCCCAGCAGATTCACCATGATGATGGCAGCAAGTGCAGTCTGGGACACACAGCAGAGGAGAATACAACATGAGAACAAAACTAGACAGAAGCACATTAAAAAAAGCTGTTGGTAGTGATTTGATCTCATTGAAGCATGAACTAGTTTTTGTTAACAGTGTCTGCAGCTGCATCTGTGATGCTGCGCTGCCAGACAGGAAGCTTGTGGCTCAGTGTCATCAGCTCCACCCACCTGAGGGAGCGGCTGGAAGACGAAACCGATGGCGACCACCACCAGCAGCACCACGAGAGACGACAGCAGCCCTGCGATCTGAACACAAAGTGAGAACCGCGTCACCTCTCACTGTCACCGTCACCTCTCCTGTAGAGGAAGTGTGTGCGTGTGTTTGTGTGTCACCTGCGTCTTTCCACCAGTGCTCTCCTGCACCAGGCTCCTGGACATGGAGCACGTGATGGCGAAGGTTTGGAAGAAAGAGCTGATGAAGTTGCACAGACCGAGGGCGATCAGCTCCTGAAACACAGCGCAGTGTCACAGCCTGACATGACTTTCCACACCAGTTCATATTGTACAATGAAACATATACAGTGAATTAATTGTGTCATTATTTAGTTAACTACTGTTTTTTTATTTTTGTCTGGTTCTGCTTTTGGATCCATTTGACTTGTGTTCAAATCACAACAAACCAAATACAGAAACACAAGGTCCTTTCCACCATTGCTCAGACCAAACAACTCATAACCTGATTAATGAATCAATATATACATGCAGCAGGTGAACAAACACATTTTCTTTCGACATTCGACCTAATTTAACAAGCGTTACTTAAAGGTTCTGCATTGTAGAAAGTGAGATTTCCGTGTCTTTTTTATCATAAAGCCCGTCTAGGTGCTATATAAATACCGTGAACGTATTAAAATGTACACAGCTTGTATTTTAAAACTGCCTTTAAATGAGCTGTCAGGACTTTTGTAAGTTGTGATGTCACCAATACACAGTCCTCAGCCACGCAGTTGCTAAAACACTGATGGGCTGGAGATTATTTAGACTTTTAGAGGGCAAGTGTCTCATTCCACTGCACTTGTGTCAGCAACATTTTCACAGTGTGGCGTCTTTAAAAAAGCAGAACAGAAACCGGATTATTATTTTAACACATGGTCTAGTCAAGTCTAGCTGGAAAATCAGGTTTCTCATATCCCCTACCTCAAATACAACAAAAAAAACAGGTGTCTCTGAATGTAACCCGTTTTCTCAAATTCATGTCAATGCACCAATTGTTGTTGGTTAACATTCTTGGCCCATGATAGAGTTCACTGTGCTGGAAAATGTAGCTCCTCGCATGTCCGGACTCACCTGGTTGCCGTCCACGGTGTACCCGTGCTTCAGGGCGAAGATCTTGGCGAGTGAGGCGCCCATTGAGAATCCTACGATCGCTACAGCAAACGAATCTGTGACCAAATTGGGTAACAGAGAGAACTCCGGGAGGGAAGGAGGAAGGAGCCTGAGAACACATAAGATAACACTTGTAGTACATCCAGCACAAGAATCTAAAACCACAAATGTAACACGATGAGGATACAGAAACCAAGTTCTATAGTACATTCAGATCTCTCAGCTCTAAAATCCACTGACTGAAGTACAACCCTCTGAGACGTCTTCAGAGACATTCCAGAAATTCACCTGAAAAAATGACAACGTAGCAACCTACCCTGCTGGTATCTTCCCGACCACGCCCACGTTGTAGTCTTCTGACAACAACAGGCCGTACGAGACGCCAGTTGACACGATGACCACGATGATCTCTCCAGGAATGGGAATGGGCAGTTTCTTCTTGAAGCGCTCGTTGAGGTCTTTGATCACGTACAGGAAGACCAGGCAGACGAGGCCCAGGATGAGAGTGGTGATATTGGTGCTGGTGATGTCACCGAGTACCGCCTTGACACTCTGCAGCCAGGGAGAAAGGACAGTTTTAAAGCATTTAAGTGACCTATTTTTTTGCATTTACTATACATTCAAAACGCTCGCTCAGAAGAGTGCAAACCTCTGCTAAAGCCCAATAGTTCCCTTTAATTCAATCAGTCCTAATCACCATTTGTACCTCTCTGAATCCCCATTCTCTCAGCTGTACATTAGCAGTAGCTGCAGGTATCTATGCCTATTTGTTACTGTATAGCGGCTGGAAAAAAGACTAGCCTCTAGAACAACATATTAAAAGATCCTGATTTTTATCTGTCCATCTCCTACCTACAAACCCTCCATGGCTATTAAAACTCACAAAAATAACAGAGAGGGGTCCGCTGAAGCGCGGCGCTTTCACCCCCAGCAGGTACTTGAGCTGAGAAACGACGACGTGCACAGCTGCTGCTGTGGTGAAGCCTCGCACCAGGGGCTCCGTGAGGTAGATCGCCACAAAGCCAAATCTGAGAAGACCTAAGACAAACTGAAAAGAAAATAGAGAGCATGAAAAAAAAAAGAGGTAAGGGGATAAGAATGAGCTAGTGTTGTTTCAAATAAAAACATCGTTCAAGGTGTGGATACAGCAACAGCGAATCAGACATCCTTTGGGTAAACAGTGATTTGGAGCGTGAGAAGGTTTCAGAAAGCCGTATCACTTTCCTGTGAGGTTTTAACCAAAAACCAGATTCTCTGCGGGAGGCTGAAAGCAGCTCTCGTCTTCTGGCTCAGTGTGGCGGGTGTTTTTATTCTCTCAGGCTTACCTGGATGATTCCCACCAGGGTCGTTAGCACAACGGCGACCTGCACCCGCCTGGCGTCGCGGGCCACCACGTCCACCACGTCAGTCATGTTGGATCCGTTCGCAGGCAAGATAAACATGGAGTCTGGGGCCTCCCTCACTGCTACACCCCCGATCATCAGACTGACTACAGCAAAGGTGCCTGCAGATCACACACACAGGACAGTTTATCAAACAGTTCTTCATCTATCCAGGTTTGGTTGTACAGTATTCTGATGTCCACTTTAACTGTAGACTGTGTGTGTTGGGGGGGGGCAGTATCCCTTTGAAGGAAAAGGCCATCTTGTCCAGCACTTGAACAGCAGCCCAGTTATTCACTCTCGCTCTCTGCCAGAAGAGACGATAATTTCCAAAGCAACTCGGATTTAAGCTTGGGAAGAGGCCATTTTACAGTCACATTAACTGCTTCCTGTTGTTAATTTAAGATCAAGTCTTTTGTTTTAAAGGTTGAGAAGGTTTGGTTTATCGTACCCATTTGTCTGGTGGACTTTGAGATGACCAGGAGGTCAGATCGGATGAGGGGAGACGGGTCAGTGACATTTTACAATCCTGCTGCTCATGTCAACTGTGGACACAGAGAGCATATCAAACCACCTCCTAACCTGGATCAGTGTGCAGCTTGTGAATCTTCAGAGAGTGAATAAAGCTGACCCCCTGTGTGTGGGACAGAGAGAGTGTTGGCATTTGGAGCTCATCATACTGTTCTTGGCTCTGACTGTGGAATGCAAACCTGGCTGGGTGAAAAGGCCACTGACTGTCTTAAAAGACCCCCAATTACTTAGCCAGTATTAACATAACAACATGGGAACCGGATTAGAACGCCACAAGAAAACATTTAATTAAAATATTATGTCAAAGATTGATTGTGTAAGGAAATGTTGAAGCCATACTGACACTGATGAGAGTTTCTCCGCCACTAGTGCTTAAAATACAGCCACGTGAGAGAGCACGAAGCAGAAGAGAACAAAAGTGTGAAGAGACATTCTAAAATTCTACTCTTAACACTACTTATTTTTTAATTTGATTTTTTTAAGTATTCTGTTGTGTCCGTTGGTTGGTTGGTTGCTTGGTTGGTTGCTTGGTTGGTTGGTTGGTTGGTTGGTTGGTTGGTTGGTTGGTTGGTTGGTTGGTTGGTTGCTTGGTTGGTTGGTTGGTTGGCTGGTTTGTCAGCAGTGTCACACAAAAACTACTGAACACATTTCAACCAAACTTCCACCAGAATAGACCCCCATTAACTTTTGGCGCAGATCCACATAAAAGGGATGAATCCAGAAATTTCATTCTCACTTTCTTTAACAATGCAAAATCAGGTGTATAGTGGATCCTCTGGGTCCTGTATGTTGGGGGGTGGGGCCTCCACGGATCAGACCTGCTCAGCACGTCCTACAGATGCTCGATCAGATTGGAATCTGGGGAATTTGGAGGCCTGGTCAACACCTTGGGCCCTTTATTGTGTTCCTCGAGCTGTTCCTGAGCAGTGTTTGCAGTGTGTCAGGGCACATTGTGCTGCTGGGGGGCCACTGCCATCGGGTAGTGTTGTTGTGATGAGAGGGGTGTACTTGGTCCACCACAGTGTTTGGATGGGTGGTGCGTGTCAAGTGGCATTCACATGAATGCCAGCACCCAAGATTTCCCAGCTGAACATCAGATTGTGATGAAATGATCAATGTCATTCACGTCACCTGTCAGTGGTTTTAATGGTGTGACTGATATTTGTACAGTTTTTCTATCTTTGTGTAATACCTGCTGGATTTTCATAGTGTCCTGTTACTGGACAAATCATTTATCTTAGTTCCTTAGCTCAATACACATATATTATTGCATAAATTCTAACTTTTCTGAACCGATTTCTGACATAATCAACTGCTACTAGTTTATTATGTCAGAAATCTAAATGTTATTTGACAATAGAGCGAGTCTGGGCTACCGGAAATGGGCTTGGTTGGATTGCAAAAAGGATTGCAACATACTCAGAAGAAGATAAAACAGGGCATTCAATCATGATTCATTTCCTTATTAGGCAGTTTGATGTGACAGTGAGATCACAGAGCCATACTTGATTGGAAAAAGCCTAGAGGAAGAGGGCAACTGTCACAACACAGGCTACACTAACAGAAAAGTTTGTGTTTGGCTAAGTTATTGATGTTGGAAATTAGTTGAGTAAAGGCCAAACTACGAAAAATTCATAACAAAAAAAGCATTTGGAGTAGCGCTTCAGTAGAGCTATAGGATTGTGTAAGGTCCCATGAATTATTATATTATTTTTTTTTGTGAAAATCCATGACATGAACTGGGATAAGTTCTGAATTCTGGGTGAGTTGCATGGAATGACCCCCATTTTTCACAGAACCTGTAGCACAGTCACATCTCATCCATTTACCTCCAAACTGTGACTGCTGTACAATATGTATACATATGCCAGCTATCTTCTATATTCTGACCAAAAGAGTGACCTCAAATAAAAGTACAGCACGATTGTAGGGATGTAAACCTATAGTACATACAGTAGATAACTGTATTGGGACATTATGTCAAATGTTTTATCTTTTTCAGATTCACAACACACAGTCTCTTATCAGTTTAGTCCTTCACTACAGGAAAATGAGGCACGTTAATACCAAAACAAACACAGCAGTTCTCTGTCAATATCATCCTGTATGAACCGTGGACAGATTTCACCTTAGCCCCACTTACAAGCTAGGCTCTGTCCAGTATGATAAGGTCGTGTATGTGTATCCCTCTGATTGAAAAGGCCATGTTGCCCAGCACTTGAACAGCAGCCCAGTTATTTCCTCTCGCTCTCTGCCAGAAGTTAAAGGATCATCATTTCCAAAGCAACCTGTTTTCTGACAAGATCCGTGGCAGAAGCAGTGAAGCCAACCGCTTCCTGTTGTTTATTTCGCATCAGATCCTTTGTTTCAAAAAGTTGAGCAGGTTTAGTTTGATGTGCCCATTCACCAGACGGAGATTACTTAGGGCTGACATTTGAGATGACTTTGGCGCCCTTTCTGGGAACCAAAGTACCCAGATGAGTGAGATGTCAGGGGTGGGGTCAAGGAAGTTTCACAATCCTGCTGCTCATGTCAGCTGAGGACACAGTTATCACATCGGATTGAAAACATTTCCTCCACATGAAATCTCAAAGAAAACTTTATCTTTCATCTCCTAATCTGGATCAGTCTGTAACTTGTTCAGATATTTAATTGAGCTGATACCGAGAACACTGCTGTAGCCCCTGTGTGCGTGGGACAGAGACAGCTGGCAGTTTCAGCCGATCATGTGACTGTGAGGAGATCCCTAGATGTTTGAAAGGCCACTGACCGATCACCTCACAATCACGGATTTAGAGCATGATGGATGACAACAAACACAGGATCAGGCCACTCTTTCCCTGAAATATTATGCCACAAAAATGGTACGAAGTTAGTTAATGTTTATCGTTTTCTTAATCTATGCCAGCCGTTGCCGTTTTGCTGCCTTGTTCATTCTGCTGAATCTCTATCTTGGCTCTAGCCACAACTTGTAGGAGGAGATTTATGACCCAAAGCCTCGACGGGCACCTTTAAATGAGTCTCTCACCTATGGATATGTGTCTGGAAGTGCCAAAGAAGGTGTAGAGCAGGACTGGGTAGAATGAGGAGTAGAGGCCATATACTGGAGGAACAGCAGCCAGCATAGCATAGGCCAGACCTGTGGAGCAGAGGAAAGGGACAGATGTAAAAAAAACTCGAAAGTCCCAGAAGCCAAGTGATTGCATCACAACCTCAGAGCTGCAGAGATACCAAAACAGAGACAGCGTGACGCTGAGAGCAGTCCCTCAGGAGTTGGCAGCTGGCCCTTCTCATGTTTAATCTTTATGTCATCACAGATGTCTAGCCAGGCAAAGTTAGCATGTGGTTACTGTACAAAGCATTGGAATACTAATACTAATAACATTGTTGGCTTCATTATTCTGTAAAGTATACAGATGGGTGACAAAGTGTCTTAGTGAAGTGTTTTTCCAACACAGTACTCCACAACAGCTTTCATCGATTCGGTAGAACTCTATGAGAGAGATAAACTCTGAAAGATATCCCCTCATCGGATGTTTTGTCCGAACAGGACCTCAAACAGAGGTGCAGCAGGGTTTGCAGAGCACTGACCTTGTGGGAGCTGCACAACTCCTGTGCTGAGACCTGAGACCACATCTGATAACAGGTACTGCTTGACCGGATAGGACGGCAGCCACGTTAGAATCGGCAGGAAGCTCAACACCGCCGCCTTGGCCTTTTCTGATGAACACCTGTGAAAGAAAACAAGTGGATGAATTTTTCAGTTTGTAATGAAAAAAAGACTTTTTGTACCCCCAATCAAAGAAAAGTCTTTCCTGGAATACATGTTGTTTTTTAGCCCCAGAAGGCCACACTTAGTAAGGAAAAGGAACGTGCTGTATCACGATGTGACTAAGGGCAAACATTTTTGCTTCACTCACCTGACTCCTAATCACCTGTGTACCCATAAAGTCAGCACGTCATTACGGGTAAACACTTAATTCTCACACCCTACCAAAAACCGGTAATCACCATGAGAGAGATGGGAGGGGTATGTTTAACAAGCAATCCAACTCAACGAGAAGAATTATAAAATAGATCATTAATGCCAGCACGTGACGATGATGTCACACTTCCTTTAACGCTGTTAGTGTTAGCTAGATCCTAAAACAGCATAATATATATGAAGGTTCTTCTACGTTCTAAATCTTCTTCTATATTCTATATAATGGAAAAGTCACATACCAATGCAGAAGTACACTGGTAGTCTGCCACATATATCATCTGTCTTTTGTCTCTTTGTATACTAGGAGGAGGAAACGTGACTGTATCACAAAACTTCTAATGTTCTTCTACTCTAACGGGACAAACCCTCAAATAAACCTTATCAGGAATTGTGTCATTTCACATCCGAATACCGAGCCAGACGTTTCAGCAGTGATTCACTGTTCAAATACCCATAAAACACTGACAGGTGAGCAAAGGCACATTCTTAATTGAAAGTGAGTAGACGCTGCACCCAAGGTGTTGGCTCAAGTCGAGCTCATTGCTTACAGGATGCTGTAATCTGTCACAACCTGCTACCATCCACGGACTCTTGCCTGTCATTCATGGCGGTCAGGAGGGACAGTTAACCACCGCTGACGCACGTTCATGTAGTTAATCATACAGCGTCAGACGGTTTAGCCTGCGACAGAGCAGGGTTCCCTTCCAGTGAACAAGCCACAGGCAGGAAAAGAAGCATTTTGCACAAGAGGGAATTTTTGAAAAAAAACTTCTTGATAATGCAGAATCAATAAATCATATATAATCATTTAATCAATGAAGTGAAAAGTCATTACCCATGAATCCACTACACTGATAACTGAATAATTATCTAGGAAGATTCTCGGGTAAACAAAAATAAAATAAAAATGTGTTCCTGTTACTCTAAACTCTAAAAAGTAAAGTTCCTGTTTTTGTTCATTAAATATCTTTGGACTGATATGAACATGAAACAATAAGTTTGAATATGTGACTTTGCACTCTGGGGAATTGCGATAAGCATTTTCACATTTTCTGACATTTCAAAGACTTAACAATTATCAGTTAATGTACCCACAACATGTATGCTGTATAATAAAAAAAAAAGTGTGATTAACTGATAAATCAGTTGTCAGAAAGTCAGTGATAATTTTCCTGAAGCTTAAGCGATGTCTTCAAAGTGCTTGTTTCATCTGATCAGCTGTCCAAAGATATTCAAATTTCAGTGACATCACATTTTTGCTTAATAGCTGCTTTAAATTATTAATCCACTATCAAAATTGTCAGTGAATGTTTTTTTTTTATTATCAACTAATTGATTTATCGCATGACTTATCAAATCCTAGATTTTTTTTTTCTGCGTCTGTTTTTAAGAGATAAAAATATACTTAACTGGGCCATGTAAGAATACTTTGATTTATATCAATATATCTACACTTATTCACTGATTTGCTGAAAAGCACTTTAGCAGGACAAATCCAGAGGTAAATTCCTAAATCCAAACTTACCGGCAATGGTTTGCCAGCCTCTGTCGGAGGGTGGTCGAGTTTTCTTTGCGATGAAGAAGCTGCGTCCGGAGGAAGGCTTCATCGTAGACCGGACGATCTATCCTGTACATCAGCTGCGAGTCTGCAGCTTCTTCCGGCTCCATGACAGTGGCAGGAGGGCTGAAGTATAGGGTGTAGTCCTCTCTGGTGCTGTTTATCTCTCCTGCTTTTTCTTCTCAGTCATTGTCCTGGCTGGTTTATCCTCATTCCTTTAAACCCCCTCCAACGCTAAACTGTCCGTCAGCACTTCCTCTTTCTGCTCAGAGGGAAAGAGAAAAACAAGACGGAAGTTATTCCACCACTAACCGCTGGTTCACTACATTCAAATGATAACAGGAGTGGGAGTGATGATAAACGACCAGGCGTTTTGAGTTTGTGCATTTTGGTGCTGATAAGAGAGACTGCAGTTGAATTTGCAAGGCTTACCACCTTAGACGTTTTATCTGATTTTTAGCAAATATTTGGCGCTTGGCTAGTGCATGAAACTGAATGGGTTGTATTACGTGCGATCTATTGTTGGGACAAAGTCTGCTGTGAGCAAAATCTAATGGGTAAAGGTTCCAGTGTGTACGTCAGAAGTTTCTCTCAACAGCGCTGCCGTCACATGCCTTTGTGTTTCGACATCTTTGGAACCAAGAATGTATGTAAAATGGTTGGTTTATCTACTGTACACAGTTTGTCAATTGGACTCCACCTGACAAAAACCGGGACACCCACAGAGGTTGGTGTGTCCCAGTGTTTGTCTGACTTTTGTCCCAGTTTTGGTCTGACTTTGAAAGCATCAACTTCGCACGACTTCCCAGTGAATTTACAGGAAGCCTCTCTCCTGAAAAAACTTTTATTCAGGTATGAAAGTTCAGCAGACCCGGTTTGTTTCATTCACCCATGACTAGCAAACTGACTCTTTTGGTTCTTTAGTTTTCTCAAAAACAATGAGTCAGGCAGACTAAACATATTCAACTTCAACAACCCCTCTGCTTCTAAGCGATGGAGAGGTGGGGGGTGGATTTTGGTCTTCTTGCTAACAGAGGGGATGGCAGCCCCTCTCATCCCCTGTCATCCTGCCTACTGCACATACAGCAGGTACAAGCAGATCTGCTTTTAAAAGAACCGGTGATGCTAAAACCTTTCAACGGCCAAGCTTTTCTTTAAAGGTATACAAGTATGTGTAACCCAAGAATTCATGTAGTGCCACTGCGTGCTGAGTGTTCTATGTAACTGTGTTGTGCCCAAGTCGGACAACGTGCTGTAATGTGGTTTAGTGTTAAATAAACAGACTGATAGCTAATGCTGTAAACGATGCTAAAGCAGACAATTTTATCATTTTAACGGTGACAATTTTGCCATAACGACGCAGACGCTAAACCAGCTATTTTATGGTGGGACTTTTTAAAACAAATCACTTCTCGTTGACTCATGACGACTGGATGGACCGGACTCATCAGTTCTCCTCACTCAGTTAACTCTCTGACGTGCAAACAGTTGAGCGCCTCGAGCGCTCTTCCCGTTTCCTCTCCCTAACGTTAGCTAGCTAACATGACATTGATAAAGGACGAGCGGTGACTTCACAAATTACAAATGTGAGGACAGTAATGTTCGTGTTACAAGAAGAACCCACTGTCTAACTGTAGGCTGCTAGCTTGACCTCGCTGTGACAGCACATGAGAGGATTTTTCCCCTGACTCTCCACATTTCAGCATTTAGCTAACCTAAAGATGCTGGTAAATACTTGGCTCTTACCTCCGGACTCCTCCAGCTCCCGGGGATGCTGCCGGCTGAAGGAGGATATGGTTTAAGAAAGCGACCTCCTGAGTTAAAGTTTAACAGGGACAACGTCCTTCGAGGACAGCAACAGCCGCTTTATGATAGACCAGAGATAGGCAACGCTGAAGAGATGAATTACTCTAGAGTGGAATTCCCTCTCACCTTCCGGTCTGCAAAGATGGGTGTTAAGCCTCACGCATGCGCTCTCCTCTTGCCCTCAGGCCGGTTTGTAGTCACAAACGAAGTTGGTATTTGAGCAATGGGTTTTGTTGCCATATTTAAAATGTTTTGTGTCGCTGAGTTGCAGTTATTATTTTTGACTGCCGTATGTCATACGTAGGCTATGTGGTGTACAGGTGCGTGCTTAAATAAGGTCAAAACGTGTACTGAGCAGCAGTGGAGAGGGGCTTATTGAGCAAGTGTCTGCATATCATATGTTAATCGATATTTAAATGTCTATTCAAAGCCTTCTAGGTCGCCTTGGACAATATTCTGGTGAAAAAAATAACACTTCTCCACCAGAAAGTCCTTATCGGGTGAGTATCAAACCTCAGTAGGCTACATTTTTTTAGCACTAGCTGAAATGTGTTAGACAAAATGCACAGTATCAAATCAGTATCTAAATGTTTGGTAAATCATTAAACCCTTGAAAGACTACATTAACCAGGTAGATTTTCTTTATTGGAAAAAAAAAATCATTGAAAAAAATCAAAATAGACACCCCATATCAACAGCCACTGATCTTAATAAATAATGTGGTTGGATGACATGAAAAATGTTATCATCAAATTTGAGGGATTTTGCGTATATGAAATCTTTGGTGTGAGCGTCTAGCTTGTCATACTCAAACCTTGCGTCAGAGTGAGAGCTCTTTGTCTCCTGAGGATCTCTGGGGCAGGGAGCTGGATGATGATGATGACGGCAGCGCCTCTCCTGCAGGGCTGTGACGTGCGGCGGTCACGGGGCTCCCTCTTGCGCTGTTTGTCTTCTCACGGTCCAAATTATGATTTTGTTTGCCATTGTACCCATTCATTGTGTAAATGTAGCACATTTATATAATCATAAACGTCAGCTCCCTTTCACACTGGCCTCCTTAAAAAAAAATCAATTTCCCGACACATAATGACAATGATTAGAATGATGATGTAAGAACATGACACACCACTTGTTTCTCAGATACTGCTGTTTTATATCTGATATCTGCTTGGAAAGTGCTTTGCAGTGGTGGAATATAACTAATTACATTTACTCAAGTACTTATTCCACTACATTTGTCTGACAGCTTTAGTTACTTGTTACTTTTGAGATAACAATTTTCCACACCCTTCCTGTAAATGCCTCTGTATTAATGTGCATCTCAGGCCCCTGGTGTGCGACTGCCTGGACCCACTGCAGTTTGCGTACCAGACTGACATCAGCATGGAGGATGCCATCAGATACCTTATTCACAGAGCTTACACACACCTGGAGAGGCCACAAAGTGCGGTGAGGATCAGGTTCCTTTGTTTACTCTAGTGCTTTCGACACGGTCCAGCCAGCCCGGGTGGCTGAGAAGCTCTCTGATGCAGGTTGATCAGGACCTGGTGGCATGGATTACAGACTACCTCACAGACAGGCCGCTGTATGTCAGGCTGCAACACTGGCACACCCCAGGGAACTGTTCTTTCGCCGCTTTTGTTCACCCTCTACACCTCTGACTTCTGCTACAGCTCCCAGACACGCCACCTGCAGACGTTCTCCAACGACTCCTCCATTGTTGGATGTATCACAGACAATAAGGAGGAGGAATACAGGGAACTAGCTGAGAACTTTGTTGGTGTGGCAGGAACCACCTTCAGCTCAACATCGGGAAAACCAAGGAGCTGGTGGTGGAATTCTGGCGCAGGAAGAGCCCCCCAACACCTGTTTCTATAAATAAGGAGGTGGTGGAGATGGTGGACACCTACAGGGTCCTCGGGGTGCATCTGAACAATAAACTGGACTGGTCAGACAATATGAGGCCCTCTACAGGAAGGGACAGAGCAGGCTGATCTTTCTGAGGAGGCTCAGGTCTTTCAATACGTGCACTAGGCTGCCACGGATGTTCTACCAGTCTGTGGTAGCATCAGGCTGAACAAACTGGTGAGGAAAGTCAGCTCCATGGTGGGGATGAAACTGGACAGTGTGGAGGCGGTGGCAGAGAGGAGGATGAGAGGAAAGCTGCCGACCTTCAGCAACTCAGGAGCACCTTCAGCCATAGACTCATCCAACCAGGTGCCTCAAAGCACTCGGGGGGCCCTTTCATACCATCAGCGATCAGACTACACAGCACCACCACCACAGCTCCCAACACCTCCTTTCTCCACTGATTCAAGACCAACTCAACCTGTTAAAATAATTCTGTGATAATTTAGAACTGGAGGAAGGAGACCGGAGTTCAAACAGGGTTTTAATCTTGTAGAAGAAGAGCAGGTCTGTTACAAAGTGAAGACTCAGTGTCTTAAGAGAAAAGCATGTTATTTATCTGTCTCTGTGTTTTCACTCTTCACTCTTTTTTTTGCGATCAAATTTTTATTTTCATTTTCATTAAGTCCAACAAACTTCTCAGAGCAAGACAAGTAGCCCAGGACATAAGAACGTGTCATGGGAAGGAACATGGTGAAAGTATTAATGATAATAATAAAGATAATAATAATTAGATAAAAATACAAATACATAATACATAAAAAAGAAAAAAGAAACACACACACGCACTCACATATATATTGACAAGACAAAAGGGACTTGATATACAGAGGCACTAAGGTGGGAGAGCCAATGGCAAAATCAACTTACAGCATATTTTTCAAAGAGTCAGCGGCGCTATGCCAAGTATTAAGGGTGCTTTCATTGGCACCATTAATCTGAGCTGTTGAAAGCTCCATGAATATGACGTCCAAAAGGGAGAGAGTCCAATATTGAACAGTTCGAGAATAAGGTGGCTTCCACCGAGTTGCAATCATTTTCCTGGCAGCCGTCAGTCCAGCAAAGATGACTCGCGTCACTCTGATAGTTACTAATTTATGTCCTCCTGCACTTAAGGAAATAACTCACAGAGAAGGAAGTGATAACCTTTAGTGATTAGTCAATACCTTACACAGGTCATAAAACAACCTAAAACATGGTCACAGGTCACAGGTCACGTTAAACAGTTACATTGAACATTCCTGTGTAATCTAAATGTTAAATCTAAATCTAAATGTTAAATTTAAATCTAAATCTAAATGTCATGGGTGAAACTAAATATTTAGCTAATATGCAGAATTCTCACTGAACGAGCGCTATCTGTGGTCTTTTTCGAGTAGTCAGACGGAGTGATTGCTCTGCACTGTTAGTCATGTCTCCTCACCTGCTCTCATGTTGCCTGTCAGCATGTCTTGCAACTTAGCTGGAAACATTGGTAGGGCCGTTTTGGCGGCAATACAGAGGTCAGCAATGCGTCTGCAACGACAGCGACAGTGGTCCTTTTCACCCATATTTAGTTTCACCCGTGACATTTAGATTTAACATTTAGCATTTAGATTTAACATTTAACATTTAGATTTAACATTTAGCTTTTAGATTTAAACTTAACATTTAGATTTAACACTTAACATTTAGATTTAACATTTAGCATTTATATTTAATATTTAATATTTAGATTTAGATTTAACATTTATATTTAAATTTAATATTTAGATTTAGATTTAACATTTAACATTTAGATTTAAATTATCATTTAGATTTAACATTTAGATTTAACATTTAACATTTAGATTTAACATTTAGATTTAACATTTAACATTTAGATATTTAACATTTAGATTTAACATTTAACATTTAGATATAACATTTAGATTTAACATTTAACATTTAGATTTAACATTTAGATTTAACATTTAACATTTAGATTTAACATTTAGATTTAACATTTAACATTTAGATTTAACATTTAACATTTAGATATAAGATTTAACATTTAGATTTAAAATTTAACATTTAGATTTAACATTTAACTTTTAGATTTAACATTTAGATTTAGATATTTTTTTAATTTAGATTTAACATTGACATTATATTTTTTCAAGAGAAGTGAATATTGCAAAGTTCACAAATATTGCTGTAAATCTGGTCAACATTAAAAAAAATCACATATGTTTTTTAAAGGTGGTTTGTTGCTAAATGTGGTGAAAAGTTGCTGTTTATTTTAGCATGCGCTACTTTACAGTCGGCACCCCATGGACATCAGGTCACGTTGTCCATGCACTGTGTGTATGCCATTTAGTCTTCTATTGTATGACTCGAGGTAATATGCAGAAAGGATCCTTTTTAAGTGAAACAGCACGAAGCAGGTGGAACAAGACAGAAAATGATGCAAGGTTCACAGAATATGACAACACAAGACAGAAAATGATGAAAGGTTCACAGAATATGACAACACATGTATTGAGTACATACTACAGAAACAGCAAAAAAAAAAATCTTATTGACACAGCCTCTCTGTATTAGCAGTTTGTTACCATTAGGCGGCAGCAATAGTCAAAGGGTAAACAAATACTAGAGGAGAGACTAAGATATTTTGTCTTTCTTTTAGCTACAGTAATACAAACCATGTATGAAAAATACGAAAAAGCACAACATTGCAGCATGACTTTGACATGTAATATGAAAATGTGTTCATAACTTACATACAGCTGTAAAGTGATGCCACAAAGGTGAACACTGTGACTGATCTTTGATTAATTCAGTGCAATGAACGTCAGAATGAAAGGTAACCTGCCTTCCAGCTGTTAAATTGCTGCTGTTGTGTCCACCTATGTGTTTTTCATTACTTCTCGATGAAAAAATAAATAAAACAACACTAGATTTGATGTGAAATGTCTTTTAATTTTAAGGTTCTTTAACGCAAATCAATTTGCGTTTAAACAGACAATTATTATTTCCAAACCATAGTGAAGACATTCTTTCCTTCTCTGAGATGTTTGACAACAAAACAATACAAATTGCATGTCGTTGCAGCTTTTGGCTTTCTTGGCATACTGTATAACATCTCAGCCGATCCAACATGGTCATGATATTTGCCACTGTGCTGTCACTGCTGCAAGTTCAAAGTGCTTAATGCAAGATTATGCATTATAAACGGCATACAGACATTACAGAATTAAAATGATAATAAAATACAATATCTAAAACATACAATTAAAACTTAGCCCCCAACTTTAATAAGTGTTCAGAGGAAAACATTCAGATTCCCACATTCTGAGGGATTACTGGAGTGAGATCAGACACAGAAACCAAAATCTGAGCCTCCACAGCAAACGTCTCAGTTTACTGTTAAACTGAAAGCTCTGATTCTCTACTTAACCGAAAGCACGAATACAACAATCTGAACAGAATCAAATGTAGAATTAAAAATTCTACATGAGTGAAAAAAAACTGAAGTATTATCAGTGGAATGTATCACCTGAAGGGGTTGTGAGGTGATTACAGGGAGAGGGAAGAAGGAAAAAATGTGTTATTTATTGAATAATGTGACCTCTTTGAGCCTCAAACACACATTTAGCCAGACAGAAGACAGGTTGAGGGGGAACATTCATTATTGGTGGACACGCTACTAACTCAGTGACACCTGAAACATGGCAAGTAAAGTACAAATACCTCAAATTTGCACTTAAGTACAGCACTGAAAGTGAGTGACTTTCCACCACTGCTGCAGTAAACTTTGCCTCGATCACAGAGAGAGTTATACTGAAGAGTATTTGTTTTGTTTTTTTATTTTGCAGCATTTTTTTCAAAATGTCTGAGTTTTTTTTTTTGTTGTTTTTTTCTGTTTTGTCCATATGCATGTGTCTTCTTTAGTTGCGGTGCATTGATGTCTCAGTGCCTGCGCTGTGTAGCACTTTGTAATAAATTACTATTATATTAATCGGCCTCTTGTTGGTGATCAGAAAGGACCTGCAACAACAGAAATGCATGTGTTGTTTTGTTGTGTTTCTTTTTTACTAGCCTTGGCTGGATTTTGGAGGATTATGAGCGTATGGAAATTTCCAAAACAAAACCTCCGGGTTAATGAGTTCTGAACATGTGACGAATTACTTAGTGAGTCATTGGTGTTGATCAACAATGATATCAAAGCCTGGAATATTTTACAGCGCTGTATTGTTTCTGTCGGGCAGCAAAAACATTGTTTATTGCTATGGCTTTATATAATTGGAAATGAATGTACATTGTTATCAAGCTGTTTTTTTTCCCTGCCTCTTTCAGCCCCCGAAGCCTGATGACCACTTCCTGCTGCCTCCAGATGGTCGGCGTGCCGGTGGAGCAGTGAAAGCGCCGGCGTAAAGTGAGTCGTGCATGATGGAGGCCTGGGCTGGTCGAACAGTTACAGTGACAGGGATTATGTTTTCATTGTGTCTCAGAGGTAATCAAGTAGAATTGTATTGCATCGTCAATATTCGCTCACTTCTCCGTGTTTCTGTCTGCAGCAGTTATGACTTGCACCGTAAAGGCTCAGCGCGGCGCCAGCAATGTCCGGGTGGGAGCACTTCCTGTTCCCTGTCCTCGCTTCGATTCATTTATTGGCCTAATTGCATTGTCATACTTAAGTAATGCAGCAGACATGGTTAAAAATGTGCTGCTAGACGTAACAATGGTCAGTGCATTGAAATGAACTGCTACAAAAACGCACAAAATATCTGACATGTAAAATATTCATTCGATTTTTCTGTAATATGAAGTTTCATCATTAAAGGCTGCAGCCATTGGATTTCATTATTACATTATCCTGTTTCTCTAACCAGTGTGGGAAGAGGCGTTCATGTCCTCTGGTATCATACCACAATGTGCAAAATGCTCTATTACAATAGCTCCTGTCGGTGTTATACATATGCATTACATTATTTGACGACTGTTAACGAGACATTACCTTGTAAGCAGTGTTGGGGAAGTTACTTTGCAGGCGTAGCTTGTAAAACTACATGTAGTTCAGCCTGGCAGTAGTTTGAACAAACTATATTTCTACCCCTGGAGAAATGTAGTTTGTAAAACTACTGCTAAAAAAAAAAAAAGTAGCTTCAGCAACTACTCATACTCATTATACTCATTTAAATCAACATATGGTGTATATGAAACAAAATGTAATAGCCTACAAAAAAATCACATGCCAGCAGAAATATGCTTCTCAACTCAAGTTTTATTTTTTAAAGAACAAAAGCTGACATTTTTGGTCAACATCACAGAGGCACTAACACTAACACTTAGGTCCGTGGCGTGATTGTGCCATATGAGCACTGCCTTCCTTGGCACAAAGACCCACCCACTCTGTGAAGCATTTGAGTGCTGCCAGGGCGAGCCAATCAGAGGCAGCGTTGGCTTAGCATTTCATGACATGTTTCATGCTTTTTTTCAAAGAAAAATAAAATAAAACTTATATGATATAGGTCTTTTGTTTTTTTGTAAAAAAAAAAAAATATTTCGTGTTATTGGCCAAAATTGTAGTTTGTAAATTGAGTAGTTAAACTACAAAAAATGACCCCAAAAAGTAGCTGAAATACTTGACAAACAATTGCACAAAATATGAATGTAGTTTAACTACCAGCAAGTTACAGCAAATTGTAGTCAAGCTATGAAGTTCAACTACATGTAGTTTAAGTCTCCCCAACACTGCGTGTAAGCAGCATTTTATTATTGTAGCCAATCAAAAGGGAACTAATATTAACAACAATATATAAGAACTGGCCACCTGTTGAGTCCATGTTCTGAACAAATAGTGGGCCGCATATGAGCAGAGTAGCCTCTTACTGCTAACTGTTATGGATCTATTCAGAGTGACGTCACAGTAACAACATCAGTTGCTTCCCCCCTTAAGTTTCTACTGTGCTTATATTAAGCACTGTGTTGCTTTGCTAGGGTCTTTGACATCGACTCAACATAGCAATGCGGTCTAACTACTTGTTTGGGTTCATTTAAGCTGTCATTTCCTGTATAGTCTGTGGCCGAACAGGTAAATTAGGTCTCTAATCTAACATTAATTCAAGTGTTAATTTTTTTTGACGATTGTCTTGACATATTAAATAAATACATTGCACAGCAGCCTTGTCAGTTGCCCCATAATTTCTGGAAGGGAGACTGGGAGAAGTCTGAGTCACCGCTGGAGATTGGGGTTTGTGTCCTTTGTGTGACAAGGTGTCAAAATGTTTTTGTTTTTGAAATTATGTTACTTAAATGACATAACATATGTTACGTTACATGAGATACGTAACTGACGTGACTGAATGTAATTTTTCTAACCCAAGGCCAGAAGCTGAGTGCCATCTTGTAGATATAGAAGGCTCATTCTGAGAAATCAAGCATTCTGAGAACTCAAGGTGAGGAAACCACAAAGGTTCTTTGTTCCAGGTGATTATAAAGTGTTGTTGCGCACTTCTCTCAGGAGATCCTACCCGCCCAACCAAGATACAGAGTGCAATAAAAGCGACCGGGGCATTTTGGGACTGCCGGAGACACCATTCATGCAGGTCATTACAGGTCATTGTATCATCCGATCCGCCATATGGTGATTTTTGAAGCTGTTATTTTCAGCAAATTTTATTTCAATTTTAAGGTAAAATGATTACATAATGTTGCTTTAAGTTGTTGTGATAGAGCATATGTTATAAACTTATCATACATGTTCTGTATGTGAAATCTAAAATTGCCTTAGGACATGAGGGATCCATTCAAAGCACAGACCAACAGTGTGTTTTCACACCACGGTAACACTGAGCGTCTGCATCCGTCTATAACAGTGGCACACACGACGCTGCATGTCTGATTAAACAGAGCTTACAACTGCAAAGTGGTCTAAACTTTATTGCACAGTAAGCAAGGTACACATAATTCTTTCTCTCCTGATATCAAAAGTTTATCACTCTCCTGTGATTGAAGCAGAGAGGACTACTGTTCCTTTCGGGGTCAGGTCACTCAGCCAATAAAAATATCTCACCACTTCCTCTCCTTTTGTTTGATTGATTCAAACACAGGAAGACAGGCTCATGAAACTTTCATCCACTTGCGTTACAGAGGAGCGAAAGAGGAACTACAGAGTCTGATAAACAGGAGGGAAAATACAGTGTGACATTAAGCCTTTAACTCAGTGTTATAGCTATGTGTTTCTCTTCGACCAAAAATTCTACTCATCATCAGTAGTGATGATGATGAGATTTGATAAAAATAAACCTTGATAACCAATGTTCCTTTTCTTTCCTCGGATGGAGGGAATGGCAGCAGAGGAGAGATGTTTATTTCTTACACAAGTGCGGCTTTGTTTCCCCCACAGAAATCTTTTTTTGATAAAAGATCTGCAACAATCAACAAGGATTTCTGTTTTTCTTCAGTTTCTTTAATCATTAGACGTTGGTAGTTTGATGGGAGCACAACCTTCCCCCACTTCCTATTATCACATTGGCTCGGCTCAGCTTTGATCTAAACATAAGACCTGGGTGAGCACACTGAATTCCGTCGTGCAAAGTAAAGGAGCTGAAGGAGCGTAAATAAGGACGGAATTTAGGATGCAGTCTATTAAGGTGTGTGCTGGAGGTGGAGCCCCCCTTCATTCCGATTAAAGCTGCTCAGTGGTGTTTTGAAACCAAAAAAACAACTTCCCAGCTATGAAAATACCTGGATCGCCAAGCAAGCCGGCTAACTTCCAGTTTAGCGCCCAGCTAACTTGAATGGGGATAAAATAATTTAATGGTGCAGCTCTTCTAGACTTTTCCAAATGTTATTTGACTGAATGGCTCATTTTCGTGGGGGTTGTGGTGCTCATTCTTTCACGATGGGTCTATCGTTGTTGTCTCTTCTGCGACAACTGTTTCCGGTGCATTTATGATGTGAAACATGACGTCAGTGGCGCGTCAGACAAATAATCACAAACGGGCTGCCTTGCCTGCAGGAAGTGAGCATGTGGTCAACACACGGTGCACCCATGTTTAAAAAAACAGTGTAGATCCACTAATTTTGGTGGAAAAGCGCCATTATACAGCACAATGATTGCATGACATATACACATTATGTGTGTTCATTTGAGCTGTGTCGGCCGTATTATTTCACCATCATTTACAAAACTATTCTGAGTGCGTCAAAAGTTGGTTGATTGAAAGTCACTGGTAATGTGGAACTTCTTACAAAACAGAATCAACAGTGTGACGTTTATGCCAACACTCAGCAGAGGCACAGTTTTTTTTTCATGTGCACGCTCAATACACTCCATTCAGACAAAGCCATAAAATAGCACATTCATTCAGTAATGTGGTGTACAGCCGTCCATATCAACAATGCAAAGCTGTGGCAAGAATCTTTATTGACTTCTATCTGCAATCCTCAAATTGCACCAAACATATTTGGGAGGATTAGAAAAATCAAGAAAATAAAAATAAAGGACAAGAGAAGCCTTTCAAAATTGTATACAAAAATTAAGTGTAATTTTTTAAAGCGAACCTCGAGCCAATGAAGTTGAAGTTTCTAATCTGTGACATTATCTACGAGGTAGGCGATATGATCCATGGTATGATTTTATGGTTTTATACCACTGATCATTGCCACCAGACGATAACACCAAGTCTATAAAATGTGACAATCTCAGTATGAGTCACATGTTCCAAGGCTTTTACTGTCACTGTGATGTGGCAAAAACAAGCAGGATCGACCAGAATGATTAACATTAGGAGGAACTAAAAATGAGCAAATATGAGCCTGTTCAGAGATTTTCCGGATTCAGCTGAGATAAATTCTTTGTAATCGCTGCATCTTTTGTCTCAGGTCACACCTCTCTCTTACACCCCTGCTATTTGTCTTCGTGTTAACGTGCTGATTGTTACATACTTGGCGTTTTATAAGTCAAATAAAATCACTAATGCCTGGTTTCTACAAAGTTTTGTGTCTCTTCTGTAGTGACCTCCCCAGAAAAAGGTTTGGATGTGTTACACAGCTAACATGCTACTACTGTTAGCTAAATGTGCCACTGAAATGTTCACCTATAACATAATATATACATATATAACTCATAAATACATAGAAAGGGGATGTATAATATTCACCAGTCAGTTCGCTAATTCATTTTTATGCTAACTTCTTGTATCCACAATCTCCCTAAAAGGTGAAATTTTTCAATGTACAAAAAGGTTTATTCCAGAAAAAAAAAATAAAAATAAAAGTTTCCATTGGAATTAATAGAATTCAGGTTGACTGGCATAGGTTCACAAAGCTATGTGGAAACTCGGCATAAGAGTCAACCATGCCAATGTGGCTTAGCATGTGTTTTGAGCTAAATGCTAATGCTACATGCTGATACTAAGCAGATGTTCACGTTAACATCACCTTAGCGTGTTGGCATACACATGCAACATTTGCCAAGTGGGCCTTGTACTGAAAACAACAAACGCTGAGGCATCCTTTATGGAACCATGTTCCAGGGTATTTGTACCATAGAGGGACATTACCATTCAAAGAGCCACAATGCCAGTGTTGCCATTAAGACTCACATAAAAGAAAGCTACTTAAATTCATTTTATAAAATATCCGACAAATAAAAAAGGGAAGTAGACCTCAGATTAAAAGCTCTCACGCTTTATATCTTTCATTTGTCACAGAATTTGGAGAAGCTAAACTAAATTTTCTTAATCAAACATTTTCTGTGTTTAGAGCAAGACCTTTCTTAAACATCATTGCAGCCAAATGAATTGTGAGAACTGCAAATATGCTACTTTACCCTGTCCAGCACCCTCCTGGATTTTCTTTCTAACACACTGTAAAGAGTAAACGTGTCGCGAATAGATCTGTCTTTTAGAATCTGAAGCCCTCAGTTCTACTTCAGACCATATTTCCCTCTGTTGGGTTTTGTTCCATAAGACCAATAGAGCAGCATTCATCCAGATCCAATGTAGTGATACACAGTGTAATGAGGCTCAGAGCCTTTTGGGCAGTTCTTTCACATAATGAATATTGAAGTGATTTATTTAAGGGTTAGAGTAACAGTTCCACTCGGTTAAACATTGTATGATATGTGGTCAATTATTCTTCCTCCATTCCTTCCAAATGAAGCATCTTGAATCAGTCCAGTGGCTTCTGCAGCAGTCAAAGAAAATTGCAGTTATTTTTAAGATCAATCAATCTCTGTTAGACCATCCCACATCTTCTGGCACTGGCGCAATGTTTATTTCCTCATTCAGCAAATGTCCACCAACACTTGTCTGAGTGTGAGCTGAGGGCTCGGACAGGAACAAAAGCCTAAACATGGAACACCATTCATCTGTGGGTGTGGACTGCTCAGCATGCGGCTGCGGTTGATCTGAATCATAAACACTTTGTTTCCTCCCTCTGCTGGGCTACCGGACATCTGAAAACGCCAGTGGCCCAGAGGAGAGAGACAGAAACACACCGAGTGTTATCTTTGTCCTTGGGCAGCGAATAGTTCAGAATAAATGTATCAGATCATGTTTTTTGGTGCCACGATTGAAAAAATAAAACAAATAAAACAATCTTATTTCGCTCATTTTTTAAACAAAACAACAACAAAAAAATTATTGGAATAAGTAAACAAGAAAGTGGGAAATACACTTTCTTGTAGAGAGTAGGGTGTTTGTTCTATGTGAAGCCGGAGGCAAGAGAAAGTTAGGTTAGCAGCAGTTAGCCTGGCTTTGTCCAAAGTCAGGCTAACTGCGGCTAACTGAAAAGGGATAAAATGGTGCAACCTTCTCTAGACTTTTCAAATTTTACTGTACCGAATGGATCAAATTATGATAGCGAAACAAGTCATTTTGTGGGCTTAAGACAATAAAACATGTATCAACTGTTTCAGAGATGCTTCTTTCACAACATACAACGTTTGGCCACTACAATAACTGGCTTCAAAGTCTGGCGCTCTTCCAGGGGGCTGGGCTGAAACGGCAATGCTAGCTAAATGTAGCAGCTGAATCAACTGAAATAATTCAACACACATGAGCAGAGAAGAGTGAGCTGTTTTTATGTGTGACATTTGCTAACCAGCTAGTAGCCTGTGTCTCCAACACTTATCTTCATAGGAATATTGTTAGTATGTCTCATCGTCTGTTACACTGTCAGCCTCCTCACTGTTAACAGGTTTGTGCGCAAGACATGCTACTTTTTGTGTTATAGGGAAAAAAATGTCCGCCATTTTCTGACAGTTGAGCTGTTAATTTCCTACAGACGGCACACGCTCCACAAATTTGAACAACCATGCTCTCATTTGAGTGTCAGATTGGATTTATGAACGCATGCTTGGTCTATTATCACTGTTTTGGCTCATGTTAGCTTACGTTAGCAAACATTTGATTAGATATTGCTGTGCAATTGACATTACTATTGCTTATGCCCATGTTATGTTCTATGTTAATGAGCAAATTAAAAAGGTGGTTTGATAGTAAAAAATCATCATTAAATTTAAGCAAAACGAAGGTCATGTTGTTTGGAAATTGTGATTCACATACAGGTTAAAATAGATGGTGTGAATATTGAAAGAGTGTACGTAAATACATTTCCAGGTGTGACGATGGACCACAAAATCTGCTGGAAACCTCGTACAATGTACAATCTAAACTGTCACGAAGCATCTCAGTCCTGCGTAATGCCCAGCACGTACTGGATTCCACTGGTGTGAAATGGTGGAATGGTGTGAGCATGGAGCTAAAGCATGATCCAGGTACAAGGTACATAGGTACAAGGAGATGATTTTCAAAAAGTACAGGGATGAGGGAGGGCTTTAAAAATCACTAGGTGTTCATGAATGTATGCATGCGTTTATGTGTATAAAATATAAATATGTGGTCATAACTCAACTTTCATAATAAGATTTAGAAATGTGGCCAATGTGTACATATTATGTATATTACATTATAGGTTATGTATGTATATTTATGTATATATATGTGTGAGTGTATGTATATATGTACATTTGTTCAGCACATATGTATATATATGCATATATAGGTGTATATAATATATCATGTATTAATTGTACATGTAGTGTATTGAATTGTAAAGGAAAAAATCCTTTTTGGGTCTGTCAGTGCTTGTTAATGGGATATACTTTGTAACATGCTTTATGTTTTATAGTCCTTATTTGTTGAACTAATTTAACTTTTCTTTTCTTTTCTTTTCACTTGTCTGAAATATATTTGCATTAACTAATCATTTCATTCATTCATATTTACTATGTTTCACCATCAACTGTACAGTATCTATGGTGACTCTGTGTTTTTGTACTTTTTTCAGTAATCATTAACGTATCATTGGGAAATTCTTTGGATTTGCTGAAATGAGTGCTTGCGTAAACACAAATTTCCGTTTTTTGCACGTTCAGCAGTGTGTTCAGCTGACTAAAACATTAATGCACTGGAAGCCCGTCACTTCAGTTCTTTCCAGGAGAGTTCTTTGAAATTTCTAACAAATTATTAAAAAATTACAGACCTGTGGAACAAAGTCATCTTCTCTTTCTCGAAACCTACTGATAGAGAAATGCAGTTGGAAAACGGGGGTGGTTAAAGGTCTGCTTTGACTTTTAGGGAGATTGCTCACTGGATTATGAAATAGTGATAATGATTAAACATTCATTTTACAACATCTCTTTTAATCAAAGGCGTAGCCGTTTTACAGCTGCACAAAGACTCTGTATGGCTTCTGGATTTCCTTTGTAGACATTTCTCTACAATCCACCTTGACACTTGGCTAGATTTTAAATTTTGGACCATAATTCTGCATCAGAATTCTGTGGGTTGGAGGTTACCATTTTGGATAAAAACCTCAAAAATAACTTACTATAATTGTTTACTGTCATCACTGATTTTGGCCCATGTGAACCTGTGTGAACCTACACTTTGTACCCCTTGTTGGCATTCATCCCTGGCCCGGACGTCGACTTTGTTTCGCTAACAATGTTTACTCTTGTCCTCGACCATGATTGCTACAACCACTGTGAGAGGACACTGCCGGGCTAGAAAACATTAGTCACGCAAGCAAACATGCTCACATACACAACTTTTTCTCCCCACGCACCGACCCCGAGCGACGGCACTTTAAACGTACACCCCAGCAGTCTGTGGTCCCCTTTTTAAATACTCATTTTGGTGTAAACAGATTTTTTTTTTTCAGTGAGTCAGCAAATATATAAAGACGGGAGGAGGAGAAGTATTAGAGCAGCAGCTTTAAAGACACTTGAGCCTGATCATGAGTTGAGTGACCTGTCTGCATCCGTAAGTGACATTTCAACTACTCCATATTTACACTTTCTCTAAATCCTCGTGTGAACCTGAATCTGTTGCATCGGGGCGCTTTGGTTGAAAAGACTATGAATGTCATTGCTAGAAAGAGTTTGCTGAGTTCGTTTCCGGAGCCAGAATCCGCTGCTGATATTCATTATCAGTCCAGTGTCATTACTCTTTGATTGCTTCTGTTATGTTTGTACACAGTCGGCAGTATCTTGGCCTGTGGTTGTCAGATTTATTGCCCATGATGGGTTTAAAGTCTGTGTCGTAAAAAAACACCTTCCAGTGACGAGCCTCACGCTTCTTTGCCGGGTATTTGTATGGTATATCTCTCGCAGCTTTTCCAATCCGTTCAAACTACCCTCAACGTGTGAGCGAACCTTTCATCCACGTGTCCGAAAGGTCATAAGTGTTGTGAATACTCATAAATCAAGTCTGATAAGTTTTACTGTATCCTTTAATGTCTTTACGTACGATCTTTATCTTAAATTATGCCAACTGTTTAGTACTATCAGAAAAGGTACAATGGGGCTACACGTGACGCACGACTGTCAATAGTCACACATTTTCACACGTCACAGCAGGAAAAACAGAGGTGTAATTCAACGATGGCTGAATTCCATTTAGCGGCGTCAGTTTCAGGGCACAGGTATGTTTCATGCAGGCCCCTCGATCACACTTTCATGTCATACGGGTACACAGGAATAGAAAAAAGCCATAATCAATGTAGTGATACCTATGCTTTTCCTTCTGTGACGAGTTTACCGTGAAGAAAGTCTTTTGCAGCATGTACAGGCACCGAAATTTACGCTTTTAAACAAAAAGGGTTTTGTTGACAGATCACTGCAAGAAAACATACATTTATTGAATTCATTTATCAATTTATTTACATGGCCCGAGCTGGCACTGCTGTAACATCAAGCTGGATTTATACTTCGGTGTAAAGGAGTTACTCCGTACTTATGGCGGTATACATCATCAGGCTACACCGTTGCTGAGATGTTAATTAGTGTTGCAGTGGTGCTATCTTTTAAGAAAGGCCTAAAAACTTATCTTTTTAAAAAAGCCTTTTCCTAAATGTATTGTTGTGCTTTGGCTTTTAAACTTGTTTTTAATCTTGCTGTACTCTGTAGCACCTTGGGATTGCTTTTAACAATGAAAAGTGCTTTACAAATAAAATGTATTATTATTATTATTATTATCATCAATGAGTTAGGCCCGGTGGGGAGCAAATGGTGTCAAGTCTAAGCCAGCTTCAGTACACTACCTGTACTATGTTAAAGTTAGTTTGTCCATCAACCCTGAGTTAATAACAATTAACCGCACAATGACGTTGCTTGATTGTTAACAGTGGATTAAGATGAACTCTGGTACATTTCAGCGGTGAGAGCTCAGATAAGACAGAGTGAAAAAACACACAAAGAATCACGTGTAAACTGCATGAGAGCTACATGCTAACCACGCGTTAGCCATGCAGCTTACATTTCTACAGTTAACTTTGTATGTGTTTTAAGAAAGCACCACACCAAATGATCTGTTGCGAGCTAATGTTAGCGCTACATACAATAAAGAGACAATCTTAGGATGCATGCTCCACAACTAACCATGCTCGCTGATGCACAATCCAAGATGATCCACCGTCATGGTGCTGAGATTTGTCACGAGCCTGATCAGATGGTGATTTGGGTTCACTGTGAGTGGTGTTTTTAGGACAGGAACGACGGGGTCATCCCTATGTTCCCCAGGTCCTATGTTCCCCAAGCGGGGAACATAGGACCCTTTTTTAGAAAAAAGGTCTGATGTTCCCCGTTTTTCCCAAAAAGGGACCTATGTTCCCCTGTAGCAATACATACCGGGGAGCATAGGACCCTTTTCTGAAAAAGGGTCCTAGGTTAGGGTTAGGGTTATGCTAGGTTAGGGTTAGGGTTAGCCCGTAGGCCTACATAGGCCTACTTGCCATGGAATTTTTCAGTAATGGTGGAAAAAGTAACAGATCGGGGAACATAGGACTCTTTTTTTTAAAAAGGGTCCTATGTTCCCCAGTCTCATACAAAGAGGGGAACATAGGACCCGGGGAACATAGACACGCTCCCGGAACAACAATGCAAATGGTGCACTTACCTCTACCTGCTTAAACTAGCATGGATGACTATTTTCTTTTAATATGTCACATGGCAAATTGTAATGGCTTTCAAACAATGACCCCATCAGATTTAGATCCGTTGCACGTAAACCTCGCTTTAACTGTGCAATTCTGTCTGCCACTGTGCACGAAAACGAAGGCCGACCAGTGATCCAGCCATGTTGGCAGCCCGGCACCACTTCAGTCTGCTTCCTCGTCCCCATCATGGGCTAAATGAATGAATAAAAGTCAGGTCGCGGCCCTGTGTTGCCACGACAGCGGCGCCAACAATAATACCACTTGGAAACGATAGGGGGGCGGAAGTTGTCTGTTTCCACTTGAATAAAAAAAACCTTTCCTGTGGTTCCCTCCTAGTGAAGAGCTTTTAAGCTTCACATCTTTTATTTCACTTTCATTGGTGGAATGCACTTTGGTTCACAGTAAAGAGCATAAATGTTATGAAGCTGATTTTTTTTATTTTGACCAGCAGACTTGATTTTTTAACTCCATGCTCCAGTCTGCAGTTTGGCGTTTCTGTCTAAATTGTGTAATACCTAAGCCTTTTACAGATTTTGGAAGGCTGTGCCCTACACAGTCATGACTGTTACTTCGACCGTTATGACTGTCACGGTGTTGCAAAGCCAGCACATTGCTCCGGTCTGCTCGTCACTGATTTCACATCTCTCTGTCCGTCTCGTCACATCCTGTCCACACCAGCAGGACAGTCCAGGACATTCTGTGCGCTGCGGTTGCAACTTGTTCACGTTCTTTGGAATTTGCTGTGTTTTTTTGCTCTATTCGGCTGTTGTTTGTAATATTCTCTCCTGCCAGATAAGCATAGGGCATGGATGTAGAATCATACCTGATGATCCACTGATGCACATATCTCTTTGTTATATCAGGTCTGCAGATTCCAGGGGAATGGAAAATGTGACAAAACAAAGTCATAAATCAACAGGATGTTTTCTTCTGGCATTAAACACATCAGGTACAGTAGGCCCACTGATAACTTTATATATTCACAGTTCTAAAGGATATTTAGGGTTGATGAAGGCTAATTTAAGTGCAACAAACAGCCTGGCTATGGCCATTTTACTCACACTCCACGGATGGCCGCTTCATGCTGGCTCCAAAGTCAAGTCAAGCCCTGAAATCCCACTAACCCATGTTAAAACACTAAACTGTACAGCAGAAACTGACACGTTTACAGCCTGGTATGAAAAATGGTTTTGGTCTCGATAGCCGATGGCCGGAACCACCACCCTTACCTTCACAGCGGCTCTTCCGAAACCAGTCTCATACATGTTTTAAACAGTCTGTGGATATTCACATCAGTCTCAGATGTACTTTGATTCTAGTGCTAAGTAGCAATTGTTTGCATGCTTAACTATGATGGTGAACATAGTCCATATAACACTTGGCATTCAGCTCAAAGCTATGCTGTGCCTAAGGGGATCATCCCTATGTTCCCCAGGTCCTATGTTCCCCTTTTTTCCCCGAAAAAAAGGTCTTATATGTATTTTCCCAAAAAGGGACCTATTTTCCCCTGTAGCAATACATACCGGGGTTAGGGTTAGGGTAGGTTAGGGTTAGCCCATAGGCCTACATAGGCCTATTTGCCATGGAATTTTTCAGTAATGGTGGAAAAAGTAGGGTTAGGGTTAGGGTTGGGTTAGGGGTAGGGTTAGGGTTACAGACCGGGGAATATAGGACCCTTTTTTTAAAAAAGGGTCCTATGTTCCCCGGTCACATACACATCGGGGAACTTAGGACCCTTTTGGGAAAAGCGGGAAACATAGGACCCTTTTTTTTAGAAAAGGGTCCTATGTTCCCCAGTCTCATACAAAGAGGGGAACATAGGACCCAGGGAACATAGACACGCTCCCTGCCTAAGCAGGCTAGCTGAAAGTCTCGAGAGGTGCTAGCTCGGCTCTGGACTCTTAATCTTGTTCCGATGTAGGCTAACTGTTTGACATTCATATTGTTCACGTCTGTAAGAAATGTTCTGTCCTCTGGAAGCTGCTGGTTTGGTGGTCGGTGGACGTCAAATAATACAATCGTGTGTTTAACCAGCGTTGAAGGCCGACCGGCTTCCACACAATACTACAAAGAGGATGTTCTCATTGTGAAAATACATCCATCAGCCATTCCTATTAATGCGGTTGGCTACATCTTGACTTTTGATGTATTGCTAAGCTACTACATTAAGCAGCAAGCCAGGACAAGATAGAATGCATACCAAGTGGAAAGTGGCTAGCCTTGGTGTTATCAACAGCAGATCATTGTTCCAGCATTTGTCAGTTATCAATGACTGTGCGGGCATTTATTACTAACCGTGGTGTGACAGACCAAAGGCTGGCTGATACTTGATCACAGCCATACAATCAGATCACGCCAGTTTATTAGAGCAATTTGTACAAGCTGATTCCAGTGAGTAAGCTGCCCCCTCCAGTGGATTCACAAAAAGGCACCGTCACTGTCGGGTTGAAAACATATAGAATGTGTCCATTAAACCTCATGGAACCGGAGCCTGGATTTTTCACAATTTCTACAAAGATTTTCACACACACACACACATACACACACATTTCCCATGAACCTGGCCTGAACTGTATCTGATCCTCTGCAAACAGTGGGAGCAGGCATCGCTTCCAGTTAATTCTCAGCGGACACCTCGATAAGATTCAACAAAACCAGTGAGCAACAGACCCCCGTCGCGCTGAACACACACACACACACACACACACACACACACACACACACTTCACGCTCCTCCAGTTTCTGCTCTTTCTTATCAGTTTGGTTACATTTGAAAGAAGACTTCCTTCCCATTAGCTCTCTGCTTCGCCCACTTCGTTGAGGTAAAACATCAGAGGTCAGTGAAGCTTTGAGTAGATGACTCATGAATGTGAACCTGTTTAACAGTAATACCGCAGTTCAGGAGTCTCATTATCAGAATAACTGGGTCTTATCACACGCTGGATAAATACATTTTGGACTGAACTCTTGCATTCAGCAAGTTTTCTCTTTCGTACAATCTCGGTTGCTGCAACACACTGACTATTTTTACCCTTGAAGTGCACGGCAGAGCACTGCAGCCAACCTTAAGCAGCCTTTCCCACCCTGAAAAGCTACTTGATTTCCACTTCATAACAATGACCCGTCCTGTCCTGTCCTGTCTGTCCCGTCCACATCCTCCCTATCCTGCCTCATCGGTACAATATCTTCCCAACCTTTCTTCAGGGGGGCGGAAAGCCTCGGCTGAAAGTTGCGGGTTACAGATATCAGTAAGAACAATGGTCAAGGATAAGGTGGGCGTCCAGCAGTTGTGCGAAACACACAACTGTTGAACATAATTGCTGTTAATAATTACAGTCGTGATAAGCGGCAGAGGTGGCATTTATTGATGGCAAAGTCATCTGAGCTCCCAGTTAATCTCCAGGAGCCGGAGGAGGAGGACGACGACCGAGTGGACAGTTTGGATTTGAGACAGATTAGGACGCTGTCAGGTATGTGGGACCAGCTGCTGTACAGTGCAAGAGGATATGAAAGTTAAATTAAATGGTAACGCTTCATTATAACTACCAATAATGGATGGTGTTTTCTAGTTAATCAAATCATAGGGACTAGTCTCAGCCTAGTCAAGGGAGCAGGAACTGATGAAGCCTCTCGGATGAGAGGTGAAACGTCTTCAAGACAAAAACCAAATCCAGTTGCTTTCGATTCAATTTCCTTGAGATAACTATGACCTGGATGAATGAGAATATTCACAACCTAGTTAATCAAAGTTGCAAGTGATGTTTATACACCTTTAAAATGGTTTATAAAGCATTTCATCATTTGTTAATAGTAAACTAACTATTAACTAATGTTTAGTTATCCATACATTTACATTTATTAATGATGGTTATATGAAGTGTTAGCTTTCCTTTCTTAAGCTTTTGTATGTGAAACCTTTAAACACTGGAGGATCTTCATAAGCTAATGAATGTTAGAGGTGCTGACAAAGTCTTGGAAAAGTCAAAGAGTACATTTCAAAGCTAAAATTCAAACCAAGCCTCCCCGATCTTAAGCTGTGTCCAAAGCTCAAATACAGCCCGAGAAATGGCCCCCAGCAGGACCGTGCAGGTCCTGACCTGGCCCCTGTGCTCTGCCTGTATATTCGAGGGTCTGGACCTTTGTTGTTTGCGGTTAATGTTCTTTGATGAGCGACGTTCAAAGGCAAGACAGGGCCCTCTCCCTAACCTAATGCGATAAATGGATCTCAGGACCACGTAGAGACGAAGCAGCAGTCCTCCAGGCAGCAGAGGCGAGATGATGCGACCGGGAGCTCAGCAGTATGTGGTGGCCAGGCCGCTGTACTCGGAGGAGTCCTTCGCCGAGGAGCACGACAAGGTCTACAGGCAGCGCAAGACCATGCTGGACCACGTCAAGCAGTACTTCACGTAAGGAGCGCACCATGTGTTTTGGCTTTTTTTATTTCTTTTTGTTTATAACTTGTGACCATTGCACAGCTAATCCTTGGAAGTCTGTCTTTTCAGATGTTAAGATGATAAAGTTAAAGGTGAGGGCGGGAAAAGTTGAGCTTTTAGTTAAAATTTGTGTGATTCATACTTCAACAGCTACACTGACTACAGATGAATGTTTAATTTCTGGTACAACATGCAGTATATACAAAATCCACAACTTTTAATATAGTATCATAGTCTAGTTTAACTTTGGTCTCAGTCTTTACACTTTAAATTTATGGCCAAGTGTTGAAAAGTACACTTAAAACTTTGCGTCTTGCTCCACTTACCTTACTTACCTAGTATTAAAATGTTACTATCACTGTAAAACAAATCCTACAGGATAAAGTGAATTCAATTACTTAAATTAAGTCAATTAACTCAATGTAAATATATACACGTTTTGTTTATTTCAGGATAATCTCACTCACAGACCACTTCAGAATTTATAAATACGAGTTTGTCAAACTTCAAGTCTTCTGACCCGAAATAAGTTCAATGAATCAACTGGACTGAGTTCAATCTACTCATTAAAATATGTTTTCTAAAGAGACATGATCAGAATAGTAGCAGACATCCAGCATGCATTGTTCGAGAGGTAAATCTCTCAGCTGTTATTTTTGTGAGAAGAAGAACTGACTCTTTAAACAAAGGCATTGTGAACGGAATTAAAATTTTTCAGTGTGATTGAACGATTGTTGATTCAGCTTCACATCTTATGGTTATTGAACAGCATTTTCTCAAATATCTGAGGCAGCAGCTAAACTTTGATTTTCAAGTTGTTGAAAAGATAAGATCCAGTCCTGTATATTAAACACTGTATATTGTGCTCACTTTATCTACAACATTTTGGTCTGCTAATTTGATCTAGACATGGAGGTAAATCAAGTGAATGCAGTGCTGGTCAGTGTGTTTTAAACCCAACACACCTGTTTATAAGAGTAGCAGAACACTGAAGATGGTTAATACCCTGCTCTCAACTAAATAATGCTTTACTTGAGGCCAGTCCTTCCTCTTGCCTTCCTCTTCTTCACACTCACAAATATTCAGCCTTTTATTTGTGTTTCTTATAGCATTGGTGGATTTAGTGAGTTACAGATGGATGCAGGAAATATCCTAAAGCATCCCGAGTACTGCAATCACTCCCATTTTAACATCTTTTTAAATGTTTTATCAGCTAAACATACCCACGGTAGAGCTTCAAAGACTGCTCCGTCCATCGCTTCATAAATTAGTCAGTTTGAATTGTTTTATTGCAGATGTGACGCCAAACGAGCCAAGAACGCGGCGCTCTCCCTTCTGCCGGTCATCGGCTGGATCAAAATGTACAGAGTCAAAGAGTGGCTGCTCAGTGATGTCGTGTCCGGCGTCAGCACCGGCCTGGTCGCCGTCCTTCAAGGTAAACCGTCTTTCCATTTCGTGCTAATTCACACTTCCACTCCACCACATTTTGGAGGCTGAAGTATAAAATAACAGAACACAGAAATACTCAGGTAAAGCAGAAGTATATCCAAACTGAACTCACTGTAAGTACAATTTCCATTCCATTACAGTGATCAGAAAAATACAGGTTTCAACAAAACCGTACAGAGAAATGATGCATTTTTCCCACTCTTATTCCCGAGTGTTTCACTCCCATTCCCACTGCATGACCTAACTGAAGGGAGAAGATAAATGTGTCTTCAATCACAGTGTTGGTATCGGTGGGAAAGAAAAAATCCGGTGTTGAACATTCCTCACGGGTGGGAGGGGGAGATGAGTCGCGTTACTGATTTGCCTGAAGGCTTCCTATGTTATTCATAGCTTTCCGTGTGTTTGATAGACAAGCTCTGAACATAAATCTGGTAAAAACTGTGTCATTTTTTTTCATTAAATCTTCAAATTAAATCAATTTTATTCATATAGCCTAAAGTCACAGTCACGTTGCCTCAGTGGGCTCTAGAATCTTTACAGTGAACAGCATCCTCTCGCTTCAAGTGAGGAAAAACTTCCCACTTTTAACAGAGGCGGAAAAGACAGAAGAAACCTCAGGAAGAGTCACAGAGGAGGGATCCCTCTCCCAGGACCGACAGACATGTCGGAGATGTCACAGAACAGAAGAGCAAAAATCACAGTTTACAAATTTCACTGACAGAATGTGCGACACAAGAAAATGATCGTCACCCTCTTAAAATAATGGCCCGAGTCATATTTCCAAGACGGAGGGCAGGCCGCACATGATACTCGGCAAAGAAAACGAAATGAGAACGTAAAAATATATACATTTAACGACACAATAACTGATAACACGAGATAACCTTAAAGCCCGCCGCACCTCTGCTATCTGAGGTGTCAAGAATGATAATATGACATATATCTTTAGTAGGTCACAGTTATTCTACACACAAACCCACGCTAATTTTAATTAAAACAGTGAGTTTAGTATTTGATTTTGACTCTGATGTTATTACATGATTTCAATGTGTCACATTTTTTCGACCGTGTCGAGTCAATAGGAGACAGTGAATAATTTAAACAGTATCTTTTATTATTAGAGACAAACTTATACATAAGCATGATGCGTTTTTCAAGTGTTTATTATCCAAGTATGATACATAAAAGTAAATGTATTCCGTCTAATAAGTCCCACATCGTGTTGAGACACAATAACTAGCTGCTTTATTTATACAGCCCTTTACAGCAACCCTTTCGGGGAACCAAAGTGCTTTACAATACATAGTAAAATAAAAACAATAAAAACATTAAAATAGAATAAAATAATACCAATGAAAAAAAAACAATAAAATGTGTCACAGCACTACTGGGTATTAAAAGCCATCCTAAATAAATACGTTTTTAATTTAGATTTAAAAATTTATGGCGGTAATGCTAATAAATGCACTATTCTTGATCAACAAAAGAATCCTATATTCTTTTATAAATGTACTGGATATACATCTTTTCATATCCTCCGACCCACATTAAAATGATCATCGAACATTAGAGTCTTACTGTGCATTAAAGATATTTTAAAGAGAGTGTGTTTCGGACGGTATAAAATGGAGTTGTGTTTCATTCGGGAGGTGAAGTGAAGGACAGGTGAGCGTCACACTGTAAGTCTGTATAACACGCACGTGGTCCTGTGTTTTCAGGCCTGGCCTACTGTCTGCTGGCCTCTCTGCCACCCTGGTACGGACTCTTCTCCGCCTTCTTCCCCGTCATCATTTACTTCTTCCTGGGCACCTCTCGGCACATCTCAGTGGGTAAGAGGCCAGTGTGTGCAGTGTGCTGTGAATGTGTGTGTCCTTAAATGCTCCCAAAAGGCCACAGTTCGACTCATCTGCTGTCCCCTCTCTCTCTCTGAAGGTCCATTCCCAGTCTTGTGTCTGATGATCGGCTCGGTGGTCACCAGGCTGGTCCCCGACGACGGTCCGGCAGCCAACATCACGGGTTTGGAAGGCCTCTCTCGAGACGAACAGAGAGTGTTGGTGGCTTCTTCTGTGACCTTCCTCGCTGGTATCATGCAGGTGAAACACGCTCGCCACGACCACTCAGATCGCCCCCAGGCCTCGACAGCTAAATGACACTGTTGCGGCAAATAACTTTTATCCTCTTCCGCGTAGAAAAATAGAAGTCTCCTTGTTTTGCTGTGGTGGTAGGGAAACACAGGGGTTTAGGAAATGCTCCTGTAACAGGAAAACCCGGCTTCAAAGCCCTGCTGCAGCAAGCATCTGGTCTGTTTCGATGTCCTTGAGGAAGACCAGAACAATTTGTGCAGATTTTGCAGCCAGCCATCCTCACTCGTCTTTTCATGACCACACCCGAGAGCAGAAGACAAAAAAAGTGCTAATGAAGTTCTCAAAGATCCATCATGAATGGTCTGATCTGAGTTTCCAGCAGTGATCAAGATGTCTTCAGAGGCCAAATGTTTTTCACAGGTTCCTCTGTGTGTGGCACAATGTGGAGTAGCTGTTGAGCCCAACAATTTCAATTCAAAAATACCAATCCTTTGCTGATTAAACGAAGAGTTTAAAGCCACTAACAGTGGTCACAGTGTGTGACAAATCGAGTCTCTACTTTTTCCTGCCTGTGTAGTAAAAGAGAAAAGAAATCTTCTGCTATCCCTGCCAACTTTATCTAATGAGGGCACAGAACGCTATAAAGAGGCAGTGCTGTCTGCTCCTTCCTGCGTGATTCGCGGATTCCGACGTGTGCGTCACAGACAAGCAGCGTTTTCACTTCTGCCCAAAGCCGAGCACAAAATCAGCTGCTGTAGAATCTCACCTGTGCTTCTGTGTATTGCAAAAAAATCCGGTAAATACGTGTATCAGAAGCAGACGGGCCTTTCATAACATCTTAACTGATTACTGATAACATATTATAACCTTAGGGTCAGCCCGTCTTCTTATATCTGAGTCGTTTAGCGTGATAATGTGCTATCTTAAGGAGGTCACAGCTATTGTACACACAAGCCGAAGCTCGTAAAATGTGTTTGAACTAAAAATGTGACATCATTCAGCCACCTTCAGTCGTCTTTTCGAAACCGCACGCCAGAACACTTTGCATGATCCTGCTACGTTAAAAGTACTAATGAAGTTTAACTTCCAAAAGACTGCTCATAACCTCAATTCCAAATACCAGTCTTTTACTGAAGTAAAGCAGCTGGCTGTCTTACCTAATGTGTCCCGCTTTAATGAAAAGTTTAAAGCTGCGTTCATCAGCAGTGGTACTTGTTTAACAATGAATGAAAGCGTTTAAAGCAGCTTTAACGTTTTTCCAATTATACGCTCACACAGTGTAGTTTTCTCCTCTCTTCATTTGGGGTGCCCTCTGGTCCTTCGCCCCAATAAGCGAGACCACCTACACTGCACAGAGATGTTTCAGATTCAGTTGGGACACACTTGGATAGCAAATCACCCTAAGTAAATGCATAAAACAAATGAAAATAACAAAAAAAACTCAGGAGGATGTTGGGATTTGTGCAAAAACAGTGTTAGTATAAGTGTATCAGCAGAGAAAAAGCAAGAACCATCAGAAAGCCTGATGGCTACACTGTTCACCCTATTGCATAAGAATGGATGATAGTAGTTAGGTGATCACCACACAGCTGGTGAATGAGCCAGTGATTGTAAAGCAGGAACAATGACACATGACAATGACAATGAACTAACACTAACGGGCTCCATCTGGTGTCCAGCTGAGATCTGCTCATCCAGATTTTGCTTTTCTCTTTTATCAAGCGTTGTCACGTTTGATGCTGGGAAACAGGGTGTTGGCATATCCTGATGCAAGCCAAAAGAAAACAATAGATTTGGGTGTTACGATGTACGTCATGTGCCACTGGTGTGTGTTGCTCCCGAGTGTTTCACCCCGACAGGAATGGAAGAAAGTATAATGCCCCTTTGCGGTACATAACTGACGTTGTCGTCTACAGTCAAAAGAAGTACCAGGATCAGTAGTATATAAAGTGGTTCATTTGTAGTGGCATCACTTTGACTCCTCCCTGCAACTTCAGCACATCTGGATCTGAATCTCCTCCGCATCCGGACGTGTTGTTACTGCGTCAGACCTCTGACCTCTCTGTGGGTGGAGGGAGGTTACGATGGGTTTCATACATGATCACATCCTCGTCATGATCTCTCTTTTCTCCTCCAGCTGGCGATGGGTGTCCTGCAGGTGGGCTTCGTTGTCAGGTACCTGTCCGACACTCTGGTGTCCGGCTTCACCACTGCGGCTGCCATCCACATCCTGGTGTCCCAGCTCAAGTTTGTGTTGGGACTGGTCGTCCCGGGCATCAGTGGACCGCTGGCTCTCATATATGTAAGTATACAACCGTTTTAAAGCTTTCAGTCAGCGAGCGTGGGTCTTTCATCGATTGGACATGACGTTTTTCGTCTCTTTCAGACCCTGGAGATCATCTTCAACAAAATAACCTCCAGCAACGTATGCGACATTGTGATCTCCCTGGTGATCATGGTGGTGGTGTTCATCGTGAAGGAGCTGAACGACAGATACAAATCCAAGCTGCCGGTTCCAATCCCCATAGAGGTTATCATGGTGAGGAACATTGCGCAACACAATCCTTATCAACGGATCGTTAAAAGAGAGCGTTCATGTCGACCTAAAGAAACAGCTCGCAGTCATATAAAGCAGGAGTTCATAAACACCTGCCGTTGCGAAACTGATCCTGCGGGTGACACTTCTGTCCTTTGTGTCGTCTCTTCTCCAGACCGTCATTGCATGTGGAGTTTCATACGCATTCGACTTCAAGACGAGATATGGCATCGATGTCGTCGGCCATATTCCAAAAGGGTAAGACCTATAGTGGAAAGTAAGGAACTTAGTGTGATATGTGCATAAATAAAAGAGTGATCAACAAAATATAGGGTTGTTATAGTCCATAACTCTCAAAACACACTTGTCTTTGCATTGAATATGATGGCCCGTAACCAAAATCTATAATGCTATCTCAGGTAGACTTTAAATTGAAGTTGTCTTTCATAATATTTCGTTCGATGTCTCACTATGGGATGCACGCCCCGCTGCAGACCTCAGAAGCATTAATCTCAATACGCCAATCCTGATTGGCTGGTGAACGTGTCCGTCCGTCCGCCCGCAGTAGTCCACCTCCTATAAGTACCGCCTGCGGACGGCAACACGTCATTCATACACCACTTCTCACCCGGAGCATATCTCGCGTCCAAGGCTGGCTAGCTAAACTGTCCACAGACGGATCTTCTTTTAGCTTCTGTCGCCGGGCGCTAGCTAGTTTTTGGACATTCTTGCTTCGTCGATCACACCAGATCGAATTCAGTGCTTCCTCGCCCCCCCACGGCTTGGTCAGCACTGTCCTCGGCGCCACACCACGGCAGTTCGAGTACCGAGTGTCGGCACACCAGTCGGTCTCTTGGCGAAATTAGCGTTAGCACACCAGCTAACCACCCTCGATTCCCTGCCTGCACACCAGCTCGCAAGGAATGGAGGTTAAGTCCCCTCACACCAGAGGGCATGGAGACTCAGCGGCCCGCTCGTGCCGCTGCGGGAACAAGATTTCGAGCAGGGATCCACACCAGGTCTGCTCGGGCTGCCTAGGGCTGGAACGCGCCCGGCTAGCTATCGACGTCCCCGGCTCGTGTCAACACTGCGCGGTGTTCACGGTCAAGAGTCTTCGCCGATGACTAGCCCGCCAGGCTAGCTTGTCTGGATATGACCCCTTCCTCCCTTCCGACGGCGCCACCGCCGGAGACGGAGAGGAGACGGGGGTCGCTGCGGTGGCAGTACCGGAGGCTTGCGCCAGCTGGGGCTCCCAGGCTGACCTAGCCGCGGTCCCCCCACAGGAGGAAGACGTCCTGGAATTGGACTACGGGGACGATGATGACTGCGCCTCTGAACTCCTCATATCAGAGGATGAAGAAGAGGACGACGTCTTCATCACTCAGGCCGCGGCGGCACAGCCCGGGCGGGTCAGGGTTTGCAGCCACCTGTGGGTCTGCGAGCGCACTCGACTCGGGGCGTAGCTACATCCTGGGCCTTGTTCAGGGGAGTGTCTGTTCAGGACATCTGTGCGGCAGCGAGTTGGTCCTCGCCTCTCACTTTTGTCCGCTTTTATATGTTGGACGTCTCCGCTCCGTGCGTGGCACGCGCGGTGTTGCTGTCCTGATTGGAACAGATTGTTTTCCCTGTGGGTTGGTGGACGCTGGATAAGCCCGATGGAGATGAGAGTAGCACACCAGCTTCTCCCCTCCCCAGCTCAGACATGCTCGACGTGTGCAAACGCGCTGCTGCCCGGCTGGCCATCCCCTGGCCCGCTGTCGTAGCTGAGACCACCAGATCCCGCTACGAGGGGAAGAAATTGCCCCTGGCCAAGAGTGCGACGAGGCAACTTCTCCCCGTCTTCCCAGAACTGCTGGATGAGGTGGCGCGCTCGTGGAAAGACCGCCCCTACAGCAGCAGGAGCCCGGTCCCCGGTGCCTCGTCCCTCGACTGTGAAGCGATGGAGAGCCTGGGTCTGCTCCGTATGCCTCCGATGGAGCCACTCGTCGCGGCGCACCTCCACCCGCGGCTGTCAGCGGTGTCCTCCCGGAGCCCCAGCCTGCCGTCCAAGTCGGACCGCTTTCAGTCAGCCCTGACTGAAAAGGCCTACAAGGCGGCTGCGCTTTCGGCCAGAGCGCTCAATGTCCTCTCTCTGCTCACGGCTTATCAGGCCGAGTTGTGTGAGGATTTTGCGCAGACTCAGGACCCGGCTACGTGGGAGGAGATACCGGTCATCACCGACCTGTGTCTCCGTGTCCAACGCTGCGCGGTCCAGGCCACGGGGAAAGCGATGGGGACCATGGTCCTGCAGGAACGGGCGCGGTGGCTCAACCTCGCCAACCTGTCGGACAGGGAGAAGGACGACGTCCTGGACATGCCCATTGTCCCGGAGGGGATTTTTGGTTCCGCGTTGGCCTCGATGCAACGGCGGTGTGAAGCCAAAAAGAAGGAGGATGAGGCTCTCCAGCTCTGCCTCCCCCGAAAGCCCCCGGCGCCCTCTCCACCTGCGCAGCGTAAAACCTTCGCGCAGGCTGCTTCCCAGGTTTCACAGTTTAAAGTGCCTAAGCAGCCAAGACCCCAGCCCGCGCCGCCTTCCCAGCCCGGTCGGCCCAGCTGGCCCAAAAAACCCTCGGTCATGGCCGCGGCTTCGCCCGGCCCCGCCCGCGCAAGCAACCGGCCAGGCCAGGAAAAAGAAGAGAGCGGCCTGACCGCCCCTCTCTCCACCGGTGATGCAGCTGGACGTTCCCCGCTCTCCAGCCCCACCTGTTCGGCTTTTCAGCGTGTGCCCGGGGGTCCCCCACGCCCCCATCTCCCGGCCGCCGCGGCCTGCGCCAGAGCGAGCCGGGAGAGACGGACGTTTGACGACGGAGGGTTCAGCGGTTGCCCCTCTCTTACGTCCACAAGCACGCACACACACACAAGTTTTCGCAAAGAAAATAAAATGTGTCCTGCTGCCGCATCCAGGCCGAGTGCCGAGGGCGCAGCTAATAAAAAAAGCCAAAATAATCACAATGAGCAGCGCGGTGGCGACGCTCGCTGTTCCCCCTCGGGTGAAAGCCGCCTCTTTCCCCGAGGCGGGGACGACGGGGACGACGGCGCTGTCCACCCAGACGGCCGTCCACTGTGCCGTCCGGGTGCCGTGCCACTGTTCCACCACAGGAGGCCGCCACCGCACCGCGGCTGGGGCCTCTCGTGGTGGAGGGGCTGCGGTGCGTGTCCACTCTCTCCCTCAGGTGGGAGAGATGGGCCGCACTCGCGGCTCCGCCCTGGGTGTTAAGGACGATTTCGCGTGGTTACAGGTTGCAGTTCGCCGCCGTTCCTCCGCGATTCGCCGGTATAATACACTCTCAGGCTCGGGGAGAGTCAGCTCGTGTTTTGCAGGAGGAAATCCTCTCGCTATTAAACAAGAGAGCAATTTGTGTCGTTCCCCCGCACAGTGTCAGAGCGGTTTTTACTCCAGGTATTTTCTGGTTCCCAAACGGGGGGGACCGGTATTCGCCCTATCCTGGATTTACGTGCTCTGAACAAATTTCTCAGGAAATACAAATTCAGGATGCTTACGCACGCATCCCTGTTGCGCCTTGTGCGGCAGAACGATTGGTTCACTTCTGTCGATCTGAAAGACGCGTATTTCCACATCCCGATCTATCCTCCCCACAGAAAGTATCTGAGGTTCGCTTTCCAGGGGATCTGCTACGAGTACCGCGTACTTCCCTTCGGCCTGTCTTTAAGCCCGAGGGTGTTTGTGCGGTGCACGGAAGCGGCGATAGCCCCGCTGAGACGGCAGGGCATCCGCCTGGCCACGTATCTGGACGACTGGCTGCTGCTGGCACAGTCGGAACAGGAGGCCAGAGCGCACACGCGTATTCTCATGCAACACCTGGTAGATCTGGGTTTCGTGATAGAACGCGGAAAAGAGCGTGCTGTCCCCGGCGCAGGGAATAATCTTTCTGGGATTATCCCTGGACTCGGTGGCTTTCACGGCGCGCCTCTCGGCGGAGCGTGTGAGCGTGTTCAGGACATGTCTCGCGCTTTTCGTCCGGGGAAATCTGTTCGATTCAGGTTGTGTCTTCGGTTACTCGGGTTAATGGCGTCTGCCATTCTCGTAGTCCGTCTCGGTCGCCTCCACATGAGGGAATTCCAGCTGTGGGTGGCCTCATGTGGGCTGGATCCCGTGCGTCATGGCGCACGGATGGTGCCGGTCACGCCGGAGTGCGCCAGGGCGCTGCGCCACTGGCGAGTCCCGTCCTTTCTGACCCGCGGGGTACCCATGGGCTCCGTTCTGTCCAGGAAGGTGGTCACTACGGACGCCAGCCTGACGGGATGGGGCGGGATTCACGAGGGCCGGTCTGTGAGGGGCGTCTGGAGTGTGGGCCTCCAGCGGTCTCACATAAATTTTCTGGAGCTTTCAGCGGTGTTCCTCTCCCTGAAACATTTTCTTCCGTCTCTCATGGGTCATCATGTCCTGGTGAGGACGGACAATACGACGACGGTGGCGTACATCAACCGTCAGGGGGGTTTACGCTCCCGTCAGCTGCACATGTTGGCACGCAGACTGATCCTGTGGAGCTGCGGTCGTCTCCTCTCCCTGAGAGCGACGCATGTCCCGGGAGTCCTGAACACGGGCGCGGACCTGTTGTCCAGGGGCGCGCCAGTGTACGGGGAATGGACTCTGCACCCGGAAGTTGTGGGGCAGTTGTGGTCCCGTTACGGTCGGGCCGCAGTGGATCTGTTCGCGTCGGGAGAGAACGCGCAGTGCGCGCTGTTTTACTCTCTGCGCGGCGTGGATGCTCCCCTCGGCATAGACGCGTTCAGCGCACGCCTGGCCGCACGAGCTTCTTTATGCGTTCCCTCCCCTGGCCTCTGATACCCCCCACTCTGTCCAGAGTGAGGGAGCACGGCCACGCGCTGATTCTGGTAGCTCCGCATTGGCCTGCGATGCATTGGCTGGCGGAGATATATCGGATGCTGTGCGCCCAGCCCTGGCAGCTCCCGCTGCGCAGGGACCTGCTGTCGCAAGGGGGGGATGGTCTTCCATCCGCACCCGGAGCGCCTGGCGCTCTGGGCTTGGCCCCTGAGTGGCTCAATCTGTCAGCTGGGGGTCTCTCACAGCGAGTGATTTCCACTATTCAGAGTGCTCGAGCCGCCTCCACTAGGTCTCTGTATGACTGCAAGTGGAGGGTGTTTGAGGAGTGGTGCCGCAGAAACGGCCACGTTCCTTTTCAGTGTCCGGTGGGGGTGATTTTGTCATTCTTGCAGGACCTGATTGACAATCAGAAGGCTTTCTCCACGGTTAAGGTGTACTTGGCGGCTATTGCCGCGTGTCACGTGGGGTTTGGGAAGCAAACGGTGGGCCAGCACCCGCTCGTTTGCCGTTTTATGAAGGGAGCGCGCAGGCTTCTCCCCGTGTCCAGGCCGCTGGTGCCGCCTTGGGACCTGGCTGTGGTTTTGGAGGGGCTCAAGGGCCCTCCGTTCGAACCACTGGAGGGGGCCGACTTGAAACACGTGTCTCTCAAGGCGGTGTTGTTACTGGCTCTGGCTTCGGCTAAACGAGTTAGTGACATCCATGCGCTTTCGGTGCACCCGTCGTGCACTCAGTTTTTCCCGGGGGACGTGAGGATGACCTTGAGGCCCAACCCGGCTTTTGTGCCTAAGGTGGTGGGCTCATGTTCTCCTATTGACCTTGTGGCCTTTGCTGCCTCACCTGGTGAGCAGCGGTCGCATGCGTTATGTCCGGTCCGTGCGGTGCGCACTTATGTGGACAGAACAGGGAGGTTCAGGAGGAGCGATCAGCTGTTCGTCTCCTGGGCTAGTCCTCATAAAGGGAAGCCTATTACGAAGCAGCGCCTGTCCCACTGGGTGGTGGAGGCGATTGCTTTGGCCTATGCGGGTCAGGGTTTGCAGCCACCTGTAGGTCTGCGAGCGCACTCGACTCGGGGCGTGGCTACATCCTGGGCCTTGTTCAGGGGAGTGTCTGTTCAGGACATCTGTGCGGCAGCGAGTTGGTCCTCGCCTCTCACTTTTGTCCGCTTTTATATGTTGGACGTCTCCGCTCCGTGCGTGGCACGCGCGGTGTTGCTGTCCTGATTGGAACAGATTGTTTTCCCTGTGGGTTGGTGGACGCTGGATAAGCTTGTCTGGCAATACGGGAGCAACCACATCCCATAGTGAGACATCGAACGAAATATTATGAAAGAGAACTTTAGGTTATTTACATAACCCCGGTTCTCTGAGTAATATGAGTGAGATGTCTCACCAGACAACCCTTCTTGCTTGGGCGGGTGAGAAGAGGTGCTTATCTTGAATGACGTGTTGCCGTCCGCAGGCGGTACTTATAGGAGGTGGACTACCGCGGGCGGACGGACGGACACGTTCACCAGCCAATCAGGATTGGCGTATTGAGATTAATGCTTCTGAGGTCTGCAGCGGGGCGTGCATCCCATAGTGAGACATCTCACTCATATTACTCAGAGAACCGGGGTTATGTAAATAACCTAAAGTTTCTATGTTAACTATTCCTGAGATATTTCAACATGACACGAGATCATCGTTCTCAGGTACGAGCCCCCGGTGGCCCCAAACCTGCACATCTTCCAGGAGACGGCAGTGGAAGCATTTCCCATGGCCATAGTGGGCTTCGCTGTCGCCTTCTCCGTGGCAAAAGTCTACTCCGTAAAACATGATTACACCATCGATGGAAACCAGGTATGGAACAGTGCACTAAGATTTATATGAAGCAAAAGCTGCTGTGCAGGTTTGATCAGGATTGTGCGTTTTCTCTCTGACCCGGCTGTAGGAGCTGATAGCTTTTGGGGCCAGCAACATCTTCGGAGCTTCCTTCAAGGCCTTCGCCGCGAGTACGGCTCTTTCCAGGAGCGCAGTGCAGGAGAGCACAGGGGGCAAGACCCAGGTAAACTGATATCAGATCAGTTTTATTATATATATATATATATATATATATATATATATATATATATATATATATATATATATATATATATATATAGTCCTCAAAGTGTTAATCCTAAACTTTATTCTCAGCCTAGTTTTAGTCAAATCTGAGACAAAATGTGGTGAGTTCAATCCAAGTAGGAGAACGTCAAGGCTACAGCAAGAGAGAGACATAAAACAGTGCCATGTTTTATTGAATTACCAGTGGTTCAAGATTTTAGAAAATAAATGTATTTGCTTTCTTGCCCTGGGTTTGATGAGAAAATGAATATCACTCTTAGAGTTGCTTAACGTTAGCTAGAACCAGCAGCTGCAGGTCAGTTTAGCTTAGCTTAGCCCTGGACACAGAGAGAAACAGCTCGGCCGTAAAAAACACAACGTGTTGTTTTTACACTTTCATTTTGTACAGATTGAAGCGATAAGATACAACGTGTTGACTTGAGCAGAGCCAGGGTAACAGTTATACGTTGTAGTTAAGCTAAGTATTTCCATTTTCTTTCTTTTATGCTTTGAATTGGAATACTTATTCCGTTTGTCAGCTCTACAGATGTTCATTTTTACATAAATGTGTCACCAGTTTATAAAATAGGGCACATTTTTATAGATTCAAATATCCAACACTGTATGAAGTAGTAAAATATTAAGAGACACCATTACAATTTCGTACAATTTATCTCTTGAAGGGGCCATTTTGTTGCTTGTACTTTTACTGTGACACTTTGACCACATTTTGCAAATACAAATTGTGGTGTATTTCAATAACGAATATAATATATTGTAATAAATGTAATATATCACATTTTCCTCCCCCTTTAGCTCAAGACCAACTCAAATATTGCGTGCTTACCACTATAGTGCATTAACAATCAATACCATCACCATAACAACAAAAATAGGCCGGTTCACTTAACCTTACTGCTTTTAATGTGTTACTCAATTATGAACCGTTAATAAACTAGAATTTAGTAATCAGTCCCTCAACAGTCCTCAGACTCTCATCCCCTAGTTCAGTCCCTGTAACGCTGTGGCAAGTGTGTGGCACGTTGCGGGCGCCTCAAAGTCACTGCAGCTGGGTCAGGTGGTTCAGGAAGCCTTGGCAGCTCAGACGCTGGGGTCTCAGGAACCAGGAGCCCCGTCTCAGAACAAGCCTCTGCCTGCTCGACCAACTCGGCTGACTCCTCCTCAGGCGCTTCTGGAGAGAAGCGAGGTCTCAGCTGGTCAGTTTTTTTGCCTAGCACCTTGTACGAGACCGGGCCAGTCTGCTGCTTTACTACTCCTGGAATCCACCTTGGATTTTCTCCTGCAGTGTTGCGCTGATAAACCTGCTCATCCACGTCAAACTGCCTCTCTGCAGCCTTGTTGTCATGCTCTTCCTTCTGTCGATACTGCTTCCTCCTCACTGTTTCTGCGATGCTTGGTTTCAGGAAATCCAACCTGGTTCGCACGTGCCTCTTTAAAAACAAGTCAGCCGGTGACTCGCCAGTCGTGCTGTTGGGAGTTGTGCGATATCGTAGCAGGAAGTGTGAGACCTTATCGTCAATGCTCAGGTCGTCTTTTGCCAGTTTTCTAATGCCTGCCTTGAAGGTCGTAACATACCTCTCAGCTAGGCCGTTGGTGGCTGGGTGTCTCGGAGCACCAGTGGTGTGGAGGATTCCATTTCTCCTCACGAACTGCTGGAACTCGTCTGACGTGAACGTTGTTGCATTGTCAGTGACTATTTGCTCTGGAACTCCGTATGATGCAAACAGTCCCTTTAGCCTGGTGATGGTTGCTGCAGAAGTTATTTGTGTCATCTTGTAAACTTCCAGCCATTTCGAGTATGCGTCGACCACGATCATGAACATGTTACCCATGAACGGGCCTGCAAAGTCAATGTGAAGTCTTTTCCAAACACCCCCAGGGAACTCCCAAGGGTGTAGCGGGACCTGGCGTGGCATGTGCTGATCCAGCTGACAAGTCTCACACTCTTTGCAGACTTTTTCCACATCCACATCGATTTTAGGCCACCAGACATATTGCCGTGTGATTGCTTTCATCTTCACGATGCCTGGGTGTCCGGCATGGATTAGCACTGCCGATCTCAGCTTTGCAGGCACAATCACTCTTGTCCCCCACAGGACGCATCCCTGCTCCACAGACAGTTCATCTTTCTTTTTGTGAAACACTTTCAGTTCCTCTGGTATTTCCTTCGGCCATCCTTCCATGATGTACCTGTGCAGCTTCGAGAACTTCGGGTCATTCTTTGTTGACTTGGCGATCTGTCTTGCACTCAGTGGTGCCCCCCTCTAGGTGTTCACATAGCAGCTCACCTTGTCTTGGGAGGGATACACGCCTTTTTCATCCAGCACATGACCCAGATACTCAATCTGAGTCTTGCCAAACTCACACTTGGACTCTCTCACCCTTAACCCGTTCTCCTGGAGACGCTGTAGGACCTTGTCCAAGTTCATAAGGTGCTCTGCTTCGTCTCGGCCCATTACAAGGAGGTCATCCAGATAAACCACCACGTTGAGGTCCTTCATCAGGTTCTCCATGATTCTCTGGAAGATACTGACAGCAGAGTTTATACCAAAGCAGAGACGGTTGTAAACAAACAGTCCCTTGTGAGTGTTTACAGTTGTATACTTCTTGGAGTTTTCATCGAGGAGTACTTGTTGATAAGCTGAAGCCAGGTCTATTTTTGAGAATAACTTCCCACCACTAAGTGTTGCCAGCACCTCTTCAATGCGTGGTAGAGGGTATGTCTCAGTGTTTGTAGCCTAGTTCACAGTAACCTTGTAGTCACCGCATAAACGGAGTGTGCTGTCCCGCTTGGTTACTGGGACTACTGGGGCAGCCCACTCACTGTGCTTTACAGGGGAGATGATGCCATCTTTCTCCAGCCTTTCCAGTTCCTTTTCCACTTTCTCTTTCATTGCAAACGGCAGTGGACGTGCATTGCAGAATTTAGGGGTTGCATCAGGCCTGACAGAGATTGCTGCCTTGATATCCTTTAATGTCCCGAGCTCATCTCTAAAAACTTCACTGTATTTTGCAATCACCTCAGGAATTGACTTGGGAGGGTCTGGTGGCAGTGTGCGTTCACGGACTGTTTTGATCATTTTCCAGTTGAGTCTTATTTGTTCAAGCCAGTTTCTCCCACACAGTGAAGGGCCCTTTCCTTTTACAACTATCAGTGGCAAGTCAGCAGTCTGATCTTCATATGTCACTTTAGCCATGAACTGTCCTCTGACTGGGATGGGCTGGTTATTTTTTCAGACATGATACTCACGCATTCTGCATTAAAATGTCTTAAAACGATTGGTCCCTTGTTACAAAGTTTTTTGAGTTGTGCGCTATCACAAATTTTTAAAGGTAACGGTGCGTTTCATTTGCTCGCCTGTCACTATAACTTGACCTCGTCCATTTTCTACCCGTCACATAGATGGATTTTCATCAGCAATGTTACCTGTGTAACAACGAAGACAACAACTCCCATAATACCACGCTACTTACGTCTTTTGTTTTGATTGACAGACCCCTTGCAGCAGACATTAAATATTGTGCATTTCAGTGAGTTTTACTGCAGACGTTTTGCATTAGGTTTGTTTAATTATTGTCTGAATTGTCTCTAATTTGAAGCGATTAATGTCCACATATAGGTCCAACATTCACAGAATGACAGAATTCCCTAAAACCACTGGTAGTGCTCTGTGGAAGAAACAAACCTTAAATTGTTTTCCAACTTTTAGAAATTATTTTAAGGACCAATAAAAACTCTAATCAACATCGACCTCTAGTGTTCGGGGAAGGGGGATGATATTCCTTGGAGTGGGATATCAGATAACTTAAAACTTGAAATTGCTCAGGGAAACAGGGCTATCAATCTGAAAGCTTTTCCTGCTTGACTTTTCAACGTTTCAGGTTTGTTAAATGGTTCTTTAAGCCGAATAAAACAGACTTTTATTTTGAGGCATTATATAGTGGGGTCAACAAGTGGCAGCAAAGGGAGCCAACTATGTCTTGTATATATACCTAAACTTCAGTGTATGTGGCATCATGCCTCATCTCTGTAATTAAACATACCTGTGCTGTCCTCCTCAGGTAGCTGGGTTACTGTCAGCTATCATGGTGATGATCGTCACATTGGCCATTGGATTCCTGCTAGATCCACTCCCAAAGGTAAACCGCAGACCTCACTCAATCTCCACCAATGTACAAGTCTTTGGAGTCTGGACCGGCTGAAATCTGACCTTTGATCCATTATTTCAACAGTCTGTGCTGGGTGCCGTGGTCATTGTCAACCTGAAGGGCATGCTGATGCAGTTCAGAGAAATCCCATACCTGTGGAGGAAGGACAAACCTGACTGTGTACGTTCTCACACACTAAGAGTAGTTATTTAGAAAGTTTTTAAAAATCAGAAATCTCTCAATTCGAAGACTTTTTAATGGTCATTTTTTTCTAGTCTACTGAAAGATGGCATAATAATAACTCTTCTGTTCCTTACCACCTCTGTCCAGGTGGTGTGGTTGGGTACCTGCATTGCATCCATCTTGCTGGGGCTGGATCTTGGGTTGGCTGTAGGCCTCGGTGTGGAGCTGATCACTGTTGTCCTCAGGGCTCAGTTGTAAGTACCTGGCCACCAACTCTTTACTTTTTCTGCACACAATACTCAGTAACTGTTTTCCTTTTGTCTTAGCTTGTAAATCTCTTTAAAGTCTTGGCAGCACGGGGTTTTCCGTTTGGTAAATGGAAAGTCTGAACTGTCTCCAGAACTGTTGAACTCATCAGTGCTCCAATTTATAGCCATGCTAGCAGTGATGCTTTTGGGATAGCTGACTTTTCTTTTTGCACCAGTTGTCATTTGGGATTGTGAGTGAAATGTCTCAGTTACTATCAGATAGATTGCCATGAGGTTTGTTATAGACATTATTGGTACAGTAGTTTGGTTTATGACCAAATACTATGCCAACTAATGATATTCCCATGTGTCGGACCTGTACCTTGTGGTTGATGCTAATCAGCAAACGTTAGCATGCTAACATCCTAATGTAAATTGGTGAACATAGTAGATATTACCTGCCAAGTTTCCACCTATCAGTTGTGTTGACATTGAGCATGTTAGCGTGCTGATGTTAGCATTTAGCTCAAAGCACCACTGGGCCTGATGCTGCCAGGCGACGGAAAAATAACGGAAAAAGACTTCCCGTTCATTAACATCAACTTTGTATTTCAATGCCATGTGGAGAAAAAACATTATACGGCAATATTACAATAGGTTATGTTGACATCCACTGAAAAAATTATGATTTCCATGGCCTGATTTCTGAAAACATCACAAGTCACAACTTATCTTCAGAACATGTAGAGTCTAGTAGGTGGGCATTCATATGGACTTCTCATGAACATGGTAACCACAACCCCATTCCAAGGCAGCATGAGAAGTAATGCATTGTTTCAGAACTGTTTATTTGTATTTATTTTTTCAGCCCTCGCTGCAGTGTGCTGGCCAATATCAAAGGGACTGACATCTACAAAGACAGAAAGGACTACACTGAAGTAAGTTGACATGCGCACTACTTCTACTGTGACTTATATTGATGATATCTGAAGATACCACTCCAATACTTGTTTGTTGTTTGAGTTAAAGAGATAGTTAGCTTAGCATGAAGACAGGAAACCAAAGGTAGAAAAATCCACTCCAGCACTTAACTTTCTTATTAATTACGGCTTAATTACCACTTCATTATTTGCACGGGATACACTTGAAATGGCAGGTTTAGGCACATAAACTACTTGATTAGGTTTGGTTCCATACAGTACACAAACCCAAGTCTTTTGATAGAAGAATCTGTGTGTGACCTACCACTCAAGTCCGACTTCTACCCATCTTGGGTGCTTTGTAGCTCTGTATACTACGTCAGGCAGAGCAGGTGCTCGGTTCATCTCATATTGCTGCTGTTGGGACTACATTGGAGTTAATTTAAAGACTGGTGATTTACATACAAGGTCCCTTCTGCATCTGTATGAGACACCATAGACAAGGTGCTGGTAGGGTTAAGTAAGGTGGAGTTGTTTTTTTACAGTCAGATCAGTTTCCCCGTTTCCCGTCTTTGTGGTAAGCTATGCTAACCAGCTACATATTTAATAAACAAATATGTTATGTCAATCTTGTAATATAACTCTCCTTCAAAGCATTTAATGTATAGTATTGTTTTGAGAAGGGTTCCAAAACTAGGATAAATGGAGCACCAGGCTCCTTGAGTAATTCCCATTTGCTCCGGAGAGTGTCAGGAGTTGTTTTATTTTACTATTATTTCCTTCATTTGGAGTGAGCTGAAGGATGGGTTTCTGTGCTGAAAGTTTAATTTCACCTGCAGTAAGGAAACGTCTCCTTAATGTGTTTATAAGTCCCATAAAGCAGAGCTTGTCTTTATAGTTTTTATGGGAACCAGAGAGATGATAAGAATGCTTCATCTTCCTCTGTTTTATGTTTGTATCTTTGCTTTGTGCTTTGTTTACCATGATTTTGATCCCACCTGGGGTATAACTGCTGTGACTCTCTCCAGATATATGAGCCAGAGGGAGTGAAGATCTTCAGGATACCATCTCCAATCTTCTTTGCCAACATTGAGTTCTTCAGGAGCAAGTTGGTGGAAGCTGTAAGTACCGCTGTGGCTACAAATCAAGTCGTTTAGTTAATGTGGATTGTAAAACAATGAGTCACTCAATGGAAAGTACCATTAAGGCTGTAATAAAATAATCTAGATGGAAAATATTGCCTTACAAATCTTATCTTTGACCTCGTTGCGTTCCTGAAATGTCTTCTCAGGTCGGATTTAACCCTTTGAGAGTGTTGAGGAAGAGGAACAAAGCACTGAGGATGATCCGGAAACTGCTGAAGAAGGGAGACCTGCAGTGGACATCAGTAAGTAAAAGCTTTGACCCGACTCAGCTGCTACAACAACAACAACATTACGCTGTCATTTTTTATGGCAACTTTCACACTGTCATAAAAATCTGAATCACTCAACTGTCACTGTTGTTGCTTCTTGTTTTGGTTTGATAACTCTATCAAACCATGGTCATTGGTGAATCATTAACATTACTATCACTTGATACCATTCTTCAAAGTGACTCAGTTGTGAAAACTGATACGCTGAAGCCGACTGTTTAGTTAAAAACTCTTGTAACTCAAAGGAAATATGTTAACAGTATTTTATGACGTTCACAGAAAGGCTTCCTGAACACGTCATTCCAACCCATCAAGGAGTCGGAGGACGAGAGCAACATGGAGGAGCTGGACCAGCCGACTGACTTCAAAGACCTGCCCGTCCGGATCGACTGGAACGGCGAGCTTCCCGCCAACATCGTCGTCCCCAGAGTGGACCTCCACAGCCTGGTCCTGGACTTCGCCGCTGTCTCCTTCCTGGACATTTCCGCTCTGAAGGGACTCCAAATGGTGAGCGTTTCCCTCACGGCAGCGACGGAAGCTGTTATCTTTACTAATGCTGTTTTTTTTTTTTTCTTTAATCACCTTTAACTTTTTTTGCGCAGGCGCTGAGAGAGCTGATCCGGGTTGAAGTTGAAGTCTACATTGTGGCTTGTGATCGTAAGTGTGAATCTGCAGTATTTAAAGACATAATATGTAGCATTTCTGCATTAAAATCGACTTTTGTTCTATATTTTTCTGAGTTGTGTACTTACAATGTGTAAAATCTTTGATGTTATCCAAGGTAACAGTGCATTTCATTTAGTCGCCTGTCACTATAAGTTCTGGAGAGTTAGGGCGCACTGACACTTGGCCAAGTTGCCCCATACCATGCCGAAGCATGGTAGTCCCACCTCCCCGGTCTTCCTGACCTCAAATTTCTCCAGCTTAACTGAGCCTGGGCACAGTTACCTCTTGTACATATGTCATCACGTTGTAGCGCAGTCACAGCACAATGGAGAACAACACAGAGAACACAACTTTACTGACTTTTTTGTGGCTTATTTTGTATCATTTTGGTCATAGATGCAAGGCAGCGTAATACGCATGATTAAACCTCAGGCCCACGTTGCGGACCCTTGCTTGTGCTCCTGCATGAGTAACCTTCCCATTCCAAAGCACACCTCTTCCAACGGTGCTAGAGCCAAGGAAGTGTACCATGCTCGAGCAAGGCACAGAGTAGTAAGTAGTGACACTAGTCAAACAAAGGGGTCAAATGTGCTTGGGCACGGTATGGATTGCCTAGCGTGAGTGCACCTTCAGAGAGTGAGGGAAGGATGTCAGTGAACGTGACTAAACACAACATGAATGAAACTAGATTCGATTAGCAATGGTGGATGTTTAACAATGAAAAGATAACCCCCCCCGATCCCACGCTGCTTACATACCGTGCGTTTATGTCCTGAAACAGTCAGGCAGGCCAGCGAGTGCCAATGGAAAACTCTCCTTGCCCTAGCGGGACCTTCTTTAGAGTGCTGCTGCAGGACCTTATCTATCAGATTCTGTACTGTGATTAAATTTATGATGCTAAACACATCACAAAGTGTCATTGCACTTCAGTGAACTGATAAAGTTCCACACACGTTCGCAGGCGGAAGGAAAAATAGTTCCTAACAAACTACATCAGTATCTCTGTATCGAAGTACACACCACGACTTCATTCAGATTCTTTGCCTCCAACCCTTCATCTACCGCTGCCTAAAGTCATGTGACTAACTTCTTCTCCTCACCTGCAGCTTACATCCTGGAGAAGCTGCATGACTGCGGCTTCTTTGACGACGAAATCCGGCCGTCGATGTTCTTCCTGACGCTGCATGACGCCATGCTGCACATCCTTGAGAAACATCCAGAGTCCACGGAGAAGAAATTTGACAACGAGAAGGTAAAGAAGGCCATCGTAACATTTAGAGGCTTCCATCTGAATACATTCGATACGTCAGTGCTGTGAGTATGTGCAGAATACTCAACTGTTCACGTTGTTCTGCAGATTATCACAACAGTCACAGTGCACAACCCTGGAGGCAATTTGAGGAGCAGGGACAGAAACGTACGTAATCTATTATTTATTTGTGAGCCATCTCCTTTCTATTATCGATGTCTTATACTTTCGTGCTATGTGTTTCATTTATGGGTTTATTTTTCTGGGACTGAAAATAAATGATCAACAGACAAAAGCTACAAAATGGACCAGACTTCTTTAATTCTGAATTCTTTAAATGTGATGCCTTAAACTACACACCACGGACTGAAAACACACCTCCTCCTGCTCCCACAGGCTCCAGAAACCAGGTTCTAACTCGACGATGATCTCTGGGCGAAAACACCAAAAAGACCAAAGAGAGAGAAAAAAAAAAAAGAGTTAATGTTTTACAGATCATGTTGTACAATACACTGACGGGCTGAATAATGAGACTTTATAGATCTGACAATCAAAGTTTACATATGCAGTGTTGGCTGTAATGTAAGAAAACAAATTTCATGCTATTGTTGTTTTTTTTATACTGTATATAGTGAATTTGTAGAAATTGTAGGTGCAATATATTTTACTGGTTGTATGGTTGTTATTATTGCTATGAGAATGAATGGAGTGGCACACTGTTCTCAAAGTAATGTGAAATAGACTGAATGTGCTGTGGCTGAAATGTTGAAATAAAGATTTTATCACTCTAAATATCGAATGCTTTGCCATTTGTTTTTGTGTTTTTGTGTTTTAATGTAGTGATTCATCGAAATGTTCGGAAAAACAAATTTCCTCCAACCTCGATGTTAAAGGTACACCGTGTAGTGTTTTAAGTAATTTATTACCTCAAATCAACGTCTTCATTCATAAATAAGTCCTCATTGGTGTAAAATTATCTCTTCCAGCGTGACTGTGGAACGGAGAAGGAGCTTAGCCAGACACGCTCGTCAGCTGCAGTTTGAAGTTTGTTTGAAATATCGTACCTCATCACCTGAAACACAACGTGATGAAGTGGCGTTTGAAGACATGTTGTTGTCACAGCTTCTTGAATCTTGACACATCCCGCCTGCCGTAGTTCCAACAGGTTGCAACGCACGTTTGAAAACGCGAGGCGCTAGAGAGCAGTATGCGTTTGGATGCAAAATCAAATTTAACCACTAGATGGGAGAAATAATTCCACAGTGTGTCTTTAAAGGAAACGGTTGCACCTTCACTGATGTCAGGATGTCAGGCTTCACTGCGGCTTTTTTTACTCTTTTTTTTAACTCAGTGATTTCACACTGATAATGATTGAATGAGTCCACACAACAGGAATATTGTTTTTTATATCTCTTCATTGATAAAATATGCTGCTGGAGAAAAGAGAAAATATAGAATAATATCGATAATCATTAAAGGAGCTATATTTATATATATATATATATATATATTTATATTTACTTCGGCCTACTTACTCACAGTTGATAATAAGGATCAAACCATCAGTAAAAACTTGTAAAAAGTGTGGACAGGTGAAGCTACAGCTGAAGACGTTCAAAGATGCTGCCACTCAGGGTCACAGCATCAGCCTTGTCTTGAGGAATCTTCAGTGACATCATACAACGGCAATTGTGTTGATGACGCGGTGATCGCAGAGACGGATCATTCCCTGACCAGAAGGCCTGGATGGATGGAGAGGTGAGGGCTCTATCCAGAGCAAAGAATGCTGCCTTTCGGGCAGGTGACAAGGAATCAAAATGAGGCGGCCAGAGCCAGACTGAAGGCTGGCATCAAGAGAAGACATCAGCAGAGACTAGAGAGGGACCTCAACACCAACAGCGCTAAAGATACGTGGGTAGGCGATTCTAAATGTCACAGGCTACAAAAGCAGGAGCGACCCCGTCATGTGTGGCCACACTGCTGCATGAGCCGGACACATTTTATGCTCGCTGTTATCTCCTCAGCAAAGACTCAGCCGTAAAGTCAGGTTAGTTATTTTACTATTCCTGTCACCAGAAAAGGAGCTACAAAACCATTGACCGAACATAGCCTCTGAGGCCGACAATACAGGCCGACAAACACAGTACAAATGTAGTTTTATTGCTTGGCTTGGCTCCTGCCTCCCCTCTGGCTGACCCCACCATGATCCTTGCTCAGGCCTCCAGAGGTGGGCGCTGACTGATGCCCAACCCCCCTTTCACCCCTCTCCCGCTTTGCACATCTCCTGTCCCCGCCTGAACCCGCCGTTTCAGGGCTAACATTTTTTAATCTTTTAAATTATCATTCAAACATTTAGCTCCTTTAATGCAAACACGTCAAGTTGAAAGTGCTCGCTGAAACTTCAATAATCTCAGCATCTCTCTCTCTCTCTCTCTCTCTCTCTCTCAGCCATAAACACACTTTGAAGGTGATAAAAAATAAATGTTATGTCATATAAACACAATGGATCACAAGTATGCGTGTGTTAATGATTGAACAGGGTAAAGACACGACGGACATGAGGATGGCATTGATTTTAGATCACAGATTAGATAGACAGACAGATGGTCAGCACTCTACAAGGAGGCAAAGGGCAAAGGTTCTTTTAGGGATCTTTCTCCAGACCTTTTCATACTGTACTGGGATTAGATTCCTCGAACACCTTCAGTGCGAGGATGGCAGCTTTGAGGAAACAATATGCGGTGGCCAGACCGGTGTACTCTGAGGACAGCTTTGCTGAAGATCATGAGAAAGTCCACAGAGTGCGCAAAACAATGCTTGACCACGTGAAAGAGTATCTGACGTAAGTGAAGAGATCAGTCTGTGGTCTTTTATTTGAACTTACTAAATAAGTGTCTGAAAGGGGTTCGATGAAACTGTGTCTCAGGTAAGTTCCTGAAGGTTCTAAACTTCAGTAGACAAAGTGCATGAGCCTTTTTTTATTTCTTTGAAATCCAGCTGTGATTCAAAACGTGCCAAGAACGCAGCGCTCTCCCTGCTGCCCATCATCGGCTGGATGAGGATCTACAGAGTTAAAGAGTGGCTGCTGGGTGATGTGGTGTCTGGAATCAGCACCGGACTGGTGGCCATCATGCAAGGTGAGGAGCAGGAAAAAGGCTGATTGTTTTTCCATGCATCCAAAGCAACCAACACGACTGACTGAATTCATGAAGATAGCGTGGCCATAGTTCCATGAGGAAAAATGATGGCACGGACCACAGACTTATCCGTGCAGCTATGATCCAGACCTCCTCTCTGGTTTACTGTAGGATTTGCATTGTCAGAATACATCTAAGAAAGTAAATAGGTGACTGCATATGAACTTGAAGGGACTTTCAGTGGATTTTGGCGCTAAATTCAGAAAATATAAGCGCAAACACATAGTAACACGTGTGTTCATTATGAGCCCCTACTAAAAATGACAAAAAAGGTGCTAAATACAATATAAACTATCTATAAGTAATATTGAGACAGAAAATAGATTTTTGTGCTTTCTATTGGTACTCTCTTACGGTAGGGTTAGATCAGTATTCGAAATGATTACTGCCTATAGAATCAATTTTTGTTTCATATCGATTTATATGATATGATGCAGTTGGTCAGATTGTATACTGATGTAGATGGTAACTAGACACTCCTTGGTAACTAGAAAGTTTATGCTATAACCTGTGTACAGTATTTTAGCAATGTTAGCGGCGTTAGCAGTAGGTATACAAAAACAGGATCCAAATGCAGACACGGAGGCAGACAGACTCACAACAAAAAGTGAGCTTTAATGAAAGCTGAAACACACAGAGATTAAACAAAAGGGCAATGAAAAGATACAGATAACTTAACCATAAAACAAAAGCAGAAGGAACCATAAATCCAAGGGGGAAAAATGCAGAACACATGGGAAAACCCAGGGACACAGGATGAAGGCAAGATGACAACAGGAGTGATTTGAGGATGAGAACTGAACAAACGAACCACCAAAGACCAAGTGAAAAACACAGGCCTGAATACAAACTGAACTAACGAGGGGACGAGGGGCAGCTGGAGAGACGCTGGGAACCAGGCAGCGCTAACGAGACTGATGCGAGACAGGTGTCGGGGAACAATCAGCGTGTGGAGGAGCAAAGTAACACAGGAGAGGAACAGAACAGTGGGACCACGTATGAGAAGGAAGGATAAAGTAACAACACGACACAGGAGGATAACATTACAAAATAAAACAGGATCTCAACGAACCAATAAACCCAAACCAAGACAGACGTGATCGTTTTGGTCAGCCAGCCTGTCTCTGAAATATCCCCAAAACAACTACTGACATGAAATTTGTGACAAAAACGATAGGCCTATAATACTGTGGTTTATGACCATATACCTACAGACTAATGACATTCCCATCTGCCTCAGCTGTGCTCAGGGCTTTGTGCTAAATAGCAAATGTTAGCATGCTGACTTGCAAAACTATGACGATTAACATCACCATTCAGCAGGCCTACTTACCCACAGAAAAAACATATATGTGCTTGTGGTAGAACAATAACTGGTCATTTACACTTTTTTGATGGTTTAATTCTTTTTTCTAGAGATATTTGAAATGTAGGGATGAGTGAGTACACCATCATCTGTTACGTATTCCTGTCTGTTCAGCCAACTAAATTACCCATACCTGTACTCGGAGTGGGCGGAGCTTATACCAGAAATGGGTGGTGCTTAAACCAGAAGTGGGCAGGGCTAACAAAATAAATAAATAAATATTTATTCGAAAATGAAAAAAGAAAAGAACAGCCTCAGAACTGAGCTCCAGATCTCAAGAGTAAAACCAATATTTACAGAACAAGTTTTTTTATAAACTTGAATGAATACATTTCTGTATTTTCTTTCATCACAAGTACAGATACTGACTATTCTACTCAGTTGATACTTGTACTCGTAAAAAGCACATTGGCTCTACCAGATACTAGTTTCAGTCGAGCTCAACCCTGATAAAAACTATCCATTAGGCTAAACTCATTCTGTTTGTCTTGTTGTGGTCTCACTCAGGACTGGCCTTCTCCTTGCTGGCATCGCTGCCTCCGAGCTACGGCCTCTACACAGCTTTCTTCCCCATGCTGACATACTTCTTCCTTGGTACTTCAAGACACATATCTGTAGGTATGTCATGCAATGCTGAGTCACTATAAAATATATATTACAAATACAATATATGTACAATTTCTACATATTTTTCTGTACAAACTGTCCCAATAAACATACAGATGAAAGAGGCCTGTTTGGAATTTATGGATGCTGATGAACACAAGAAGATTAGATTGGGTATGATAAGGCTTAACAGTCTTCCGACCCTTTTACACCCACCTTCATGTAGGCTCCTTCCCAGTCCTGAGCCTGATGATAGGAGCCGTGGTGACCCGTCTGGTCCCAGACAGCGGACCATCCGCCAACATCCCTGGCTTTGCAGGCCTGAACATGACTGAGCAGAGGGTCCTAGTGGCCTCCTCTGTGACCTTCCTCGTGGGGGTTTTCCAGGTAAATGACCCTGTCTCCTTACCATATCATACCATACCTTGCCATACCATGGAAACGATTCCGCATGTTCTAGGAAGGGCTTTCCAACCGAGCTTCCTTTCTCCCATTTTTCTGTCCCGTGCAGCTTGGCATGGGTCTTCTGCAGGTGGGCTTCATTGTCATGTACCTGTCTGACACTCTGGTGTCCGGCTTCACCACTGCAGCTGCTGTCCACATCCTGGTGTCCCAGCTCAAGTTTGTATTAGGGCTGGTTGTCCCAGGCATCAATGGACCACTCTCCATTATATATGTAAGTCCAGGATGGATCTGAAAGTCGTTATTGTCCTCGCATTTTTTATAAATGATATAAAGTGATCCGAATGTAGAAAAGATAAATGAACAAACTTAAGCGACTGGAGACAGAGAGAAGTTCAGTTATACTGCCAATTTTTTAGGTTATCTGGACCTTTCTTATAGGATTAGTTTGGGCCCTTAATTTGGAGGAATTTGTGTAGACATTTTCTTGTCAAGAGTTTGATAAAAAGATCGATACCACCTTTAAGAATGAGTGGTAAATACTGTCAGCCAGTTAGTTAGCTTAGCTTAGCACAAGGACTGGAAACGGGAAAAAAAGCTAGCCTGACTCTGTCTTAAGGTAACAAAATCCATCTACCTGTCAAGGATAGGCTCTTAGTTTAAAGTTGAGGAGCCAAATGCGGAAACTGTAAGTTGTAATAAACTTTCTGGCGGTCGTAACTGAAGCAGGCTGGGCAAAATATAGTGGCTAAAGGTGGCTGAGAAGTCCAAGTAAAAACAAGTCTGACAAGGAGAAATACAAATAAAAATTGTCCAAGAAATCTACAAAAGATATCCAGAAGGATAAAAAGGACAAAAAGTGACACTAACCTCTAAAATGCACAAGCAAATTGTTTCTTTAATCTGTGGTTTTCATGCCAAGCTAAGCTAACTGGCTGTTTACCTTGCAGACGTGAGAATGGCGTAGGTCTTCTAACTCAGGGCAAGAAAGTGAATAAGCGTATTCTATACTTCCCTAATTATTGAATTTTTCCTTAAAAGTAGGAAACTAAGGTTATGTTTTAGTACGCAAACTGTCATGGCATTCGTTTCCATCCTCTAAAAAAAGCATTGTTGAGCAGTAGTTTCACTCCTTGAGAAAGAGATGGTAACACTTTTTCATATTGCTAGCATAACAAGGTAGCTAGCTTAGATTGGCAGGTAGCTAGTTAGCTGAACATTTTAAACAAAATTCACTCCTTTGTACTGGGGTGTGGGCAAAGTGTCACTGTTATACAGTATATCTCAAAATGCAGTTAAATCCAGACAATGTAACATGCATTAGTTCTACATTTTTCAATTTCATTTGTCTTTTTTTCTAAAATTACTGATTTCTTTTTTTTTTCTAAGCTTTACGATATTTTTTTCTTCCTGTCGTACCTGCTTGACAGCAACATTATAGAGGCCCACGGTTCTTTGGCATTGTCCACAGAGGTGTAACTCAACCAGTGAGTTGGCTCTACAGCAGCAGCCTTAGTATTTATTAGACAGTTCAGAAGAACATGAATTATTGTCAGTCAGGACTGGATATGCGCACATTTATTTTTATCTATGTGGCCTTTTTATGATTTCTGTCCCGTCTTCATACAGTTTGCCTTGGAATTTTTCCTTACCTGAAGTGTGTTATTAAAACTTAATGTGACTTAATCATGCTCAGAGTAGTGCGTTTGCTTCTTTTGCACAGACCCTCGAGGAGATCTTTGTCCAGATCACCTCCACCAACATCTGCGACCTGGTGATGTCCATTATCATCATGATCATAGTGTTCATCGTGAAAGAGCTGAATGACATGTACAAAGCCAAGCTGCCTGTTCCTATCCCCATAGAGGTTATCATGGTGAGAGAAACCTTCCAGGAAGCTACTCCTCCAGCACAGTTTGTCTTACAAATCACGTATGCTTTACACTACTACCATTTTCCCACGTATAACACAGTTTTTGGCCTTTGTTTTGCCAAAGTAAACACCATCAGTGTGTGGCGACGCGGGCAAAACCCTGGCTGGTTGTAGCATTCAAGTGAGCTCTAAAACCTGTGATTCGAGTAGTTTGTCATCGAGTGTTCATTAAGAATCAAACCCAGATCAGATAACAAGGTAGATAACAACAAGATTTGCAGGAAAGCGTCTTGTGAGTTTTGTGCATTTCAATCGTGCTGTTGATCAGCCAACCCTCGAGTCTCAGAGGTTAGAAGTTTGCCTTCATTTCATTATTCACACCTGTGCAAGTTAATTTTAAACCATAATGAACTGAAACCAAAAGGTGCCCATGCTTACAGTATAACATGTATAACTCTCATGTGTATCCTCTATTCACAGACTATCATAGCTTGCGGGGTGTCCTATGGCCTCAACTTCAAGGAAAGATACGGTGTTGATGTTGTTGGCAAAATGGTCAGTGGGTAAGTTTTAAGTTCTGCACGTATATCAGTAGATTTAAGGTCAAGCTGGCTGCCGTCTTGACAGGTAATTTCGATCCCGTGGTGGAAAAATACTCCTTTACCCTGACCCTTTATTCAATAAGGAGCCCCAACTAGATACTGCTGGAGTCAGAAACTAAAAAGGCTGGACAGCACTGGTTTAATCATTCAAGGTCATATATTTTATAAGCTCATTATAAGTTTTTTATGTACAATCTTCACGTGAAAAGCAGCTGAGTAGAAGCACAAGTAGCATACTCAAGAAAATTACAAATACCCCAACATGTTACTTAAGAAGGTGAAAATGTATATAGCTACACAACATCATGTCCTTTTATTTAAGGACATTCAAACTCAGTCGTCTTTCAGGTACGAGGCTCCCATTGCGCCCGATGTGGATGTGCTCAAGGAGGGTGCTGCGGAGGCCTTTCCTGTAGCCATAGTGGGGTTTGCAGTTGCGTTCTCCGTGGCCAAAGTCTACTCTATCAAACATGATTATACCATCGATGGAAACCAGGTGAGCTTACACAGTCAACCCTCTCTCAGAGGAAAAACAGTTAATCGGTTACTGATATAAAGGCAGTGCGTGATTGAGGCGCCTCGTAATTTTGTTATGAAGATATAAAGTTGCACTAAATATAGCTTTTTATTTCAAGATAAGGTGTGTAAAAAAGCAGTTCAAACAGAGTCATACAAGTCAAACAGAGAGGTGACAGAGAGGTAACTTTTTACTATTTCCCGTCCCAGGAGCTCATTGCATTTGGGGTCAGCAACATGTTTGGTGCAAGCTTCAGGTCGTTTGCAGCCAGCACGGCGCTCTCCAGGACGGCCGTGCAGGAGAGCTCAGGGGGCAAAACACAGGTCAGAAAAACAAACCTCAACAATCGACAGCATCCGTTTCCTGGGTCACAAACTTTTACTAGGCCGCGGATGTTTTTCCTCAGAAAGGATTTATTGGAATATCACTTTACAATCTGGTTTCTATTACGTCTGCGGCATGTTAAAATGAAACATTAACTTACTTACACATGCAGATTGCAGGGCTGATCTCAGCCATGATGGCGATGATTGTGACCGTGGCGCTTGGCTTCCTGCTGGAGCCGCTTCCAACGGTGAGACTCACCTCCGTGATGTAACGACTCCCGCCAGGGCGCTTCTGTTCCTTATCTGGAGGGAGAGTGTTTGAAATGTTTCTGCCGTGTCGATTCACATATGTTCTGATTTACATCTTGTAGTCTTGAAGAAAGCTGTATTTCTCATACTTATTTTTAATATTTGACTTCGCTCCAGTCCGTCTTGGGGGCACTGGTCATCGTCAACCTGAAGGGAATGCTGATGCAGTTCAGAGAAATCCCATACTTGTGGAGGCGGGACAAACCAGAATGTGTAGGTGTTCACAATGTCTTGTTTTTTAAGATGCACTGGGTTTACTTGGCCAAGTATATTCTCCTTCCATGTTTGACCTCAGGTGTTTGTCTGCAGGTGGTGTGGGTGGGAACATGCCTGGGTGCCATCCTGCTGGGACTGGATTTTGGTCTGGTGGTGGGCTTGGGGTTGGAGCTGCTCACTGTCATCTTCAGGACTCAGTTGTAAGTTGAGTACTTATATTTTATGACATCTGATGTCATTTTTGTAATATGCAAAGTGATTGAGGAAATAATGGATTTAAGATAAGATAATCCTTTATTGATACCCAGGGGGGAAATTCAGTAGCAAGTAGAAAAAGTAAGCGCAAATAAGAATTGGAAATCGGATAGATAAAAATACATTTACATAGAAATAAAATAAAATAAAATGAAATAGGAGGTGACTACTATTGTTCAAAATGACAAGTAAAAATGGCAAGTGATGATATAAAGTGCGTTCCTAAAACATTCCTGGAGCTTCACAGCAAAAGAGTAGCAGCATTCTCCAATCATAAAATGGCTCTATACAGCTTGTCCGGCGTATTCCAAGTCCCCTGTAGCCCAGAGATCCCAGATGGATTTGAAAATACATAATTTACACCCTTTTTTAAGCCAGTTCACTGTAGCTGCTCAAAGTGTTCGGAGGCCCATCAGAAGTGGGTGCACTAGACCCAATTCCGATGTCGAGGGTGTAAACAACGTCTTTTCAAATCAATGAGAACTGAATTAAACCAGACAGGATGTTTGGAGCCATTGTATGTTTTTTTTTTTTAATCCAAATTGTGTGCAGTGAAAAGCAGGTAGAAGTGTGCTCTCTTACTCAAGTCTTCTGATCCAGGTGTGCATCCAGCTGCTGCTCACCCAAAGCTCCTCTAGACAAACGTGTCTAAAATCACTCCCTATTTACTGTATAATGCACCATATTCTGAATAATGAATGTAATACATTGTTACACATACACAATACATGTTTCCTTGACAGACACCTGAAGCTTAATGTACTAAGGACATCGTCCATTAGTTCCTTACTTTTGATTGATGTTCCATTGTAGCGCCCTTTTCTGATAATATTAACTACATAGATTGACGTAAAGATAAAATTCAAATTATATTGTACAAAAAACATGAGCACTTTTGCAGGAATTCCTCTCGGGCTGCATACTAGTTCAACAACCAACCACCAGTAATGTAGGGCAGCCTGTGTGTAGCCTGAGGGACAAAGCCCAGGACTAACCCCATCTGGACTATGGTGACTGGACAGCAAAGACACTTTGGTTACAAAATTGACCTCAGATAATAAAAGTGAGGGGGGCACTTTTTTTAGAGAGTCAACCTTCTGATTTACACAGACCAGTAATTCTGTTGAACCCTCCTCATTTCTTTCTAGCCCTCGCTGTTCTGTCCTGGCTAACATCCCGGGGACCGACCTCTACAGAGACCGTAAAGATTACCTGAACGTGAGCATCTTCATTAAAAACAAAATAAACATAACACAACTGAATGTTTTTAGTTTGTGTCATCGTGCCCCTCTGAATCACATTTGTTTCATGGTGACGCCTCCCCTCTCAGATTTTCGAACCAAAGGGAGTGAAGATTTTCAAGATACCGTCGCCCATCTACTTCGCCAACATTGAGTTCTTCAAGGACAAGCTTACAGAAGCTGTATGTTCGACGCATCTACTCTGCTTCAGTTTGCTCTTCCCAGAAAATAGATGTGCATGAACATAATGCCAGCACTTGGTTTTTCCAGGTTGGGTTTAACCCACTGAGGGTTTTGAGGAAAAGGAACAAAGCTTTCAGAAAGATCAAGAAACTGCTGCTGAAAAACAGCGATGATGTTACAGAGGTGAGACCTCAGATACACTATGAATGATTGCACCGGTGAGTGATTCAAAGTTTTTTGGCAAAACCTTAAGCTGCCTTTCCTACGCCTGTCAAACAGAAAGGCCTGAGGGATTTATTCAGCCAGCCGACTGATGAATCTGACGTGAACATGGAGGAGCTGGATCTGCCCATTGACCTCAAGGACCTTCCTTTCCGGATCGACTGGAACGCCGAGCTTGCAGGGAACGTTAGTGTTCCCAAGGTGGACATCCACAGCCTGATCCTTGACTTCTCTGCTGTCTCCTTCCTGGACATCTCCGCAATGAAGGGGCTCAAAATGGTAAGCAGTCACCCAGGGTGCTCCCACATACTGGAGTTTAATACATGCTCGTGGTAGTGAAGCTGAGTATGTGACAGTGACTGGCAGGATAGCACTGCTGAAGATTTGACTTGATGGCAGGCTTGTTAAAAGTATGTTTTCCAAAATCCAGAGGCACCGTATTCAAATTGTGCGACCAGCAGTCAAAAACCAAAAGGTATTCTGTTTGTTTTCATAAAAGAGTAAGACAACCAACCAATATTACCATTCAGGAAGCTGGAACAGTAACATTTTTTATATTTTCGCCCCAAAAAATGAGCAGACAAAAAAAAAGATTATTCAAATCTTTAATCATTTCTTTTAATAACCTTATTGATGAATTATTTCAGCATCAAATAAGGCTGCACGCTTATTGCTGTTTCACAATAAAGGCCCTCCAAAGAAAGAAATAAAATGCTAAACTTCAGTAGCATGAAAACAAATAAGGTGACATTTAAATACAATCAACTTCTGTAAAACAAATGTTGTTTTTTTCTGATTTTGGTGATATCCTTTGGTACTGTGACATTTTCTGTTCAAGACTTCTCAAAAATCACTTTACAATCTAATATGTTCTAACATTCCATGGATTTTATGTTGCTGCAGTTTGAGGGTCTATAGCTTATTCCTAAAATATTTTTTTTTTAAATTAGAAGTGTAAAGTACCTTCCTTCCACTGCAGCAGAATTTTCTTAAGAGACACCTTCAAGACAGTTTTGAGAAGATCCAAAGAAAATGAAATTGAACACATTTCGTAGAAGCATGTTGAATACTACACTGTCATAATAACTTATGAACGGAAATCAGAGGGTTCACTTTCTCACAAATACCTTAACACAGGCTTGCCATCAGACAAAACCACCCTGTTGCGCTAAGGTGGTCAAATGAATAAAGACACCAGCATATGAAAAAAAAACAAAAAAAACATATGCAAGTAGGTTGTTACTCTATAATAAAGTAGCCAATGTACATATCATTCATCAGCTGAATATGTAATTCTATTCTCTATGCACTAAACAATTCTTACAAAAGTGGGATTTACATTATAATAAAATTCTCATATAAACCCGACTGTGTCCTCTACAGGTACTCAGAGACTTCATCCGTATTGATGTGGATGTTTACATTGTTTCTTGTGATGGTGAGTTTCATCAGTATAACTTTAAAGCAGAACATCCTAATGATATATTGCCTGTGAAAACCCCTAACGTGCCACTCATGGGTCAACAGTGTACATCGTGGAGAAACTACACAGCTGCATGTTCTTCGACGATGAGATTCAGACCTCCATCTTCTTCCCGACCCTCCATGATGCCATGCTGCATGTTCTGGAAAAGCACAAGGGCAAAATTAAAGGCATGGTGGTAAGGAAAACGTTCTTCATTCTTTCTGCACTGTGCTTCTGCGTGTAGTGTTCTTGAAAAAAAAATATTATTCAAATCTTGGCCAAGAGAAGCCTCAGTGTTCACAATGACCTGCAGTACAAAAGTGTTATGAATCATGGGACAAAGAAATATCATAGGGAAGGTCATGTGGTCATTATGATCCAAATCTCATTCCATTGACATAAACAGATTCAGGGTGTCCGCGGGGTTGTAAAAGGTAGTAAATTAAATTAGCCCAAATTAAGGCCAGTAAAAAGTAATAAACGTCATCTGACGAGGTAGTAAATTTTCGAACCCCCATCCAACTTGGCCTATGAGTTTTTCAATTTGTGTAATTTACGTGCAGGCCTATCTCCTTAAATTACTAAAATTTGCGTGGATTTATTTTTATGTTGCGAGTAGGACTCGCGCTCGCGACAAACCTCGCGCATGCGCTGACCCGGCTAGCTTGCTGCAAAACCTCTTCGCGAGTTCGCTGTAGTTGTAAGTCGTTTGAAAAGACATTATCCAGGGCAAATGCAAATTTTCGGACCTCAATCACTAGCGCTGAGATTGTGTCTCGTCTTCCACTCGTCACCCAACGGTGCGTACCGTTACAGCCTCTGAATCAGCCCCAGAGATTCAGTGCACTGCGAACAGGTGCGCGTGCCAAAAGGGACCTGATTGGTTTACAAGCAGTTCGCTTCGCTCGTGCTGACCAGAGCGTACACATCAAGGGATGCAGACCACCATCAGAAGCTGAAAGCACTCCTGGCCTCGGCGATTTTACCTGACTGACAGCTAGCACTAAAGCTCCGGTGGAAAATGATTAGCACTAGCTAACGCTACCGTTAACGTTAGCCTAACATTAGCTAGATAACGTCTAACTTTAGTAACGATATGTAGCTACTGTTAGGCTAACGTTAATGGTAGCGTTAGCTAGTGCTAATCATTTTCCACCGGAGCTTTAGTGCTAGCTGTCTAACGTTGCGTTCTCTCCTGCTGTGTTCAATGACTCAATTCATCAAGCTGTAGCTAACGTTAGCTAAGCCTATGTCAACAGAGCTCCTGGGTAACTTGGATATACCAGAAAATATTAAAATGATTGAAACCATCACTCACCAAATTCAGTCATGTAAAGTCGCCGAGGCCAGGAGTGCTTTCAGCTTCTGATGGTGGTCAGCATCCCTATATGCATTAAGCCATTTGCATTAAGCCCATTATTTTGCATTACAAAATACTTAGTAAGGAGGCCATAATATTTTTGACTCATGGCTGAAGTTAAGTTTCTCCAGCTCTCCACAGGTTGGCAAAAACTGCATCTCAAAATGCATCAGACTGATGCTTTAAAATATGGAATATTCAAAATTTTCTTCCGGGGAACACTAGAGGGTTGTTGTGTCCAGTGTTGAAGTATAACTACCTAATTAAATGTTGTTATTACAGTGTAAAGTTGCACTTTATTATTATCTAGTTTCTTCCTTTTTTTTTCAAGGCCCAAATTGAAACACTTAATACTTGATATTTCGTCACTTTACTTCACACTTTACGCTGCTACAGTTGCAGCTTGAAGTCATGCTGGTAGTAAAAAATATTATGAAGGTAGTAAAAAAGGTAGTAAAAGGTAGTAAATTCAACTTAAGAATTTCTGTATAAACCCTGAGATTAGAGGTATGGAAGATTTTAAATGCCTAAATAAAAACAATTAAAAGAAATAAAGTGAAATACAATTCATATTGTAATATGTACTTCCCTCAATGCATGCATAATTAAATGATAATCATGATAAAATCACTATTATTGAGCTCTCTGTCTAAAAAAGAAAACATCCAACGCCACGCTGAAATGAAACCACAACTTAAGAATACATTTATAATATATTTATATTGTATAATATATTCAAAATTGTTCAGCAGAGGGCAGTAGAGACCTGCCAAATCTGAATGGCTAATCTCTATGGAACATGAGCGTGCTAGAAAAAAGTTCAGTCCTTGTAGTCATTTCTTGTACAGATGTCTTCCTTCTATATCTCAAAGCTAAAGGAAGGGTCAGGAGGTCATAGAGAACATTGTGACTGATCCGCTGAGGACCACGGAGATGTCCCGCTCTCGGCCAAAGAGTGAAAAGGGCAGATGGTCTGAACACTACCCACATTTAAGCAATGCAGAAGCAACCTTAACATACACTGATTAGCCACAATATTGAAAACCACTGACAGGTGAAGTGAATAACATTGTTCATCTCTTTACAGTGATGTTCTGCTGAGTCCTGTTAGTAATGTGAATGTAACCACCCACCCAAACAACGCTGCAGTACAGCACACCACCTCATGGCAACGGCTAATCCCGATGGCAGTGCCCCCCAGGAGAACATTGCTTTTTAATGAGATAATCAATGTTGTTCACTTCACCTGTTAGTCCTTTGAACGTTGTGGGTGATTGTTGGGGGTCAGCCCCATGTTCCCACAGCCCTATGTAATTGGTTAGGGTTAGGTTTTGGAATAGGAGGGTTGGTTAGGGTTGGAGACAAATTGGTTAGGGTTAGGCATAAAAATAATTGGTTAGGATTAGGGTAAAGTTAAGGTTAGGGTTAGAGCCCCATTGGTTAGGGTTAGGCATTGGAAAAGGAGGGCTGGTTAGGGTTAGAGATAAATTGGTTAGGGTTGGGCTGTGGGAACATAGGCATGCTCCCGATTGTTGTACAGTGAACCCTCGCTATAACGCGGTTCACTTTTCACGGTCTCGCTGCTTCACGGATTTGCATCATGCATTGTGTTCTGCATTCTGATTGGCTAAACAGTCTCTCCGCGTCTTCTCTACCTGTGTGTCAATAACGTTATGGTTTAATATGTACACGTACGTAAAACCGCTTGCCAAATTGAAGAAAAAAGAGCGACAACAACTACGATAACTATGTTCTTCTCTCCAAAAAACACACCTGCACCGCAGGCTTTAGAAGAAAAAAACGCCACAGAGCGGAGTCAGGATGCAGCGGCTCAGTCAGAAGAGCAGTGAAATACTGTACTGTACACGTGAGTCACTATTTGTCCTACTGTACTTTGTATTTTTTTTCATAATCATTTTTCATTTTCTCCCGTTCCAATCCGTCACGGTGGGGCGGTGCTGATCCCCGCAATATTAACCCTTCAGTTCGTATTGATGATTAAAATTATTATTTATTTATTTATAACTATATTATTTTACAGTACAGTACAGTAGTTATTTGTAAAAAACAAAAAACAAACAAAAAAAAAAGTTTATACAGTACTTTTATTTGTTAAACAAATGCTTGGGCCTGTAAAAAGGTTTTGTTCCTTGCTTTCAATGTTTTATGGAGTATTTCATTGTATAATAACTGTAAAAAAATAAAGGTTTCTACTTCACGGATTTCGCCTATCGCGGGTTCTTTTTGGAACGTAACCCCCGCGATAAACGAGGGTTCACTGTATAGCGTTTAGAATGTTACATTGGTTGTGTTACAGACAGCACAACAGTTCCTCTGAAAAGCTTAATTTTGACCCCTGATCTACTTTTTCACTGTGAGGGATAAAGTTACTTCGATGTTGCTTTTTACAGTGATTCGTTGTAAAAAGGAATGAATGTAGAACATATCTCTTGTACAGTTATAACTCTATTGCATTATACGTTAGGAAGCTGTTAGATCAGATTGTGATTGGAGTAGAATAAAATCCCCACGGACATGTCTTGAAACAGCATTTCTAAGCTGGGTATATCGGGGTCATTCAAGTCTTCACACCAAAACCAAAAAGACATTAAAGGGTGATCGAATGATCAAAATCCATAAGCAGGGCCAGAGATATCACCTCCTTCGAACCATGCATTCTTCTTCCTGTTCAAAGCCTGGTACTTCATAGCTATTTCAACACTGAAACACATTTGACTTTTTTTTGTTGCTTTTTTGCAGTTAATGGATACCCAACTCTAGAAAAAGCAACTGTCTCCAGGAAGATTCTTTCAACAAAACCATTCAACCACAGATCACACAGAATTTCTGTAAAATAAACCACAAGACAATATTTTGTATTTTTAGATTTAAAGCCACAAAAACATCTTGAGTTTTGTTTTGAATTGCTGTTTTTGTAAAAGTCTATTAAAGTTCATCGTGTGATTTTTATATCCAGTCTTTGTTGTCACAGGACTTGTTACACTCTGCTGTAGTGCTCTTTTTCTTACTGTTTGATAAAAGCAATATATTTTTAAAGATTAAATGATGAAATTATTAAGGTTAACAAATGGTGTGGTGTGTTCATTATGTCAATCAAATGCATCTTAAAAATTCAAAAACCAGCTCTCTCATAGTATCTTGCCTGTTTTTTCAAAAACAATTTAAGATTATTTCTTTAAAATACCCCCTGAACCCAAGCTACATTTATAGACATAGATAAACAAAGCTGGAAAAATGAAGGTGTCACTGCACCTCAAATATTGAGGGTGTGTAATGGGGGATCAGTGTTAGGTTGGAAAGAGAATAACTTAATATTGAAAGTTTGTACGGGATAAAATGACCCAAAGACAAACAGCAGGTATCGTAATCCCTGATAAACCGTCTGGTGTTTACTACACCAGACTGGAGAAAACAGTCATGTTGTGTTTAGGTTTTTTGACACTGACACTGCAAATTGAGTAACAAAGAGACATGAGTGGAATTACTACCTCAACCTGAGGACATGAGCTTTGAATGAACCAGATACAGCAAAGTGACTTCAAAAGTAACACACATTTGGTTATTGCCAAGTGTCTTCAATTCTAAAAACCTGTTTTAATCACCAAAATTAAAATGTCTTCTTAAAAAGCTTAAGCGGTTTTAACACCAACTGTTGTTCTTCAGAACCAACAAAGCAAACAAATAGTTATCATTCATCAGTCAAGTTAAACAAAGATGAGATGCAACTCCGCTGTTAAAAATTTATTGAGACATAGTTGGCGTCTTTCAATGTACAAGTACATATGCGTGAAATTAGCTGACATATATACAGAAATATTTACCATAGGCTATTAAAAAAAAAAAGGGACATTCCTGCTCTTTATCAAGTCTATTGTATGTTCAGCAGGAGGTTCAGAACACGTAACTAAAATGTGCAGCACATACACATTTGCTTTGGGGCAGTTTTATCAAAATGAAAGTCCTACATCCTGTAACCCTGAGGTTTACTATCACATTATGCAGACAAGTGGTGTGGAACAGAATGACTGACTGTTGCCCATTCATTCAGTTGGCAGTTTACTGGTAATAAGGCCGGTAGCGGCCCTGGTCTGGGTGGTGCGGTCCAGGCATTTGACCCTGGGGAGGAGGACCCTGCATTCGTGGCGGTGGGGGCCCTCTCGGAGCAGGCCACATCCCAGGACTGAGCCCTCCTGGCTGGCTGAACGGGGGACTGAGTGTGCCTTGGTCCTCAGGGAACTGCTGCATGGAGTTGGGGTTGTAATGATGAGGTGGGGGCGCGTTGACAGGGGGGCCACTGTGTTGTGGTGGAGGTCCTGGAGGCGGATGGTTCATATAGGGGGGCATCTGGCCCATGATGTGCCCTGGTGGTGGAGTGATTGGTGGGGGAGCTGAGGACATGGGGGGAGGCGGGGCCTGGTTGTACACCATGTGTGGTGTCCCAGAGCCCTGGGGAGGATGCTGCATGGGGTGGCTGATAGGAGGCGGCGGTGGAGGTGGAGGGCCAAAGTGCTGCTGCGGTGGTGCCATCATGTGGTGAGAGTGGGACACTACAGGTGGCTGGCCAGGATATTCCCCAGGGTGGTGGTGGGGGGGCTGACCGGGGCCTGGCCCACCAGAGTGGGAGTCCCGAGACGAAGAGGAGTCATCTTGGATGGGCACAGTGATGAGATTGCTGTGTTTACGGGTTGTTACAGTGGAAATGCGGAATGTCTCAGGGCCAAGAGCGGAAGCCGGGGGCGGGGCTTCGTGACCGGAGGGTGGGGGTGGCTGACTATAGGGGTCGTGACCGCCGTGCTGAAGTGGATTGGGGAGGTGAACATGGTTCTTGGGTAAGTGAGGTGGAGGCACACGGAACCGGTCCGGGACATCGGATGAAGGGGGCATGTGCACGGGCTCCTGGCGGCCAGTGGAAGACTTGGCTTGCCTCATGTGGCGGTGGTTGACATGGGCCTGCAGGTCACGCTGGGACAGGTAGGTGCGCTTGCATCCCGGCACAACACTGCACATGTAGAGAGATCCACGCTGGCACTGCTCGATGCGCTGCACCGGGTCTGTGCAGTTGTACAAGGTGAGGCTGAAAACACAGGGACAAAGGTTTAGAGACACACAGCAGTGACAAACACATCTGAGGAGCCACATTATGTTCAGTGAATATTTTAAAAAGACTTCATCTTATAGTAATAATTAAGGCTGTAATAACTGAGGATTTCAACATTCAACACAACACATTTCAACAGTTAAAATGTTGAGAGCTCACCCAGGGCACATCTTTTCTCCTTTCTTCTCATGAAGAAAAGCACAGTCGTAGCAGAAAACATGTTTGCATGGGATCTAAAAAGTTAGGAGGAGATGTAATTAAAGTTACATATGGACATTTTCTCTGTGGCTGCCTGCAGAGAAAGGTCTGTTCAAAAAAGGACAACGTATTAATAATCCTAAATATTGATCCCTAAAAGGGGGAATCGGTACATATTACATACAAATACATACCATCCGTCCATATAGCTGGATAGGAAGACCACATTTATCACAAAAGTGAATTGGTACTTCATCCCGTTCTCCAATCAAGTTTAACTGTTGGAAAAGAAGCACACAAAAAAAGTTAACTACCATTAGAACACACATCTATACTTGTATTACTTAATTTGGTGCTCTGATAATCGATGAGTCATCAGACTTCTCTGATTGTCTGGAGGAGAGATATCCTGCACTGTGTGCCAGATTTCGGTGAGGAAGAGGGTGTTTGTCATTAATATCCATCTGAAACACTGTATGCCCTGCTGGGTTGTTTCACTCCCTACAGCTGATGTACCTTATAGTCCCAGAACAGCGGCTGGGGGAATCTCCTCTGAGTGCCAAACACATCACCAGATTTAGCTCCACAGTCGAACCGCTCCTCCTGCTTGAAGCCAAAGTTATCTGTCACACATAAAAGACAAGTATTAATGATGCAGCGCAGAAAAAACTGAGACCGCTTTAAAACCCAGATTAGTGGCGATTAAGCAGTCCAATTCAATTCTCCTTGAAGTAGTGACCAAGGCCTTCAATAGGGCGGGGACCAATTGTCAATTTATTGATAATTATGAGTATCTCAATATAAAGAATCAAAATGATTTGATCTACAAAAAATTATCTGTATGACAAAGTGACACACAACTGAAAAAAGCATTGTATTGTGTCCTCTGTAGATCATGGGTTACAGTCTATAGTCAATTATGGTCACCAGGGGCCATTCATTGGCATCCACTGGTGGTTTAAAGAGAATCTGTGTGATGTCACCACAGCTTTCAATTTCAATTTATTTTTTTATAACTAATACTTCAAATCCCCATTTATATTTTGTATCACACATTTTATATCACCCCAATCATAAACATTGAGCAAAGTATTTCACCGCAGGAAAGATGGCCCTTGCATAAAACTGGGCTGTATACGCAGTAGAAAGATACAAATAGTTCTGAAATTGGTGCTACACAACCAGAGAAAACAGGGGAAAAGGCGCTGTGGTATACTAAAAGGTAGAAAATCTACAACACCCACAATGCACTGCGCTGAGTTGGACCAATATACACTCATGCTGATGCGTGCAAGCTGAGTGATGCTTTGTTTAGGCTCTTTAGGAGTATGTTTTGAAAAACTGTCCAGATGATGCGTCTTGAATAGGGTGCGCTTGGTGCAGTTTAACATTGTTCATTTGTTTATACTACCAACATTGTAGAGGTACAATGTTGGTTGAAAATCCAGAAAAGTTCCAATAAACTTAAAATATGAACATGTTTGAATCCCAATTGAGTGCTTTCTTTTAGGGTCCTTAAAGCGCAGCGCTAAGAGGCATGGTGCACTGCAGACTGTGCCTACCATCTTCGCCAGCCTCACTTTTAGTTGGCCTGCCGCTCGGTCTCTGGGCGCGGGGCTGAGGTTTGCTCCTTAGGGGCTGCTTGGATATGAGCTTGATGGGGATTCGTCTGCGAACATCTGGGCCACCCAAACTCCCAGAGCCGTCGCTTCCTTGAAGATCATTGTCTGCTGGGAACAAAGGCAATGTAGAAAAACTCACTCTGCTTTTAAGGAACTATAGTATTGGTAGTCAAAAACATCTAAATGATTTCAAATTAATATCCCACAAAACTATACAACGAGATGCCAACATGTTGCTGAACCAATTTGATATAGTTTTTCAAATGATGACTTAGATGACCAGAAGAAAGGGTCAAATTCGATTGAATCTGTGGTTTCTTGTAAAAATGACTGAAACATAGCCATATATGGAAACCGACTTGCATTAAATAAAGATGCTCGAGGCTAGGATGTGACAGGGCATGTAATAGTGGCCCCTGCACTGTCAACAATGTTTAAATTACATCATAGATCATCATCTCCTTATTTTGCTGGAAATGTTACAGAGGGGACACGTTAAGAAAATATTCACTGACAAAGCCCTCACGGTTGTGGTAGCAACGAATCATACATTCAAAGTTGGTAACGTCTGACAACTTTAAGTGACCAGTCAGCCTAATGTTATCAAATCGAAAGTCACCTGTCATCTTAGCTGCCAGGCTTTGAAGACTACAAGCCAAAATACTAAGAAAAACTCATACAGTTCAGCAAATGTTAAGAATGAAAGCCGTTAGTTATTCCAGCATTTAGAAGATCTTTACATGCTTAGTTAGCATTGTGCTAACGTTTATCATGTTGCTAGCTAGCATTCGCGCCCCGACTGAATAGCAGCTTGCGGCCAGTCACGCCTCCTAACAAGTGGAAAAGATAATGTTTGCCATTTAATTTCGCGACTGAGCAAACTCCTTTGTCACAATGCATGTGAACTTATAGATTTAATTTGAACTTAACGTTAACTTGTGGTGAACACAAGTGCTCCAACGTAACTAAGTCGCTCGCCTGTGTTTAGCTAACAGTAGCCCAGACCATGCTAGCTTTGACGGTGCTGTTCAAGATAACAGGGTGCCGTAGCAAACCCGTCTACTGAGGAGGTGATGTGCCGTTGTCTGAAAAGGCTGGAACAACAACAACTACAACTGCGTGGTGAACATTATATCACAGAAAAGAAGTTTGCTGATGTCGGCCCGACTGGGCAATTTGCTTACCGCTTTGGTCCATGATCCAACGAGTGAACACAATGCATTGTGGGAAAAAGGAGGTGAGGAGAGAGGAAAAGAAAGAAGAGAGGAAGGAAGTAAATAAGTGGGGAGAAGGGCGATGAGGGTGTGAGTGAAAAAGTTAGGTAAAAAGAAAAAAACAATAGAAAAATCAAAGTTTTCAGAATAAGAGGTCATTTATCAGTCATTGCTAATATAAATATATAATAGTTTAGGGTCAGTTAGGCGTAATATTTACAGATTCTGCTAGTAGGCCTAATAAATTACACAAACAGGACTTTTTAACAGTGTTATAAGTGAAAGGAGTTTTTATGCATTCATATATGGTTTCATATCACATCATTGCACAACAATTTAGGCTATTGTAATAAATCACTTTAAACTCTGATATAGGCCTATGAAGCAAGACAAAAAGACTTTATATTTTATATGCAATTGAATTCTTACATGTGACATTTAATCACTTTCAAATACTTACTTTGAAAACCATCTTTCTGAGTTCAGGTGGTCAGAATTTCCCTCTTTGAATCTTCCAAAAGGTCATTTCAAGTTGTGCAATTTCAAAAAACGTGATACCATATTATTTTTTAGAGTTCACAAAGTTGAATAAGTTGCTCAGTTTTAGCTGATCATTTTCTGATTTTCCCCCAAATTCAAGTCCATTAAAAAAAAAGGAAAGAAAAACAAAAATGGATTGGACTGATGAACCGTAGACGTCAAAGTTGAATATGAAAAATGCAACCTTAAAAATCTGGTGTACTGTAGATTAACAATGAAGCCTGAATGAAACTGAACAGACCATTGTCCTATTACGTTAAGTTCTGTCAGTCATATGAACCATGTGACCGACTTTTCCACAGGAATTTTTTTAACTGTGACGACTTGAAAATACCGTCTTAAAAATATTTCAGTCCTATTAATTCAGTGATATAAATTTTAACATTGGCATGATTAGGTATTTGGTTTCTCATAAAATGAAAATAAATACAGGCCTCCTCGACTTCAAAACTCTTTTTATAGATATTTGTCATTATCGACCTTTTATCGAATTAAAAATATATATATTAATCAGTACTGATAATAAATGACGAGCGCTGCCATTGAAACGCCTCACCTTGAAATCCACTTCACCGTAGAAAAAAAGATTTTGTGAATCTGCCTGTCCTGATTACCTGCCAAATTTAGTCCACTGTGCTAAACCTGGCCACTTATTACACAAAGTGAAATATTAAGAAATATGATCATGAGGTTTTCTAGCCTATACATGATGTGCTAACGTATACAATATATAGTGTTAGCGGTAAGGTATGGTGGCCCTCAAGTGCAAATTGTAACAGCTAATGGGAAAACACAACCTTGTTAATTAAATTGGCAATTTGTCGTGTTCTTTTTGAATGCTGTCGTGTTTTGTAATTTGCTGTCGTGTTTTGATATTTGCTGTTGTGTTTTGTAATTTACTGTTGTGTTTTGTTATTTACTGTTGTCTTTTGTAATTTGCTGTTGTGTTTTGTAATTTGCTGTTGTGTTTTGTTATTTGCTGTTTTGTTTTGATATTTGCTGTCATGTTTTGTAATCTGCTGTTGTGTTTTGTAATTTGCTGTCGTCTTTTGTAATTTTTTGCTGTCGTGTTTTGTAATTTGCTGTTGTGTTTTATATATTTTCTGTTGTCTTTTGTAATTTGCTGTTGTGTTTTGTAATTTGCTGTTGTGTTTTGATATTTGCTGTTGTGTTTTGTAATTTGCTGTTGTGTTTTGTAATTTGCTTATTTGCTTTGTTTCCTATTTTCCGTTGTGTTTTTCTATTTGCCATTGTGATTTCCACTTCAGGGCTGAGGCTCAGCTACAAACCTCCCTTGTTGAAGCCATAGTCAGTGCTCTGCCTATGTGGAACATTTATTATGTCTATTCAAATGGGACCTAACAATGAAATTAAGCAAAATGTATATACAAAATAGTTCTTCCATATGTTTTAGTATGGTTGCTCTTTATAATAACACAAATAGGTAGGCCCCCATAAGTGCATTTAAATAAGTAATATTTATTTCTGTAGAGACCCTGAAAATCTGAATATGGGTAATTGTATATAATCTATTTAGACACCCGTGTCGCACTGTCGCATCAGTCAGTACTCCAAAATGCTTTCCTGAGCTCAGTGCACAGCCCGGAGTCAATGCGCGTCCCCGTGTAGGTCTAATGCGCGCTCTCGTAACCATCGTAACCATGTCGCCATTTTGATTCGAAAAATATGACTGAGTTTTTCCTGCTTTGCATGCTAAACTTAGCCCCGCGTTTGAATTACTTTGTGCGTGAGTACGAATCATACACTCTCTATCTGTAATAATATGTATTGCTATTAACGTCAAGTAACCATTAATGTTGGGGAACTGGTCATTTGATAAGAGTTTGAGGGCACATTTGACTAACGTTAGCTAAGTTGAGCTAGCTAACAGTAGCCTGTGCTGTCGCAGACTGACCCTTCTTCAAAACAAATCACTATTCGCTCACAGGCTAATGTATGTTAGCTAACACAGCTAGCTAGTAGTTAGCTGGATAGCTAGTGACTTAGTGGCTTGCTGCTTGACGAAAAACTCCACCAACAGTCTAAAACAGACGGAAGGAATAGCCGCGGACTTTCAATCAAAGGTAAGTTTCGGACGGAAAGATCGTCATGAGTTTGTGCAACCAGCTAACGTTAACTCTGCTGCTGCATCGACAAAGTTGAACCTTAGTTGGAGAGCTATTTAAGTTGGCTAACTCAGCTCAGTACACGTTAACTGTTAGTAGCTAATTAGCTTACGTGCTAATCAGAGGAAAGGAGGAACTAACGTAAACGTTAGCTAAACTGAATGCTAACTTGATAACTTAGTGTCTACAGTGGCCAGTTAACGTTGATTAGGACATTAACGTTGGCTAATCGGCTAACTTTGCCAAATAGATCACTTAACTGTTAACGCTACTTAACGTAACACAGTCGCTTAGTTAACTTAAACATTTATATTCGGGTGCCATCGAGATAAACGTAACTTATTTACCGGCTAATATGTTCCTTATATTACTGCATGTGTTTTTTAAAATGTTTGATACCGTCTAGTACTTAACGAAAGAACTAGCGTTAACCTGAGTAGTGTTCTTTGATGCAGCCATTCGGAGTTGGCTAAAAGGCCAACAGCAAGAAGCCTCGCTGAGTTACTCAAATCAAGTAACGTAACACACAGTTTGCGGTAGATTGTACATGAATAACCGGTGGACGACGACGCAATGTGACCAACCGTGACGACTGATTTTTGCAAAACGATTCTATGTTTTTTTTTTTTTTTTAATCCTGTATTATTTGGTAGCAGTGCCTCCACTGGAGTTGAAGTAAACAGAAATCTGAGCTCCTACCGCAAGTCAGTTGATGTGCACGTCATGCCAAGTCTATAGCAGCTCAGTCTACATTTCTTTAGCTTCACACCAGTGTGTTTCTCATCGTTGGACAGTCTCAACAAATGGGAACCCCCTTACCTGACAAAACATTACAAGCTGGGGATACAGATGCGTCATTTTTGTTATTGGTTGCTCTGTTATTTTAAAATACATGATACAATTCAAAGTCTAAAGCAGTGGCTTATTTTATGTGACAGCCAACAAACCAAAGGTAGTCAATAATGTGAACGGAATAAGCACCATGGACTCTTTTACATGTGAAGGAGTATTATGAAGCACCCGTTGAGTAAATGGCCTTTATTCTCACAATGAACTCTCAGTATTCTATCTATGTATTCTAGTAACTATCAGTATTTTGGGCCCATCGTCTGTGTGTCAGACATGACATGCAGGCCTATTCACCTTATTTTTACAACTTCAGTGCATCTAAGTGCAAGTGAGCAGCAACAGGCTGAGTAAAACTGCAGCTTCTGTTTGTCCTCTGAAGTGCACTATTGCAGATGGGTTGATCATTTGTGGTGCATGTTGTACAAAGTGTCCAGTACAACATGATGAACATCCAACTGATAACAGTCGCATCTTTACCTACATTCAGTAAATAAGCAGAACTCGTGTAAAAGTGCCGGTTGAATTTCCTTTTACTTGATTTCACTGCTTTTTAACTTGCCTAATTACAGACTATTGTTGGCTCACAACATCCACACGTATGCCCTTTATGTGTGCCATTGTTCCTCTTTTCATCGTGTGTTATATGTGCCAGTAGACTGTTTTTGTTGAGGTTGCCTCTGGTGGGTTCTATTTTGGACGTAAAGTCAAGCATTTGCTCTCCTGCTCAGTGTCCACAGGGAGCGTTCGGCGGGTTATTATTGCACTTGTGTACTCTGTAAATGTATGCCAGATGGACACTGCTGCCGTTGCTGCTGCATGTGCAGGGTACGGGTCCTCCCCAGGAAAAAAGGAAAAGAAAAAGGAGGAAGCACTTTGATTTCCTCCTTCAGTTTTACTTCCATGACCAACAGTTGCTCAGAGACACGCATTAGCTTTGACGTAGCTACAAGCTGTAATTGTTTTCTGTCACTTATGGGGTCTAAGGTTGACTAGATTAGCTGCCACAGTAACCGCATGAGGAAAAACAAACTACACATACTTGGGTAGCCACAAAAGCATCAAATACTTGCTCTCCCTCATTTAGTATGCATTCTCCATTTACCTCCTCTGATAGTGGGCATTAAAAATCCTCTGTTGAGTTGCCAAAGTAGATGTTGTCTAAGTATAGAGTGATGAGCATGAACACAGTGACTGTGTAAAATAAAGTAGAAGAACTTCACAAAACAGGTAGTGCATGGAGCTTGCAATTTCCTTGTTAGAATGTCTTATAGGCAATCTTTGCTTTTTTAGCCTTCCTGATTGCTTTTGGATATTTCCGTTTAGTCGATGCTTCATTCTTGCAGGCATGCATAATCATAATTACATTTGTTGGTTTGAGCTCTTTAGGGTGTTTTTGTAAGTAAAGCCCGACCAATACTCGATTTTTTGGACTGATGCCAATACTGGGGAGTATAAAATTTCAATATCAATATGTCCACTGATTATTTTTGCCTCTTTTGTGGCAAAAAAAATATCTGACCGAGGAAGAAAATTTTCCAGTAAAACAATAAACTTTTTTGTCAAATTGACATCGATGCACTGAAACGGTAAACTTCACTGGGAATTTAATAATTATAATAATTATAATTATATATTATTACTCCAGACATTGGCCCATATCAGAGAACATGTACACCAATACTGATATATCTGTATATAATTAGGCCAACCAACATATCGGCTGTAGTTGTAAGCATTTTACGATGTATGACTCTTCAATCTAAAATGTATGTTTTGCTAACTGTTACCTGTAAACTTTGACGCTCCCAAATGTCAAGTCAAATAACTTTAAAGTTAGGCACATTTTCTTTGTTTTCCGCTGCACCATTATAAAATGACGAAATCTCGATGTATTGGACTCTCCTGTCCTGACCTCAGTGGGGAGTTCACTCCATCACTGTGAAGCCGTGTTCAGTATGTACGTCGGTTTTAGGATCACAGCTTGGGTCATTTTCCATCACAGCAGAGGAAACAAAAATATGTAAAAAGCCCTAATTCTTACTGTAAGACTAATGGGCAAATACTGGCATGTTTTCAATAAGGAAAAATAAGAAACGAAAATAAATACCACAAATATCAGCAGTGCTCCAGACTTTTTTCCCCCCTGACAGTGTAAACAGCACATGGAAATTTGATCTTTTCAATTCTGTCTTGGGCCACTTGCATATAGCAGGTCAGATTTGTTTCCCCATGCAACCTCAGTCTAAAAACTTGTATTGGAATTATTGCGACTTCTATGTGACTCTGGATTGACATTTGTCACGATCCTACCTCTCCTGACTCCGACTCCTCGTCCACACACACACCTCTGTACAGAAGTAGCAGCCATTGCTCCACAAAACACCAACATTAAAAATGTGGCTCTCTTACTCCTCATCCTTGTTATCATGTGCTCACAAATTTACTGGATTCAACTGCACATCAACTTGTAAATTAAACTGTAAAAAGCTGACTTCAGTGGCCTCCATGTTCCCCGATGTGCTACATATGATTTCTTTTGGGCATTCGTGTCAGTTCGGACTTTGTCCAGATCACGTTGGCCACACCTAAAAATAATGTGCACAGCTAAACAAAAAAGTATCAAGCAAGAAATCAGAATTGAGCACATTACTCATCATGTATACATTCACACGCAGCATTTGTGCAGATATAAAAGTGTGTCTGAATGGTATGTTAACACGACGTCAAATCTCCTAAAATCCTGTTGCACCGTCGATGAATAATCTCTGCTTTTTCTGTGTCGTGCAGGTTATGGTGAGCCTCTCCGTGTCTCATCTCCTAAAGAGGCCTGCGTTTTAAGAGGAGACCCATGCTGATAAATGCCAGGCCTCACCACACTCTCTGTCGTCTGCACAAACACAAATGCCTGCCTGCCCGTGGGGGAGGTCTGATTAAAGATATCCACATTTCATCCACTGGTACGTTTGAGCGCTTTTGTTTTGTGGCATTTCTGTCTTTTTTGTAATAAAAGTATGGCTGAATTTAACTCTAACACAATAATCCAAGCTTGATTCGTGACTTGAGCGATCACCTTTACATTTTTTCACAACCATCCATTTAACCTCAGGCTCAACCTTACTGTCATTTTCATAATGTGTATGCCCACCTTTTGTGGCCATCAGCATGCTCCTTTATGGCTTTATGTGAAACGTCCCAGCAGAAGAGCGTCTGTTGTTCCTACTGCAACTAAGATTTACTGCAACTAACTTTCATCAAAGTCTGTTCATGACCAAAAGGCCCTACATTAATGCAGCATAAACTGGAATACTCTGTGTAATGTGATTTTTAATTAATCTAATCTGAAAATACTGTTTACAAGATAATGTTTCAAGTTAATACAAGAACATTGTGCTTCCTGTAAGGATGTACTGCGAGTGATAGTGCTGTGTTGTTGTTCCTGCTATTATTGGTTTAATCCTCTAGTTTACATCTTTGTTTACATCAGTTCTCTCCCCTGCTTCCTTCCCCACCTACGCATCCACTCTTCCCCTTCCTATCCCTTTCTTTCATTGTTCTGGTCACTGCTGGGCCTCTGTGTCCCCCCCATCCTACTCCACCTCTGTGTTTCTCTTCCTTTACTTTCCCTCCTCGTCACTCTTCTTCCCCAATGGCCTAGGGCTGTGTCCCCTGTCCCAGCGGCCACCATGTTTTGGAAGTTCGACTTGCACACCACCTCCCACATCGACCAGCTGCTGGACAGGGAGGACGTGACGCTGAGAGAGCTGATGGAGGAGGATGATGTCCTGCAGGAGTGCAAGGCCCAAAACCGTCGGCTACTCCTCTTCCTCTCCCAGGACCACTGCATGCAGGAGCTGGTCAGCCTCATCACCACAGAGCCGCCCGCCGACCTGGAGGAGAGGAGCCGCTTCAAGTGAGTCCTCACGGTGGTGATAGGGAATAGTGATGGGTTTCAGGATGCTGCACAGCATATGGGTGTAGTCAGTGCAAACATCATAAACTACTTAAATCACAAGGTACAATTTATTTTGTGTTTTATTGTTACTCTTTTATCAGACAACTGAAAAGAGCCACAGTGTGTGAATGTATGTATGATTTACTGTAAATCGCTTTGGACAAAAGCGTCTGCTAAATGCCCTAAAATGTAAATGTATTGTCACTGCGCATTTTTTTTCAAATTCATATTTTGTTTTGAAAGGAGAAAATACTAATAACTTATTATAGTTTTTTCTTTTTTATTAGTTTAGTTTAGTACCCCTTTCTGTTCTAATTTGATTTGAATATTCTGATATATTTATGCTCTGGTCACTCAATCCCCACAGGATTTGTTGAATTTAAATTCAATTTCATGTAATCACATTTGTTTTGACCCTCTGAGATCGTCATAAAAAATCAGAAACTTAAATGTCTTTAATTTCAGGGACCCTTTTTCATGGCCATTTTGTTTTTTTTAGGTTTCCTAATATAGCTTGTGAGCTCCTGACATCCGATGTGTCCATTATAAATGACAAGCTGGGGGCGGAGGAGTCTCTCCTTGAGATGCTGTATAACTTCCTGGAGCAGGACCCACCCCTCAACCCGCTACTGGCCAGCTTCTTCAGCAAAACCATTGGCAATCTGATTGCCAGGAAAACCGAACAGGTACGCTGAAAAAGATCATTGTTGACCAACAGTTTCTTGGGTAAAGCATGCAAATAAGCAATGAATAGGACTGTTGACCAATGTTACTGTATAGATAAAAGTGATTTACATTGCAATACAGAGGTGTGGTATTTTGGAAAACCAAAGATGTTAAATACCAAACACTCACCCTGCTTTGATCTACTCTTTGGAACCAAAATTACTGAGCGCTTGCTTTTGTTTTCCAGGTGATTACTTTTCTAAAGAAAAAGGAAGGCTTTATTGGTCTGGTGCTGAAACACATTGACGCCTCTGCCATGATGGACCTGCTGCTTCGCCTCATCAGTTGTGTGGAGCCTGCCCCCTTGAGGCAGGAGGTCCTTCATGTAAGCTCTCTAAATATATCTTTGTGTACTTTCCAAAAGTAAACAACAGCATTTAAAAGCCTTAAAAACACCTTCCATTTTTTCCCCAAGTGGCTGAATGAGGAGAAGTTGGTACAAAGACTCACAGAGCTCATCCATACTGGCAAAGATGAGGAGGTGAGTGTCTGGCCTGCTGGGAGTTGCCTTTTCACTTTGTCAGATAAGTACAGTCGACTTGAAGGGTTCATTTGTTAATTGAGAGTTTGTAATTCAATGATTTATGTTTCAGAGACAATCAAATGCATCCCAAACGCTTTGTGACATCATCCGCCTTAGTCGAGACCAGGCCAATCAGATGCAGGAGAATATGGAGGCCGACCCACTATTGGCTGTACTAGAGTCGTAAGTTGATTCAAGTTGTTGGAGGAAAAGTAAATCTCACCTGGGTCCACTTTCTTGTGGTATTAAGAGGAAATGTGTATTAAAAAAAAAACTAGCATTTATCTGGCCACTGGATTGTCAGACCTTTGTCCCATCTACTGTTCGTTACGGCTGTCATGTTATTGATAAGTTCTTTTTTTGGCTTTTCTCTCCTTTGAATCAGTCTTTTTTTGCTTTTTCTTAAAAAAACAGCACACCAACATCCCACCCTTGAATTTTGAAGATAGTTTCTGTCATAAGCATGTCATCGTCATCTATTGTGTTTGATTAATTTGCCACTTTGTGAACCTTTGTCAGGCAGGAGAGTGTAGCAGGGCTCATCAAGAACATGTTTGAGGGGGAGAGGAGTGAGGCCTCCATCGTTAACGGAACTCAAGTGCTACTTACCTTACTGGAGACCAGGAGGTCTGGGTGAGTCTAAGTGTTTCCTGTCAAGTTTTTAATGGTAGGAGCATAGTAGGTTTTGGTTCCTCTGGATCACAGTCATCCCAATGGTACATTTTTATTGCATTTAAGGGTTGGGCAATTGTTTCTAATTTGATATGTTGTGGTTAAAGGAGATTGCTGATACATGATCCAATTGCTTAAGGGTGTCAGGTGTAGGGAGGGGATAGGGTGCTTACACATGGGCCCACCAGTTAGCCTCTCTAAATGCACAAAATAGAGCACATTATAGAGTTATTTTTAGAATATCTTAGTTCTGATATCAGTAGTAATACAATCATAGACAATCCCTTTGATTGTAGATATATGATCCAGTTGTCAATTGGCACAAGCCTGTTGTATTTACTCCTGTATTTCAAAATACTGCTGACACAGTAGAAAATATCCCAAAGGCAACTCTGAACAGAAGAGACTTGACTAGACTTTAAGTGTTATGTGCTAATGGTTTCTTCTGCTCGTGTCTCCCAGGTTGGAAGGGCTGATGGATCTGTATTCTCAGGGTTATGAAAGGTCTTACACTGTCAACAGCAGTATTTTAAATGCCATTGAGCCCCATTTAAAGGACTTCCAGCAGATTCTTCTGGATCCCCCCAAGGTAAAGCCATAGAGCAGCGCCAAGTGAAGCTAAATGTAATGCATATTAGTTGATTAGTATTAATTGTTGCTGTTATACAACCTTGTTTTTCCTCTGTGGTGCAGTTCTAGCACTGAAACTCAGGGATCTTGTTTGCTGGTGTCAAAATGACAATTTGTGACTATATTGCTATGATACTATTTGATAACCTTTTCTCATTCCGTCTGTAGAAAAGTGCAATATTGACGACCGTTGGCATTCTAGAGCAGCCACTGGGGAACGCCCGCCTTCACGTGGCCCGGCTTGTGGCCGCCCTGCTGCAGACCAATTCCCCCAGTATTTGCCAGGAGCTCTGCAATCTTTCCACCATTAACTTACTACTGGTAGGCTCAGCCTGGCTTGACTGGATATGTGTTTGAGATGTCGCATGTCTTTTGAAAGATGCTCTTTCCTGATTGTGTTTGTCTGTGATATCTGAAAAGGTTTCATCAGGTTTACACAAGGTTGGTCATGAGGCCGGGAACACTGATTACCACATCACACCACCTGACCAAAGGGCAGTGGGTGTGGTTTGTTTGGACCTGGTTCATATAAGACCATGAAAATATGAGTGTAGTTCAGCACACGGGGGATTTAGTCCCTCCATTGTCACCCTGGTTACACAAATTGGGGCCACTGGAGATCTAGTTGGTATGACCGTGACTTTTTAGATCCTTTTTAAAAAGGGCACTTGGTCATTGGTTAACATGCCTACAAACTAAAAGGTGTTATTGGTACCTCTTGACAAGTGCATGCTGTCCAGGTCCACTCTCTTATTCTGTTTTCCTACAGTCTTTTTCCAAAGTAACTTTGCTCTCCATCTTTCTTAAAAGGATCTCTTCTTCAAATACTCTTGGAACAACTTTTTGCACTTCCAAGTGGAGCTGTGTGTGGCAGCTATCCTGAACCATCCTTCCTCAGAGGAGAGGCCCAGTCCTGGCCTGCAGAACCACGATGGGAAGCCTGCAGCATCCAACCCAGAGGTGCAGGGGGAGGCAGTGGAGACGGGCAGGACCAGTGACCCACAGACCTCCATCCACAACGCCCTCGTGGCACATGTAGGTGGCTTCGGCAGAACTCGAGTGTCTCTGCAGTTTTGTTTGCAGGGTTTTGATGCTCTTTCTTAATTCATTCTTCACTTCTGCACCCTCAGCTCTTCCAGAAGTGTCAACTGGTACAGAAGATCCTTGACGCCTGGGAGGAGAATGATAAAATACAGTAAGAATGTAATTATATCCACATCATAGTTATGTGCATTGTAATACTTCTGCAGCTGCATTTTCCTGCATTATGTATATCATGTATTATTGAAATGTATTGTCTTGCTTGATAAAACAAAATGTTTCTGTATTTTAGTTGTATTAATTTCTGCAATCAAAGTAAAGAGAATATATATGCTGCAGTGTTAAAATTGGTAACTGTTTCTGATGCTGTAACATCAGTGCATCACAGATTGCTTTTGACAATTGCAGTTGTGCTGATGCAGTGAAGTTACTTTGCAAATTGAAGGTAATAATAAGTGTGTCCCTACCAATCTCAGGGCTGAGGGTGGCACCAGGAGAGGCAACATGGGTCATCTGACCAGAATTTCCAACATGGTGGTCCAGAACCTGGAGAAAGGACCTGTACAGGCCCAGATCACTGACCTCATCAAAGGTAATCACGTATTTCATTAATCCTGATGCCAGATAAGTTACCATCTTAACTGAAAGCTCAGTGATAATGAATACCTCTGCTTTGGCAGAGCTTCCAGAAGACTGCAGAGGTCGCTGGGAGAGCTTTGTGGACGAGACCCTGAGAGAGACTAACAGGAGGAACACGGTAGAACTGGTGAGATCTCCTTCAGTAGCACTCAGGTTCCTCTGCATCAACAGCTTGCTTTTAACTTCCACTTATGTCCTCTTTCCCAGTTAAGCGCAGGAGGGTGCCCAGAAAGGCAAAGCAGCCCGTCTCAGTATCCGAGCAGCGACCAAATTTGTCTTTTTCTTTAAGAATTTCATTTAATAAATTTAGAAATATAAGCATAAACATGAGTCAGGAATGTTGTTTTAATCAATTCACAGCAGCAGTGGCCCAGATGATAGACTTAAAGTGTGACAACATGCACTCAGTGAGGTCACACGGCGCACTCACGTTTGCACTGCAAGAAAATGCATTTGCTTCATTGTATAGACGAGCATTCAGAAAGACTGCAAGTCTGTATGCGCTCACTCGCTCACCGTTTCACTCCGAGGTGGAGCAGAGGCCACCAATTGCTCATTTCCATGGGCCATCTCATTGAGTCTATTCCAGGCCTTCCATATGTTCTGTAAGATGTTAAATGCTTCTCTGAATTTTCCAGTTTTGGCTTTGTTTTCTTCATCTGTACTCCCATTAGTGCTCACATATATTAAAGTCTGTGTGCACCTTAAGTAAAACCTACATAGTATAACAAAAATCTCAGTGGTATACTGCAGAAATGTCATGTAAGGCAACAGCTGATCAATCGGGTGATATGGCCTTAAAATAAAATTACAATATTTTTAGGCATGATGTATATCTTGATATTTGGAAATCTCCTCAAAAGCACTTAAAATACTAGGACAGGCCGACACAATCAAATATCACAATATTTTTGACCAAATATCTCTATTAAAACTGTCTGGAGGATTATAGTTACTTTCATTAAATATTTACATGATGAGATTTTTACTAAATAAATATGATGACACATGACATAAAGACGTAGTGGCATTAAAACAAGTATGTTCAGAAAATGACATAACTTTACTCTGTGCAGCCTTTAAAACCAAGCAAAACAAAACCTATGTCACATCAAGATATCCTAAATCTAAGATGATATGTAGTCTAATACCCTGATGACAATATAATATCTGTATATTGCCCAGCACAGTTACTAACAATTGACCAGCATCTGTCATTAAAATTGCAGCATGATGTTGACAGTTGTAACGTGCATTTGAACTGTGAAAAGTTGACGGAACCTCTGCACTGTGTCCTGCAGGTAAGCACCCACAACATGCACTCATCCAGCGAGGACGACGACATGGAGAGCCCCTTCCCCAACGACCTGTCTCTCCAGCAGGTAGGACAGATGGGAATTACCATGGAAACTAATATGACACCTCACTCCAGCGATGCTTGTATTAGTAAAGACATATCAATGTCCACGTCTATTAGCCTCTTCTGTCCATAATGATATCACCTTAAAAAGTTTCCTTTGACCCTCGCAGGCCTTCTCCGACTATCAGATCCAACAGATGACCGCCAACTTTGTGGATCAGTTTGGGTTCAATGATGAAGAGTTCAGCGAGCATGATGAAAATATCAAGTGAGTAGTTCAAGTATCACACATTTCTGCATCCCGTCCCCAGACAACAGAGCAAAATGTCCTCCACACCAGAGCTCAGAGACGTTTTTATTGATTCTTAGTTACACTGCTTGATGTTTGTTGAATTATTTGTATACGTCAGTGTAGGTGACTTATTCTTCAGAGCAGTCACCTTAACCTACAGGATGTCGGCTAATTTGTTTAACATGTCTCTGTTCTCTTTCCACAGTGCCACATTTGACAGAATTGCAGAAATAAACTTCAATCTAGATGCTGATGATAATAGTGTAAGTGTTTTGCATGTGTCTGTGTCATTCTGTGAATTAAAAACATGTGTAATAATCAAACTCAATCTGCTGTTACTCTCAGTAATGTTGTTGTTGTAACTACTAGCTATGACCTAACCCGTGTGTCTGTTTGTCCACAGGCCAATGCGGCTGCTTTTGAGGCCTGCTGTAAAGAGAGGATACGCCAATTTGACGATGCTGAAGAAGAGGAGGACATTTGGGAGGAGAAGGAGATGAACTATGCAACACAAGCTAAATCCAGAACAAGGTAAACCTCATAGTGACTTCTAGTTTTCGTTTTCCTCACTGCAAGAATTTCTGTGTTCTGTGAATCCTTCCATCTTTCCTCAACTTGTATCCATTGCCATTCCTTTCCAGGTTCGGGGTCTCTCAAACCTCAGAGGGAAGCTCCAGGAGCAGCATGGAGAACGGAGGCAGGGAGCGGGACCGCGGATCTGAATCTGATGAGGACGAATCTGATGAGCAGAACACATCAGATTCAGGTAGATGAGGGGACATCACTCAGTCAGATGTCACGTAAACCCACCAACAGCCTTTCAGAATCGTCTTGTGTTTTTGTCTGAAAGAGTCCTTTTTTTCCCTGTCTTGTTTCTAGGTCCAGGCTGGACGGCAAATTTCAGGGACTCTCGAGGGACTGCAGCATCCCAAACCCCAGCAGGGTGGGACAGCAGCTCAGCTGGGGGAGGAGCAGAGACGCAGGGAACTGGCTGGGCCAACTTCACTGAGTTCCAGCCTTTCTCCGGGTGAGGAGAAAATCCAGTTTCCCAGGATGAACTGAACAAAAATTGAGTTTTAGATTGTCTAGGTGTGATAGTTCATAGGTTTAACTGATGCATCAATGCAAGTACATTTCCACTGCAGGATGAATTCAGGAAACAAACCCGCATTTGACCAGAGGAAACAGAGACTAAATTAAGTTCTCATACAAAAGTTCCAGGTGGCAATGAAGTCCCAACTGCTGTAGTACTTATTTGTCTTCTCATCTTGTAAAACAAAAAAGAAAGCGAGAGACTGAGAGCGAACAAGCTGACAATACGAGTCAGTTCGAATGAATGACAGAGGGGGAGCGTGAATGACAGATGAAGTGAGTGAAGGGGATCATTTTCTTAGTTTCATGTTTATGTTCTAAAGCTAAATCAGATAAACACTGACCACTCAGTCCCCCTTTTATTACATCGAACTCAAACGTCAGAGTCGAGCAACAGTAAATACAAAAAACAGCTGGATGACACTGTGATGTTTCCTCAACTGTGAACACTGAGGTTTAAAAGCAGCCGCCCTTTTTTCTTCCATTGTTAAAATTGGCCCTATCCCTCCGTTCTTCAGATACAGTGGAAACAAAAATGCCCAAACATGAAGGGACTCTAGTGTCTGGTTTCATTGGTTCCGTAGTTCCTCAGAGTTTTTGTTTGAAAATTAACTTAATTGCAGTAGTTACTGATTTGGCGGAAGGTTCTTGCAGGATTGAAACTTGGTTTTATTTATTTTCATTACAGTAAAGTGAGCAGGACTTTTGCAAAAGGGCAACTGACAAGTTTTGGTTCTGAAAGTTATAAAATTGCAAAAACACAAACAGAACATTAGTGTGTTAGAGAGGATATGTGTATGGGTTCTATGGCAACACAAAGGCTGCTACAAATGGTTTTAGTTTTCAGTACTGGGAGAAATATGATGTTTATTATTAAACAGCTGTGTTTTAACAAACTGATCGCAGGCCATCCTTCAAGATTCCAAGAAATACAGTCCCACAATGGGATATTCTGTGAAAACTAACTCTCATTGTTCATAACTTGTTAACACGGTGTTCTGTTTCCCTGTTGATCTTCCACAGTACAGAGACTGAGCCCAGGTGCAGCTCTCCCGCAGACTCGAGCAGCAGTGATGCAGACAAACAAGCCAAACAAAACCACGACAAGAGTGGTGAGCCTTTACCTGCATCCTCAGAGCTCAGCTGACTCACTGTACACAACCCAACCTGTGTCTGTTGGAATTGCTTGACAAACCCAACACGCTCATTTCTTCGGTCTTTTGTTTATGTCAGCAGATGTTAGTGCCTCCTCTGGTGCTTGGCAGGCGGGAGAAGGGAGGAAGGCTCCTCTCGTGGCCTCAGACAGCAGCTCCTCCGGTGGATCCGACAGCGAGGAGGATGACAAAAACGCCGGTGCTCCTCCTGCTGCCACCAACGCACCCCACGTCCCCGGCAACAAGACAGCTGACCTCAAAAGGTTTGGATCGTTCTGAAAGCCTCGCTGTCAGAGGCTGAGTGTTCTGTTCCCCTGTTGACCGGTCCACTCTGCAGCCATACACAACAGGCTGCTCCGTCTATCTATATTTGAAACATAATCACCACATTGAGGTAATTATAGACTGGAAATTACTGGATTCATTCAGTATTGCCTTTCTGAGTAAAGTCTTCTATGGTACTCTGCACACACTCGCAGTGAGAGTTTCAAGTTCAGAAAGGTTGAGAAGTTACTGCGGAGCAAATGTTCTGACTTTTTCCAGGAGTCTACAGAATTACTGTGTTAGTTAAGTTACAGTAATGTCGTTACCAAATAATACATCGTAGGTCATCACTCATTATTATAACCCTAGGTCAAGAAAGGTCAACACACACACACACACACACACACTACTTTAACAGAAATATAAGTAACACTGTTTAGTTCCTCTGATCATTCACACAGTAACACAGTATGTTTACCTGCGCTGTCACTGAGGATGTGTGTGTGTGTGTGTGTGTCCGTGTGTGTGTCCTGCAGTGAGGAGAGTCCGGTGTCTCTGGAGAAACTCTCTCTGTCAGATCCTCCTAAAGTGTCAGAGCCGCACCCTGATGGGGATTCACCTGTAACCACACACACTGACAGGAAGTAAGTGGGCGCCTTTTGACTCTGTATGGACGGTTTCTCGGATACATTGATGAAGATGCATTGTATAAATACTATATATCTCAATATTTTGAAGTCTCCTCTACGGTGCTTCTTAAATCTTAGGAATGGGCGACAAATTTAAAAATCACAAATATTTGACCAAATACCTGGAAAAATGCTAAACCGTCGTTGAGTAGCTGCTCATCCTCTCAGTTTGTGTGTGTGTGTGACCGTTTCCTCTGTCCTCCTCGCAGAGAGGAAACTCCTCCACCCCAGGAAGTGTCGGTCAACGGGCCGGTGTGAGCGCGGCGAGCTGAATCCATCGGTGACGGCGCCGCTGACTGTCAGCCTCCTCCAGAGTGACTCCCCTAAATAACCTCACTGCAACTACGGTGTTTTTACTGAATCACTCTGCCATGTTATTGGACCTGGACACTGCCAATCAACACCAATAATGAGGCGGCGGAACATGTAAAAAACAAAACGAAAAAAAAACAGAAAAATAACACAAAAAAAACCAACAAATCCAACAGACAGAACGGAGTGTAGAGGAATCATCTTCAAAGCCTTTTTTCTGATGTTGCACATAATTACGTGCGGTTTTAATGTAGCAGCGATCTTTGAAATGACAGAATCCGAGGGGTAACATCATCATCATCGTTATTTTTTTAAAGATTTGTCTCCTACCTGGTCAAAGCTGTTGGAGTCCCGTTGTTAGGGATTTTACATGGTCACCCCTGAATGGATAGCACAGGCTAACTTTTAACGATGCCTCAACAATAAATACCTTTTTTTGAAAACATTTTTTTTTTCTTCAAGCTTAAGAAAAAGCACTTATGCAGCCATTTACTGTACATTATAGCACAATGTAAGTGTTCTACCCTCATCTCTGCTGGCTGTCTTATCTGTCCTCTCACCCAGATCAACGTTTTTATCCGTTGTTTTTTTTGTTTCTCTTTGGTTGCTGTTGATGAAACATCTCTTGTTGTCGTACATCACCAGGTTTTCTGAATGTTTTAAAGTGCTTCAGGAAGGTCCGTCGAGGAGGAGGAGGTCGATGAACAGAGCTCTAATAGTATTACTGTCTTTTGCTCATGTGCAATAATGTCAATTTAGCCATTTTATTTAAAAAGAAAAGAAATTCAGCGTCTCTTTTTAAAAAGAATCAATCTAGACTCATTTGGTGTAGGTTTGGGCAAACCAATTTGGATATAATCTCAACTTGATCTTTCAAATTTTTTAAATTTTTATTTTCTTTTAGTTCTTTTTTCTTTTTTTCTTTTTAGTGCATGTTTAACCGGTTCTCTGTTGACCTAGCTAGTGAGCTAAGACCTTCTGATTGTATTGACTTTTAAGTTCTTATTGCTATTCCCCTTAAATCAACCAAACATTATCTACCTATATACAAATATTATCTACATTTAAAAGTAATTTTACAAGCAATCTTGAGATTACTATTGTTGTCTGTTCCTTTTTTTTTTCTCTCTCTCTCTCTCCACCAAGCACTTACTCACAGGACAAGAGTGGCATCTGGAGTGACGCTGTATGTTTTTTTTTTTTTTTTTTCGTTTTTGTTTTCTTTTTTAAAGTTTTAATTTTATTTCTCTCTGAGCAGCAGGATTGGAAATAGGGCAGGTCTGGGTTCTGCAGAGCTCCAGGCCTCTTTGGTGTACTTACTTAAATCATTTGACAGCGATCAGGTTTTACGATCATTGTTAAAAGAAATTTGAAAATTAAAAGTGTCTGGTTGACCACATTAATACCAAAAGCTTGGCTCTCACCGTCTGGTTGTTGTCTATCCAGCTGGGTTTTATTTTATTTTTTTTAGCTCTTCTGGGGGGGTTAGACCTGCGCTGGATTACTTGAGGTCACTGGACTCCACACGAGGACGATAAAGGTGTCTTTTCTCCCACCCCAACAGGTGCAGCAAAAACGTCTGGAGAGTGAGGGAGATGTCAGTCAGTCTCCACAAGCTCACTGAGTCCTGAGAGGAGATCTGCAGGGAGGTCAGAGCAGTGGCGGTCCTAGCTTTCATAACGCCCTGGGCGAACCTCACCTCCAGCCCCCCCCCCAGAAAAGATAAAATAAATGGAGAGAAAAAAAACTCCAAATAACTTATTTATTAAAGTAATTGTTGGAAATTCGGAAACACACACAAACAGCTATAATAAAAAATATAATATCATAAATAAGCTAAAAATAAATAGCACAACTGCCATCTATTTCCTGACTCTTCTTGCCCTCCTTGATGCAAAGTCATCAATTACATCATCAATCTGCTCAACAACTGTATGATTGATACTGATGATGGCCAAACCAGTAAGGCGTTCCTGTGACATGGTTGACCTGAGGCAGGTTTTGATGAGCTTCACCTATGAAAAGTCATCCTGGCTAGTGGCAGAGGGTGCTCCGAAAGATTTAAAAAGTGCCCCTGCATTTGCATTAAACTACAACATAAATGATCAATGCATGAATAGCACAATTAAATAAACATGTTATAGTATATTTCCATGTATCTGGGCATGAGGAACTCATTTATGCCATTGATAGCACTCTAAGAGGTCAACATCATTAAGTGCAGTGAAGGTTACTAGGAATGTGAGTGGCTTAAGGCGAGACACTATAGGTGAATAGGGTAAAAAAAAATTAAATAATAGATATCACCATGAAACTTTCTCAGCTGATTACTCATATTAAGCTAAGAAAAAAATGTATTGCAAGTTTTTTGCATTTTAATGTTTAAATATGCACATTAGGCCTTATCTCATTAAAAATGCGCTAATTTGCATACATTTTAAAAAACGAAATCAGATCGTGTGATAAAGCCAGGATCAAAATATTTTTTCATTTTGTTGTCATATTAGATGGGAAAATAATTACAGAGGGGTTTATGGACATCTACTTCTGTTATCCTGACCTTCGTGACCTTTTCCAAACATGTTGTTCAACCTGAGTTCAGAAACCTACATGAGGGTTCTAAATGTGAACACCTCATAACCTGATGGTGAAATCAGACGTGGGACACAGTGTCTCAGTCAGGAGACACTTTATAAACTCTGTCTCTGACTAACTCTTCATTGTTTGTTCCTTCTTGTGAATTCAGAAGTTCTACATGAACTTCTTTCTGTCTTTGAGTAGAAACATGGAGTCTGTTTGTCTCAACACGTCGGTCCGGTGGTCTGATCGCTGACCGAGAACCTCATGACTGTGGGTTGAAGACCAGCTGGGATTTAGCTGATGTCTAGTCTCAGTCGTGGTCAGTGAAGTGTGCTCACATGTTAGTGTAGCGGTTTGAACTTAGGAAGCAAAGACTTCAGTGCGTGAGTTCAAGTCCTGGTTACTGATGCTAGTAAATGTTTTCTCACTCCATCACAAGTTAAATGCTGCGTCTGACCAACATGTTCTGCTCCATCAGGAGCGGTTCACTGTTTCAGGCTTCATATGTAACGTTAGCACATGTTAGCATGACAGTGAAACAGTAAAGTCTTGTGGTTTGGTTCAGACCTCGCTGAGGTTGGAGGAGTACGGAGCAGCAGGGTGACGTCCTGATAAAACAAGCTGCTGTTGAAGCGATGTTTGGGCTGGGCAACGACCTGATGGAGACACAGACGGACAAACTGAGACAGACTGGACACAAACTAAAGTTCAGGTTCACACACCTGACGTCCAGGTAGCTCAGTGTGTTGGAGGACTGTCCTGAAGGTCTGAGGTTGTGAGTTCGATCCTTGAGGCAGTCTGAGTTTTGAAAACAGCTCTTAAAAGAGTCAAAGGCAGGACACTCAGGTATCTGATGAGCTGGTCTGGAGGTTGTGGGTTTGAATCCTGACTCTTTATAAAGTTGCTGCTCAGAAGAATGAGTGAAAACCTCTGAGAGACTCTTTGTGATGTCATCCTGTTAGCTCAGCAGGGTGACACCAGGGATAGAAGTTCTGAGGTTGTGGGTTCAAGTCTTGTTTGAGTTTGATTCTTATAAAACTGAGTGAAGTCTGAAGTACGGACTGAACAGTGCCCAGAGAAGAACCTCCAGCGCCCGTTGGGAGGGGGAGGGTTGTGTTCCTGAGAGATGGAAGCTTTACGGGGCGATGAACCATCAGCAGCTGAACGTTTGGATGTCTTTAAAACTTTGTTGCATCATCAAAGATCTAATCGTCTGTTTCTACACACCTGAACAGAAAACTGTTCGACTATTAGAAACTAACAAAGAGAGAAAGACTCCAACATTTCAATGAATCAATCTTTATTTGTTCATTTCACAACCAACAAAAGTATCTCATGACACTCTCATTGGTCAAAGAGCCCAGTGTGCTGGAGATCTGCCAAAAAAAGGGTTCTAAAGGGTTCCACCTTGAAAAGAACAACCCTTCAGACTATAAGATCTTTGATGATGCTCACCTGTTTCTAGAATGTGGAAACCAGGTGTTGGTGTCCACTTTTTAGAAACAGGTGAGCATCATCAAAGATCTAATAGTCTTAGGGTTTTCTTTTCGGTGAAACAATGATGGTGCTCAAAGGCTCAAAGGCAGGACACTCAGGTATCTGATGAGCTGGTCTGGAGGTTGTGGGTTTGAATCCTGACTCTTTATAAAGTTGCTGCTCAGAAGAACGAGTGAAATCCTCTGAGAGACTCTTTGTGATGTCATCCTGTTAGCTCAGCAGGGTGACACCAGGGTCAGCAGTTCTGAGGTTGTGGGTTTGAGTCTTGATTGAAATTTGCGGGTTGATGTTCAAAAGAGTGAAATCTGAAAGAAACAAAATGCATCAGTCAGATCCAGTAGCTCAGGCTCATAGAGGCCTGGTCAGCAGTTCTGAGGTTGTGGGTTCAATTCTTGTTTGGGTTTGACTCTTATAAAACTCAGTGAAGTTTGAAGTACGGACTGAACAGCGCCCAGAGAAAGACAAAACATTTCTTACATTTCACTAAGAGTTCTGGATTTTATTGGAACAAGAGCCAGAATTCAAAACAACACATGACAGAAAGTACAAGTCAACGCAATTTCCACAATTTAATGGAAGAAGTTTAAAATGTAAATGAAGAATCTTTTCAATCAGTTTGAATCATTTTGTACAAAGTTAACTGAAGAAGCTGAAAGATTGATGTGACTGTGATCCTGTACAGACTCAACTGTTCAGCACTGACAATGTTTCTGTGACAGGAGGAGACTCTGCACACTAAACACCACACAGACGCACTGAGGAGGAACCAGAACTGATCCAGTAGAACCCAAATCCAGGATAAAGAGGTTCAGTGAATGTGGTGTTGAAGGTATGGAGGTGGATCAGTGAGTCAGAGGAGACTCTGTAGAAGGACAGAGTGACACCGCCAACCAAAAGAGTTCAGACTGAACCAATTTACCTCGTTTTGTAATATATTTCACTATTTAACCAAACCCCGCAAAATAACATATGTGACACTATGGGCTTTTATTCACAATATTATCATGACTGATGGTTGCCCATACTGCCTATATAAGAAACCGCCCCTGGGTCAGAGGTCAGGGTCAGCTTTAGGGCAGCAGCCACAAAACCACATTCCACCGTCTGCCAGGTCTTCTATCGTACAAACTGTAACGGACACAATTACTACAACATTTCAAATTTTTATACACATTTCTCTTTCTAATTCAAAGCAGCAGTCTGAGCGACATAAAAAAATAAACTTGCACAGAATTGGAACTCAGGTGAGACAGAGAGTCATTGCTAGCTGACAAGTAACTGCCTTATTCAGGAAGTTCAACATGGTGTCGGATTGTCTTTGAATGCACCACTGAAGAGACTTAAATGCAGCTCCAGATCCTCACAGCAAAAATAGAACTTTTTGCTCAAAAACCCAAAGGCAACGAGTGTTCGCGGTGGTGGCATAAACCATCGTATCGTCACAGCATCCTTCAGCTTTATTTTACTTTTTTTTTTACACAGCCTGCAACTTTACTGCTTTAGTTCAGTGTCACCATTCGTCATTTACAGCAGCAGGAAGTTGTTTTCACCAAACGAGCTCAGATAAACACGGTACATTGTACAAAACCAGAGGACTGTACTATGAAGCACTTCCAGCCTTACCAGGACATGTTTCTGTTATCTGACTTCACTAAAACGTGGTCACACGTCGATGGGTCAACCCAAGTTTTCCACATCGAGCCAATAGTCTTGTAATGTCACTGCATTACAAGTAGATCTGACCAGTTACATTTGTGTATTCCATTAAATGAATGTGTGAAGTTAGACTTATTCCTATGGTGTGTGTGTGACAGTTTTAGCTTTATTCTCTCCTGCAACTCTCGTGGTGTCAAAACGGTAAACAGAATAAATATGAAAACATTGAGAGCGGTACCATCTGTCTTCTAACAGATACGAGGCTGTAGTGCTTCAGTCTGTCCCTGTTGTAAGACATCAGTATGAAAAAAAGCATAACAAAAAGGCTTCGGCATTGTTTGCAGCCAACAAGGAGAAAATGAAATGAGGACAGGAGGGAGCACACCTGTCACGATCCATTCACAGGATCGTCTGAATGGTGGATTGGTCAGAAGGCAGTGCTTTTATATGTGTTGATCTGTTATCTCATACAACCGGCTCCGGAGCAGGTTAGGTGTGCAGCAGATGTTACCATGGCGATGTCCCCAGGTAATAAGTAATAAAACCCAGAGTTAACCCTGAAGTTACCTCGCTAACCGCAAATCCTGCTCAGCGGTGCAGGCCTTTGCTCTTCAGCAGACTACAGACAGGATGAGTAAGGGACCAGCTGGTGAACACGGTGCAGCATTTATCAGCTAAAGAGAGATTATTGGATTCCACGAGGTGAATGTTAATATTGATTTGTGCCTGCTGGATGTGCAAACGGGCAACTGTTAGCTAACAAATGTTTCCTTTCAACTTTACAGTTAATATGTTAGCGTTGTGTTTACAGCTTGGTTCCTCTGCCTGGCCAAAATGGATGAATGCAGTTTTAAAGGGGCTCTATGTAACGAGACTTTGAACTGTGTAATGCGTCGAGGCCTAAAAATATTGCAACTGTATTTTAGGCAGAATTAAAGCTAGGGTCTACAATCCTGGAGAGCTAGCAAGAGAGCTAGCAAGATTTCAAAGTGGCATCTCCTCTAAGTTCCATCCCCCCTCCCCATCCCGTCAGTGCTCCGCCCAAAGCCACGCCCCCACAACGCGCTCAAACGCAGCACCGATGTTGACTCGGTCCGAACTTCTTACTTTACTTTTTAGCGGGGTGAGTTGGTAGAAGTAACGGTGGCTGCATTTTCTCTGCCATTGTAACCAAACGAACTCCGTATTCCTGCAGAGGAGTGTGCTGAATACTTCCGGCATCAGTGAAACCGGACGTGTGCACGCGCGGAGGAGGGCGGGACATGAAGGCATCTGACCAATGAAGGCACTGAGAAAAAAGCTGACCAATCCGTGCCATTCAGGCCGAATAGCACGGATTGGTCAGCTTTTTCTCAGTCATGCAGCTGCTCACAGAGGTCTGATTATTTTCGCTCCTTTTTCTGAATACATAATGTATTGACTACTCTCAGGACAGAAGGACCATTTCACCCAGTATAACAAAATGTGTTTCTGAACAACATCGTAGACCCTAGCTTTAAACTAAGCTGAATACCCTGGATTTAATAGCTATGAAAATGATTTCTGCATTCTTCTTCCTTGAATTACAGATTAATATCTACGTATACCAAAGTATATGCAAGATTATTTTGTGGAATTTCTTAATGTAGATAGTGACGGCAAGAGAAAGGCAGAGAGGGGAGCTGACATGCAACAAAGGGCTCGATCCTGAACTGACTGACAGTTTACAGCATCTGTGGAGTTTGATATCTGAGGTCAAACTTGGTTGAATGAGTCGGTGCACACAAAACACAGGTGAACATTTAAACCCACAGTTTTTATTTGGATTCTAAAAACTATATTGACATGATTGACAACATAACCCGGCTCAGAAAAGTCATCTCTAATATAAAAAAAAAATTAAAAATAAAAGAACAAAAATAAATAAAAAAAAGGATTATGTCATGCTGTTGTGGTTAATACAGCTGTTTGTTGTAGAGCGTTACCACAGAGAGATGAGTAAACTAGAGTGAAAAGATGAGCTGGGGCGGACCGGATGAAGAGCGCAGTCACAACACAAGGACACACCGAGTCTTCCCACCGGCGGGTTCCTGCTGCCACTGTGGTCCATCTCCATATTTATTTTTTTATCATGCTTACTTGTACAAGAGATGAGGCGCCTTCAATCAGGGAATCACATCAGTCTTTGTTTTCCGGTAAACTGGGCGTCGTTACATATTTCGTGAGAACGTGACAATTGGTCGAGGCTGATATGTTGAGTGCTAGAGACATTTTAAATACATCCTGTGATATTCTACACAGCTCAAAGAGACGATCAGTTCCAATCATTTGTGTCACACGTACTGTTTTTTTTTTTTTTTGTCTTCATAACTGTGAATTGAATATTGTTAAATTACTTTTAAATTAAGATAAACTCAGAATTCTCAGGACACTGTGACAGCATGTTGGTTGTTGTTATGAGGTGCAGTACTTGAACGTTTGACCAAAGAGAGCTTTGAAACTTGCTTTTCAGCGTGGTTTAAAGTTATTCTGTGAGGTTTGTGAACACCATTTTTCCCCAAAACTTACTAGTGTAATAACATTACCATATTAAAGGATAAGTTCAACCAAAAATGAAAATGTTGCTTTCACCTACTCACCCACGTGCTGCTTGAAAATGTTCTTCAGCATGTGGATGAGAAGGTTTTATGGAACATGGGTGAGCTTATCATTTAAATCATGTTTGGCATCTTTGTTTCATAACACAAACTACTACACCTTGTGTTTTAAATGGTCATGCCGGTGTCCTTCAGTTAAATATGGAGACTTCTGACATCCAGCACCCTCCTCGTCACTGACTATTTAATGAACACAGAAGCAGTCCATTAAGCCGGCAGCAGGCCAGCCCAGCGGAACCCCAGCACCAGGAAGACTTCATACGTGTGAAATTTATTGTGACCGTAACCTTTCGTCCAGAACATCCCACCACTGTGGGCGAGCAACACAGTAAAAATCCAACCAGCCTTTAAAAAAAACCAGCCCGGAGGCTTCCTCTTCCACTAACACACCAGGTCCACTCGTTCAATAACGGTTGGTATTGAGTAAGGACAACCATGTTTACAAAAAAAAAAAAAAAGACATTGAGGGTTTACTTGAACATTTAAAAAAAAAAAAAAAAAGCATTAGTCACATTAATACAGAAATAAACAAATGGCACATTGAATTCCTAATTTAAAAATAAAGTGGTGCTTGAGGAACTTTCTTACTGAGGAGACAAGTTAAATAAATTACTACCATAAACGTTACATACAAATCTGGAGTAGTATATACAAAGGAGTTATTAGACACAAAAAAAAAAATCTACAATTTTCAAATTTTATGTTCAACAAAGACAGCAGTAGAACCGTATTTTACATAGCAGGGCTTGTGTTAACACGTGTGGGTCAGAGTGGTTTGTGTGTGTGTGTGTGTGTGGAGGAGAGAGGTGGGGGGTCGGGGGCAGTCGGACAAACCATCGACGTTAAAAACAAAAAGTGACTCGATGTTTTAAACCTTCCAGCTAAACGTACGGCTTCTCTATAACTCTAACAGACTCGTCTATGTACAGGTTGAACACCGGGGGGCGTCACGGCGGACACGCTGAACGTGATGGAGGCTTGTATGTATGCGACCGGCTCTCAGACGTTCCCCTGTCCCAGCATCATTAAAGGAAAACTCAGATGTTTTTCTACTTTCCATAGTTGTGGCCTTTGTGTCCGATGGCTGATTTGCGCTCACCACCTCCATTTGTAAAAAAAAAAAATATATGAGAAAAACGACTCCAGCAAGACAGCATATCTGAATTTTGTTATGTGGGATATTTCCTAAAAAAACTAAACAATCATGTGTTTCCTTATTGGAAATTCTCTTACATTTTAAGCTAAATAACAAGTTTTTAAGCATTCATTGTCACGTAGCTGAAAACAAGGTGTTAGCTTATTGAAAGGTTAATGTTTCTGAGATTTGTGATTTTTCTGTGACAGCAACAATAAATCTCATGAAGCAGCATGAGCCTCCTAAAACTTTCCAAATGAATTCAATGTTACGGTAAACACAGAAAGTAGCCCCTCTGGATTAGCATTTGTAGCTACCTGCACAGGGATCTACTTCCAGCTGGCTGGATCGAAGGAAATTCCATCTTTAAGAATATTCTTAAGCATCCATTCACCTGTTTTTAGTAGACTCTTGCTTTATGAAACAATCAGCAGTAGTAAATGATCGGTATCCCTGCAGATCGACGGGTAGAATGCTAGTTCGCTTACCAAACTAGCTTGCAATTAGCTACAATCGCTAATCCAGAGGGCCCAGTTTCTGTGTTTACTTCCGGTCAGACTTGGACGAGCATTTCAAATAATCCCAATTAATATACGTAAGTATTATCATGTGGTTTGCTGGAGTCATCAAACGCAGCTCCAGCAAACATCACAGGTGGTGAGTGCAGCTTCAGGACACATTTATGAGATCTAGGTTGAAAAACACCAGAATTTTCCTTTAACAAACATCCAGTTTCTGACACTTTGTGAGCACTGCGGCGAGTCAATATCCCATCTCTCTAAAAACTGTATTCTCTTTGTTTTTTTTTCTCAAACGCGTCCCATAATATCACTCTGTTCATTAGTATCCCTCCTTAGTCTCCTACCTTCCAGATCTCCTTCTATAGATTGTATTTAAGACGTCACAAGAAAATAAATCCCTCCTTTTTCCTTCAGCATCCCTTAAAAAAAAAAATCTGAATGTTAATAGTGGTCGCACGGATTAAAAACACACAGGTGAAGAGCAGAGTTTAGCTTAGTGAGGGAGGTTTTTTTTTAAATTTTTTAAATCTAGTTTGTAAACACTCTCAGTGAAAGTTCACCGACACACTCAATACCTGACAGACTCCCGTCTCCAGCCGGCTCTCCTGGGTTTGATCTCTACGACTGATTCATGGCTTTCACAGTATATCAGCATCAGCGGCGCCTGCTGACCTAAGGTGATGAGCATTGATCTCTTTCCGGTAACAAATTTCGATTTTGGAAAAACAAAAAAAAAAAGTAAAAGGAAATCCTTCATGAACCGTTGAGGAGCGACCCCCCTTTCCCCACCCACCTCCCCTCGCAGAGACACACTCCACTTCCTCTAAAACTTCGTCTGGATATCGATGCGAATGGGCTACATCAGGCAGTGAGAGGCAAAGAGAGGACTGAGGACCGGAGGGGGAGGAGAGAGCGTTAACTGTGTGTTCCTCGGGGTCGTTTTGGTCCGTCAACCCACCAGTCCCATCTTTTCTGATCCTTCTCCAGTCTGAACGAGTCCTGTGCGTGGCCGACTGCAGCTCCTCCGTCATTCCTCCCCCGGAGTGTCTCAAAGGGCGAACAGGGTTAGTAGGAGGGAGGGCGGGGGTTCTGGTTTTACAGGTGGAGGGTCTGGAAAGATCTTCATGCTGGTCCGCCTCACAGAAATGCGACAACATGCTTTTTAATATGCATCGTTTTAGTGCACGCACACACATCCAGCGCACATAGTGGTCAGACCGTCGGAGGGAGGGGCGAGAGGCTGCGGCTACTTGGTGAGACGACAGCGAGTGGTTCTTCGGGGAACTGTTTTTTTTTTCTTTTTTCTCATTTTTATAACAAAAACACTGAAACGTTGTGACGCGAGGTTATTAGTTCAACACTAGCAAACAGAACAGAGCTTAAGTGGTGAAAGGCCCCTTTCCCCTCCCTGTTTCGTCGGGATTGGTCGGCAAGAGGTGTCCGTCAGGCGCCGCAAGCAACAGCTCATTCGTTCCCGGTTGCATCGCTCCGTAAAGAGTCCCGCCTCCTCGTTAGGCGTCTGACAGGCAGCTCTGAACACTGTCCATCCACAGCTGTGCGTTCAGGCTGTCCTGGGCACAGAAGTTGTACACTCGTTTGGTCGTCTTGAGCTGAAAGGCGAGAGAAGAGACATTAATTCCGGCTGTCAGCACACTGGTGACTGTGAGCACATCATACTGTAGGAAAACGATGGTTTTGCTAGTGATGTGTGTCTCATGATGCGTCTCAGTGTGATTGGTTGCTGATGTTTCAGGTAGTGTCAGCTGCATTAAAAGATATATCAAGCATTTACCTGTGATCATTTGGTGACTCTGAAGCTAATATCCAGGTAAGTGCTTCATTAAAACTAGCACTAGCACTAGACAGTGCACTCTTAACAATGTTTCAACTGTTTTTCTGCAATTATGTACATCAGTAATTGATTTCTTGTCTGGAAGAATTCTGACATCTAATTGGATAATCCATTAATTGTTTGATATCTTGGATTTTTGAGGACTGGTCAAACAAATTTGTCAGAAAGAAAGTGTTTCCTGAGATGATCATCGATTAGGAATGTCTGCTTGATGAAGAGAACTGCCGGTGCGGGTGAACTTACATCAAAGAAGGCTTTCTCGTCGATGTTTTTCGGCGCTCCCATGGTGGGCGTTCCTGGAATGACGGACTCTACGTCGGCCAGCTCGATCACACCTTTACACTCCTTGTCCTGCCTGGTCTCGTAGTATCTCAGCTGGGGACAGGGACGATTGTTAGAGACGGATGCAAACTAAGTAGTTGAAGCCAATGCTATAAATATATTATTTTGTTTCATGATGTTACTCTCTTCTTTCTTTCACCCCTCATTCTCACCTGATGTTTGGTCTTGTCCAGCACAAACCACCGTGGTTTCCATGGTTTCAACAATGCCCCTTTCTTAAACAGGATGCCTTCAAAACTCCTGATGGGAGATGGGAAAAAAAATTTCAACATACATCATATTTAGCCACTGGTGAAAAACAGTTCAACTTCTGGGCTCTCACTGCCTGATATCCCAGACAGCGTGAAGCATTATGGGAACGATCAGTAACCAGAGTGATGGTTCGGACCTGTTCTCGCTCTCCGTGCTCTGGAACTGGCTGTAGAGCGTGCTGGTGCTGGTCCGACCGGCCACGGGCGTGGAGGTGGCGCTGGCCTCGCAGTCCAGAGCCAGGTTGATGGAGGAGCCCACGCCGCTCTCCTGCAGGTAGACGCCCTGCGAGCGGCGCTGGTGGCTCAGGTTGGACGACATCAGCAGGGAGCTGGAGAACGACGGCTGAGGAGGGAGGAGGAAAAGCTTCATCTTTAAGAAATGATCGCTTCATTCATTTAGAGATCTAAAACCTTCCACATGCTGCATTCTGCTTTTCCACCAGCAGGTGTCAGAGGAAAACAGCGTACACGGTCTTTTCTATGGAGGACTTAATTGCTCTCAAATCCTAGACTACAGTGTTTGTAGCAGAACTGCTGCACTCACAAGTTAAATGTAGAATAGCATTCTGTTTCCAGAAGATGTGCATGACAACAGAGATCTTTTGTTTGGTGAGAGAGGAACCGTCGGCCTCACCTTGCTTTCCAGTTTGGTCTCAGTCCTCTGCGTGGTCTTGATTTTATCCCACGTGTCCTTCCACTTCTCCGACGTCTGGCCGAGCTCCGCCTCCAGACTCTGCAGGTCCTGCAGCAGCTTGGTGATGGCGTCGGGCACCGCCTTGCTCAGGCTGTCGTAGCACGGCCACACGACGCGCCGCTGCGACTTGGGCCCGGCGGTGTCGGGCTTCTCGGGCGTCTCCTCCGCCAGGCGCTCCTGCCGGCCCCGCAGCTCCCAGTCGTAGGACGGCCCCTCCGACAGCGTCTCCTCCATGTAGAAGTCCCACACCTTCAGGTTGGAGATGAAGGTGTACGGCCGCAGTACCTGTGACGCACAATTACTCTGCTGTTTCAACGTGTCCGTGATCATCCATCATCTAACTTTAACTATATGAAATATTGTCAGGTAAATGTGTGTAACTGTTCCAGTGGTCTCACCTCCTCGTCTTCAGGGGAGAACATGTAGTTGAAGAAGATGGGCGTCTTCTTGTTGAGCCTGTCGATGTAGTCCCACACAGACTTGCACACCTGGGGGGTTTTCCTGTCCCCTTTCTCTTCATACAGCACTCCTGCACACATAGAGGACTGGTCAGCAACACACACACACACACACACACACACACACACTGCACCTATGGTTACAAGTAGAGAACATCCATCACTTCATGCCCAACATGTTCCTACCCAGCTCGATGCGCTCGTAGTCCGAGTCGAGCAGGAAGGTGCGGAAGCGGTTGGAGACGTAGTGGTAGGCCAGGAACTTCAGGTAGTACTGACTGAACTCAAACTCCATGGGGAACTGGAGGTGTATCTGCGGGTGGAGGGAGAGAGACAGGGTCAGGGTCACAGAGGGACGCTGACAGCCCAGCGAGCACATGGCTCTGTTTATATCACATAGCGTGTCTGCACACACGGATTAAGCCGCAGTCATTAAAGATGATCCGTGTGGACCCCGACGTACGTCACGCAGACCTTCACGGACAATAGGAATTAGCTTTAGAGGGATAGCGAGGATTATCTGAAGCGGGGTTGTACGAGGTCCTCCTCCATTATCAGTTTATCACCTACAGTAGATGGCGGTGTTTCAGAGGGTTAGTTCAGATTCACCAAAGTCGCATAATAACACAAACAAACCAACCGATGGAGTCGGCGGTGCATCAGTCGCTCCCAGGTTCTGGGAGGTAAAATTACTGTTTTTGTCAAAGGAGTCTGGTGACGTGGGAGAGTGATGTAACAGCTGCATGTAGGTAAAGTGGTGACAACGTTGGAAGTATAGCGTGCATTTCAAACTGATGTTGATTTTTTTTAGGAAGGCCTGTTTTTATGCAGCAGGACATTGTTCAGCTTCAAACACCAGTGCTCCTGCTGCGTCTCCAGACTGGAGCAGATACTTTACACACTGACTATGGTGAAGAACCTCAGACATCCTACCTCAAAAAAACCCAAACTATCCCTTCAAGATGGAGATTACCAGCGAGTCTGATGGCACCTACAATTTGTCTATGGTCTAAAAACACACTGGAGACTATGAGGGGGCTGTTGGGTGATATTTAACTTTTCATCCACTTATGAAGACACCGTTGGCGGGAAACAGCTGGTTTCAGTCTCCTACTTCGGCTCGGAGTCAGATAAATGAGCCCTCAGTCCGTCTGTCAATCGCTGAGGAGAAAAGTTGTGTTTTCAAAGGAACACTAGCCGTTTTTATACTGGGCAGTCAATAAATCCACCAATTTGCCGTCCTTTTGGTGGCTCGCTCCGCTACTTTCAAATTAAAAGCCCCCCGCTAAGAACCCAGTTCTAAACTCCGATGGGGTGCAATGTAAAGCTCTTATTTTGAAGACAAATTCGACCTGCTTCTCTTCACGCCCAACTTCCTGCTTCACATCACGTCACATGTTTACGCCTACCAGAGGAGGAAAAGTGGAGGCTTATTTGAAAAGGTAGAATATTACACCTCTGTTTTAGATAGAAAAGGCGGCACATTGCAGCCTTTACCTTGCTGCAAATGTGCCACCTTTTCTATCTAAAAGGAACACTGGCTGCAGCGCATCACCGCTGAACCCCTTGTTTACGTCCTACTGCATGTCATCTCGTTGTTTTCTCACAGATTGATGTACATTTCGGTACACCTCGTCCCTTCCTGTTCTTTCTTTAGGTTTTCACACGGCGTGAACAGCGAGCGGAAATAATAGAACACGGTCATCGTTAATCAACCTCCGATGCGTCAGGCGGCGGTGTCGCAGACGGGGGGGCGGGGTCAGGACTACGGGCCACTGACGCTTAATCTAAACCACACATCCTGCGTGTGATAAGAGGGCAGGACGCACGTCACTGATGAGCAAAACAGGAAATGCACTCAGAGTATTATATATATAGTAAGAGGAAAGAGAACCGGGGCTGAGACACACATGTGATTATGAACTGTTGCTAATATTCTGTCAAGTCCTCGTGCATGGACAGATAAATCAGAGGGATTCTGACTTCAACAACAAAAACATCCTCTCCATTCTGTCTTTCTGCTGCGCTCTCTGTGAATCAATCCTCCCACGCGGCGCCGCAGACCCACCTGGTGCACGCAGTCGAGGAACTGCAGGAAGACGGGCGTGAAGCCGCTGCTCTGGCTGCCCAGCGTCTGCGCGCCGCGGTGGCTGAACCTGTGGCCGAACGACAGCCACTCCTTCTCCACCAGCAGCCTGAAGCCGTCGAAGGTCCTGTAGTACGGGTCGGACAGCAGCTGCACCAGCGACACCACCTGCACACACACACACACACACAGCACATCAATGCGACGCCTCAGTCGAAGAGCAGCTTTCGGCGATGAAGCCTCCAGATGTGAGTCGAACCTGCGTGGTGACGTCCCAGCCGTCCTCCAGGCTGACCATGACCGACGAGCCCGTGTCCAGAAGCTCCACGACCAGCACGGACACCTGCAGCACCCTGTGGAGCTGGACACACACACACACACAGGGTGAGTAAAGAAGAACGCTCGAAAGGCGCCTGGACGGCGAACGTTCCGGCGGGAGCACTCACCAGAGCCATCCACTCCGAGTCCTCCAGGCAGCGCTGGAAGCTCATGTTGGGGTCGGAGGTGGGCGAGCTCGGCACGCAGGCCTTCATCAGCTTCTTGAAGCTGTTCTTCACCTGCCGCACGTCACACACCTCGATGGGCACCACCTCCCACTGCTGGAACGAGTCCTGCTTCCCTCCCTGGACACAACGACAAGTTAGAACTACGAACAACAACCAAGAAATTACTTGTTCTCTGCTTTCTCTCTTTATTTTTAACATCCCACACATCACATGAACGAGCGTCTCACTGTTCACCTTCAGCTGGGCCTTGTCTCCGATGATGTAGAGGTACGCCTTCTGCTGGCGGAGGAACAGCGCCTCGCTCGGCCCTCCGTTGGGCTGCGGAGACTCTTTCCCCGCCAGACGCGTCCCCACGTCCGGGTTGTAGGCACTTAGACGCCCGCTGCCCCTGATGCTGCCCCATTTACCTGCGAGCAACACAAACGGACAAGGTAGAGTCTTCAAAGGAACCACAACAGAATCACCAAACATCTTGTGGAAACCGTTTTAAACAGCCATTAAAGGATCATACCGGTTTATCACGAGCCTGATAAACCGGAATGATCCTTTAAAGCACACTGGTGTGTGTACGGTCCACAGCTACAGCCATGCTGGTAGACAAGCAAGACATTTGAGAGCTACTCAGTCCAGGTCGCCAGATCTGACTCAGCGACGGCTACGTTACTGATGAGCAGACTGATCGCTGCCGACATTCAACAGAGAGAAGAAGAATCAAACAGGAAACAACAAACGTGACGTCAGACGGCAGAGCTGCAGCAGCAGCATGCACGCACACACGTGCGCACTCGCACACACACTATCTGAGAAACACAAGCAGGAACAACAGACCATTAGTCCGCAGAGACAGCACACTATCAGGAGTCACGGCAAACACACTGACGCTACCGGGAAAGAGATCTGATTGGTTAGACAGGAGTGGAAGGAGGGGGAGGGGGCGGGGCCTACTGTACCTCTAGGAGGGTTCCTGGCCTTGCCAGACACTTTGGGCTGAGAGAGGGAGATGACTTTCGCCCTTTGACCCAGAGCTGAGGTCAAACGACAAAGACGGCCCGTTAACAACAACAACGACACCACACAGTGGAGGATGGTTGCACTCACTCACACACTCACACTCACACACTACACACACACTAAACATGAGCTACAATGGATGCATCCACTCATTCATCATCCTCCTGGTCCAGTCCCAGTTTCACTAACAGGTTTAAGACTTGAAACACAATTCAAACATTTTGTTTTGAAACCAGGACTGTAAGCTAACAGAGAGACTGGGGACGCACAGACAGACACACACGTGTCTCACCTCCTCTGCTGAAGGTTCCTGGAACGTCCTCCTTGGTGCCCATCACCTGCTTCATCAGAGCGCCGATCTTGGGCTGCCTCAGTTTGTCCGAGGAGTCTGTGGACAGCAGAACGTATTAATGATCAGTGAGGCTCTCGTGACAGCGGCGCGTTGTGACGCAGTGTGCTCGTCAACCCACCGGAGGTGCTCATGTGTGTGGAGGTGAAGCCGCTGAGTGTGTTCCTGCCGCTGTTCTCGCTGTAGGAAGGCATGGAGCTGATGATGGCCTGCAGGTATTTCTCCTGCTCCAGGCTGGTGGAGTCTGCCTGGGAGGGCACTGCACCGAGAGAAAACACATGGACAGACCTTTAGGTTTCAGGTAGGTGAATCTTTTTTCCTCACAGGTCCAGGTTATTAGCATACGAGCTGCGCTAGATAGCAGTTCTTCTAAGCTCTTATCCCTTAAAGGGATATTCCGGTGTAAGTTTAATCCATGGTCTAACACACCTTGACACCGAGTAAGACTCCCCCTCGAGAGGTCAAGTTAGCTGACCGCTAGCTTAGCTAGTTTTAGCAACCTCAGAAAAGACCGCACGATAACAATACACTGCTGCTTATGCCTCCATTTAGAAACCGCCATCAAAAAGCCACAATTAATGGTCAGAACAGCACCAAACTTCAGCAACAGTACATGTACAGTCCCAGCACACAGTACGAAGCATCAAACATCTGCTAGCTTAGCCAGATTTGTATTAAAAACACAGTACAACTCAGCTCTCCTCCAGCAGCCTGCCTGTGTCGGGAAGCCCTGACGAGTCGATTACCGAGTGCAGTAGATTTCCACAGCTCAAGGATGAAAATTTATGATTATTACTCCATTACTTCCGTTATTTTCCCTGTCAGCTCTCGATAATAAGAACTGAGCATTCCATGGAGTAATAATCATACATTTTCATCCTTGAGCTGCGGAAATCTACTGCACTCGGTAATCGACTCGTCGGGGCTTCCACACACAGGCAGGCTGCTGGAGGAGAGGGTGAGTTGTGCTGTGTTTTCAATACAAATCCGGCTAAGCTAGCAGATGTTTGATGCTTCGTACTGTGTGCTGGGACTGTACATGTACTGTTGCTGAAGTTTGGTGCTGTTCTGACCATTATTTGTGGCTTTTTGATGGCGGTTTCTAAATGGAGGCATAAGCAGCAGTGTATTGTTTTCGAGCGGTCTTTTCTGAGGTTGCTAAAACTAGCTAAGCTAGCAGTCAGCTAACTTGACCTCTCGAGGGGGAGTCTTACTCGGTGTCAAGGTGTGTTAGACCATGGATTAAACTTACACCGGAATATCCCTTTAATGTCTTGTATAGTTTACATGTAATATCCTGATCACTCGGGTCAGACCAACAGTTGGTTACCATGACCTCTGACCTTGGTACGTTGCGTAAATGATCAACTAGATGCCTGAATGAGATCTCTGTTACATACCTGCAGTAGGGGCGTTGGGGGACTTGAAGAAGCCCACCACCCCCTTGGCGTGGAGGCCTGCGGACCGCAGCAGGACGGCCTTGGTCCGGGAATTCCTCCAGCAAACCACGGGGAAGCGATTTTGCCGGTAGCAGCGGCATATTCTGTGGATGGTCGTGTCTGGGATGCTCTGAGGCACGATCAGCAGGCCGGGGTAGCTGTGACACACACACACACACACACACACACACACACACACACATTGTATTCAGCACTGTGGAGATGCTGTCCGTACATCACTCCCACCTCTCATCTCTGTATCTCACCTCCTGCAGACAGTGTACATGCGGTTGACAGTTGAAATCCTGAAAGGCTCGTTCTTCGAGCGGGTCAGGCTGTTACTGAGCGTGCCCAGACCCAGGCGCTGGTAGTCGCGGCAACAGGCCCGCTCCACGACGTTGCTCATGGTCTGTCTGTCAGACGAGCGGATGGTGGAGGACAGGGTGAGGGAGCTCTGGTCCACTTCCTCTGAAACTGTGAAGGGAAAATGTCAAAAACGAGGAGTTTCGTTTCCAGAACTAAGATGACTGTGACCAGCTGGAAAATATAAAATCTTGGTGATATACAGCAATGTTGAAATGTGAGAGGTCAATTAATAAAATGCAATTACCTGAGATTTCATCCTCATCCATCTCTGACTGCAGGCTGCTCCGGTTCTCCCAGGTGGGGGGAGAGTACTTCTTCCTGGTCACGTACTGCCGGCCGATGGTCTTCTTCGCGCTCTTCACTAGATTCTTGGAGAGCGTCCTGACAAAGACAAGAAGGGAGGAAGAGAGGAGAAAGTTGAGCATTTTAAAAATACATCACTGGGCTGATTCTGCACCATTCAAAGTCACTTGGTATCCACTTCCTGTTGGGTTCTTTTAGCGCACAAATGCGCCCTCAGACTTGAAGCAGCGTCCCGACTCCAGCTGACAATGAGCTGATTTGATCCAATGTTCAACTAAGTGCATAATCGGCAGCCATGAATTCACTGGTGTGTTGCTGGTTTAGCATGCCACACAGCCCGAGTCTGACTTAATGCGTCTGAATGCAGTTTTAACACACACGCACACACACGCGCACACACACACGGAAACAACAAGGCCCGATAAAACGGCTGACACATTTTCCACTAATGAATTATTCAAAGGGCTTTTCTCGTGCTCCATTCATTCTCCAGAGAAGAAAGAGGGGAGAGCTCTGTCTTTGTGTGTGTGTGTGTGTGTGTGTGTGTGTGTGTGTGTGTGTGTGTGTGTGTGTGTGTGTGTGTGTGGTCAGAGGGTTGGGAAGGGACTGAGGGGTTGGCTGCTGAGGCTTTGAATAAAGAGGAGACAGATTCATAGAGTGGCCACACTGGAGCATTTACCAAGACATTTATAAAAACACCAACATGAGGTGACATGAAATCATTAAGAGGTCACGTCTGCAGTCAGTTTGACTGAAGTGATGATTCAAAACCAGCTCTCCTGGTGCAACAAAAGCAGAGTGGGACACCTGATCTGAGAGCATGTTTCTACACATGAAAGCAGCTCCTGATGCTGTTTCTCAAGCTGCAGGGAAAGACTGTTCCATATTTTGACCAGGGTAAAAATATGGAGTGAAACAAATTTGAATGAACATAATTTGTGCTAAAAAGAACAAGTTAGGGACAGACTTTGCATGACAGAAAGTTGAGAGCCACTGGTTTAGTTAAATGATCATGTAGAGCTGCAGCAACTGGTTGATGAATCAAAAAGTCATTTTTCAGCAAAAAATGTCAAACATTTGCTGCTGGCTGGACAAAAGAAGCAGCTTGAAGACTTTGGGCTCTGGGAAACTGTGATGGGCATTTTTCAAAATGTAATTTTCAGAAGGCCGTGACCTCATTCGTTGTTTTATTCTAACTAGCCACTAGGGAGCACCTTTCTACTGGCCAAAGTGAGGAAAAGCTAGAATTTTACATGACTAAAAAAAGAGGAAACTCGCTGCCTCAAGATTGCAACCTACACAGCATCAGCTCTGCTTGTGGCAAAGGTAACGCTGCTCACGTTACACAACCAGCCGAAGAGAACAAGACCAGATCACATTATACTGACGAAATACTTCTGCACCCATCTCAACACCCATCCTTTCATGCCATTTATGTTCAGTTCATGTAGTTACTCTACTATACTTTCCCTAACTGCCCCATGATTAACTTGAAATTCGAAAGAAGCTCTTGGTTTTACCACCTTGGTTACACAACACACTAGAACAGCTGATGACCTGTCAGCCAGGTGAAATACAGGGTGAAAATTCTTGCGCTGCAGGTGAGAATGAATAACTGTGTAAATGGGGCAAACAGCTGGAAAGGTTCTAAATTCAGCTGTTACAGATGTGCCGCCTCATCTGTGTCACCAGGTGAGTTACTACACTGTAATAGACACTGTGTTTGACCCACAGGGTTATGGGTAACTTAACAGCTTGTCATGTTCTTGAGAGACATTGTGCTCGTGTTTCTGATTAATGGCTTCTTGGAGCAAAAGTGAAAGTGGTTCAGTTTCTTCTTGCATCAAAGCGCTTTTTGCACCGACACACTCGTTCTCCACAGACGTCTCCTTACTTGAGCGACTGGTTCTTGTCCTTGGTCTTGTGCTCCACCGCCATCTTCCCGCTCTGGCCCACGGTGAAGGCGAAGGTGCCCTGGACGTGTTGAGGGATAGCGCAGCTTGTGCATGTGCTTCCTGAAGACCTCGGCCATTTCCGACGCGACCTCCTCGTCGAACGCGATCTTCATCAGCTGCAGGCGGGCAGAGAAACAAGTTAGATCAGAGAAAAGAGCCGCAAGCTAAGAGAAAGTGGGTCTTTGTGATACGAGTTGAGAATCTGAGAGTACCTGGAAGGTGCTGGAGCGGAGCTGGAGCCCCTCCTGGACAAACTGGTCCATGGGTAAAGTGACGGAGATCCTCTTCTCCTTGGTCAGAGAGGCGATGGGGAACGAGCGAGTCACCACCTGCTCACCCACTGACAGGCCAGGCAGAGAGCAGGGTTTAGACGCAGAAACAGAGATAAGCTCAGGCCTTTTTTTTAAAAAATGTACCATCTCTCACCCAGTGGGTCGGTGGGCGTGCCCTTGAAGATGAGCCGGTAGGTGGTGAGGAAGATGGCGCCCTCGGCGGGCAGCAGAGGCGGACCGCCCATCAGCCCCGTGGCCTCCTCGCGACCGTCGGGGATCAGGTGGACTCGCATGGCGTCCATCAGCAGCTCCTCGCCGGGCAATAGTGTCGGCCTCAGCAGCTTGGGCTGCACAGAGACGGGAAGAGAGGAGGAGAGGAAGGAGTGAATAAACTGAGTCAACACGTGAAAAAGAAGGAATTCGAGTGTGATCGAGTTCCTGCACAGTTTAAAGATGTTACACCGTTTCCAGATTTTCTTTCTTAAGATATTTTTTCTTCAACTCAGTGACAGCCAGATTTTGCTGTTAAATTAATCTGGACTCAACTTTTAAAATAAAATATTTCAGTCGATCAGGACAATAAGGCTGCACAACAACACAAAGACATGACGCTGATAAAGTCTCAGGCAGGACTGGATCATTACTTATCTATGAAATTGTAACACGCTGCACTAATTAAATGCGTCACTTACACCTGTAATATACAATAACACATCAGTAACTATGCAGCCCTGCGGTAAATATACAAAACAAGAGCAAACAAACACTCCACTCGTCACAGTCTCATGCTTCCACAACCATGCTGAGGTCACAGGCTGGACGACCTGCACTGTTTGGAGAGATTAAACAGGCTAATGTTGAAATAAATGTCTTAAAGTTGCGTAACACACATGTAGCTGATCTGGAGTTGGTGGGATCTTGGCAGAGGCGATGTCACAAACAAAAAGATAAATACACAAAAACAAATTGTATAATAATATTCATCCGGGCGTGTTTATTTCATATTTCTCAAAAAAGACAAGGGCCGTCGTGTTTTGGAGAGTCCCCGAGGATCCAGAGGCTTGATTACAGGCCTGTGGACGCCGCCGAGCCGCTCTGAATACCAACAGTATGAAATATGACGCCGGCTTTGTCCTCTGGCCTCTTACGTCACTTCCTGTCCTCCGGCGAGGCCTGGACTTCCTAATGAACTTCCACTAGGAAAAGAATTCTACCTCTGCTAACCTGTTTCATAATCTGTTGCACAACACCTAACGCCACACACTCCAGCTGCATTCACACAGCGGAAAAGGGGCGGAGTTTCCTCTGTGCTGAAGCCTCGACAGCTGTAAACTTCACACAATAGATTTTGTTTTCTAGCTCGGCCCGCGGCCTCGTATCCACTCGGACGTGAGCTCGCATGCAACAAAAGAAAACGCTGATGGGACGCAGTGAGGGCGGAGGCAGGAAGGTGACGGAGGAGGAGGAGTTACATGTTCCACTCTCAAGTCTTTGGTGAAAGGACAAAACACAGCCGCCGTCCCTCTCAACACACCGCACGCAAGGCTAACAGCACCCTTCGGACTGAAGGCACTCGGCTCTGCAGGACCTGCAGGACCTGCACGACAAGGGCAAGCAATCACCCAGCATGCACTGCTCAGGCGTGCTGTGAGTCACACGGTTCCGGCTCTGGCGTACCTGCCGTGACACTGTGAGCTGTAGGGATTGGTGGACAGGGGAGTGGGCGGGGCCGGCTGGGGAACCGCGTGGCCTTTGTCCAGCGGGACGTAAAAATAGGAATTGGTTACCTTTTGGATCGGAGGCAGTCTCTTACTCTCCCTGTGGACTGCGTCCAGCGTCTCGATGTGCATCTGAACGATATCTGCGAGGGAAACAGGCAGAAGTGACCGATTTTGTCATTAGGTTTGGTTTGACATCAACAGATCTCAGGGGGTTGTGGCGCCTCCGTACCTGGTATCATGGTGTGCAGAGCCTTTAGGTGCTCGTTGGTCACGCCGCTCTCGTTACACACTTTATCCACAAAGCGGTTGATGAAGCGCACGACAGAGTTGGCCACATCGGAGCTCTCGGCGTCCTCGAAGCCGCTCTCTGTGTCGTAGCTTTCCGCCATGCTGCCCGCGATACTACAAGGCAGGAAAAACTGCTTTCAACATTTATGGTTCCAAAGTTTGAATCTTTAGGGGCTGAGTCACAGTGGATATAAGCTACACACATACGACAATATCTGTATATTGCTCTGGGTTTGTGTACAGTGTGTTCACATCTTGGAATTTTTAGGTTTTTATGGGTTCACACGTAACAACTTGTTTATGGATCTCTAATCATTGAATTCAGTCACCAGACTTCCTCATTATGTGTTCAGTGTTATCAGTATTACAAGCATTTACTGTTTGGTATTTACAGTTAAGTCAGTGCCCTTGGCTGTGACACAATGGCATAACTTCCTCCTTCTGCTTTATTCTCAAGAAATGTCAGCATCTCATATTGTATACGCAACGTCTGAGGCTTGTGTTGAGTCATGTTCTTTCCCAAAATACTACACTGTTAGATACATCTTTGGTCTAACATTTTGTGCAGCAACTTTTCAAATAAAATTGGAGTTTATCTGTTTTTGTTTGCATTGAACAGCTTCCTATCTTTTTCTATTTTGTGTTCGACTTTGAATACTGGATGAAATAATATTCACTTGACAGAGTACAGACAGCAGATCTTAAATGATTTTTCTAGGCAGGAAATATTCTTTAATCTTCACTCACCAGGATTAAAGTTTACTTTACATACATCATAAAACAGGACAGTATTTTGGGCCTGGCCAAAGGTCAATAATAGATTTACAAACTTTAAGTGGAATTGTGTGAATTAGGAAGATATTAACACTGTTTACAAAACTTTTCCGTCCGAGCGAATCGTTCTCAGCAAAACTTCCAATGAATAAACTTGATGAGTTGAAGATGAACGGTTCTTTCTGATGTGATTCATAACTAAACATCAATTTTATATTTATATACAACGTGAACTGTAAGAGATAAAGACAGAGTATTCTTTTTTTTTGTGCTTTTTTTGACATTTTCTTTTAGTTTCCATAAAGGATGTTTGTGCTTGGGTATTCTAATCTGTTGATCGCTTTGTGTAAAGACTTCATTGCATTGATTGATAATTAGTACTTTTTGTGGTTGTTAAGTCAATTAGGACCGTGGGAAGACTAGCAGCCACTTTGTTAAAGTGCTAAAGACTTGTCCTTTACAGGCCAACCTGAATATTTTTCATCTTTGTATTTTTACGTTCCACCCTGACAGCTGTCGGTACCTGTTCGTGACGTAGCTGTTGCTGACGCTCTCCACGTCTCCGAGGCCGGAGCTCCTCAGCAGGCGGTTCTTGCTGGTGTCCAGCGGCAGCAGCAGGTAGCTCATCCTGTTGGCGTAGTGGATGGCCTGGCTGAACACCGTGCTCTCCTCCTTCTGCACGCGCTCCGCCTGCATCTCCTTGCTGAGCGTGGGCCACAGCCGGTTCTGCTCCGACGCCAGATCCAAGGCGCTGATTTCCCTCCCGCCGCCCGACCCGTCCTGCTGCTCCTGACGAGACATCAAAGGTGGCTCGTTAATGATTAATCATCTCGAGATAAAAATGACACTCGGCTCAGCAGGTTGGGAAATTGACTCATTAGCCTACTAGCCCCCCCAAAAGAACTTTTTACAATGTACAGCTCTATCAATCATCATGTCTTTGTTCTTTGTCAGGTGCTCACAGAGTTGTTCTGCTGCTCCCCCTCCTCCGTCTCCAGGTAGAGAGCTCTGATGTGGCTCTGGACGTCGCTGTAGAACATGGACTCCCAGAACTGCATCGTGGTCCACACCATGTGCTCCTGTACGCAGCTGTAGGCGAACTGAGTGATGCCGGCGCCCAGTTTCTGTCGGACAAACACCGGAAGAGACTTTTGTGAGGCAGAAAAGACACTTTAAATTTCTGAGCATACTGGAGAACAACATGAGGGACAAGTGGATTTTTTTGTGATTTAAATGTCCCATATATAAAGCAGGTCTAGGGGCTATATAAATACTGTGAATGTATGAAAACGCTCAGTTATACAGTGATATGTACGCAGCCTGTATGCAGAAACTGTGCCTTTAAAAGTTACATGTAAGAATTGTCGTACTCATAAGGTTGTGATGTCAAAACTGTACAGTAATGTGTTTTTTGAATATATCAAAGCATGTAAACATATTCTAGTAGACACCCAAAATTAAAGTAAGGTAAGTAAATGGGTTCTTATTAAGGCTGAATTTAGCCAATGTGGAGTGATGCTGGTTCTAAACTTACTCTGCAGAAGGCTGTGACCAGTGGAAGGAGCGCCGCTGCGATACCGTGTTCATCTATATGGGAGCAGTCCTGAAATAGAGCAGATGAAGCAATGAATCACGTGACAACTGGAAACCATAAAAATGAACTGTATTCAAAACATAGAATCATTAATCATCATTAATAATTCTTTTTTAGCCATGCTTGCAGTGTGACCTGAAGGATGACAATGTTGGTTGGTCTGCCGCTGAAATATCTCAAGAGCTACCTGATGCATTGCCATTCAATTTAGTCCACATGTTCAATTTGACTAATAACTACTGTATATCTCAAGTTTTTTGGGCTATAATATTGATTATAGTGATATTCCTGTCATCGCAGGCTCACCTGTAGGGTGCAGTTCATCATGCGGACGATGTAGTCGAACTGCTGGTCGTCCAGCACCGCCCGGTTCTGCAGGACGTGCTGATTGAGCTCCTGGGTCAGACAGATCCGGGCTGCCCGACCCTTCAGCGCCCTCAGTACAGCCGGCATTAACTGGAGGGAGAAATCGAAGAGGGTTTTGTTTCTGCTTGTTGGTTTTCAGTGTTGTGTGACAGAATTCACTGAACTCTCCTCATTCGGTCTGCTCGTGCCGAAATCGATCATTCTCACCTTCTTGGCCTCCAGCATCTTGTTCTCGAAGATGTACGTGATGCAGTTCCTGACCACCTCCAGCCTGCGGGCGCTGTTGGCCATCACGTTGCCGTTCCTGTCCACGGTGTCTCCTGTGGAGGCGGGGAGCAGCGATCAGACGCTCATTCATCACTGCAGCACCAAACTCAACCTCATTAAGCGCACACTGTGACACAGGCTGTCTGTTAAAGTTCACTAAAGAAGTTTGGGGTGCAGGTGGACTGGCTGAACTTCAGTCAAGTGTTTACACCGTTCCTTTTCTAGTGTTTCCTGCTTTACATCAATTGATCTAATTTGTAATTAATCCGTTCCAACCATTCTTAAGACCTGATATTTACCACATTGCCAATTTACATAAACACAGTTTCAGCCCCTCAGTCCTCCCCTCAGCTCACCCAGTGGGGGCCCAGACGGCACCATGCTCTTGAGCTCCGCCTTGACCACAGGAGGTGCAGTCTTGAGCTTGGCGGCGGCGTGGTCGATGAAGAGCTGAACCGCGACGTCGTCCAGCCCGGGGAAAGGCTTCTGATTGTGTGCGTTGTTCTGGCTGTTTTCTGACGGTCGTGTGACTTTGTGCATCGCCACAGCGGGGTAAGGATTCTCCTAGAGGAAGGGAAGAGGTAAAGAGGGGACAAAAAGGTGGTGAGAGAAGGAAAATAAAGAAGCAACCGAACAAAGACAAAGCTGTAAGAGAGACATAAGACGTACACTAGGCAAAAAAAGTGAAGGAGCACAGAGTCTCATAAGAGAAACTTAAAAAAGAGGACGTAACAGGGCTGACAGGAAAAACAGCAGAATGCAGCTTGACTAATAGGTATCGTCAATTTCATTAGAGAACGTACATTTTTGAAGAGCTGCTCCGCCAGCTCCTTGACATGGTTCATGACTTTGTGAGGACAGGCCTCCTCTTGACGTATCCGCTCCACATGATTGGCCACCAGCTGTGGACACAGGACAAAGACGCACGCTTACCTTAAATATCAGCATCGTCCTTTCGACTTTAGCAATTACCCAGAGTTTACCAGGACAATTTATCTTTCATAAACATGTGTTACAAAAATCAGCACGTTGAAAAGTGAAGTCAGCTCTACGAGTGTTTAATGAGAAAGAGAATGTACTGAAGGAAACGCACGACGTCTTTTGGTGAGAAACTCTCATTGTAAATTCCACAGGGCCTCCTTTGAAATCTACTTGTTTATTATTTTTGCAGATTGCACTGGATCCCATCGACACGACACAAAAAATAAATATATAAAGATATATTTATTTTCAGATAGTGTCACCAGCCCTCGGCAGCAGAGTCAAAGTCACATGTGGACACTCGTCTTACTATGGTCTCGTTTCATAACATCATGAAGGCCGACTCATTGGTTCTAGGGGGTCCCAGCAGAAATATGAATAAAATCATTTTTCATTATACTTTCATACATAAGTAAAACTATGACAGATTGTATGACTATTCTGGTTTCTATACAGTTTCTGCGATAAAACATTTAAAAGCAAAATTCTTATCAGATGGGGGTCGTGTTCTAATCTGCATCAGTTTAGAAGCTTGATGTGAAAAAGTTTGAGGACCACTGCCCTAAATAACAATACAAATGGAGATTTTGGACACATGTCATCGTCATTTTGAGTCATTCTGACTGTCACTTTTTCATTTACATCATGGGACTGGAGCAGAAATTCAGAAATTGGGCAATAATGTTTGGGGCACAGTTTTGATTTGTGAATGAAAAAAAAAGAGAACACTATCCCAAAACGTTCAGCGGTGCAGCGTGCTAACAGACTCACGTCATCGAACAGGTCGGTGGCTCTGTAAGGAGGCCCTCTCTCTGACACGAAGCCTGCAAACGCCATACCGTCCAACAGCTTCATGAGGAAGTCGTCCTCCGTCAGCGACCTCTGACCCAGGAAGGCAGCCTGTGGAAACACATGTTACACTAATCTGATCCACTTTCAGGAAACTCGGCATGTACAACGATGGCCGCTGCCCTGGGGCGACTCCTTCTCTTTAGAACACACTGGTGATTGGTCAGAGTTGTAATCACGGGCAGCATTGTTCACACACCTTGTGGAAGCGGATCACTGGCTCTGGGTGAATGCGGATGATGTGTAAACACCAGCGATAGCCCTGGAAGAGCCGAGCAAACAGCCACAGGAAGACTGCCCGGATCTCTTTATCCTGAAACACACACGGCAGGCGAGTTAAGGCCAACACACACACACACACACACACGTGCACACACACACAACAACAAAACTGAAGGACTAATGGAATGAGGAACTGTACTGGACACAGAGTCTGGAGAACTTCAATTATCCTGCAGATTTAATCTAGCAACATTTTTTAAAAACTACTCCATCATTGTAAGACATGAGGCCTATCGGAGCAGCAGAGTACACAGGCTTTGGATTCAATCTGACCACTTTAGGCATCATTTTTGGTTGAGGGTATGAGCAATTTGGCTGCACCAACAGCCTACTTTGGTGACATCTTAGAGTGCAGTGATTCATTCAGCTCTCTATCAAAAAGCCTCTCGGGCTTAATGCTGCGCCCAGAATGTGTCACTGTGTTGATTTTACGGGCTACGTTTAGGAAAAGTGCTGTACAAAGTAAAAAAACTTTCTCATTTGGTTAATTTCTCACAAGAAATATAATCAAGAGACTTAAACATTATTAAAAACTCAATGTAATTTGGAGACTTCTCAGAACTCGGAGGTGTTTCTCGTACCTGGATTTTGAGTGCAGAGGGTTGCGTGGAGAGAGGAGGGAAGGCAAGATCAGCGATTTCCAGCTCTGGATCCAAAACCTGCAACAAACATGAAGCCACCATTAATCGCCAGGTTCCTACTACATACCTCCTACAGGCCTGTTCCTGCTGCATCAGTGGAATTCTGGGTAACTGAGTCAAGCCCTGAGACAAACCTTGAACAGTCACTCTTTGGTCAACAGTTAGTAGAAAAGTGGAAACAATTGGAAATGATGCATTTGTTTTTGTGCAGCTTTAAGGAAATAAAATCATTTGAAATAAACTCTTTGTTTTACAGTGTTGAGACACACACCTTGGAAATAGCCCTTGGAATAAGGCCATTTCATGAAAGTTCATCTGGCTAACTGTAAGGAGAGCATAGCAGCTAAGCCCCGCTTCACGTTGCTGCCCAACAATCTCCACCATCATCGTTCCTGTAACCTCCACCCAAAGCTGCTTCTTCCTTTCTCGGGGAAGATATCTGACAATTCAAATTAATAAAAACCTGCTACACAAGCCACCTGATCGGTTTTCCTGCTCTGCAGTTATCTTTCCTTGGGTCTTGTTTCAATGAGGGAGGTCAGTCCTGCCTATGTGAGCTGATCGGGCCGGCTAACACACTTTGGGGTCTGTGTGGGTCGTTAGTTCTCTGACAAGGCCAGAACCGGCTCAACTGAAGCAAAAATCAGTGTGTGTACACACAGCTCTGCTGGCTGAGGACTCAGGCCCATAACCCAGTGAACTTCTCTTTGACTGTTTGATAGCAAAGACCATGATACACAAGAGTCTCCAGGTTATAAGCAATAAAGCCTGAAAGCAACCAGTGACAAAAACACAAAAACATGTGGGATGACACCATAAAAACACTTTAATTTTTTATTAGCTCAGTTTATTTTGAGCCTTGTTATCTTAGGCATTTAGCAGCCGCCCGGTCAGTGGGTCTAGGGTCAGCGTATTGCTCAGGGACACTTTGACACAGATGTTGCTAGGAACGGGATTCTTTCTGGGTATTCTGTAGGACAAAGTTCAATCTGACCACTGTCATCTCTCTTAACGTGAAGCAACACAAACACAAAACAACAACTTTCTTATCAGATCCATGGAACAAAATTACATCAAATGGGTCTCTGGTTGATTTCCTTGCGCTAAGTCACCTTGATTCACACTTTTAATTAGCTTCTGTTTTGTTGCGAGAAACAAAGGACATCGGCACAGATAAAACTGAAGATAATAAAACAATTAAAATAATATAATCAAGATAAAAGAAGCACATCACAAGGGTGTGCAGGAAATGTTACGACTTCGTCTTGTGTGTCTGTGTGTTAGATGAGAGGGCAGAGCGAGTGACTGCAGGAAGAGGTAGAGACAGTAATAATGACTCATACAAGAAAGCAGATTGCCGTCTGAAGGATTCTCAGAACATAAACTATTGATCCAGCATAACAAAAGATGATGCCAGATGGTAAAATGAATTATGACAAAGATGTTGTTTTGCTTCGAGGAATAACATTTTTAAATGTATCCATGCTGAATCTTTCATTGGCTTCCTGTGGATGGAGAGACAAAGCTGAGGGGAACAACTGAAGCCTTTTTTAAATTTATCCACAAGTCAGAATTTCTTTCCCTTTTTTGGGGGGTTAGAAAGAGTGTGTGTGGGGTTGGTTAGATTGCAGAAACCAGGAAGAGCAAACTAAACTTTGAAAGTATCCAACTCACTCAACTCTCTCTCTTTTCGGTCTGATGAATACAAGAATAAACAACACTGTTAAATGCTTCAATTGTATAAACACAAGCAAAATAGCTATCACAAATGTACCTCGATCCGTAAAGATTAACTGGCACAGTAATTATTGTTAACTGCTGTTGGTGCGTGCTTTGTGCTAACTGGGTTAGCCGCTGAACGAGGCTGTTAACGCCACAGCAGCTCAGTTCTTTGGCTCGCTGGCTGTGTGCTTTGTGCTAACTGGGTTAGCCGCTGAACGAGGCTGTTAATGCTACAGCAGCTCAGTTCTTTGGCTCGCTGGCAGTGTGCTTTGTGCTAACTGGGTTAGCCGCTGAACGAGGCTGTTAATGCCACAGCTGCTCAGTTCTTTGGCTCACTGGCTGTGTGCTTTGTGCTAACTGGGTTAGCCGCTGAACGAGGCTGTTAATGCCACAGCTGCTCAGTTCTTTGGCTCGCTGGCTGTGTGCTTTGTGCTAACTGGGTTAGCCACTGAACGAGGCTGTTAATGCAACAGCAGCTCAGTTCTTTGGCTCGCTGGCTGTGTGCTTTGTGCTACTGAGTTAGCTGCTGCTCAACAGGCTCAACAGCTGTGTGCTGTGAGAACAGCACATCGCTGTCATCCCTAACTGTATCCAACCTCATATCTCACTCACATGTAAGAAAACATCTAAGATTATCATAATGTTCTTGTTAGTACTCACTGCTGTCAGGCTGTTATGTTAGTGTTGGGGAAATGTGGCTGCACTCTCTCTGCCATCCTTGTGCCATTAGCTGGCTAATAGCTTATGCAATACATCCGCCTAGACCTGTGGAAGACTCACTTTATGTACAATGAGTGCAGAGTCATTGGGCAGAGTGCCGGCAGACACGTAGGTAAACAGTTGGGATGGGCATTGCAATAAATGATTAAAAAAAGGGCTATTTGACAGTCATCGGGAACAATTCGACTATTATTCAAAGATCGAACCCCGTGTCTTAAAGATTGTGCGACACACATTTTCCAGAGCCTGGTTATAAAAAGGCTTCCTGGTATCGCGTTATTTCCAGATGTTGTTTCTTTTGTCCGAAAAAAAGCTTCTAGAATGACTCGCCAACCCTTGTTAAAAATATAAAATAAAACCTAGTTTTTATCCCCAACATCATAATACCTTAATTTCTTAGACAATTTTGTAAATGATTTGTGTTGAGGCAGCAACTGTAACATAAAATAAAATGTGCAGCTCTTTTATGCAGACCATGCAGAATATCATCCAACTGCAAAGTTTATTGTATCTACTTTACGTGACGTCTGCAGAGGGAGACTGCATCTTCAGCTTCTATTTCGATAACACATTTCTTATATTACAAATATTTCGAATACAGTGAAAGTCCGTGGGAAGAGCATGATAGATTCCCAAAATGTAGTCTCCTCACAAGCATCCAAATACAAACTTGGCATATCTGCGTTGAGAAACATCAGCTCCAGCCTCTACCAAATAAACACATCCTGCCCTCGGTCTCAGTGACAGTACATTTTCAAAACCTCTGCGCAGTCAGCAGAGGGAAAACTATGCTCTGGTTTATGGCAAGACTATGAATATTTTACTAGAAGCTCATCACAGACAATAACTGAATAAAGTTGATCACCGTGTCTTATACGTGACTGCAATCACAACAGTAAACAGACCGTCCAGGATGACTTGGCATCGTAACACACATCAGGAGGATTTTCCCACCACTGACTCGCTGCAATCAAGCCAACTGGATGAATCCACGTCAGAGAGATGGATTAACAATGTTTGTCATTAAATCTTAATTTTAAGATTCAAAATAGGTTGCTCTTTATCGGGCTTGTGAAAAGGCTTATGTGTCATTTCACAAGCCCGATGAAGCGCAACAGTGGTGGAAGAAGTACTCAGATATTTAAATTACATGGAAGTACCAATTCATCCATGTGAAAATACTCTATTACCACTAAAAGTCCTGCATTTAAAATCATATTTGTTTTTGTAAAATCCTGAATGTACTTAGAGAATTTTAAGTAAAAAAAGTACTGGTTCTACAGAAAATACTCTTGACTGCCATATTATTATATATTACATAATATAATGGTCCGTTCTGATGTTGTAACTTGTGATTCCAAAGGATTTCCACCCGCACCAAACCTCAATTTTGGGGAAATTTCTCGAATCCTTGCTTTATATAGAACTGCTGAATCATTTGACCTCTTTGGGTCACAAACAATTCTTGAAATGAAACCGTGTGATTCATTTAAAATGGGGAAATGTCTCGTCGGTGGCGTCTGCAAAGAACAATAGACATCTGAAACATGACGAGGGGCCCCAGCTAAGCACGGCTTACTTATAAGGGCTCACAAGCCAAAACATCTAGGAAGCACTGATTTATCCATAACAATGTCATATATTTTATTAACTTATGAACTTGCACAGGGTCGCCTGCATGTCTGTAGACTACATGCTTGTTTTTCGGTTGCAAGTGTCATAAATCCAAATGACATCCGCTGTTATTCAACGCAATAAAACAATAAAACCTGAAGAAGTTACAGGGAATAAATACTCTTTATGAGCGCTGTGTAATTCAGTAAAATAAACACTTGGGTGGTTTAAACACTGTTGTCAGTAGTAATTTATGACTCAGCAGCACGTGAGCTGTTAGAACAATGCATCGTTTAACCCTAATTCCTCGTTACGTTTCCCACGTGCCAGCAATCACAACAAAGTTCTTGCAACAGTTACATTGTGATTCACATTCCTGAAACTTTCAATAAAATGATTGCTGGGAAGCAGGAAAAACAATTCACTCATTCTGCAGATGTCAGTAAGAGCATAAGGAAGCTGGGAAATAATTTGTTTGCACATGTTGAGAGATAAAACTCATTTCTCAGAAGGAGCTGGCACTGGAGTGCTGGAAGAGGCTGGAGTGCTTAATGCAAGATGGCATTATTTAAAGTGCTTGATATGAACACAATAGTGGAGTGCTGCCATAGCACCTGACAGGACATGCATTACAGTGAGGGTGATGTGGTTATAATTCATCAGAGTTGGCAGCATCATGACACCAAGCGCCAGCTAAAATGAAACTAAACTCCAAAAAACACAAGCAACTTAACCGAAACTTAAACAAATTACAATACAGGGTGAAATGCAACAAAAACAACTCTCTCCTGATTTCAAAAGTACTGAAAAATGAATGGACATAAATTAAAGTAGGGGGACATCGATTAATCATTTAGGTGTCAACTATTAAAGGGGCTCTGTGGATCTTCTGCGTTGTGCTGGAGGAGAGAAACTAACGTCCGGGTTCGTTTATGTTGGTGATTCCATTGTTAGACCAACGTTAGCTAGTGTTGCTCTCTGTTAGCGGAGCGGAGAGAGGCACTGAGATGAGGCACTCGAGAACGTGCGCAACGCCACATCCTATGGACTGTCGCGGAACAACTGACTCGAGGCTTTCACAAAGAAATCCACAGTCCCGCAGCATTAAACAACTTCACTAAACAGTCCACAGGCTTGTATGGACAACCAAGAGAGACAAGGGAGGTCTCGTTTTTCACTAGACGTTACAATCCGCTCGCATCACATAAAGTGATTAATACTTGAAAATTGCAATAAATTGTTAGAGGGACTCCATGTAATAATTTGTCCACAGAAGTTCCACAAAGCCCCTTTAACTTTAATTCCAAACGGTCATCAATCAATATACATGTTGTACGTGGCAGGTGAATGAAATGGACGAGCGGCCTTGGGAGGGTCTAAAATCACCCATTTCACTTCTGGAGAGAGTATTTGTGAGGTTTTTTTGTATTTTATATCTGCTACATTGCACTCAACGTCTCTTGGTGTGTGTTAAAAAATACCAGTGTGGGCTAAAAACAAAAGTAAAACCACCATTTAAATAAAAAAAAAAAAAATAAAAACATTACTTCACCAAGAATAAAAACGAAACTTCAGGAGTCATCCAAAGTCACAGGAGAAAAAACAAACCTTAAAAATGAAACGGACGAGCGGCCTTGGGAGGGTCTAAAGTCAACCGTTTCACGTCTGGAGAGAGTATTTGTGAGGTTTTTTTGTATTTTATATCTGCTACATTGCACTAAACTTCTCTCGGTGTGTGTTAAAAAATACCAGTGTGGGCTAAAGACAAAAGCAAAACCACCATTTAAATAAAAAAATTAAAATAAAAACATTACTTCACCAAGAATAAAAACGAAACTTCAGGAGTCATCCAAAGTATCAGGAGAAAAAACAAACCTTCAAAAGCTTCCTGGCATCTCAGCCCATAAAGCACCAGCGGGGAATTTACTGCTGGGTAGAAACCACCCACTGGATGTTAATGAGATTCCCTCGCCCTCAGTAGTGGTGTGTATCAGGGTGTGATCAGGCTCTTACCATGGACAGAGCCGTCTGGGTCTGCTGAAGGAGCGGCTCAGGCAGGAGGGAGATGTGGACGCACTCGGGGATGGTCACCGTGCCTCCATCCAGGTCGGCGATGATCACGTCCAACTGAAAACATGCACAAACACGCTTTTCATGTCTGAAAGTACAGCAGCAGTAGAAACGAGCTGACTGCAGCAGAGACAGACAGTCGTCTCCATCGACAGCTGCTCATTACAGGAAGCGCAATATCAAACAACCGAACACACAGGACAGGCTGCCCAGACGACCTCTGACCTCTGACCCTGACCACTACTCTCACACTGATAATGGGCGTGTGACTACTGTACCAAACACAGTGCCCCGTTGTGAAGCTACACAATGGCTCCATCAGCATACGTTCAGACATGTCCGACAGGAGCGTTTATTACACTCTCATCAGGCTTTAATAAGACAGCGGCTAATTATTTCCTTCCATCATGACATCTAGGCTGTAATTATTATGTAATTATTGTCATCTATATTGGTACGATCCTTGGCCAGGTTTGTGGAGACTATTGTATTAGAACCTACACAGGTATGCAGGAAGAAAGCAACCAGCTGGCAGTTTATTAAAAGACAGATGAACCATTGCTTATTGGGTCAGCGAGGGTTTACATTAAACATTCTCATAATCAAAACTCCATGTCAGAGTAGCTGAGGGGGTTTTACAGCAGGGGTTCACCCTCTGGTCCTTTTTGGGAGCAGGTTTATTAAACTAAGGAACACCACATTTAACTTTTAACACCAAGGTCGCTTTTCTTAGATCACGTTTCTCTCCCACAGCTGGAAACTGGCAGCAGGTGTTCCTGCCAAGTCTCATCTTCCACGCGGTGCATGCTGGGTTTTTTAATGATACCGGTTTGTTTGTTTATCGTTGATGGAGTGGGCTGTGTCTAGTAGGCATTTTGTCCTCCAGCTGGCTGTGCGGTGCCAATATTTTCTGCTGCTTCAGACGGCATCCTCTGTTGTTTTCTGTTCAAAAGCTTTTTTTTACTTCCTCTTTCAGAAGGCACTGCCAACAAACTCCCATAAAATAAAACAACTACGGTGGCTGGTGAGGGACAAGGTGGGCCTTGGTCGGGAAATTTCAAGATCTAACATTCTTTAAAGAAGCTGTTTTAAAAATGTGTACTGTCGTTGGATCGGTGGTCATCACTTTTACACTTAGTTTACACATACAAACTTAAAGTTAAGGTCACATTTTTCCATTTCCATCTTAAAAGAATATTTATAGGCTCATACGTACATTTTCAAAAGTTACTGGAAGCTCTTCCTGTCCACAGTGGCATTAAAAAAGCTCCCTTCCAACCTTGTTTTTAATGTATATGATTGGGGACTGTGAAGCACAGTCCTTTTTTCTGTGCAGCAAACTCCTTGTCCTCTGCAAAAATGCACTTCAAATCTCCCTGATAATGGGGTACCATGACTGGACCAAAAAGAGGATAACCTCAAGCTTCAGGCTCATGAGAGACAACAAACTCCCTGCGTCATTTTAGCTTTATGTGTAAATATCTGATTGTCTCTGGCATCTTTTGTGTATACAGTACCATCATTCTGTTGTATTCTAGTGACGAGAACTCACCAATTCTTGTGTCTCTGATCGAAAGAAGGAATTGACACCAATGATGAAGGGTGTGGGGGTGCTGAGGACCTCTAATAGTTTCCCTGGCAGGATGGGAACGAAGGTGAAGCTGAAAGGGACAAACACAGGAAGAGATTTAACGCATCTGCTGTTAGAACTTTACCCATAATTTACCTCGATTTATCCATTTAATAGTAGTCAAAAGTGACCTGTCAAAAAAGTGAATACCCAGAGAAAGATCTAAACAGACAGCATGGAGAGACTGAGGACTGGAGTCACACCTGTATTTGAGGGGGAACATGATGGCCAGCAGCCCTCGGCAGGCATCTGTTAGCCTCTGGTAGCTGCTGGACAGGAACAGGATCTTATGTTCCGTCAGGGCGGCACAGAACAGGTACAACACGTTCACTATACCTGAGGGAGGAGAGAGCACAGACGAGGCGTCACACCGAGTCCGAGTCAGGGACCAAACTCATGACCATATCTTCTACCGCAAGAAAATTAAATTAGTTATCGGCTCGAGTAATGATCTAAAAAAAGATCTGCTGTGACCGAACACTAAAACAAGACATTCGGAGGTTTTGCTACAGGTTTCAATTCCTCTGTTAGTGACAGGGCAAGTAACAGGCTTTCTATGCACTTCTGAAAATTCAGAAGATGATACAAAATGTTTTCAATCATTTCTAGATTGTTTTTTTTAAGTATCAGGAACTAAAGTATAGGACTGGATAATCAAACAATAACATATTGCACAGTTGTATCATGTTAAAATCTGACGTATCTTTTACAGTGATGAAATGTAACTCAGTACATTTACTGCAAACTGCAAGCTGCACCCCAGCCAAAGTAGCATGCTTGAAATAATTGTTTCTATTCTGATATGCTGAATATCAGATCCAATAATCAGTTGATCACATAAATCTCAAGGTACTTTTATGTATACTCTACTTTGACTTGTATTTTTGATACTTATAACATTTAATATCAGATACTTTAGGACATTTACTCAAGTGCTATTCATATGGGTGACGTCCACGTGATGTTTTACAGGATATCTTTACTTTAACTCAAGAATGACTTACAAAACTGATCTCATGGGTAAAAATCTTTAGTTATCGAATATATTTGACCAACTTCGACTGTTTCATTTAGCAAAACCATGAGTTACATTCACAAAAAGCGCTATTTGGAAACGGGACAGGTGCAGAATGAACCCCACAGAGTGACGGGCCATACCAAGCTGTCTGAAGAGCTGAGCCACAGTGCTGCCACTGGTAGGAAGCGAGTCATCGATGGGGGTTTGGATGACTTGCCGGTCGCCAGCACCTAACGTTATAGTCCTCTACAGATTGAGAGAGAGAGGGAGAGAAGAGAAAGGATGGAAGAGGGAGGTGAGAAAAACCAAAGAACGAACGCAGCTTCTCAGAAAATCAGGCGGTGACAGCGTGGTTTAATCAGTGTCCACAGAGCAGCGTGAGTCAGCCACAGAGCGATGGAGAATCCCAGAAGCTTAGCAGGTACATCACAAGTAGAACACAAGCCATTCCAGCCGATCGGGACGTGAATGGAGCCGGGCAGGACTCCATGCCAACGACCTTACCGCGAAACAACACCGGCACCACCGTGTCAATGAGCCTTTGTGGGAGAGAGAATTCCCAGCACACATGGCAGGTGGCATGCGCAGGCGGTTTTTCCACTGCGGGCTAATGTGAGCGCGAAGGGAAAGGAGGCTGATCGGGTGAATCTTTATGAGATCATTTGGTTTAGGGCCGTGAAGCATCTCGAGATAAAATCAACATCTGCAACATTTGACACTGTGGACACACTTATCTGATGTGTACAAAGTGTCTTTATTCAAGATGTTTTAACAGAAAAGAAACAGTTGTTCACTGGATATTCAAGATTTTCTGATCACCTCTACACTGTGTCTTACAGATAACCAAATTGAATTTGTAAAACAAAAAGTCTAATGTGCTCCGGACAGAGCCAATAAATATTGATTTATGTGTGGTTTGGATAACAAGCGTATCCGGGAGTGGAAAGAGGTATGATTTAGACTGCAAAGAGATAAATCAATACAGTTACAGCGTTTCAGGCAAGATCACATGACTACTGCTAAGCTAAGCTAAGTTTTTTAAAGTTAAGCCCTCTGTGGCTTTAAAAAACGAACATCCCACTGACCATGTTCATTTGCGCTACACAAATATGGCCAAGTTGAAACTCCAGTTATTTTCTCACATAATCACAATGCTGTGACCTTTAGGGAAAACAGGATGACATGAAGGCACTTGCATCAGCCCCCGGACTGTGATGTAACAGCATCCGAGGTGGATTTAATCTTGCCAGAGGGCCGTAAAGCTTCACAAACCAGTTTGATTCAGCAACTGTGAGCGTTTCAGATGTACCCAGTCGGTAAAGCTTTGTGTGTGTACTGGGTTAGCTGGGAGGGAAAGGTGCAGCATTGTTTTCATGCTCTCTACGGCAGCAGCAGGAGCGTCAGCGACCACAGGCGAGCTGTTAGCGATTCAATGCTGTGACCCGACATCTGATCATCACATGATTTCAATTCGTTGTTTGGTTGTTGAGGTTTGATAATAAAAGGCGGAAATGCAAAATGTTGATTTGCACGGTCAAAGAGAATGCTCAATTCTGATCATCTTAATTTATAACCACGTAGCAATGATGTAGCATCTTCATCGCTGTTCTAAATGATGTGTCATAGGTAGAAGACTACAGGCCTCTTATGCCTGCTGGAGTAGTAAACTACCTACAGAGGTACCAACACAGAGTTAATAGTTTTAATCACTGTGTTCATATATGTGTGTTCATATGTGAACTTACAATTACTGACAAATAAATCAATAAAGACCTAAAATATCCTTATAGCTGTATAAAACTACATTATAGTGTGTTATAAAGCCTTATAAAGGTTTACCTAATAACAGGCACAAGTGTAATTTATATTTTTTGTGCAAAGCAAGAACTCTTAAATCTCAAAATACTCTCTTAAAAAAGTGATACCTTCAGAGGTTTCAAACTTGCTTTCGAGCCCCCTTCACCTGACAAAGAGCCAATTTGGGATTGAAACATACTTTTCTAAAAATCAGAATATGTTTAAACCATAGCTATTCATTTTTGTGTCTGCGCTAACTGTGTCAACATTTCAGCAGGCTTAACTTAACAAACAGGAGAGGCTGTTGCCTTTCAGCCATGGCGGTTCAGTCAGAACAGTTGTGAAGATGCTGCATTAAAGCTGTGTGGTTTTTACAGGAATGCACTCTTTGAACCAGGGGACAAAGAAAATGTCAGGACAATGTCCTTGGCAGGCAGATGTCATCGGTGGGATGGGCCACATTGTACCAGCCAGTTATGAAAAAGAATTCCAGGTTGATGGGACATATCTATCTAAATCTATACTAATAAATAAATGACTTTGTCTTGTTCGTCCTCATTACACTGCAGTAGTTCTACGAATCTATCTTGACTCATGTGTTCACACTGATCTGAAAGTGTTCTTCTGTTGTAGTTTCAATTTCAGATCCTCAACAGAACTGCAGCGGTTATATTTACCAGAATTTAAGGCAGGATGCTCGGTAATTGGAAGCTGAGAGGCTTGTCACAAATGTGCACTTAATATGAAGTAAATGATCAGCTGTGGGTCACATATTGAGTCTGCGTCAAAGCATTTTGATTGGTTCTCCGGCCACAGGAGGTGTGCGTGGATTGGCTGAGAGGAATGGGTGGAAAAGGCAGCTTGAGGAAGCTCAGAGCTGATTGGTGGCGAGGGGAGAATGAAGTCAGGCTGGCGTACCAAACTCTCCTCTCTCTCCTCTTGGCCCGGCTACACAAGCACCCAGCAGAGACACACACGCACACACACACGCACACACACACACACCCCGCAGAATAAGACACAGGTTAGAAACAACAGGAGCGAGGGCACAGTCTGCCCGCACTTGACAACAATATGACAGTAATGGCAGCACGGCAACACAAATAAGCTGCACAAACAATAACGTCGTAAACATGAACTGCAGGATGACGGCTGTGGAAAATAAAAGATGAGCGCAACATTAGACATGAGAGACACGTGCAAAACAAAGTGAGGCGATCGTTTAGCGTTCAGCAGCAGAACAGGCGATTCATCACGTCACTTTAGTCCAAACTTCAAAGAAACACACCTCATATATAACAGGAATATATGCAGTAGTAATAGATGGTATGCAGCTGTCATTGTTGGTCTCACACACACTAGGGCTGCACAATATATGGTTTCAGCATCGACATCGCACAGTACACATGCGCAGTAGTCTCATCGCTGTGTGTGCAGTGTCAGGTGTGGCAAATTAGTTCAGTGTGTTTCTGCAGCATGTAAGCAGAACATTAAAGGGATATTCCGGTGTAAGTTTAATCCATGGTCTAACACACCTTGACACTGAGTAAGACTCCCCCTCAAGAGGTCAAGTTTGCTGACCGCTAGCTTAGCTAGTTTTAGCAACCTCAGAAAAGACTGCATGAAAACAGCTGAAGGATGAAAATGCATGTTTATTACATTATTACTTCCCTTATTTTCCCTGTCAGCTCTCGATAATAAGAACTGAGCATTCCATGGAGTAATAATCATACATTTTCATCCTTGAGCTGCGGAAATCTACTGCACTCGGTAATCGACTCGTCAGGGCTTCCAAACACAGGCAGGCTGCTGGAGGAGCATGGAGAGTTGAGCTGTGTTTTTAATACAAATCCGGCTAAGCTAGCAGATGTTTGATGCTTCGTACTGTGTGCTGGGACTGTACATGTACTGTTGCTGAAGTTTGGTGCTGTTCTGACCATTAATTGTGGCTTTTTGATGGTGGTTTCTAATTGGAGGCGTAAGCGGCAGTGTATTGTTTTCGTGCGGTCTTTTCTGAGGTTGCTAAAACTAGCTAAGCTAGCGGTCAGCTAACTTGACCTCTCGAGGGGGAGTCTTACTCGGTGTCAAGGTGTGTTAGACCATGGATTAAACTTACACCGGAATATCCCTTTAAGATTGTGGCACTTCAATAAATATTGACAATGTTGACATTCAGTGCTCTTTCTGAGACTAAGGGGTTGTGACCATGCTGACTTCTGAATGCATAGACTCTATTGAGCTAATCAAGTTATGTGCTGAAAAGTCCTGTATTTTTTCATATTGCTATATATGGCAGAAAACAAAAAATATTGCAATGTCAGTTTTTCCTCAAGGATGAGCCTCAAAGAGCACAATGTTAAAATGAGGATCTACAGGAAGTTGTTCAATACGCTGCAAGAACTCCTACATCTGCATATTGTTTTGAAATTGCACTTGAATTCCAACTTTAATTTCAAAACTGGGAATATCTGACCACATCTGGTTTATCCAACAACATACGACCCTGTTTCCAATTTACTCAAACTGAAACTGCAGAGATCCCGCTCTCAAATCCCCTTCCAACCTCAAACTCATTGACTCTGAGGGAATTATTGAGGGAATAACTCAAGTTCACGGGCTACGTGAGATGAAACGCGTCATAACTAGCGGAGAGTGGCCGTGACCTACAGCAACTTGTGCAACTTTCAGTTTGAAGTGGGTTTTTTTTCTCAGCTTTGCCTTAAAGTTCTGATTTGTTGCTGCTAAATCAAATACTGACAGCAGCACTTGGCTGGGCGACAGACAGTTTCCAGAAACATGGACCGGAATTCCCTCTGTCAAATGGGTTCATAACAGAGACAGATTAAAACATGTTCCTGTAACAGCTCGATCACTAATGGGTGCTAAGAGGAGCACTTGACTCTCATCCATACTAAATACGAGTCACCCCCCCCCACCACGGGGAATTCGGACACTACCAAACACACACACAGGTGACGGGTCAGGGTCGTGTACAGATTGCAGGATGCTCCTCAAGGGGATGTGACGAGAAAAGATGCATGAAAACTTAGTGTCTTGTCCCTTCTCTCTGTCTCCTAACCACAAGGCCACCCTACTGCTCCGCTGCTGTAAGTCACCATCTGTCACTTCAGGCCATCAGCCTGTAGTTCATTTACATTAGGGTAAAGTACTCAGATAAATGACTGTGTTGTAAGTGTCGTAACATCCTGCAGGTCAAGCTGTCCCAGTCACTCACTTGTAAAATGTGCTTAAGTTATTTCACAAGCTGTACAGCAGTGCACTGAAACTATTCCATCGTTTGAGATAAATGTGGAGTTCTCTCTAAATAAAAAGGCAGCCCAGCACTACAGGGCAGCACCTCAGACCTGTTTTGGTCAGTGACAACATACCCCATTGCTAGAGCATGTAACACAGCTCTTAGTTACTGTTGCTATGCCTTTCAAGCTTTTCGTTAAAGGGATATTCCGATGTTAGTTTAATCCATGGTCTAACACACCTTGACACCGAGTAAGACTCCCCCTCGAGAGGTCAAGTTAGCTGACCGCTAGCTTAGCTAGTTTTAGCAACCTCAGAAAAGACCGCACGATAACAATACACTGCAGCTTATGTCTCCAACTAGAAACCGCCATCAAAAAGCCACAAATAATGGTGAGAACAGCACCAAACTTCAGCAACAGTACATGTACAGTCCCAGCACACAGTACGAAGCATCAAACATCTGCTAGCTTTGCCGGATTTGTATTGAAAACACAGCTCAACTCACCCTCTCCTCCAGCAGCCTGCCTGTGTCGGGGAGCCCCGACGAGACGATTACCGAGTGCAGTAGATTTCCTCAGCTGAAGGATGAAAATGTCTGATTATTACTCCATGGAATGCTCAGTTCTTATTATCAAGAGCTGACAGGGAAAATAATGGAAGTAATGGAGTAATAATCATACATTTTCACCCTTGAGCTGCGGAAATCTACTGCACTCGGTAATCGATTCATCGGGGCTTCAAGACACAGGCAGGTTGCTGGAGGAGCGCTGTGAGTTGTGCTGTGTTTTCAATACAAATCCGGCTAACCTAGCAGATGTTTGATGCTTCGTACTGTGTGCTGGGACTGTACATGTACTGTTGCTGAAGTTTGGTGCTGTTCTCACCATTATTTGTGGCTTTTTGATGGCGGTTTCTAGTTGGAGACATAAGCTGCAGTGTATTGTTATCGTGCAGTCTTTTCTGAGGTTGCTAAAACTAGCTAAGCTAGCGGTCAGCAAACTTGACCTCTCGAGGGGGAGTCTTACTCGGTGTCAAGGTGTGTTAGACCATGGATTAAACTTACACCGGAATATCCCTTTAACTGTACAAATGCAGTCTAGAATTGAAATATTTCACGTTAAAAGAAAAAGGACTTGTAGGATGAGGAATAACCAATAGCCCCTTTAACACAGCCTGAATGTTTTGCTGTTTTGCTGTTATTCGGCCTTCCCATTCTGTAAAAAAAAAAGGTGCAAAGACGGAATGAGAGCACATTATTGTCCTGCCTCTGAGCCGGCAGTGGAGTAAAATCAAATCAATGTCCGTGTTAAAAGATTGAGCAGGCGAGCCATGTTGATACAATCTCATAACTATGACTTTTATTGCCATGTAATGCCAGTGTTATTGTTCAGAAAGCACTGCCCAGTACTTACATTATACATCACAATAGGCCATTATTTTAACATTTTAAGTAACGTGCAACTTGTTTTGATCTAAATCTCGGTGGCTGATCATGCAACAATAAAAGTATTACAGATACTTTGACCTGTATAATTAGGTAATGCTAACTATTTCACCAACACACACTGACAAATACATAAAATACCCGTCCTGTGTGACAGTGTTGCCATGACAATATGTCTAATGGCAGGGATGATCTCAGTGTCACGTTGCCGGAGTCGTTCTGTTGTGTGTGTGTTTGAACAGAGGCTGACTTTAAGAGACACACTCTGTGTGTAATGATAGACATTTAGTGCGGCTGATAGAAGAGTCCTGTGTGATTTCACAGTTCTAGGAATGTGTGTAAGTGTGTGTTGCTCTGAACCAAATGGCCTGTCTTCCTCTTGAGTCGGAGGAACAGGACTGTTTGTGCTTGGCTGGGTGGCAGCGGCACAAACTCATTTGTAAGAGCCTCAAGGATCTCTGTGCGTTACTGTACATGGGTGTTTGTTAGAGTGAGCCAAACAGTGTGTGTAAAAGTCTTAATTTTACAGTGTGTTCTGGGTATTATTCAGCTCTATAATGAAACCATTGGTACCATTTCAGTCAGAATCCATCAGTATGATAGAGGATGATAAAGGACTAAGCTTTAAGTTTGGCATGTTTGTGTTTTCAGATGTGTGTTAGTGTGTGAGGAGAGCTAAGCATTAGCCTCTGCTGTTTGGGTCTACATGTGTGTTAATGCTGATTAGATCTGATTCTCTCATTCAGACGCTGTGCTGCCCGGTAGGAGGCCATCTGCCGTCCCATATGGTCACTAAGCAACTGAACTACGACCTGCGCAGCGACGGCTTTGAATGTGTTTGTGTGGCCGCTTGAGAAACTGAGGAAACAAATAATCAATGTCCAAAATGCTTAACGGCTGCAACAAATAAAGTTGATGACAAACGTGACAGAAGAAAAAAACCAAAGGAAATGTTTGAAATGATTAACATGATCCTGTCTGATCACAAAACACACAAAAAAGCTGATCAAAAGGAGCTCAAGCACCATCAATCACACATGATTCCAAATGAGTGCAAGAAAGAACACATTCCTTACAGAAAAGAAAACAACTTCAGTCTGTTTGATTAACAGAATCAATAACATCGAGCTGGTTGTTGATTGGTGAAGCTTGCAGAACGGTAAAGTTACCTGGAGACAGGCCAGGAGCCAGTCACAGGCCTGCGGAACCCTTTCTAAACTACAAACTGGGGACTCATTTATCTGTAACACAGAGGAACCAGTGTACAGTAGAGTGCACAAAAATGACACACATGGGTTATAACATCTGGAAGCCACAGCGAGGGGTTCAGCTGATGTGCATTTAGAGAAAACAGACACTTCCTACCGTACAGTATGTGCACCATGTGCACGAGTACGTGTAATAACATTGAAATTACACCTATTTACTTTACACGCACAAAAATGATTAAAAAAAACAGAAAAAAGTCATTTTTTTCTTGAGGTGAGATAAAGAAAACATGGTTCTTACAAAATATTAGAAATAATGAGTGAAATAGTAACAAAAAACAACATAAATCCATAAAATGTAATGAGAAATAAACTGTTGAAATTAACTGGAAATCACACACATGTTTTATTTGTTCATCTGACGATAAATTAAAGCACTGTGGTTCTCGTCCATGGCCAACTCTGCTTGCAAATTGTAATGATCCGGTCTACATCTGTTAAGTGCCGCTGATCATCCACAAAGAGGGCTATGTTTCGCAAAGCTTTGGAATGATTGTCTCCCAGTAAGCCCATAACAATACAAATTAACTGAAATGATGTTCAAAGATCAACACGAAAGTGTGTTTACATGAGCTTAGCCCCCACCCCCGCCCCCCAGGGACAGAGATCTGCTGTAAAACCAGCTCTGTGAAGAAGATTAGTGGCATTTAGAACCTCATGACTCTCTGTAGATAGTAATCCATAAATTATTCAATTATGCATGCATGAAGAAATGTACAGTCACGTTATGGGCCCTTCTGCATGTGCATATTCCAATTTACACGCATACATACAGTATACGAATTAAACAAGGTCAGAACCGCTCCAACAACATTTCTCTGTTGCACCAGGCTAACATGGATGCGTGTTTAGCAACGCCAGCAGTCAGAGCTAGATGTGCTTTACATGCAGGCTCTCCACTGCTACACCTCCCTACACTGCTTACTGCCTGAATAAGCGACACTGCTAAACAAGGTGTGGGGTAACCACCCAGCAAAGCCAAAGAGCTGGAGCATAAGAGGCAAGACAGAAGAATGGTGTCACAGTTTATCTTCGCTCCTGTTCATCTGCTCAGCTTTAGTCTATGTGACATCACATCGTGATCTTTGACTTCTGCCTTTGGAGGGCAGTTTGTGTCGTTTGTGCAGGTGTCTGTGTGGGAAAGAGGTGATCGGTCAGCAGTTACCTGGGACCCTCCAGCAATGGGGATGACGCAAGAGAGGAGATTTCCAATAACTGTTTCCAAAGGGACAGGCAGGCCGTCTACATGGACGGTGTAGATCAGACCTAGACAGTTCTGTTTAATCGAGAGGGAGGGACACAGAGGTCAAAGGTCAACAGGCTACAGTGCCAGACAGAGAGAGTATTAACACATTATCTTTGGGTAATAGTTTTAATCAGCATGCTATTTCTGTTATCAAAATGTTGCAACATTCATCTTAGTAGAACAATATTTACCTTTCAGAAACAAACAATAATGCGTTTGATTAATATCGTGTTAAAAAAATCTATTGATGCAGAAAAGGAAGTGAGTTCTGAACTGTGGTGTGTGTCGTACCCTGAACACCTCGGTGTAGTCCAGTCGGGACACCAGCACCAGGCTCTTGGGGGCGAAGACCTGAGCTGATTGGACGACGGCAGGCTCCTCATCCACCTCATCCGCCTCGCTGGTCTTGGCCTTCTGCAGCTGAACACAGAGAAGAGGAGATATAACTGCAGTCACATCAGACAGATGACAAACACTCCAAACTATAGACGTTAACGCCTGTATTAACGTGATGTAGTGAACACAAGCCCCAAAAAGTTACTCCTCCTTCCTACCACCCACATGAATTGCACAAACAGCATCTTCATATGGCTCCTAAAAGCTTTTAAAACACATTTACTGCACAGAATACGATGTATTGTGCTCAGGTAAAGACCATTTTCTAAATATGTGTGTCTCTGATGATGTTTTTCTTCAGTTTAAAAGTAATTTCTTAGATGTCACATGACCATAGCCACACAGCGTAGCACCGGTCCTGCGGCGCAGCGGTGGTTCGCCAATTCTCTGCCGTTGGTTGTTCACACAGAGCGAAGCAGCGCCGGCGGAAAGACAAACCGCTGTGTAATTCACACAGAAAACCGGCGCTGCGACTCCTAAAGAGGCGTGGCGGTACACGTCATGATGATGTGTGTTTCCCCCGGTGTCTACCTGTCAGTCTAAACATGTACCCGCAGACGGTTTATAATCATATGGATGCTGTTATAATGTGTAGTGATTGAGATCCTGACCCACCAAACATCCTGGAAAGTGACAAAGTTAGGTTTTTTCGCTCTAAATTACACAATTACATAATCGCCATCAGTAAACAGGACGCTGTCTGACTCTGTCACTCACGGGGAGGGAGGCTGTTTTCTGGGGGAAAGTTCACTGAAGTCTCGGTCTGGAGGGCTGACTGTCACGGACACACAAACACTTGGTGATTTAAATTTTTTTGTCGGTGACAGACGCTGTTTTTTGGGCAGAAATGTGACGAAGAGTCGGTAGGACAGGCTGGAGGACAGACAGGAAGACAGACACTTCTCCAGGTATAACTGCAGTATTTTTTTCCTCATATAATTTGCCAAAGAGGCGTGTCAGCGCTGGAGCGAGATTTCACCCCTCGCCGCCTCCGAGAGATTCACACAGAGGAGGAGGCGGAGAATTGGCGCAGGATCCATTCAAACGGCAGTGTGAAGTGGGCTCAACAATCAAGACATAGAACAGGTGACATCCGTCTCACCTGTGAGTTGTCCAGGCCCTCCCAGAAGGTAAAGCAGGCACAGGAGTGACGCTCTGAGTTGATGTCAGTCAAAACCGCTACAAAGAAGGAGGCGGGCTGCTGCTCAGGATACAGCTGCCAACCGCTGGGCTGACAGAACTAGAGGGGAGGTGGGAGAAGTGAAGGAGGTGAAAGGTGACGGGAAATTTAGGGGACATGGGTTGATGGGAAAGAAGGGAATAAAAAAAAAAAGAACAGAAAGATTAGTGTATGTACCAACCTGGGTGACATATCAGACAGCAATAAGTCACATGTTCTTTCAGCACCTCAGGGTGATTCATCCCGGGCAGGGCTATCATTAATGCGACAAAACAGGTTCTGAAAACTTTCCGCCTGCTTTTATAGTGTGACGACGCCACCGAAGTTTTGACTGAGCCATGTGAAAAAAGGTGGAAGCATATTCCGCTCTCATTTCCAATCAGAATGTAGTTACATTAAAGTCGTTACAGTACGTCTTATTTATTTGCAAAACATGAAATGTTGACGGCGTAATCAATGCTGTGGAAGTGTCACTGTGGTGAGCAAACAACAGTAAGTCAATATTAACAGCATGCAGCATGCCCCCAAAAATGTGTGAGAGAGAATGAGTGTCGGTCGGGCTCTACCTGTGATGCAACCTGTGAACGCTCATCAGAGCCAGTCTGACTCGCAGCTTTGGTACAAGTCTGCCACTGGATGCTACGTTGCTACGGAAAATACCAGCAATAATCTCCACGCTAGCAGCCTACATGCTTTAATTGGAAAGTTACCCTAACCCTAACCTGGTTTCTAATGACACAATCATAAACAAACTGGCAGCTTGAGTCCCCCAACCCAACACACAAACAAGTGAAACAAACAAGCCCGGGCGTGTTTCTCCTATACCAGAAGGATAAACGGTGCAGTCTGATCTTTCTCCTGCACACACCTGCACAGAAAGGTCAAAGATCTGGCTGCACAGTTAATCATGGCTATGCAAGACTACAACAGGCCTGACTTGCATCAATATCAGAGATGGGGCTCTGTGCAGAGACATTTACATATTAATTAGGATATAGGATTAGGATTAAGCTACAAGACAAAAAGTGCATGTCTTATTGTCGACACTTTCAGTTTCACTGTAAAGGCCAACCACTGCCATGACGTTATTCTATATTTATTTGTGCAGCACTTGCTGGAAGTGTCAAAGTATAATAAGTCACCTCCTCAGTCCTGCTCAGTTTCTGAACACACAGTCGCTTTTCTTGAGCACAAATAAATGCGATAGACAGCACTCACAATAAATCCTAGATCTCCTTAAAATCCATTCTCCATGACATAGCATTTATTTTGAATTCTTCCGAGCAAAAATACTTTTGATTACATATTTATATATTCTTTAACACATCGGTATAAAGCCCAACAGTTGGCCCTTGACTCAATGTCAATTGCACGTCACTAAACTGTTGGACAGAACAAGCAACATACTGATTACTTTGCTACTTTTAGATCCTTAAAAGTAATATGGCAAGAACAAAGGTTTGCCTCATGGTGGTACTGAGGTCGATGAGTCATTATCAAGAGAAAGAAGAGATGACATAGTACTCTGGAAATACCTCTGTCAGATAAAATTTTCCACCCCGTCAGTCACAGCTCAGGTTTTATCAGACCATTGGGGTTAAATTGGTTCATAATGGTTCGCAAGCTCACTTGCGGGTGTAAGAAAAATATGCTTAGCTTTTATATATAAATAACCTGAATCGCTGACAATCCACACGACCCTGTTTGTTTAAAGGCACAAAAAGTACAATAGTTAGAGCCCAACCGATTTTTTTGATCGATGCCAATACTGATATTAGGGGAAAAAAATTCCGATATCAATATATCGGCCGATATACACACATTTTTTGCAGTGATACCTCAAATGTGGTAATCAAACACATGTGAGTAAAATGTGTAATGGAGGCAGGATATCTAAAAGTTTATAGTAAAGTTCAATTTTAGTTTAATAATCATAAATTCCTGCAAGCATCTTTTTCTGCATTATAACCTCTAAAATAACAATTTTCATATCAGTGCATATCGGACAACATAGGCTGATACCAGTATATCTGTGATCTGCCCTATTTCTGCTCAAACCCTCCAACAGGCTCACTTATCCATAACTGATACTCTAACATTTAGCAATTACCATAAAATTACCTCTCATCCAATTCAGAGCGAGACGAATACATCAAACCATAGATGTCTTGCTCTAACCATTGAGCTGCCCAGGGAATTGGACCCCTAACCCTGAATGGGATAAGAGTCCGTCGCCACTGAGCCACACTGGAACATGTCTGTAAGTGTTGACTTACCAGCTCTATGCCTTGTGGGAACGGGCTGTCCTCCCAGTCTTTCTCAGGAAACCGCTGGAGAATGCGACCTTGACCTTCCCCCTCCACTGCAGAGACACACAGGGACAAACAGAGGTCACTGCATGTAGTTCACATTGTTTGTTGTCTTGTTTGTTTCCTTAAATAAGCTTTTTCTTAACAATATCAACGTGCTGTTGTTTTTTATGTCTTCTTTGCATGTTTTATCATGTGTATGTTGGCATACAAATAAATCGAGACTTGTCTGTAGTCGCGGACACGGCACATGGTATCCATTACCACTGTGAGCTGATTGAATTTTGAACACATGCTAAGTGTACTGAGATAACAAATCTGGGTATTACAGTAATTACACAGTGAGGGGAAAGTTTGTTTTGTTTGCCACTAACTCCACTGTTCTGATGGGACCACAAAGAACGTCTTAATCTCTGACTTGAAAGTGTCTTTTGACTAACGTAGGCGATCCAGAGCTGGTATAGTGCTACAACATCCGAAGCTTTCATCAACTTGAGCACCGTCATTGCCAAGTTACTTAGTAATCAATTTAGGGCTGCGATTAATTATTACTTTCCTCATGAGTAATCCTTAGATGAATATTATTACCAATTGTCAAGAAATGGTGAGAAATGTTGAACAGTGTTTCCCAAAGCCCAAGATGACGTTCTCAATTGTCTTGTTTTGGCCACAACCCAAAGATATTCAGTTTGCTTTCATAGAGGAGGAAAGAAACCACAAAATTTACCCACATTTGATAAAAAGTATCAAATGTCACTTGAAAAATAAGGACAAACCGAAACTAAATGGGTGGAACCATGGATACTTCAACAACAGCCTTAGGGCGTTTCCCCTTTCTCTTTCAGTTTCTCTTCTTGTGCACCAACTCACATAACTGAGCAGCAAAATTCAACCAAGTGATTTATCTCCGTGATGGCCCGCGCCACTGATTTTACACACTCAATTGAGCAAAATGACGCGGACAAGGGCCAACTAGTGTCAACGGTGCAGGACACATCGCAACAACTAGCGCAACAAAAACCCACTGACGACTCTGACATTGACCGACGACTGACTGTCAGCCTGGTGTGTCAGGGCCCTAAGGGCAAAGACTGAATGTGTCTATCCATGTATTGGAGAAAAACCTGCTTTTTCTTTACTATGAACAGACATTAACACCTACAGCAAGAACCTGCTTTGGATCTGAATGCACCTTTAACAAAGCTAGGGTAGCTGTCTCCCCATTCTTGCAGTCTTTGTGCTAAGCTAGGCTACTTGCTACCCAAGTTACAACTACAATTTTAACCAATGTGGTGTTTTCCTAACATTTACAGTGTTTGTAGTGCTGATGTGATCATTTAAGCAGGAGAAAACTATTCAGATTAAGTATGAGACACATCTATTAGTTACAGCTCTTCATATGTGTGTAACGTAGTAAATGTAATATGAGTTCAAAATGCTTATTTGCTGCTGGTTACTGAGGCCGTTCCCACTGTTGGCCGGGGCCTGGCTCATCACGGCAGCACAATGACACAGCGCAGACAGACTTATGTAACCACCACAAGCCCGTCTTTCAGCTGAGCTCCATCTGAAGCCCTGCACCCTGCTTAATGGCAGCATTCATCGGCACAGAGAATACACTTATCCACCCGACACAAAGAATGTAAATCTAGCAGAAAACTGCACAACAAAAATGACTATCCCATGCTACATAAAGGGGAGGTTTTTCGCCAGCATTTAGACCGAACCTGAGGAGTCTGGACTGAATGCTGCCTCAGAGAAAACAAGAGAGCCTGTGGGCCTTTACCAAGGGAACTAAAACAGAAGCACAGACACACAGAGACAATACACAAACAGAAAGTAGGCCAGCTCCCAAAACACACAGGGAAATGCTGAAGCCATTCCCTCTCGCTCGCAAACCAGGGACATGTGGACACTTGGGGGAGTGGTGCTCTGGAGTCCGGTAATCAAAGACAGGAGGTTAATTTATTTTTTGTTTAGAGATGACTGGCCTTGACCTGCTCTAAAGTGTTTCTGGCATCGACTTAAATCACTTGAACCTGGAGAAGGAAGCACCGAGTGTTCAGTAGCTTGTTTTTCCAAAACAGACAAAGTTTATCATTCCAAAAGCCTGTGTTAATAAAGTGGGTATCACAGATTGGGATGGAAATTGATAAGATTTAAGTTTAGATTTCAGTAAGGCTGGGCAGTATATTGATATTATATCATTATCTTAGATATAGGATATCATTATAATGTGATTTCCTTTTCCTGGTTTTAAAGGCTGCATTAAAGTAAAGTCATGTCATTTCCTCTGATCTTACCGGGCTGTTCCTTGCCTACTTTCCTTTGCACACTCATTATATCCTAAATACTGATGATTATTCATCACAAATCTCATTTGAATTGATTCCTGATCCATTTACTGAGTGCATAAAGTAGGCTTCCACAGGTTTGCCGTCTCTCTCTGAAAAACAATAGCAACGGTCTATCATCATCAAAAATGGATGATATGAGATAATATTTCTACAGCAATCATTTTCATTTAGACTTTCTTTGTTGAAGACAAAACCTGCTCATCCTGTCTGCTTAGCATTAAAACATAGGTTATTTCCCCTCAGTTACAGATGTGATGAGTGTCAAATACATGGCATTCTTGGAATTAAGGCCTATGCTGTGTACGAAAATGTTTTAGCATATTGCTGGTGTTTCCACCCTGACTTGAAATGATCATTTTACGACGAGCACTGCGTTCATCTTTCTTCATGAAATCACACCATGGACCATTTCTTCCTCTCCGCCGTGACTCCTTCTCGTTGCAAGTTTCCAACAGCACAGACGCATGAGATTGATGCCACTTGTTTTGAGACGCACAACTGTCAGAAAAACATACGAGCATTAATAAAACTACTTGATAAGCTAAGAGGCATATGATTCTGATGGATCAACTATTTGGAACCAGTTCCAGTTCTTGATTCCATCCATAATCACAGGACCGGAATGCCGTGTAGACAAACAACATCCTTCTATGGGCTCAAGATGGACCTTCAACCTCACACAATCGTCACATGGTTTCTGTCTGTGAGACGATGCACATACCACAACTGTGTGTGTACAATCGTAGAGTTATATGCACTGCAAACAAGAGCACACACGTGCTAATTTTACGACAGTAAGGTCTACATAACAACAAACTATATTTAGATCACTTTACGTAACGGCTACTAAAGAGCCTAAAAGACTGTCAGGTGAGAATCATTACGAAGGTGAAGATATTTCACAGTCTACTGAGAGACTCTGTTGTGACACATGAGAGCATGTGACTTTGCCAGCCCTCCATGGAACACTGTGATGAGTCACCTAGTGTAGAATACCAGAGCAGATGCATGCTGGGACTTGATGTTACCTGGGAACTACCTACTACTTTTATAAGCAGCGGACATGTCGCATGCTGCAGCCTCGCGTTATGTTCTGTAACAATTTGTTGTCAAAGATGGCGACATGTAGGTGTGCCAGAAACACACACACATTGAGAAAAAAAACACACATACAGTGAAGGCAGGCCGTCCTGCAGCTAAGGGAGGGGTGTATGAATGAGTCCGAAAGATTAGAGCATTGGGAGTGACAGGCAGGCCTTACAACCACACACACCAGACACACAAACTTACGCTGTACTCATTGCAACTATAAAAAAAACCCTCAACACAAACTCAACCCAGTTCACTCTTTGCACTGGGCGGGTTCATGGACAGGTACTGTCTGCACGATACAAGAAATGTCTCCTTGTCACAAATTAAATTACGTAATTTAACCTAATCCAATGATGTCAAGAATATGTGCATGTATGCAAAAAGGAATCCAGAGAATGTAAACAAGACATAAAGGCTTCCAATTGACTTTACAAAACCAGTAATTACACAGAGAAATGAAAAGGCAGCGAGCGAAACAGTGGCTGTGCCATGGTGAAAACTAATTACAACAACTTCATATTCCAGCTACTACACAACTTTCAAAATGTTTGAGTTACACCAAAGGAAATTACAGAAAACGACAAAGATGTTTGCATTTGCACATCATGCTGGTAAAACCACAGTGTTTCTTTTTATGACAATACCGAGTTGCTCAACTTGCTGTTTCAGTGAATGTTCCGAAATACACTGCAGCCAGAGTCCCGACTGTAGTCTTTTCTGACCTGACCTGACAAAGAACAGCTATTTTCTGCTATGTTATTTGTGCTTTAGAGATGATCTGGGTTAGTCACAGAGCCATAAGCAGTTATAGCAAAGGGACAGTCTCACCAGCAAAATGCAAACACTGGAACCATTTATCTTTTAGCAAAGATGCAACAACTTCTCTTGGGTTGTAAATGATCGATAGTTTGACAAATGGTACCATTTGTACCATTAACTCTTACCGCAGTCACAGTCATGGGGGAAATGTTGGGTCTCTGTAAATACATTAATCAAGGTGTATGGTCTAGGCCCGCTCAGTTTGGAAGGTGTCATGAGGTGACTTTTGTTGTGAATTGGCTCTATACAAATAAACATTGATTGATTGATTGATTGATTGACTGAATGAGATTGTTAACAAGCTACTCAACAAACTTCATCTACCATTAATTAATTGCTAAGGAACATGTTTGAAGACAGTCAACAAAGTCATGATTTTACATGCCAGTTCTTCTTTACAATAGATGGTTCTTGGTCTGTTGGGTTTAAGTCACAACAGAAGGACATAGCTGTTATAAAACAACCATTTAAAATGGATTCACTTTGTTATCCAAAATTATGTGCAAACACTCAGCAGGGCTATCCTGGAGCTAGTAAATTGCCAAGTCGGGCTGACAAATGCTGACAAAGCAAATCACTTGGCTGATCAGAGAGGTGGTAAAACAAAAAGACAGTCAAATATCGTTCTTTCCAGAGATGGAGATGGATGTGTCTGAGCCATGAGCCATCCTGCTTCCTTCTAATCTCTCTTGAGTTGCACATGTGCAGTACCAATCAGGCATTCCAGAGAAAACTGCAGCATGGTTAAGACCTTAATGAGCTGAAGTGCAAGTGAAAATTTAAATAATCCTGGAAACAGGAGTTCACTTGGGTGGTGTTAGAAAGATGTGACTCCAACTATACATTGCACAGCTTGCCAGGAGTTCGGAGAGCAAGGCGGATAAACAATTAACTTTAGTCTTTGTTGTTATTCAGTTACCGCAAATAAATACAATAATTTGTAAAGGGGCAAGAAAAAATCATACATATTAACATATTTCATAGTATCAGGCAATATGCTGTTATAGACTTCTGGTAACACCGAGCCTCAGACAGTCAGTGATCTAATGTGGTCTGCTATTAGCAGAGCACATGTGGACTTGCTGGGCTTGCCAGCAGTGTCGACAGACAGCAGTCTGAGAATATTCCTAATGCAATTTCAGAGCACAATGTCGGCCTTGGACTAGCTCATGAAACTGAAATAAAATTACAAGTCTGTAACCTCTCATTTAGGGCCTTTTCTTGGCTAATCCACAGGGCAACAAAAAAATGAAAGCAACCTCTACAGTTGGCACTTTTCAGCTGAGAGCAGCGGCAGCAGGCACGAGAGTGTAGGCCAAGGAGGAAACATGGGAAACTGCCATGGACTCCCAACTAACGACATTAAATGTAAATGTTTGCTTTGAACAGGTGGGTATTTCTGCTTTGGGGTTAATTTGTCCAGGACGTACGAAACACTGGCTTGCATAATGTTTCATATCTGTCTGGTTAGGCTAGTTGAGATAAAATCTGATTTAGCGATATATATGGACAGCTACCACACAGTCGAAAAAAACAGTCGAACAGATTGACTGTAGTGAATAAAAGGTGGTTACTGTGAGCACAGAGGTAAATCTGAGCTGCAGTTTTTGTGGTTTTGTGAAAATGAACTACTCTTCAGCTCTGACAGACACAAAATAAGGTTAGTTTCATTCTAACACGCAGTCTCATATTCTCTGTGCCAAAACGACCATTACATTGTTACTATTCACTTGTTCCTTGTCCACTAATACACAAACTGAACATGACAGCCCGAGTTACGACAACTGCGTTACTAGCACACAAACACATGATGGAATATCATCTATGAATGATGAGCGAGACAAAAGTTTTATTGTCTTCACAGGCCCTAACTCACACTGCTTCCTCAGCGGTACAGCTCAATGCTTTGTCACCCATACAGATCATTCAGTAGTTGAGCTGATCAGGGATCAGATAAACAAACAGCAAGTCCATGTGTCTTGTATTTGATTGTGCATGTAGACAGAGCTGGAGTCGCTCGTTGTAGCTGAATGAGACGGAGAACAATGGCTCATTAAAGTGTGATTTTGGTGTAGCCACAGAGAACGAATTACGAGGCAGGGTCTGCACATTCCGTGGTGATCAAAGCCAAGACGTTATGTGGTCATTCTTACATGCTGGTTTTGATTTTGAAACATACCCATACCTTTACTCAAAGATAATGAAGTGATACAGCAGGTGTGAGATAACACTTTACAAAGGGTTATAACCTGTAAACATTTATACGGTACACTGGTGCTACACACAAACTAAAAAAGCAGTACCACAAAAGCTCAACCACTCAGGACTGTCACTCTTTTCGGGATTCATTACTGTAGCTGGAATGTGTCTTTGGCCGTTCAGACTGCTTGGATCCAGCTACCCGTTATTAAATCTAATTTTTTCCAGCTCCTGCAGAAATACTATTGCGTGTCACTGGACTGATCCGCTGTTTGTTGGCAGAGCGGCGAGCTAGCAAACACAGCAGGGTCTGCACCGAACCCTATTACGACTGCACAAACACTCGGTAACTTCAAGGAGCAAGCTCTGTGTTTGAGAAAGGAGAAGTAATCAAACTCCTGTAGAAGCAATGAAGTCGTTCTGTGGTTAGTATCTGTAACAAGTGAAACTGCTGTCTGTCATTTAATTTTATATGTAAAAAAATATGTTTTATATGTACATTTATGGCCTATAAATTTGACAGTTTCTTTGAGTTTGTTCATGCAAAGCAAGAGCTCAACTTGACTTACAACAGTTACATCAGTTCTTTCTGCTGACAGTGCACGAATCTGATGTTCTATGGAGTCTAATCATTCATGATAAAACCTGTAGGCTGACTGGAATATGAAATCAATTGTGAATTTTGTGACAGGGTGACAGTTCTATATCTGGTACAGCGTGAGATTGTAAGAAACACACCCATGTGAGTATTGGCGGAAAGACAAAGGTGGCGTTGTGTGAAACCGCGATTAATGGTTAACTGATGATAATAAAATGAAAAAAAAAATGATGAAAATGTTTAAACAAATACTTGTAATTGTGTGGAATTGATTTTGCAACATTACAATCAAAGAGATAAGGCAGGATTACACAATTTCTCAACAGTATGCACAAGAATGGAAGTCCCAGGTCAGCTGTGATGGGAAATCCTTCAGCTATCTGTTTGAGAAAATGATACAGTATCATATAATGATAAAATGACATAACACTAAATGAGATTGCACTGGTAATGTCAGGAAAACCCTAACCTGTCAGGAAAGTCTGATTTGATGTGGACTGACTATCTATATTGTTCCTACGATTCCAACAACTTGCAAACTCGGTCTTCACTGCCGTGTTCAAGTCTGAAAAACGTCCACCAACAACTGTGCCTGTCCAGATACAGTGGGTCCAAAAGTATGAGACCACTAGTTAAGATGCTTCTATTTTGCATTGTTTTTAAATGCTATGCGATTTTTCATCACAAATGCACGTATCAGCAGCATCGACAGGTTGAGTGAAAGGTTGAACCTTTAAAGAATGTCCATGCGTTTCTGATTATCTTAGTATATGATATATCCCCCTTTTGCTTGAATGACATCATGCACTCCAGCTGGCATGGACTCCACAAGTTTGTCTAACACCTGATGATGACCATGTTATCCTAGCAAGATCTGACAGTGTTCCACAAAGCTTCTTATTTGATGATACAGTGACTTTGCACTTTTTCTAACACCCTCAACCTCATGCATAATTGTCTGGCATGTTTTTATTTTTCTTAAAAATCTTTTTTAAGTGCAAAGAAGGCAGCCAGGTGTTCAATCTGACAATGAGCCAGCCCTGGAAAGTGACACCACCACGTCCACAATGCCAGCAGCAGTATCAAGCTGAAGTCTCTTTTGATATGGGCTCCTCCGTGTCACACCCACTGCTTTCCAGTCAGACTCAGCTGAATGACTCTGGACTTGGCAAAGCTCCAGCAGGCTGTGTGCGAAGGAGCCGCCTCACACCGCAGTGATGCACAGATGTATCATAACCAAGCGTACTATACAGCCCCTTTCACATACGAAAACTGGACAACAATCAAAGGATCAGATTATGATATTGCCCACATGTGCCAAACTTGCAGAACTTTGACGATGAGCAGTTGAAACACCATTTTCGCATGTCCCAGAATACGCTTGAGTATGTGCTACAGATGATTTAACTGGCACTGACACGGAAGATTACACTTCAACATGCGCACTTGCTCGTTGTGCATCCACTCAATTGGCTGCTCTATTCATATATGTGGCGGCAAATAACACGGGACATTTGTGTTCACATGCAACTCCTCCAGGTAAACTCTGGATAAATCCATGTGTGAAAGGGGATTGTGACTATGATTTCAGTTTTCAGTTCACCACTTGAAGGCTTAGGCGCAGTGGCCGAGGTGTTAGGGTACAATCTGAGCACAATAAATATAAAAACAATGTGGAGAGCATCAAAACTAACCAAATGATTTTACCCAGAACTAGTGGCTATACTTAGTTCCTAGTGGAGTTCTTATTATTTATTGAAAAGGTGACATTTTAAAGGGGGAGGACACCCAATAAGTACATCCAGGTCTTACGCAAACCTACGGAAAACACTGGTTTCTACAATCAAAGTTTCAGTAGGTCAGCATTTGGGAGTTACGACATTTTTACTCATGTTTTATTCACCAAACCTGGCATCTCATCTTTAATTAAGCACTTACTACTTTCATTGAGCTAAAGAGGTCACGCAAAACATTCATTCAAGACTTCGCAAGGATCGCACGCTGATGTTGAATTTGTGTCGCTCTTACCATGTAAACTAATTGTAACTGTAATTTCCTTTTAACCGCAATCAGACAGCTCAGAGTATGTGTGCAAAATGGTTTTGGCAAACGTCCACTGGGTGTGGCCAAGTAGCAGGTGAACAATGTTAGAGCTCTGCAAAGAGCGCTGCCATTTAGATAGCAGTGAGTGTGCATTACAGAGCTGCAGCTGAAGTAAGATGACAGCTTCCAAAAACTCACTATCAGTCTGCCGTGTGAGAGGAATGTGACACAAGTAGAATGGCCTTGTTAGGACAAGACATGCAGCTATCAGCTGTTGTGCAACAACAGTCAGTTAATGAGTTATCAGTTTCATTTCGATCATCATTCACACGATGATGTTGCAACTTATGCACACACATGTCTGTTTAGTACTAAATTGCCTTTGCCTCTGTTGTCTGATTTAAATAATTTCTTCCTCCAGCATAAATCCTCAAATCTCAAGCTCAGCATATAACCGTGAACTCTACATGTAGGTTTCCATCACTGCATCTAGCATCATTTTTCTCCTGGACAGCCTTTCTGTGCATGTCTTCCTGCGACAACAAAACTGATGCCTTCCCATAGAACAGTTCTCTCGTTATAAAAGCTCAGGCGAACATCATTTATACTTCATTTAAAATCTCATCGCCTTATTTCCAGCAAGGGTGAATGTCTCCAAAGTAATGACAACAAATCCATGCCAAAAAGTGTTAAAAAGGACAAGAACAAATCACTCAAATGTCCAACTGGTAATTCCTATGAGGCTACTGCACCATATTGTGTTTATGTCATTTCATCCACATCATGACTTGGAAGGAGTGTAACAGCAGATGTGTGTTCGCAGTGTGAGCAACACAATCAGCAAGTCACAATCAGTGCATTCAGTTCTTAAAGTGCTGAGCAACCAAAAGGACTCTGTTAATGTGCAGAATGTGAACAGAGCACTGCTGAACTCTTTCTAAGCGGCCCGTAACAGCCAAATTAGGCTTCAGGCTTCCTGCTTTGCCAACCAAAAGCATTTTGTTTCATACACAATAGTTCAGTCTGGCTATTTCAACATGGCACTGAGGTTGATTTGAAGCATTCAAATCGGTTAGGGTTAATGAAAAGAGTTTTCTCTTCACTTTTTAGCCTACGTTAAATACAGTGCTTCATAATTTTCTTCCAACAATGAGGCTTTCAGCCACAATACAGTACGCCTGAATTAAGCAACTTCACAGAGAACAGCAATTGATTCAGAGAGCAAATACCATCTCCAGTAATGATTGTAGTCCTTTTTCAAGCAGAAATGTCAAACATTTACTGATCCCAGCTTCTAAATTGTGAGGATTTGCTGCATGTCTGTGTCATTCATGATAGTAAATGAAGCGTCTTGGGGGTTTTGAAATGTTGGTTGTAAAAAGCAGCTATCTGAAGACGTCACTTTGGGCTCAGGGAAAATGCAATGAGCATTTTTCATAGTTTTTTTTAATTATTTTTATAGAATTAATTTAGGAATATAATCAGCAGATTAATCAATTATGAAAAAATCATTAGCTGTAGTTCCAGTTACTAATAACTTAACAATAATACCAAGTAGATCTATGCTTAAATATAACAGATTAGCTAGTCAAAGATTTGACCCATCCCTTGAGCAAGAATAAGAAACCAAAACATAAAAAGCAAAAGAAAGCATTATTTACAGATGTGTTATTAAGACTTGGGCGTCTGTAAACAGTAATCATTATTAATGATAGTAAGTAGTGACAAAATTGCTACGAAAAGGATAATCTAATCTTATCTTGAAAAGTCAATCTTACAAAGACCAATGCCGGATACAATCAGAGTCTCATGCCAGCCACAATCAACCAGAACAGAACAACCGATCAGCCCAGCTGAGACACCACTGAGAATAAAACCATGATCTCGATGCAGGCAGCTTTTTACAAACAACACACATCCTACGGTAACCTGGTCAAATAAAGGTTAAGTAAGAAAAAAATGGAAAAGGGAGAGGCAGGAGCAGGAGAGGAAAAGTGGGTCACGCATAGAGGTTGTGTGTGTGTGTGTGTGTGTGTGTGTGTGTGTGTGTGTGCGTGTGTGTGTGTGTCCATGTGCTGGAGCTGGCAGTGACTCCTCACACAGATGACTACTAGCAGTGATGCTCTGTGACACAGGATGGAAGGAGACCGACGGATCATGTGATCACTGAATGATGGCAGTCAGAGTTGAAATGAGTGTGTGTAGCTCTGTGTGTGTGTGTGTGTGTGTGTGTGTGTGTGTGTGTGTGTGTGTAGCTCTGTGTGTGTGTGTGTGTGTGTCATGCTATTGGTGCCGAACCAGACCACAGCTTCTCGTTTGCAGGCTTCCAAACCACAGTGACACGACATCAGGCGGTTTCCACGGCGACTGCAGCAGGCGGGACAATAGAGAGAGCCGAGCCTTGTGTGTTTCCATGCGTGTTCGAGTGCACGGAACTATGTACAAAATTAAGGTAAACAATTTGGTCTCGAGCTCGCTCCTGCATAAGGTTCTGAGAGAGGAAGCTGACTTTTTACAAATGAAACATCTTACCAGAGCATTGTGGTGTTACAATTTTACTACTTAGGTTTAAAAGCTCTATTGCACTTTCGTTAATAGTATAAATGTCCACGTATCTTTTGTTTAATCTGCAAATGCAGGTCAAGTGAGATCAGCGTGTTCATGAGGCGAGAGCCGCCATCACTGCATTACTGCTCACTGTATCTGCATTGTGGTAAGACAAGAACCCAATCGCAACACACCCCTTGCCCTCAACCACTGCTGGGATAGAGAGGCGGGGATAGAAATTGGAAATCTGATTAAGCCAAGACGATCAGAAACATTCGCAGAATTGAGGTCTTTGGGTGAAGACATTCCAAACAATGACATCATCATATTACACCACACCCTCTGACAGTGCTCTCTCTGCTGTCCACCCAGTTTTCTTTTACACACACACGAATGCACGGGCACTCACTTGTGCTCTTTCTGATACACACACACACATGTGCAGGTCAGTCTCGTTGACTAATATGAAGACGTGTGAGTCACTCTCTGATTAAAAGCAGCCACAGACTGAGGCTCCTCATTGTGTCAGAGGCAACACAGTGTGGTTTTATGTCACTGGACTCCACAGAGAGGACGAGTGCATCAATAAGTAACACTTGACATTCAGTGCTTCCTGGATTTAGAGTCAGATGATAATCCTGCATTATTTAATGAGCCAGCCCATGTTAAAAACCCAACTGTCTTCATGAAGCAGCCATTTAGGAACCGAATAAGAAGGTGAAAAAAAGACCCTGCTCCATCTGGCAACGCCGTCGCCCTGGAGACAATGTGGGACATTTTCTTTGTGCAAAAGCTCTTCAGCAAACTCACATCCTTCCTGCAAAACTAATGCCCCCTCCTCTCTCCCACTCTCTCTCTCTCACTCCAGCACCAGGACCACCAAAACAAAAAAGAAAGGCTTTCCAGGAGAGGAAATGGACTCAGCGAGGGACACAGCCACTGGTGTAACTTAACAAACTTCAGTTTGAGGTAGTAGGTCGTTTCAGATCTAACTCAAATCAAAATGTCACAGACTGATGACTGATAACATGAGCTTCGTTTCACCCCACCCGTCATTTCGCCTACACCGTCACAGGTGGCAGTCTGCAAGAGAGCTCTGCTTCAGTCAAAACGGACTCAATAGAGTGAGGAAACCTGCCAGCGCTCCCAGAACACAGGCCATCTAGTTTCCAGTCACTCTGAGCAGTGTCTCTGACTTACGTATATCCAGGATTCAACTTTTGCTGAACAAGAGTTTAGTCTTTCATATCCTTATCTTACTCCTTAATGGCATATCAGCCCATTAAATGCATACAATAAAACACAGTGCAATATTTGATTTCACTAGCAAAGTCCACTTGAAGCGAGAAAAATCCACTTGAAACTGAGAGATGCCGTCAGTAGTTGTGAATTATAACTGTAACAAGTATCTGGCAAAATAACAATATGTATTTTACCAAAATTCCCAAGCCAGTGTCTGCATTAACACTTGCCAACACACTATATAATTAACTACATAATAACTACAGCAGCAACAGCTGGATCTGCACATAAGGCAAAGTCAATCCTTAAAACATTTGCTGACCTTAGACACACAAATTCACGGCACTGATTGACCAAGAGAAAGTCGTTAATCCAGTATATAGGAAGCTATCGTAGCTCTCATCATCCACTTTAATTTGAACCACCTCTGTCCAAGTACAAGCTATCCCACAAAAGAGAAATGGTTTACAGACAGTTACGAGGCAGGTGTCAGCGGTACATCTTTTGAATAAACCATGTCAACTTTTTGTTGCATTAGCAACAAGCTTACTCAACACCAATTTTTCATATCTGACATAATTCTTTTCTGAAGGTTTTGAATCGTGATGGATCTGATGGTAATCCACAATCTACCTTTCAGGCAACTCAGTATTCAGTGTCCTCTTACTTCCATTTACCAACCTTGACATAACCTCATTAAGTATTACATCCGCACTTTGTGAACATACAAAAAGAATCTTATAGACTCTTCCTTGGATGAGGTACAGTAAATAATGCAACATGAGTTATCAATAACAGCGTGGCATGAGGAGCTTGTTTCAATCAATAAATAAATATAAAGAAATAATTGTGGTTTAAAGTTGCAAATGGAGAAATTAACAGGATAGTTCTAGTCTAGATTCAAAACTGAGAAAAAAATGTTTTGGGGGCCAGATCGCCCAACACTATTCCTTAATGCAAAAATCAATGCACAATCCTCGGATTAAAATGCCAGGGTAAGTTGCACACTGCAGAGAAAATAGAAGGAAGCTCAGAGAGCTATAGTGTCAGACCAGCACTAGCACAGTTCCCACTTGAGCACCAACACCTACAGTAGTTTAGCAACCAGCACCTCAGGAGTCCCCACGTCACCAAGCCGCTAACACTGTCTGTTCTGTAGTGCCACTTGCTAGTGGTTGACACTATGGTTTTGTGTGCTTGTAATGATCAGAGCAATTGTTTTGCATCCATTTGATTAGCTATCCGAGAGTGTCACAAGAACAGTTTAAAAAATTCAAATGTTATTATCTCATGAAGTCAACGGCCAATGTGAGGGGAAATTCTTAAAGCCTTGTGAGTACTACTGCACTGTTGCATTATGAGCCCTGACATCCTGAGAAGAATGGATTTAAAAGTGAGATAAAATCATCTATTTATACTTCCATTTACATTTCATACACTACATTTCAAAATATAACCAAGATAATAAAAAGGGTCTTTTGGGTCAAGAAGTACATTGATGAATGTCAGCCAGGTTTCATTGTATCACAGTGAACGGTAACGAAGGAGCCACATCTCTGAAAGTGACAGTAATCAAGCTTTTTCTGAAGGAAGTGTTGCCTGGAGACGCATCTATGTCAAGTCAAGAAGAGGTCATGAAAATCTTGTAGGTCATCTTATGTGGGGTTTGCGTGTTTGCCAGTGTCCGATGGCCAAAATGATACGCTGAGGCTGGTGTGACATGCCAAGAGTAACAAGACGAGAGTGACGAAAATCGGAGGTAGCTTCTAGTACTCATCAGTGGATGACAATCACATGATGAGGGAGGCACATGGCCTGCATGCTGACATGGTGCTGTCACAGATCAAGTTCAGTCTTGTGGCTCTGCACAGCTTAAAATGTCAAGAAGACTTCATTCAATCCCCCTGAGCACTGCTAGTAAAATACACCAAGCATTCATAAGCACTACCTAAGATGCAAGAACAGGTAGGGTTTGTCTGTCTTAATGAACCTGGTAATTCACCAGAGACATAAAATACAGGAAATATGGTCTTAATGCAAGCAGCTTCTCGAGAACAAGATGCAAACAAGACTTCCGTGCACTACCACACAGTACTGCAACAGGAAACATGATGTGATGTGTGCTAATGCTACTACTCAATCACAACTTATCCTCTGGCATCCAGACGTTTGTATGTACTCAGCAATACATTACACCCCTCTAATCATTTCAAACAAACACTCTTCCTGACCCCTTCATCACTTCTGCCATATTCTAGCGCCAGATTCAGTTGCAAATTAAGCCCCAAACTCCTACCGCGGCATGATTCACCCACGCACATGGCCCGGAAATTACATCTTGTTACTCAGGCAACGAGTAGCCAAGAAACTGACGTGTGCATGTCTCATAACCAAACAGTAACCAGAGAATAAACAATGGAGGCAGACAGCTAGGGTTTGGGCTGAATCTGTAATTGACATGTTTTACTCCCCAAGATAGATCCTTTATTTCTACTCAACAGTAAAGAGGTCACATGTGAAACATTCAATCATGCCCTAAAAGCACCATATGTGTGCTACCTGTGTTGGCAAGGTACTGGCAACACTGACTTGATTGCACAACATGCCAGCACGTTGTCCTTGAATCACTTTTAAAAACAAATGCAACATTAGACAATTAGACAATTAGCAGAATTGCCTCAATTACAATGCTTGGTGATTTTACTTCTGCCAAGGAGGTTATGCTTATTTTATATGTCAGTTTGTTTGTCAGCAGGATTACACAAAAACTACAAGAACAGATTTCCACAAAACTTGGCTGGGGGGGATGGGTCTCGGCCCAGAATAGCCAATAGCCAATGAGTAAGTACAATATGATGCGGCTCCTAGATCTGGTGATCTTAAATCATGGTTAAGCAGTTATGGGTGAGTAGTCTGACTGGCTTGGTTGAAAGACCGTTGGCGGAGGTATGCCTTCTACGGAGTACTATACTAGCTAAACTTATTATAATTTCTTTCCTGGGAGGAGACAATGAGTGAGTAATAAAATGACAGTGCACTTAATAAAAGCAGAACAATATGTGCATTCAATCTCTTATCTGCTGCAGACTTTATGCTAATAATGCTAGCCCTCTGGCCAAACTTGTGCCCTGTTAAAAGGTTCACAGAAACATTACTGGCTCAAAACTAGCGAGATTGCAATCGTGATGTTTACATTCTGTAAAACTTATTCCGGCGCTTTCTCACACATCAGAAAAACTACCATTTATGTAGCCATGTTCAGTCGTACATTGTGAATAAAATAAAATCAGCATTTTCAAGTTATATTTAGTGAAAGCTGAATATGTTTGTCACAAAGAAAAGATAAAGGCAAAAAAGGTTGTGCAATTAAAAAGCCTTACTGATAACATGATGTAATATTCTGGTCATTTCTTCCTGTCTGTAGTGTAAAACACAATCTAAAGCCCTGAGCCTCAACAATTATCTGTGTAACCTTTAAACAACACAGAGCTGTTAGGGGGGAGGGGAGGGCAGCAAAGACATGCCATAAATACAGTACAGGGATAAGGACATCAAACAAGGTCTGGACCAATAACCCACCCTTAATCTGTATATTTAAACCAATCACAGGCTCCACATAAGATTAGAGCGAGCACAGTGGGTGTCTGGGAGGCAGATTTCCTTTTTTCCCCCTGAAAGACTGATTTGACCTGGACGCCATCTTAACAAAGATGAGACTTAATCCTCTGCCACCAGTCAATCAGTCGACGTTTCCAATCAATTTATTTAGCCAACATTATTACCGGGAAACGACTGCCCAAGCTACGAAAGTGAAACATATGGTCAAAGTGAAAGTGGAACTTCTAGATTCCATTCCACAGTTTTAAGGATATGGATGAATTCAAGTTATGCTTCCGTGCTGGTAGACACAAAGGTTTTAACTCCTATAGCAGCTGTAGTGGATGCTGATTTGGGTCTTTGGGTCTTTCAAGACAGTCCATCAGTCAGCGTTTCCCAGTGCCAAGGTGATAAAGGTAACCTAAAAGTGCACTATAGAGCACAGAAACATAATTTCCAAGTAAATAAGGAAACGCTTACATTGTTTTTTAATGACCTTTATATCAAATGTAATGTTATTTTGATTTAATAAGGGCAAAGGGCCAAAAGGGGCAGTGATGTTACATGGGCACGTGTTTACCCTGTGCCTACTGAGACAGAATGACACAAACCACTTCTAGTAATCCTTAACAGCCCCCTATCTTCAAATCAAAACTGCCGTGGACACGCTGGAATCACCCCTCGGGGATCTGAACGATTGCTCCCTTGGGCACCAACGGGCCGACTGTGAGCAGCACTGACTCAGCCTTTGTCCTGAGAGGGGACAGAGAAATTCCTTGAATTCCAGGGAAACTATCAAAGCATCAAGTAGGAGGGCATCCCCAACACCCCCTAACACACACACTCTCACACACCACAACTATCACCATGTTCAGATAAATATCTCTGGTGTCTTTTCGTTTATGCAACTTACCTATAAAAATGTCTTTTCCATCCCCCAAATCCCTTTAGTCGGTGTATGGCACATGTGTCTTTGCAATAAAATTCGCTCCATTAACTGTGTGGCTGTAAACACCAAAAGATTTGTGTGGTATTAAGCACTTTTGTTGAAGACCACCGTAAGAGCAGGGAATATTACTTTAATTGCAATGAATCTTTAAATACGCACATTGGCTACATGAACTTAGTATAGTGCATAAGACCAGCCATGTGTAGCCCCCCGGGGTGCAGATCACATTTGCTTAGACACACACACACACACACAGCTTTGGATTTCAGTATATAGTATATGACAGAAGAATACGTTTCTGCCGACAGAAGCGGCCTACAGGCCCTGTGCCGACCCCCAGCGCACACGCACACACACACACACACAGAAACACATACACACTCTCCCTCTGTATCTGTATAGTAGGAATGAGGGAATGAGGGCAGCGTTGGGGCCCTGGGGCCACCGTCTTCCTCATGAATAACAAGTATTCAGCACAGCAGACAGACTGCTGTAATAGCCACACACACACACACACACACACACACAAACACATACTAGGACAAAGGTAACATTACACCAGTGATATGATGGAGGTTACTCCCTCGCCACAGCTCAATGACAGCTATCTGTAAAAGCTCCAACTTTGTTCCTGTTCTTTCAATTGCGCAATTATGATCTATTTGTTTTGGTCTGCTGCCACAACAGAGCTGGTGTCTACCTGCTGTCATGAGCTGCTGACATTTAAATGACTCTCAATCTTCATGCCAGTGGTTAGTTTGGGTGTCTGCTTAAATTTAAGGCCACAGCATATCAGCACAAAGTAATGCTTAGCATTGTTAGCTTTACCTCAAAATAATAGCAATAATAAGCATTAGCGCTAGTCACAAACTGGTCAATATGTGACAGGCCCTCACCACAACCCACATCCCACAGGGGGGTTCGTGTCGCCATGGCAATGCAGCAAACACACAGAGACAGCCGCAAACATTCCGGCAGCCATCTGAATGGCTGAGGAGAGAGCAGCTCACACCAACACACAGACACACACCAGAGTCAGCGCAGCAAAGCCACGACCCAGCGTCACTCTGTCCCCCTATGAAAGGCAGATTGTGAGGGCTATTTCTGGAGGGCCTGCTGAAAGGCTGCAGCCCTGCTCTGGGGTGATGGAGGAAGTGGCTGCCCACAGGCAGGCACTGCTGGCAGCATCACACACACTCCTCTCTCCTCCACTCACTCGCTTCTTGCTTTCAATCTGAGAGGTTTCAATTTCCCGTCTGAGCTTTATGCACCCACATCCAGACCTTTGCTTGCATTCACAATTTTGGTGCTCAGTGCACCTGCGAGCACCACATTAACTAGTCACAGCTAACTGAAATCCCGATTTCAATACTACAGCAACAGTCTCTGGATCGATTTCTTTATGAATACTCAATAGTTTTCTGAAAACGTATCTATTCTTGGGACACCTTGAGGTTTAAGGCCCCAACCACGAATCAAAACTTGGTTTAATGTTGCTTGTATAATGCATTTCAATCTCTATTTCACCCATCTGTTCTTGTCATCACTGTGCTGTCATCAACACATCACACCAAATGTGGCAAAAATTCTGAAGTATGCATATTTCATAGGTTCATAGTCACGTTTAAGAAGCTGTAATCAGATCATGTTGACCTTTTTCTAGGAAAATTGCTTACGGTTAGTAATGAATTATTAAAAAAGTTTTTGATTAATTTGGAGAGTTGACGACTTATTGTTTGAGCGATTCATCATTGTGGATCTATTCGTAGAAGGGTGTTGTAAAATAACCAGACTGTCTGTTTTGGGCTATTCTAATCTCTTTTGGCTGAAACTGATTACCTGACAAATCAAGGAACTTCGTCACATTAATGTCCCATCGAAATCCAATATTGCCATAAAGCACTCCAACTGACTGAATACCAACATTGCCAACACAGGCCTCATAAACCCACAGACACATCTCTTCATGGTTGACAATCTCATGTGCATATCGGCATATTCCCCGACCTTAATACATCTCACGCTAAAAGTAATATATCAATTTATCTAGTAGCTGGACAGGAACAGATACAAGCTGTGATAGGGCTAGTTTTCAAACTTTTCAATACAAAGGGTGTTACAATTCTCCAAATCCATGAATCAATTCACTTTTCAATGCCACTTTTTTCCCAGCACTGACAGCTCTCTTATTGTTACACTATCGCATCTGAGGTTTTTCCGTTGTTAAGGGCCGTGTTATCAGGAACTCTGATCGTAACTACGTAAACTATGTAAACTGAGTGTGAACAGCCCCACAACTGAAAATATCAGTCAGTCAGTCTGACGTTATTTTTCAGTAGCTGACAGTTAAACTCACCGAAGTGTCACAAGCGATATATGAAACTGTTTTGCATACAGAGCTGACAACCAACTGACACCACAATCACGGTTACAAAACCGTCCCAGTCGGGTGTTACAGCTCACCGTAATCTCATACATTGACAGCCATATCACAAGTCTACGATCGTGACAGCACAACCTGAGATCTGTAAACACATCAGTCTGCGTGGATGCTCAGTCCGCCATGTGTGCACCTCTTTGTGTCCTCGCTGGCCTTTAATGTTGTGAATGCAACGGTCGTGGCTCGACTGCAAGCTGTAGGGGTTGTGTGTGTGTGTGTGTGTGTGTGTGGGGTCGTGTGTGTAAAAGAGGCTGGGCTTCAGTTGAGGATTTGTGCGCCGCTGCTGTCACTCCAGCCGGAAAACAACCGTCCTGCATTCTGTTTAGAGCGGTGACCAACACCCTCAAACTGCACCGCCGGAGGCACACAGATGGAGCCACAATAGAGCCTGTATGTTCGCGTCTGTGTGTGAATGCATGTGTGTCTCTTCGCGGTCTTGAATGAGGCCGTCTCACACAAGTCGCGCACACATAAACACACGCCCCTTTCTTGGTTTTTCAGATGCACACACGGGGAGACAATCTGGATTCTCACTCTAAACACGAGTCTCCCTCGGGTCCTCTCCCCAGTTTCCTGTTTGGGCCTCGCGCTGCGTATCCACTTAGCTGCCGGTGGAGGAACCGCTGTCAAAACACAGCGACATGCAATGCAGTTTCTCAGGAGACCCTTGCAAGGAGGACCGCACCCCGGCAACTATGGACTCTTCCCAACCCACAAGCAGCCATCTTGGCTCTGAGATCCGCTGATAGTATAACTTAGCATCTAGGCACAATGTGAGCAACCCGACACCTTCGGAGACAAACTGAGAGGTTGAATGGAAGATCCACGGCTCGGCCCCCAGGTTAGACTGTCGCTGGGTACAAAGATAACGAGGAAAAGTCGGTGAAAAACCGTTCCGCCAGTCAGATGTGCTGTTTGTAAACACCCACAACGTTTCTGTTGGTGACGGCGCTCTGACAGACAGATGAGCAGCGATGATGTCAGCCCTGAAAACCTGTCAGTGCCCACGCTCGCTAAAACATTCCACTGACTGAGGAACAACCAGCAAGCACACACACAAACACACACAAACACACACACACACGTAGACAGGATGCATGAAAAATTTAGACACAAGAGGAAGCTCTACTGTGCTTCAGAATTCCTGGTATTCTTATGATCGAGGACCGTTCATTCTTGACTCAGAGCCAGTTGTTTTCTTTACAGTTACTTGGCGAGAGCAGCAACAAAGCTGGGGACATTAAATGCAACGAAAAATTACCATACACATCAGGGGTGGGACAAAATATCTTACTGTAATATCTATCGTATACTTTCTATTGCGATACGATTAACCCGCCTTTAGGTGTCTGTTTTACACTGGACCGATGACACACAAGTTGCAGTCACTGTGTGTGATGAAGAGATGCTACGATAACACTCCGTGCACTGTTTTATGCATCGTTTCATCTCAGTTCAAGTCAAATTCTGTGAAACTGACACCACAATTCAGTGAATAAATACATAATTCCCGCACTTTGCCTTTGTAGGGGTATTTGGTATTCTTCAGTTAGACATATAACATGATGTAAGGTTAGATAACTATCTTGCAATGTAAGAATTACTGCAGAATCGCTGTATCATGATACTACTCGTAATCATGGGTCGGATACTGTGAATCGTATATTGCGAGTTTCTCTATGATTCCCACCACTAATTTGCATGAACGGTTACTTGGAAATCTGGGGCGTCAGGCTGAAAAAACACTGAAACTGTAGCCGATATTGATTATTGATCGGTGAGCATCCACATTGACAATATTCAAATCAATTTCAGTATTTTTCCAGCTCTTAGAATTGATGTTCAAAGAACCAGAGTTTACTAGAAGAGCACAAGACAATACTGAAAGACTGTGCAGTATCGTATTGATCTAAGTGCAGAGGATGTTCTTAGGAAGTTAGTGATTGCTGAAAGATGGCGACGATGATGGGAAAAAAACCTCGCTGCAGCTAATGGAGATGTTATGCTGAACCATGTGCCTCCACCTAGAAACTTCAGCATCGAGTAAAGTTGCTGTAAACAGTGAGGCAGCAGTAGTGGGGCAACACCGACAGTCATCATCACCCTTAAGTGTTTGGTTTTACGAGGCATGGGAGCCTTGATCCATTAAAGCCATTGTGGCTTTAATGTCTGGTTCCCAGATGCTTTTTACAGGCTTGCTCTGCTCTGCATTGCATTCAGGCAGGAAGGAGACTTTCTGCAGCGTTTGCAGTGTCCACGTTATAACATCCTGTATTCAGCCCCCTCTGAAAAAAAAAGCAAGATGCAATAAGTGCTTTCATGCAATCAGAAAAAGTGTTGCAGGTTGCTCCAGCAATAAAAGCCAGTTGTGCGCCCCCGCTTTTAGACACAGAGGACTTGTGATGTTACAATTTGCCTCGTATGAATAAATCATGTGCAAAATCCACTCTAAATAAAAAGACCGTACCACGTTACAAGCTGCATGATTCCATCGGATAGGCGGGTTGAATATTTCATGATTAAACGGGCCATTATACTACACAGATCTAGGCCAAGGCTCAGGCTGAAGGGAGGGGGGCTCAGATAACGGTCCAAACCCCGTCCCAACAACACAAGGGAACAGAGCTCCGGTCCGAGGGGGCTCAGGGAGGGGCAAAGCCATCTGGGTTAATCCACACAAAACACAGACAAAGAAAACAATCTGCAACTCCGCCGAGGACAAGCATCGATTTGCAGTGTAAAAAATTAGAAATTAAAGTCCAAGCAGAAATCAGCAGGGTTTCTGTGATCTGCCTGTCCCAAGTAACTGCCCGGGACCCTCCAGCCACTGACAACTCACTGTCCAGCAGGCGTAGTGTGTAGTTCTGCCTTAAAATGCCACGTTTAAATGTCGAGCGTGACATTCGTAAATGGGAGACAACCGGGGAAGATGCAGGTGAAACGGTGAAACGGTTGAATAAATCCGCCTAGGTCACAGTCGCCCAAGCTGCCAGCCCCCCTCAGAGCTAGCCCGGCTAACGTTAACGTTAGCTCTTAGCAAATAAAGTTAGCCCAAGTTTACTGTCAACAGAGTGCGACCGTTCATTTTGCTACAGCTAAAACATGTCTGGAAGTTAAGCACTGCAGTGGAGTTGAGCATTCAATGTGTCACCCCGTTAGAAATGCGGGACACTAGCTGACAGGCTAGCATATAAGTACACTAATCCCGGGAGGCCTGCGCGTCCCCGGCCCAAAGTTGACGGCTAACTGCCGTCTGACAGCACCTAGCTTCGGTCAGTGATGAGTGGTGACCCGGCCCGTCCCCGCCTCCCTCCCCGCCTTCTGTTTACCCACAGCTAATAATACGCCGACAGAGCTAGCAGTGCAGGCTAACTGAAGCACCCACCTCGCTTGTCGAGGTCGTAACCGACCACTAAAAAGTAGTCGGCGAGCCTGGCCATCTTTGGAGCTCACGGCGACAGGCCTTTCTCGCTAAATCCTCTTCTCTTTCTGCCGTCAATAGTCCATTTACGTCCTACCGGCGATAGACACATCACGGGCGACAGTAGCATCCTTCCAGCTGCACCCCGCCGCCATACTGTCAGTCTGCCTTGCCCTGACAGCGGAGAGCCGCGAGTCTGCGCACTGAGGGACACTCAAGGGAGGGGCTGCTCGGCAGGAATGTCCCATGTGAGGAGCCAAACCAGCTCAGGGGCCAAAAGTCTGACCAGAACCTATAATAAAACCCAACAGGACCGTCGCTAGAATGGTGAAAGGTGGCGACGATTCTAGGAGCCCAAAGCGGAAGACCCACAAAAAGAACCCAGTCCAGACTGCTTTGATTTAAAACAGGCATCCAAGAGAAATATTACCATGGGTTCAGAATAACTCCATATGCCACAATCATAGATAAGCCAAGTGATAGAGATAACACAACATAATTTATTACATCGTAAAGATAATTGCTTGTCAAAGTAAAAGCATTTGGTAGTCAAATGAGTTACATCTGGTGGCTTTTGAATAAACGTTAGCCACTAATCTAATGAATAGGCTAAATAACGTAAAACTAATGTCAGAATTCTGTCAACCAAAAACAGCTGTTTAGCCCTTTAATTTGCAGTTTAGACAATTTGCAACCTACATAATTTGGCACTTTGCTGAAGTTCAATTGAACCTTTTCTTTCTGTACGTACAGGAGGGGGAGCGTGTCCACAGCAGGGGGCATCACCTTAAACTGGATGGGATGAGGTGTTCAGGGTGTCCTGAGCCTATGTTCAAAAGCTTAATGAGCTAACTAGCCAACTGCCACTTCAGTTAGCAGCAGTTAGTATGAAGGTGGCCAATTCTTACATATTGCACCTTTAAAGATTTTTTTTAAATGTGAGCTAGCATGATCAAGTAGATCTCTTCTCAAGCTGTCTCCAAAAATACTGGATTGAAATACTGTAACCCTGTCAATATAACTTTCTGTATAATAGAATCTAAACAGTGATGACATTTAAGAGGATGTAGCCCAGTCAATGATACGTGTGAGCGCATTTGTTAATCCTTTGTGCATCTGTTTTGGACACGGCCAGGCAGAGATGTGGTCGGGTTTAATTAAAAGTTAAACTGTAATATGTTCTGTTTGTGTTGTATCCAGGACATCAGAGGATCCGACTGTAATGTGGATCACGTTGCTCCCCTTTCTTTTTTGGAATTAGTATTCTGAGTGATAAGCTGGAAACATGTAGTCCTTCAAAGGCGAAGTTGAAACCAAAAGTAAAATTCAACCACTAATTACAGCACTCAGTCCTGCGCCACGGTGCCAAACCACTTTTGTTAATGGAACATCCTTTTACAGCTTTGAGAAACATAACATGTCAATGAGATAGATTTCACCAAACTGCTTGGGCGGCATTAATCCAAGTTTCTGTAGCCTCATGACTTCCCAAATTCCAATTTCATCTCTGACAATCCTCATTCTGGTTGCAGCCTTGAGTACCAAGCACCCCTCGGTGAGGAAAATATGATATTATCAGAAAAATGTTGTAAACTTTTGGCCATGAAACACATGAATGATGCCAAGTACAGCTCGGGGAAACCTTGACACGGTGCTGTAGTGTCACGCTGGAGAGGCAGACAACATGTCAGTGGCATGCGAGGAAGGCCTGATTGCCAACATCCGTGTGGCCCGTCCTTGGCTGTCATCGCTGCAACAGTCCCAAGAGGATTCCAACACTTCCTGCGCGGTGACCTTTGACCTAAAGTGCTTATCGCTCCCTGGTCGAAAACAATCCCGAGCATGAGATGTCACATTTTTTTCTTGGAGAGCTTTGTTTTCACCAACACTCAGTAACACTCAGATTGCCTCCCTGTTTTCTCACACGGTTATCGGAGCCTCGGGGGCCCGGGTGAGCAGAGGACAGCGCTGCTCTTTGATAAACACGGCTCCTGACAGCCCAGAGCTATGTTAACGGGAGATAATGCGAATACTAGTCTCAGGGATCACACTCGGGTCACCGCTGTGGTTTAGATTTCTTACAGCTGACGTTGACTGTATCTCAACCTTGAACCACACTGACAAGCTGCCAGATAGACAAAGACAAGAGTGTGTCAGTCCCTCGCAGACTCTCCCCTCCAGGACGGAGATAGCCCACACACAGCAGCCGAGCATGTCTTCGCTCGGCAAACTTGAACTCTGCAGTGAACTGTGTCCATGTGCATAGTTAGCGCTGATGTTGCCTTTGGCTTAACGAACCATGTTGTGCATTTCTAGGTGGAAACCTCTCCTGTAGTTGTTCCCCTTAAGTCAGCACAGGGATGATGCAAAGAGATGTTTTGCATTTCTGTGGCAAGTTAGTGTTCAAATTAATGACTTAAAGTCTATTAAACTCACTTATTTAAACATCCAGTGTTGTATGACGTGAGATTTCCATTTATAAAGACAGTGAAAGCATAAAAACACTCAATCCGCAGAGAAATGTGCAAAGCCCATATTCAGAAACCGAGCCGTCAGGATTTCAGTTAGGTTGTGATGTCACAACTACACAGTCACCACCCTCAGCCCCCCAGCACAGCCTTGGTTGCTAAGGCCCTGGCCACATATACACAGGTATTTCTCAACACAGCGCTTTTTCCATGCGTTCTGGCCTTTCGTACACACTTGAAGGGCATTCTAGGTCACTGAAAATGGAGGTTTTGGAAAGCTGATGATGGAAATGGGAGACAAAGATGTCTGCTTACAATGTTTTGCAGACAAATGATCCAAAATACACTTAATCGCTTTTTTGCTGAGATTTCAATGATGAGAATGATCTCACTCTAACGTCTGTGCAGTGAATATGGATGTACAGCTATCAAGCTGGTTATCTTAGCTTAGCAATAAGTCTGGAAATTGGGAAACAGCTAGCCCGGCTCCGTCGGAAGCTCCTCAACCCTGAAGGCATGGATGGAGTCCAAAACGAACCCTGCGCACGGTCATGTTTTATCCACTCTGGGTGTCAGATAACACGTGCTTATTTTCATTATTGATTGCTTATTATTTGCTTGATTATTATTGTTTTCCCCGTAAAAGGTCAGAATAGAGTGGGAAAATGGTTGGTGTACTCATATTCCTTGTTTTATTTGACCGTCAGTCCGAAACCAAAAGTAAAAAAATGTTCAGAAGCGTTAATACATCTTGTAAGAAATCCTGGATCTTAAACTGAAACAAATCCCTTCATTGCACATGGTCTATTCCGAGCTCTCTGGGATCCAGGCTTTTCACACAGAATTGTGATTTTGTGGTGGTACTGGCAGTAAAATTCTTACAGGCCAGCCTAATTTGATTTGGGCCAAAGATCCAAAGATCCAAAGATTTAATTTAATGTTGAATCATTCATGTGTACTCATGTTGTTAATATGAGTTTTCCAACATGCACTGAAAGCAGAATTAGCAGGAAGGCGTGTAAGATAACCTTACGATGACAGAGCCACACTGACATTACACTTGTAATGAGATCATGACTCTATTTTAGCATTCTGTCATCATCTCATGCTTTTTTTTTTCTTTTGTGTCACTTTTTATATCTAGGAATCAAGAAGAAGGAAGTTGGCTACGGTTCTCATCCCGTCACTGATTCTGTGTTATTCACACATGCAGCCCAATCAGAGCACAAAGCCACTCTGTGCAGGATGCAGCGACCATGTGACTTCCTGCAGACTAACCAACAGACAGGAAGTGGTTTGAAGGCCTCTCGCACATCACTGCTCTTTATCGGGCCGCTCCAGCAGTCGACTTCCCTTCAGCTCAGGCGAAGCGTAGCTCGTGTAAACGCATCATCGAGCGGGCATTACGTCGTTTCATCACCCAGAGCTGAGGCAGGCAGGAGCCAAAAGAGTCACAGCGGCGTTTTATTTTGATAGTGTCACTCCGCAGAGTTACATTCATGCAGGTAGCTGGACTGGAGTTTTTGTGGTGAATGACGAGCCATAAACAAACACGCTGACTTCCCTTGTCTCATCTATCACACTGCTGTAATTGGAGCTCATCTGTTTCTGCATACACAGAAAATACTGTGTACAGTAAACTGCTGTCGGTCCTGATTTGTAACTGATGTGTTTTCTTACAAATAAAACCCAGGGGCGATGACCACAGACAGAGAAAAATGAAAGTGTCAGTTATTTTTCCATCTATCTTCTGCCACAAAATAAAAAATATTGTTTTGCAAGTTTAATTAGATTTTTTTTTGCAATTCAGTCCTTCACTTTCATAAACGTTGGAGAACTTGTGAGAAACATATTTAGAAAATAAAAAGATTATAATCAAAGCAGCAGAGGCTGAAATGTGCTTATCCCCTGTAAATGTGATCTGTAAAAAACGCTGTATCCGACACTTCCCATGATGCAAGTCGATCGTGACGAATCATTGGAGCCTCCCTTGAAGCCAAATGTCCCCATCTTGCACCATACCCTGAGCCTTAAATAATATACGTAATATTTTATTTACATGCAAATTCTCCACCTAATTTCTTTCCAATCAGATTTAACGCAAAGTTTTTCTATCAAGTTGAGTCAGTTTAGATGAATGAAATAGATTTGCGATTTATTACAGAAGCAGAATTACCAATTTGAATTGCATTACTTTTACGTACTGAATACCAAACAACTTGAAAAACACACTATGTTAATGTGAATTCCCATTAAGGGCGCAATAAGAAAAGTAGGGGCAAAACACGGGGGGACTCAGGAACAGGCTCAGTTAAAAACACAGGTGATCGACGCAGGACTAACTGAAAAAGACATCGGGGAGCACACAGACTATACTACATAAGGGCTGACTGCAGACAAGACACAGGTGGAGACAGAGAAAGGGCGGCAAATTCACACAAAGGAAGGAACTGAGAAGCAACACATGACACATGAACTTCAAACTAGGAAACAGGAAATCAAATGAACACACGCAATCATGACAACAGCTTCAAAATCATTTTGACGGCACAGTGTCTTTTAACAGGGTGAAGGTGTCTCTGTCAGCCACTCGGCCCCCCATCCCCTGTTTTTGCACTGTTGAGCCTAACTTCAGTGAGAGGGTCACTGAAGTTTGTATGCACATGTGGAGGATGGCTATTAAATATGACCAATAAATTATCATATAAATAATTATCTGTGGATGGCGTTTGCTAAATTGAATAAAGTTGCAAGAGAAAAAGAGACAAACAGCTTCACACTGAGAAAAAATACCAAGAAAAACTATAAAACTGCAATAACTGACATCAACTCCAACATTTAGCTTTTGTTTTTTTGTAAATACATAATCACATGACTTTATTTCAGTACGATGGTGTCTCCAAAGTTTATTATCATCAATTAAACAGGTCATGGCTTCCTTTTAAGTTTAAGTTTCAATTAATACAAGGATACACTGCTAAGACAAAGATTTTTCCTTCTGTGAAACTCTAGTCCTAACAGATACACTTTACCCATCGGAAGACTTTGTGATGTGCATGAACACCCAACAAAAACCTGGGCAAGGGTTTAATGGTCAAGAAACGAAGGTTGTCCTGCAGAAATACATCAGTTTTAACTGAATTCATTATCATGATGATGGAAACAGGATGCCTCCTTTCTATGATGTGTTGTAAATCTGTCTACAGAAGCACCAATCTTTATGGTGCAAGACAGTTTAACTACACCACAAACTCCGAAATGATCATAAAGTTGAGTAAACACCTCTCTGTTGGGTTTCAACAACAGAACATTATAACCCATATAAAGGCAGGATTTATTTAACGATTATTGCGTTAGACTGGCTTCACTTCACTCCAACAGATACCTCAGACTGCACCTGGGATCACAGGGGGCCCTCGACAAGAAGGCCCAGAGACTTCTACCAGTATGTGGTGATCAGTGATTGGAAGAGGAGTTCAGCTGGTTACCATCCTGAACAACACCCCACCCCTCCGTGAAATGTTAGTCGCAGGGCCACTGATAGTCTAACCTGTGCCCAGGACAAGATGGCAGGTTGTTTGAATGGTTAGAGATTATTTTAAGACCTGGGACAGCTGACCTGGTGTTCTCCCCTGTTGGTGGCCCTACTGGCTGGTTGAAAAGAGAAGCCTCCCACCATGTTTAACAAAGCCATCACACTGTATAACTCATCCCTGCTATGTCACAGCTTGGACTTTAGTGGACTGCTGAGGTCTCACTCGACTCACAAATTGGACTTTTACATGGACAATTACATTTATTTGCACACCTCACTGCAGTTGGCACACTTTTACACAAACAGCCTGTGCCTAAAAGGGCGTACTTTTGTAGTGTTGTGTCAGAACTTGTGCTTGACACTTGTTTTGTTCGTTTGCAGCGGGAATAAATAAAGTATCTGTATCTATTCGCTTTAGCTAGGTGCACATCATTATATAATTTGTTTATTTATTGAAGAAACTTAAGTAAGTTTTTTATTGCTCCTATTGCTTTTATTAAGTTAGTGAATATTATCCACTGAAATTCAACACAAGACATCACAGACATCAAGTCACCTTTTGTCTGGTAAGTCGATTAAATTCCACATGGAAAAACACTTCTCTTCTTGAAGTCAAGTTTTTATGAACATCTGGTTGTGATGTCGATATAAAACTACTTCACCTGGTTCACAGCTGGTGTAGATGATGCTGGTAGGTGAGTCGAAAGAATATATTAGGAACCTGATAAGCAGAAAAGAAATGAGTTGAACCCCATCTCTCTAGCACTAGTGGAAGAAAACAATATTTCAAGGTCTTTAACTCAGCTGTATGTGTTTCATTCTCAGTTCGTCAATGGTTGATTGATCCTCAAACTCAAAATCCTTGCATGTCAACTCCTTGCTGTATGCCTACAGGCTGTGAGGCCCAGCGAAGCGAGACATGATGTTGTCTAAAGTCCTTCTTTTCTCTCCTCTCAGGTGTGAGAAATCAACAGCAGATTTCATTTCGCACCGTGACTGACAACCAGGGCTTTCAGGTCTTTGTGGGAAGCCTGATCTCTGATTACCAGGTGCAGGATGTCCTGGGCAGCAGGCACCTATGGAGTGGTCGCCCAGTGCAGGATGTCAGCCAACCAATGAAACAGGGGCTCTAAAAATCCTAAAAACCATGGGAGACATTGAGTTTGCAAAGCATGCAAATTATTTTTATCAACATTTATTTTGTGTATTGATTCAAAAACACTTCTCAGATCTCTGTAATATCTCTCACATTCAGGAGGGAGGTAATCCTTAAAAAGATGAAATAGCTCAACTCTGACAAGCTTGACATTGTCAGATGGAACGGCTCCTTCACCTATACGGGATGTTTTTGTCTTGAGTTCAAGAAGCTCAACATCAGTCTCTGGGACTTCCTGCGCAGGAGCCGTCACCAGTCTCTTCAGTTGGCAGAGATCCGCCCCACTGTGCATCAGGTTTGTTTTTACGATACCAAGGTTGTTAGAAACTGCAGTCCAGGGTCTAAAACAAAGGGTTTACTTTACTTTATCTTTTCAGTCTAAGTTATACAGTTTTGTCATAGTTCATCATGATACATATTTCCTTTTGAAATGCAAGTCGATCAGGATATTCAAATAATTGAACCCTAAAAATGAAAAAAGATTGCAGTATTTTAGGCCCAACAATGTTCCTGAACACTGAAGATGGTGGATACCTAGTGAGTTCTGTCAAATTAAGGCAACTGAACCTTAAAGTCTCGGCAGCCATCATTCTTATTGTGTACTAGAGTGCTAGAGTATGTTCATACAATTGGCTGTGCATGTGCTGTTATTACTGAATAAACCCTTAATCCAATTTGTCATAGTTTTCATTCAGGTACGTATTTGTTTTAGTTGTCGTCCTTTCAGCTGGCTACAGCTCTAGAGAGCACAGGGATCATTCATGCGGATCTAAAGCCTGGAAATATTATGATGGTGGAGCGTGTGGGCCGGCCATTAAGAGCGAAGGTCGCTGACTTTGGCTGAGGCCCGGGTGGGTGTGACTATTCAGGCCATCTGGCACAGGTATGTAGATACTGAACGCAACAGCAGGTAACCGACAGATCATCTGTATACCTAGACAGCTGTGTCACAAAGGTTATCAAATGGAAGAGGAGCACACTGGCATCTTGAGGTGTTAGTCAGGTTTACATCTGACTAAAATAAATGAGCAGTGTTTCATGTCTTGCTTGACTCACAGAACGACACCGATCCAAATTCTTCAGCATCCAATTATAACAATGAGCCACCTCGCTGGCACATTCAACAGCAGCTTGTAGTAAGTGTGTGATTAGATGCTGTGTGTGTTATCTCTGTACTGATACCGAGGTGAAGTTGTTTGACTTGGCGATCGCTTGTCTGTCAGTTTGGAAAAAGAGCATGGAGCTGATGAGCATCATGACCTCTGATGACGGCGAGGACGTGGCTCAGGCGACTTTGATCGGGGGAAACCTCCGACGGCTCTTCCTCCATAGCACCATCATCAGCAGTGAAACCCAGAAGAGAGAGGGATGATGCCGACCCATGCCTAACCTCAGATGGTAACTCCACCGCAAAGAAAAAGAAGAGCATAAACCTCAATAAAGAGCTGATGCACAGCGCCGAGGGTAAGTTCATCTGTGGCAACAAACACAAACTTGAGATCAATTTGTTTTTCTTTTCTTATCTTTTCATCTGTTTATAAGATCATATGATGGCTTCTAATGAATCACGAGATACTTTGCTGGGATATTCTACCAGCCTATTAAACAATCAAACACCTTGTTGTTTTCCCCAAATAACTCAGCTGGTCCGGCTCGACCCGGGTCCCTCACCTCAAGAAGAAGAAGAGGGCCGATGAGCTGGCTTCAGGCTCAAAAACCAGAACAAAACCTCCCCAGTCAGGAGGAGGAAGAAAGACTGAAGAGCTGAGTTTTCGTCTTCGTTTCATTTGTTGTTTTTCATGTTTTATCATTCACTTTCATTCATGTTTCCCTTTCTTTCTAGCATTTGTTGAATCTGCTGGATTCATCCAAAAAAAATATTAGCAGCAAATTATGAAGTGAAGAATTTTCTCGACCTGATTAAACTGACATTTATCTGTTTGTTAACCAGTGTTCTGCCTGAACTATAGGAAGGAACTATATCCCTTCCTCGATCATTTTTTAAGGTTCAAGGTTCATTTATTGATTAATTTATCAGTCTTCAACCCGATTGTACAATAATATTGATCTTTGCTGTCTTCCTCTGTTTAAAACTGATGGTTGCTACGGCCTCTTTGACCGACTGCAGGATCTCTTTGCTCCGCATAACATTTCTGAGCCTTCACAGTCAGAATTTAGACCACTTCACAGAACTGACGGTGAAAAAAATCACAGTGCAAAGTGACTTATCTCCTTGAAATATCAGTTTTCAGTTCGTTGATTCAAGCACAAGGCTCGACGTCATCGGTCATATTTCACTCGACTGTCTCGGTTGTAAACTTGCATCCTGGCAGTTTGCTCAATGGTCACTATCTGTCTTGATGCTCAGTTTGCAGTTGTTGATATGTCTTGTACCTTTTGCTAACAAAGTATGGAAACATCTTTAACCTTTTTTTGACTGTGAAACATCCAACAAATTTTGGAGGGACATTTTTTTGAGCTTGCTCACGTTTTCTAGAGTTACTTTCAGTTTTACTTCAAGATACGACCACATTTGATGCAACCAATAAAAAAAATACTCTTTATTTCGAGTAAATAAATAGTAAAGCAGACTTTTAACCTTTTGAGACATCAGGCAGTGAGGTCAGTGTGATGTTTAAACCACAATATTAAGGATGTTATTCATTCCAGTATGTTGTATCTGCTGGAGCAGTACAGAGTGCACAGAGACAGGAAAGATGGTAGTTACAGTCGTTCCGGTAAACCTGCATGTGTGCAACAGGGCATGAGCAAGGCACACTGTTTGAAACAGATGATGTACCGCTCTCATTTTGACTTAAGGGAACAGTTCACCGATGACTAAAAAAATAAATTCAGTCATTATCGACTCGCCCCCGTGATGGTGGAGGGTCGTGTGAGGTTTTGTACTCCGCAGAACATTTCTGGAGCTTCACAACAAAACAGTGTCACAGCATTCTCCCAAACAAACTGAAGTAGATGGGGACTTAAAGCTTAAAACTTTCAAAAAACGTTAAAGAAAAAAGAACATAAACTGGCTCCTTACAGCTCACTCCATGTAATCCAAGTCTCCAGAATCCCAAATTGATTTCGAAAAGACATTATTTAAGCAAAAATCCACACTGTAGCTGCTACAGTTGTTTAAAAACAAGTCCCCGTCTACTTCAGTTTTTTAGGAGGATGCTGAGATGCTGTTTTGCTGTGAAGCTCTAGAAATGTTTTGTGGACTACGAAACTTCACCTGACTTTCCATCGGCACGAGGGAGAGGAGACATTTTCATTCTTCTGTGAACTAATCATCAAATATGATACAGAGCTGTATCTTTGCCCTTGTTTTGTTATACTGTCGACAGTATGTAGACGGGCATCCACCTGGCTGAAGGCTCTAGTGCCTCTTTGTTCTACACTATAATATTACACCCGTATGTGATTGTTAAATCTTCAATTCCAAAACCGTGGCGATAAGGCCCTTCATCCCAAAGGTGTCGGATAGGATCAAGGCTCTGTGCAGATCAATCAAGGTCTCTCCCAACCAACAGGGGAGAACCCTGTCTTTATGGAGCCGCCTTTGTGCACAGGGACATTATCATGTTGAAAAAGAAAGGGTTTCGTCCCCGAACCACTGCCACAAATGTGGAATCTCAGTTTCCCTCATCAGGCCCTGTGTGGTTTCTGGGTCACTCCTTCGTTATCAGCCGCTCCTGTCCTTCGCCATCATCTTTCCCACACTGAAATCCAATCCCTCGTTTGTCCACAAAGCTGGCAGGACACTGTCCTGTTAGCTCCCTCCTCTGAGGTCTCCTCCCACACACACACCGCTGCACTGGTGAGCGGCCATGCCAAACAAACTTGACTGAGAGGGGCTCGCGCAGAGACAACAAGCCGCTCACACAGACCCCGTCGTACACCATCTCAAAGAAGCAGTGTAAATAAAGTTCACCAGAGCAGCCAAGAAGATGCTGACAGCACGACAGTGGGAAAAAATGCCTCCGTGATGACTCTTCATCGGGATCCAACATGACTTTTTTTGCAACAATTATTGCAAAATCAAACACAACACCCCGAGTTTGTTTTTGTTGTAAAAATATGCAGATAAATGATATTTGTATTTGGGAGTTTGACCCCGGGGCTGGTCCTCATGGGAAGCATCAGAGCAGACTGACTCCCAGCAGGAGTGTGTTCTGTTGATGTGACGTGAGGTTCACTAGGGGGCAGCAATCAGTAGACTACCACACTGTGCACCCTGATGGAATAAACCCGAATGAGTGAGTGAGAAAGAGTGGCTTAAATTCAATCCAAAATACCCATGATAGAAAGCAGAACACAGACGTCGACGCAGACATTACATCTGAGCTGTAATTTGTGTCCATTATCTCTGACTGCATGTCTTATTTGAGCGAGGAGGGAGGAGGGAGGAGGGAATGGAGGGTGGGCCCTTAAGGTGTGATCTAATACACAGGGGTCATGACTGTACAGACAAATAACAACAAGATTGCCAAGATGTTAGAAATATTGATGTAAAATGTAGCTCGATAATCAGCTGGAAGGATAATCTCCGACCACGAGACCTGAGAGGGAGACACTGAGATCAGGTGCTGCGAGGGAGGAAGAACATGTACTTTGGATAAGCGGTTATTTAGATACACGAGCCGGCAGTTTCCTCAAAAACAGGACAAGCCAGACATTCTCTGAAACGGAGCCATAAATCCTCCTTAAGCCCGCAGATGCTGTGTTTGTATATGAAGCCCTTCAGCTCGGCCACGTCAGATCACATCGCCTCGGCCGGGAAGACTGATTTGTTTTGCACCATGGCGACGCACCTCCAATCAGATCCCGGACACTCGAGCATCGAGAACACACCACTGTTCAAACGTGTACACGTGCTGAAGCTGTTCACGAGGAAGACTGTGGGTCGGTTCGCTCAAATTGTAACAGTCTTGGTATACAGGCAGGGTTTTGTTTAATCTGCACCATTTTTAAATATCGATCTCTGAGATTTCAATTTCAGTATACAAGTGAGGTGAATAGAATTTAGCCCTAGAAAAGATGGACCTTGAGTTTTTGTAATGCACACTGTAAAAGTTTTTTTTCTGTATTTTTCAAATACACGAAAATATCAGTACAATTACAGATTCACGGGGCTAATCTAACCCAGCTGGCACCGGGCGTCAATAGACGTTGGTCTTTGGTTGGATTCAAGTCATGACGTCAGGTGACCAAAACCCAACGTCCATTGACATCTACTTTCAACATCTTTGACAGAGGAATATTGACGTCAAATGACGTTAATATTTTGTTGTTTTTATGTTGTGGTGTCTGGTAACCAAAACCCAACATGTGTCAGACGTCTTGTACTCACACAACTTTGACATTGAATAATGACCTTTTTGATGACAAAATTCTAATGTCTGGACAACATCTATCAACAACGTTGATTTGACTTAAGATAGCCTACATAACTGATATCCAACGTCGGACCAACGTTAAGTTCAGACGTTAACCCGATTTTTCATTTTCAACTAAATACTAACGTCTATTCAATGTCGGAGGCGTCTCAATTAGATGTCTTTAAGACGTCTAATTGACGTCTAGTGCCAGCTGGGAAAGTATCATAAAATCGAGTTTTAAAGTTTAAACGGTGACATCCAAACATTATACATTTATACCAACTCAAATTACGGACAGTTAACAGTAAAAGAAGTGTTTGTAAATTGACATATATCTTGTATTATGGATATAATCGCAACAAAATTAAAGTCTTTTCATCAACTTTCAAGCAATGCATTTCACAAACTAGTTTACAACTTTACTGTGAAATCACCACCTGACACCGCCCCTGTTTGCTCAACTGTGATGTGCACACTGCTGAAACTATTGTCGTCAAAGAAGAACCACTTTTCCCATCATGCATTGTGTGAGGTAGTTTGTTAAGTTGTTGAAAAATAGCCCTTTTAAGACACCGACAATCTTTTTCACGGCAGAAATAGTGTGATGATAATGAAAGTCTTATCGTTGTACCATCAAAAGACCAGTACCAACGATGGATTGATCCTCTACGTATCCACAGCCTGATGTATGTCATTCCTCTGTGCCACTGAGCTAAATTCTTATCTGAAAACTATTAAAAACTCTGCACCAGGTGACACGTTCCTTCATTTCCATGAACACACACACTGCAGTTTATTTTGACTCAGCTACTCACTATCAAATGAGGACTATTCCACTGCTGAGTAATGCTTCTTCCGTTTGAGTAATGTTTGTTATCGACCACGTGCTTCGGGAGTTAACTTTTCCCCCTCTTTTTTTTAAATTAAGCTTTATTTCATGAGTCGTATCATGAGTCCATGGCTCTGCTGTTTCCGTTTATTTGTTGACAATCAGAAAAATACAGATAACACCAGATTTCTCCTTTGAACACAGCCAGCATGGCCGTTTGAATGTGAACTGGCTGTTTGGCTTTGTGTGGCGCCTGCTTGTCGTAGATGTGGCTTGAGGTCGCTGCTTGAGGCTACCAAGGTGCGACTGGTGACCACGGTGCAGAAAGTAACACACTATCATCAACACACAAAGACCGTAGTAAGATACAAAAGACAGATATCTTCAGCATTCATCGCAGATCCACGTGGGCGTGATTTTGTGCATGAACGCCACCAGGGAACGTCCCGTGCTTTCTGCCTGAAAGTGAACTTTAACGCAGCTTTGCTTCTCTATGGTTTGCCCTCAACATAATGAGACAACACTGCTTATTTGAACTGTTTACACGACCTTTAAAGCTGGCTGCGTCGCCCATTCAAATACTCACATTAACAAAGACAAGACAGAGAACGCCGCACAATAAAGCAAGGGTCCCTCCACGCTTTGATCAGTTGCCGACGTTCCCCCAAACCTTTCCTTCCTGGACGAGGTTCAAAGCCACAAATGATGGCTCTTCTAAAAAAAAAAAGTCCTGTGCTGCGCCGGCCGGCCCCACAGAGCATGTTCGCTAATTGCCGCCTAAAACAAAAGTAGAACCGGCGCACACTTGACAGATCAAGCCCGGCAGGAAGCCTGTGTTCAGAGTCCAGCGGGTGCTGATTCGGCCGCCGTCACATGCCAGAGGACTCTTACATAAACGGGTCAGGGCGAGCGAAGAAGTGACCTGTTTCCACAGCCGAGTCTGGGTGGTAAATGAGTTACTATAAATTGTCCGTGTTGGGAAATGTTTCATGAGTCATTGTGTCATCACGGGGCAAATCAATACGTACAACTGTTGGCTGTCAATGAAGGACAGAATGCAATATTCAGTATGAATGAATCAACCCAAACCCTAACCCTAAAGTCAAAGGGGCACAACCACATCACCTGACGACACTGCTGTGAACGCCATCACGTTCCATCATATTGGATTTTCACAAATACAAAAATGAAGGCGGTGAATTGATAGTGTAAATAGGCTTGTGAAAACGAAGGGAAACCGAAGACTCTTTCGGATTCTTTCATTACAAGCGAACCTGGATTAGTGTGTCGACGGCGGGTCACGCTGCGGCACTAACTCTGAAGGCATTACAACTACTGAGAAACTCCGAGAGACGATCAAAGAGCGGCCCGAGCTGCAAGACGATAGCGGCAGGGGCGAGAAGTTGGCAGCTCTCACTGGCGGATCTGCCCGAGCGAATATCACTCACGCAATGCTTCACGCTGCACGCCAGGAGGGGATCACGTAGCTGGAGCACATTAGGTTACAATACGGTACAATACACATAATTGTGAGAAATTCATGATTCTAGTAGAATTATGCCACTTCAATGCTTTCAGGTTAAATAACTTTTGATGCCCTTCCTACTTAGCTTGACAGTTAGGTGTGGAAACTGGGCTCGGTGGCAGGGCGGCAGGATTTAGTGCCAGTTGTGCCTCCAATGTGTTATCGTTACATTTGACTCGGTGAACACTTTTGGAAAAAACAAAAAAACGCTGCAATCTTTGCTGGGTTCAAAGGCGGGCATGGTCCATACAAAGGGAGCAGGAAAGGGGCGATCGGCCACCTCTGCATTACGTCTCTTAAAGTTCTGTATCAATGTGACCCAGTTTCAATCATTCTCATCCACTCCAGTGCAGCTGGTGTGGTTTTCACCTTGTCTGTCCATCTGTTCTGTGTGTGTGTGTGTGTGTGTGTGTGTGTCAACAGGCGTCCCAGCCGATGTGATATGTAAAACTTTCTTTGTATTCCGCAGATTGTGCGTGGAAATGTTTTTCATCCCAAAGGTATTTTTAGTCGTGTTTTTGAAAATTCTGCAGTAAGTGATGCAAAAAGACCCTGTTTTTTTTTTTTTTTAAAGATAACGTGGTATTTATTTTTCCGTTGAACTGCGTGTTTAGCCCTGTGACTCTAATGTAATAATAATATGTACATAAGAGGCACAACCTTGGGCTGTTTATTCTAAGATGGAAATCGCTGCTCCAGATCTGCTGCATGTGCAGTTCTCCGTGGCGGAACCCGCTGATGTGTACGCCGATGCCATGAGATGATTTCTGCGTGGGCCGAAAGAAAAAAATAACAAACATTTACATCCCCGCATTCCTCGTGGAGCGTGGTTTGACTCGTCGGACGGGCAGCGTCTTTCCAGCGTCGTGGAGGGCGTTCACTCGACTGTTGAGGAACCCGCTCGACACGCTTTCCTGGAAAACAAACGTTGCGTAACCACGTTTTGAGCCGGGATCGAGTGTACGCATTACTACCGTGCCGCTACGTCAGTCAATCAAGTTTGAAAGGAGGGAGGGAACTTGGACACAGGACAAAAATCCTCAATAATGGGATTAAATGAGGTGCATAGGATTCACCTGAGTCATTCCACACCGTTGTGAGACACACGCTCAGACCTGTGCCTCATTTCCACTGTAACGGATTTCAAAACCAAAAAAAGCCACAGAGTCACAGTTGGGTGATAACTTTTGATTTCTGAATGATAAACACTACAACTTCCTTTTAAGTGACAGCGATAAAAAGGAGTGAAGGAAATGTTCAGCCCAGGAAATTGATCAGTGATTGATTCGTCACGACGACACTGGTGTGACTTGGCGAAAAAAAGTGCTACGGGAATCCTGTGCGGGTTCCTGTTTATCTGTCTAACACACTTGGCTGACAGGGACGATAAGAGATAACGGGTGGGTTTGGTCGGAAAGATGAACTACTCGAGAAATTCATGAAAATTGGGTTGATTTCCCGAGAATGTACATGGCTTATTGAGATAACCGAACAGTCGTGCATTTACAACATTGTTAGACCTAATCCAGGTTCAACACTGACCTTTCATGTGTTTTATGTTATTTTATCCCTCATATTGTATCACTGCAGTTTATTATGATATATTCGGACAGGACCTATAATGCTGCGCCACTTAAAAGTGAATTTATGTCACTTTGCTTGCACAATGTATCACATATCATATATCAATATATTACTTGCACATTGTATGATGTCAAGTCCATGATGCTCAATGCTCATTTTATAGTAAACCTGGCACACTCCTGGGTCCATATCAATATCTTTAGCACCATAGTGGAGCTTGTAGCTGTTCTGTGATCATAGTTCATTCATATTCTAAGGTGCACCAAAGGAAGAGTCATGCAGTCGCCATAAAACACGGACAAGCAGGGTATTTCCTGCAGGGTTTTTTATCTTTTCCAGACACATCAGTGTGTGTGTGCGAGGTTCCCAGCACGGCAGGCAGCCCTGGTGATGTGACAGCACCTTTGCCTCCGGAGTTGCCCACCTTCAGGAGTCTGCGGGCTCCGCCCACTCTCACTCACTATTTAAATCCACAATGTCAGCAGGCGCTCAGCTTCACACTGGAAAACTTGATCTTGACCAGCAACACGTTTGGATTCACAGGAGGAGAGAAAAAAAAAAGAAAAAAGAAAAACCCCGTACTTACAACTAAAGACAGATCCTGAGCTGGAAATAGCAAGAAGGTAAGACTGCTCTTTACTTATGCTGTGAGTATTCATGAAATGGAAGAGTTTTACAAAAAGCATTTGAATAATGGGTGGAGGTTGCATTTTTTGGGGACATTTTCAGAAAGAAAAAAAAATTGGATCTGGTGTATGAGCACAAGTGGTTCATAAGCAGAGGAGAGACTAGCTACTGGGCATTTCAGTTCAGCCTGTATAGTAAAAAGTGGCTCATTCATTGAAGAGTATTTATGAATGCAAGTGGAGTAAAGTCCCGAGGCGCACGTCCAAAGGCGCTTATCTGTCTCAGTGGCATATGAGCAACAGGTTGATTGATCATTTATCCACTCTGCTTTCTCCACAGCTTTCATCTCCACTGTTTGGATATACAAAACCCAGCATCAACTTTTTTTTTGGATCATTTTCCACTTGATCATTATTTTTTTTTTCCACCCACTCTTGGGATTTCAACTTCGCCCAGTCCGTGTGGTCGCCCCCTCCATTCCAGAGAGGGTGCGAAGTAAAAAGTTGGCCCGGAGATGCGGTCCCTTCTCCCGCTCACTGTGTATTGCATCAGCCTGGTTTCCCTCCAGCAGCTGCTGGCACTGCCGGCCGGGGATCGTCCCGACAGGAACAGGTAGGACGCGCCGCTCGCTTTGATCCGCTTTGAGACCCGCTCCTGGCCTCTGATTGGCTGGACCGGATCCCTAAACGTAACAGATAAACGCACCTGGAGCCGCCGTTCACTTCAGCGTAACCGCGCCGCTCGGCACTGAATGGCCGCTCAGACCTGCTTGGTAGGGGCTTAACGCGCAATATTAATTTTATTATTACATAAAAATAGCTACAATGACGTTATTAGATATTAAAGGATGTGTTGAACATGTTTTTTTTTCATATTACAGTAGTCTTTCATGTGTAAATACGTCAGTTAGCTCAAAAGTTTTTGTTTTAAGCTAGCTGACATTTTCCTAGCTTCAAATTAATTCCCCTTTTGTCGTTTGCCAGTGAAACGTGGCGTTGTTTAAACACGTTTAAATACATTAGCATTTATACAGCTCTCACTGTTTGCTCTAACTCATTGTTTGAGTTCAATTTTTTGTTGACTTTATTAAGTTAGTCAAGAGAGAGGCTGGAGAAAGACTAATCATTTAGCCCGTGTAACTTAAGCTATCCCGGGGTCAATGTGTGTAAAAGTGAAACTGTCATGCTGTTGTGTCGGGAAGATAAAAAGACTGCAAGGTCAAAGGCTCGGCCATGATGAAGTGAAATCACTTTATCTCTCCTTGAGAGAAGCCCTGCTGGAGAGCAAGTCAGCTGTGGAAGAATCGACAGTGTTAGGTATTGCTAGACTATATTCAAATGACCGTTATGAGCATTTAAAACAGACCCAAGCAAACAAAAATCCATTTGATTTCAAAATTATTTCTGAGTGACTTAGACCAACAATGTTTAAACAGTAGTAAGTTACTGTAGCTTTAATTTCAGTGCTAGGATTTGTATTTAACTTAAACAGTGATGTTTAAGTTAAATACAAAGTAGGCTAAAGTTAAAGTAACCGATCGTGAGGTCATGCAGGTCATAGTGTGAAGTGGGAATCGAAGTGTGAACTTTTCACATTTTACAGCAGATCTATATGCCAAATCTGCTTATTGGCATCACTGATGCATTCAATCCATATTCTGTCAACAATTCAAGCTTTTCACAAAATGACGATTCTCTCTTTCCTGCTTCTTCTTCTTCCTCCATTTCTCAATCCCAACAGCCGTCACGTGAGAAACTGTTTATAGAGGTTTTGTTTGGTTTAATCTCCCTGTGATTCTGTACGGAAAACTGTTATTTCGGAGGTGGGAAAACCAGTTGGTCTCCATGAATAGCCCGGCCAGAAATACCAGCGTGGCTATTGTCAAGGATCTTGTTAGGAACTGAGTGGCACCTGTAGTTTTCCACCCCTTAAGCCCTGCATACAACATTAGGCAACAGCATAACAACCAGTTTGATTACTAACAGTTCAACACACATACTGTACTGTTTACCCATGATGAGCGAGAGAGGCCTGCCAGCGATGCAATCTGAGCGAACAGTTGCACTGGTGAAGAGCAGGGAGGAATGTGGATGGGTTGGTGTGTGAACGCCCTCTTCTGGTGGAGTTTGGATCCACAGCTGCTGGCTCGGTGTCAGCCCTGGGAGGGAGGGAGACTCAGTGTCGGGATGAGTGGCCTTGGACAAAGACAAACATGAAGGCCTGGTCTGAGTCAGTCCTGACTTTGCATCACCTTTAAATTGTGACTGAACAAAGGAAATTTTGTCTGACAAGGACTTATCCCATCTGATTGAGATATCAGGGATACTGCTGAGATATCACTGGTGGTGTTTGGGGACAGCTGTAGTATTGTAGCAAGAACATTAGCATTCTATTCTATTCTATTCTATTCTAAAAGCAACATTATACTTGCGAGCCATACATGGACAGGAAAGTAAAATGACTTAATATGATGCGGCAGGAGGACAATCATATAAAGGCAATAAAAAAATTCCAAATTAATTCAAAAGAATCTTACAGATCAATTTGAAATAAGTTCCACTTTCAGTAATGGGCAGGTTGCCACAGTAAGGCAGGAGTAAAGGGGGTTTGAAGAAAGCACTTGACATCTAATACTGATTATATATCAGTGTAAGGAGATCTGGGAGTGGAACTTTCCTCCAGGTGGCCATCTCTTGCATGTGCGTGTCAAAGTGTGTGTGTTCAAATGGTGAACACCTGCTGCAGAAACCCAGGGAGAAGCTCCTGTATCCGCTGTCTGTTTGTGTTACTCCTCCACTACACCTGCTCATTACTATAATCCCCCATGATTCCCATCATTGTTTGAAAGTGTCAGGGCCATTACCAGCATAGGTCACTGCTCTGTTTGTTTCTCATCTCCGTCTGAGAGAGACTGATGCAGCAGCTAATATTTGTTTTAGCATTTTGGCCAATATTTTTTGCACACCTCTCTACTCTTATTTTTACAGATTATTAAGTGATACCTGAGAAAGGCGGAGCTCAAAATGACAGAAATGGTCACGTGAACACCTTGACCTGCTCATCTTCATCAGTGTATTTGCTGTTTTTTCAGAAATGTTTTTACGCACTTTTGAGTACCTGCTAACTGCTACTGTATGTTTGGACTGTTGACACTGTGGAGAGTGTAGACATGCCAACAGAGGACAGCTTCACCAAGAGTTACCTCAGCTTAACCCCGACCAACCAGTAGAAGTGATTCATACAGTGCTAAAGATATGATCCCTCACTGGCTTCCCACCATAAACACAATTGTGCTCCATGTTGCACCCATCCAAGTTAAAAGCAGCGTAGCTGGAGGTTGAACCGTGATTACAGTATTGTGACCACCAGCAGCGGTTTGTAACCGCCAAGGTTATGTTTTTTGTTTTTACCCATGTCCGTTTGTTTGTTGGTTGGTTTGTCAGCCGGAATTTCACAAAAACTACTAAACGGATCGCCTCCAAACTTGAATGGAGGATGGGCCTTGGACAAGAATAGACCGTTTTAACCTTTGGTACAGATCCGGATAAAGGGACAGATCCCGGAATATTCATTCACTTTTCTTTTACATTACGACATAAGGTGTTTTCAACATTAGCGTTAATGTATCAGGGAATAATGCATGCATTTTGATGAAAAAAACTGGTAAAAAAAAGGGATGGGCTCTACTAAGTGCCTTTCTGGTTGAACATGAAACTCACGGAGGGTGTGTGGTTGGGGCACAGTCTGTACAAATGTGTCTTACTCCGACAACACAGTGAGAGGTTTCCTCCCCCATCAGTTCTGCTGCTTCACAGTTCTCACTTTGCACAGCTCTCATAAATGCCCTGCCTGGCTTTTATTAGGAGAGTAAATTATCTCTTTTCTCTTAACTACACAGAGCACATCCTGTTCTGTAACTGTCAGATACTGACCACATGATAACAACAGACACGACTTCTTGACATTTCTCATTTTGGATGCAGAGTGTGTCTGAGCTCAGATGTCTGTCATTCCTTCCCTGTGCTGTGGTGTCCATGTTGTCCCGATGTGTCCCGATAAGGACACGACCAAATTCCACATAGGCGCTGCCTGCAACAATGCCTGACGCGCGCTGTCTGAAAAAGGAAAATTGGCATGTTCGTGGGATCACACGCAAGGCATACCCTTCATTGTCGTTTTACATAACTTCTTGTGGGCTGTTTTTGTAAAGGAAAATGTCTGGGGTCCGCAGCCAAGCAATAAGTTAAATATGGCTTTAGCAGGCGAAGCCGCTTTACAATACAGATTCCAGAACTGGGAAGTGGCTCATTGCTTCGAGACGGAGGACATGTAAAGCTGTTTTGCGGTCAAGCTTTCTTCACTCTGCCTCTGATTCGTCTGGACCGCGGTGCAATGACATGACAAGTCAGTCTGTGCGTATATGTTGTGGATGCAAGGTTGTTGGAACTTTTTCAAGGCCAAATAAAGTCATGTTTTTCCCCAAACGGCTTGTTAAATCATTTACCAACTCTCGTAAGCGTGGATTTGAACAGCATAGAGTTCAGACGTCCAATGTAGATACTCTTAACATAATATTTACCTGAGAAACAGCCTGAATTCATCTGTTTGTGGAGACACTCTGTGCATTCAGCTGGCTTTCGATCCATCCTCTTGATTTGCTATCTATGTTCTGAAATGTTTACACCTTACCTAGGAACTCTCTCTTTAGCGAGTATAGATAAGAAATATACATCTCGGAGAAGCACTTTTATGCTCCCAGAATGATTGAAACCAGGATTGCCTCCACTGTAAATCATCTTAAGAGAGGCCTCTTCTCATATGTCTACGTCTTGTAAACAGGAATTTTGGCTTGTGCTCCTCAGACATATATATATGTATGATATAAACAGTTGTATGGCTTCGCGGGAGTCAATCTCACCAAACCCAGGCTGAAGTTGAGGAGGTTTGAGGAGAAGCTGCAACCAAGCAGGCGGAGAATTCCACTGTGGATTAATGGTTAAGACCTAAATTCCGCCCTCCATATCCTTAAAGAGCAGGTTTCCACTCCACAGAAAGCCACTGCGTTGAGGAGGCATGAATGCACATGTATACTATATATATATATATACATATAAGAGGTAGCTTAGTCTGGGAGTGGATCAAAAGGCTTATGGGAAAACAAACACGGCTTCTAAGAAGAGACGAAACCTGCTGTTGTTTGATGATGTAATTGCGAGTGTTTTGTCTACTGGCATTGCAATAATTCAGTTTTAGTAGCAACTCTGTAGTTTTTTAACTTGGCATCCCGTCTGTCAGTGTCATTTGCTGGGTGTACTAGGTCCAGTTTTCTTGTATTAAGTAAGTCACGACCCATTGCGGAGGTTACGAAAGCAGAACTCCGATCAAGTAGGACCAGTGTTTCATGTGACATAAATCACCTTTCCTTTATTTTTGTCCTGCTTCCTGCTAACAACAGTCTCCCCACTGTTACCTACTGGGAGATTACCAATGAATGTGCCATATTTACTGCTGATTAAGGCTGCCCTGGGTAAGCTTCAGCCTGTAGTGTATCAGCAGCATGGTACCAGAGTTAGGGTTGAAGTTATTGTTAGGGCGCATGTATCAGGGATGGCCGACGCCTACCCAGTTGGTTTATGACGCTACCCACAGTGAAACATTGTGACGGACGATGACATCTCACACATGGGGAGACTCTAGTTTTGGGTCCTTGTCTTAAAGGCAGCAATGATGTGAGGTTAATACAAAAGAAAAACCAAACAAGGCAGCACAAAGGGATCAGCTTGGACTTTTGTTGAACTGTAAAACCTTCGAAATCATCTTCAGTCAAAAGGAATTTTAGTTTGAAGCCCTTTAACCAAGACCACGCAAGGTGTTAAAAACCACAGCGGGCTGAACAATTAAAGACAAAGTAGCTTTGATATCTTTGATCGTCTGCCAATCATGGCGATCTCTATTACTTTCGAGTAGCGGGATTAGCCTCTTAAGAGCCAAATGAGCCTGTCTTGTGAGATGAGATGTAAAAGAGTTCTCTACTGCAAGTCTTTTTAAGGAGGATGTAACTGGAGCTGCCTCCGAGCAGGCTGACTAAGGGTTTGCCTTTTCCCTCCATTCCACATACTTTACATAGCTATTACATCAAATAAGACGTTTCAGTTTGCCTGTAGAGAATTACTAAAATAGTAATTCTGTGATAAATCTTCAAATCAAACAAAACAATATCAGACCTGAACTGAGCTATAGCATGAAAACCACTGCAAACACATTTAACAAACATTATCTGCCTTCTTTATCCCTACTCTTCCAATGAATATTCTCTTTGTAACTGTTGTTGTCGCACAATTACGGGGTCCTTGTGGCCATCTACCAGCCGACACAGATGTCCTTACTGGCCACTTGGTTTCCAGCCAATTCGAGATTTAGATGCAGACATGCAAAGTCCAATCCCGTGTGAGGGTTGGAGGGTTTGCGTTCGATCGTATAAAAGTTGTTAGGTTGACCTGGCCGAGAACAAAATGCAGACCTAATTCCTGGTCATCTGCTAGTTTAAGATGCTTAGTGAAGTGCACCACATTTAGGTACTCAGGTAGGAATCTTGTAAACACTAAATTCAAATCTTTAAATCCGCCCTTAATCATTTTAAAAACAGCGAAAGTGCAATGCAGGTACAAAACATAATGTAACAAAAATAGAAAGTCATTGCCGGGCCACCACTGCTGACACGTGACCACACGTGAACAGCTTTCCAGTGCAGTCGAATGCAACTTTCAATCTGCAGATCAGGTGGGTGTAACTTGGTGATGTGGCACCACGGCACACCAAGTCTGTCTTGGAAATAGTGCCTGTCTCTGTCTGTGGCCTGGCATTACGCAGCTATTTATTCAGCCACTGTCGGACAGCAGGTCTCCTACAAGCTACCGGTCTTGTCAGCAGGGAGCCGGCAGCCAAAAGCTTCACATTTAACTGAGAAGTCCCACACCCACCGTAGCACCGTCTCACATCTCGACCTCACTGTGAGTGTTCACGGTGAAACAACACAAGTCAGCATTTCACATTGGAATACATTTGATATAATTAGATCAGCTGTGGCCTCTGCCTCTGAAAACATTGGAAAAATGTTACCAAACCTGATGCGGTGGAGGATTTTTTTCCCTTCCCTGACTCAGAAAAGCAAATGGCAGATATATTTGCCCTGATGCTGTTTTTAAACCTCATTACATTTATATCCCATTTTTCTCTGGCTGCCAGGGGTAACAGCTCTTTCCACTTCTGTACGACCTTCAGTGGCGGTCATGGGTCAACACTCAGGGACTTGAGTCGCACTGTGCTCTACAAACAGCAGTGACAGTTGAGCGAGGAGCCGCGGGTCAAGTTGTGAGAAGCGACTGTCTTTGACAAACAATGAACAGATGGCGAGCTGTTCGGCGCTGTGTTTGTCGAATGGCCTGTACCCGCCGGTCCGCCGCGCCGCAGAGCCAGAACATCTTAACAGGTCATTTAGCCTGATGTGCTTTCTCAGAACCCTGCTTTTTGTGAGTTATTTCAAGAAATGTCTAAAACAGATTAGACCTTTAAAAAATTTGGTAAGTTGTGACAATGTAAGTCACATTATACCAAATGTTTCAGACAATGTTCAAACCCAGAGAAATCTGTTATTTTACACAAGGTAACTTCATGTTCTATTTGGTCGCCTGTAACTTCTGGGAGAGAGTCAGAGATCAGTGATCATCTGTGAACATGTCTGGCTGAGTAACACAGATAGATTTTCATCAGCAATTGTGTTTGTTGAACGTGATCCAACATCACTTGTCAACATGTCTTGTTTTGTTTCAATTCTTTGTTTTATTACTCATCTGACATTCTAATGTTCACCCGCGGAGCACCTCGGCACCACTCAGTCATGGCTGGCCGGGCTAAATCTCCCATAGCTACCGGTGAAATCCAGCTTGGCATTAAAATGAAGCGAGGCGCAGGTCTTGATTGTGTAATGCAATAAGCAAGGCTGACTCAGAGCACATGTTGTTTGAGTCAACATGTGAGAAGCCATTAACTTTCATGCGGTGCATTAAGAGATGGGCATGGTGTCCACGTGGATGGATGTCGGCGCAGAGAGCCACGCTGTGTCCAGACAGCGGGCAAAAATGATTTGTTTATCAAAGCTGCTTTGTACGGCTAATCGGATTTCTGCAGAACTACTTGTACCCTTACAACATTAGTTGTTATAGTAACAATGCTGGCGAGTGTTTGTGTGACTAAAGTGCTTCCGTTTTTTTCTTCCAAAAACCTTTTCTATTTTTTCTACCCATGGCTGTAGCAATGATTTAAACATAGACGTTTCTCTCTGATTTTATAGTTTAATTAGCCATGCTAGCTAAGAATGGCAATGTTGGTCAGTCTGTCCACACCTTTGGTCCAGACTGAACTTTCTATTTTGCTCTGCTTATCTACATTCAACCCAAGTCTGCGCCTGAGATTTGTCAATACAACTTTAACTACAACAGACTATGAACAGAAGCTGAAATGCTTTTGATACGATTGCTTACAGACTCTGCATTCATATGCAGAAATCTGTTTCTTATGGTGTTTTAAATTTTAGCCTTTCTTGTTTGGCCAGGCGCCAGCATTCTCCTCCATTTTTAATCTTCAGTGGTCCATTTCTCATCTGCTTGATCAATACTCATACAACTTTCTGGACAACTTTTCACCTGATTTGTCTTTCCTCCTCAGGTTGGACCTCCTCCACAAGCTCAATGACCAGAGTGGGGATAGAGCCTCAGCGTCAGGAAGCCAGACCGACATCACTGTCCCACCTTCAGTCGCCAGCCAGTCCCCAAAATGGCTGCCTGGTTTTATGAGACACCAGCCAGCTTCAGGAGTGAGAACGCCCTCGGCAAGCCTGGCGTGGGCACGACCTGCTGAGGCTTCACAGATCGAGAAGAGGGCGCTGAGAACTCGCCGCCATGCCCACTCGGGATCACGAGGCGGCCACCACCATGCCCAGCTGATGAGAGTGGGCTGCGTCTTGGGAACATGCCAAGTGCAGAACCTCAGCCACCGGCTCTATCAGCTCATTGGTCAGAGTGGCAGAGAAGACTCATCCCCCATCAACCCCAGAAGCCCCCATAGTTATGGATGAGTCGGTTTATACCCCCAAACCCCACAGCAAGTCTCTCTATGTATTCATTTATTTATCTCTTTATGTGCTAGTGGTAGCTTTTGCAATAGAGTTGATGTAGTCCATTTGTTATCTATCTCAAAATGACAATTATACTCTTAAAATGACTGTTGTGCGTCTCTTTGTACTCTGATGGATTTGAAGATTCAAATCAGATTTCGACTGATTGAATCGTCTTCAAATCGTCCGAGTTCTCCATCCTGAGGACTCATTTTCTAAGGACGTTCAAGTCTCGTCAAAGTCTGTTTGGTTCTCCCTCCCGAACGCCAAAAGAAGCCAAGAAGCCTCAGTTTGACGTCCTAATCCTGTTAATGTAAGAATGAAGGCTTGTCCTCAACACCATTCAATGGCCTGGCCCTGTCTGCCAACTGACCCCCCCCCCTCCTCCAGAGGTGGTTATCCCGTGGCTCATTGATCAAACACTTAAGCCCCTAATGTGGATTTCAACGTGCACTCAGAGCCGGAATCCTGTCAAAACCAATGTATTCCCAAAGACCCCGAAAATGGACCCAATGAACCCTTTCACCTCTTTTTTGTTGCCCCCCTCCTTTTGTCAACTTTGGAACTCCCAGGTCGTTTCACAACTGCATATATCATTTCAATACGAACATCCCTGGAGGATTCCACAAGCTTTCAATTGAACTGGGGATTCGTCACACAGCGGGACTTTGTGTTTCTGGACCACAGTTTACATGTGAACCCAGCCACAGCATCTTGGGTTACACCCGCGTTTAAGAGCACTCTGGGTCAGGACTCTACCACATAAACTCTAACGCTTAAAAAATTGAAAAAGAAGAGGGTCAGCATCCAGTGACTTGGAAGGAATCTGCACAGAAACTGGCCTCCCAAAGGATCAGTTTCAGTGTTGCATTATAGTGGCCAAGACAGTAGGTGGCAAAGTGAACCTTAGAGCCATGAATCAGGGCTCCGGCGCACCGCTGCTGGCATTTTCCCTACGGGAGGCCAAGTCTGAAATATTAGCCCTTTCACGTGATTCATAAGTTCCCCTCGCAAGTCAGGACTCCGGGTGACAGCAGTTTAATAAACCTGACCTAATCACTTCAGTCATATGTACCGCCTCAGCAGGGGAGGGGGGCCCTGAGCCTCCCATGGTCTGCACATTCAACACTAATAAAGTGCAAGGCATGTGGCATCTACACATGCACACATGTAGTCTTGAGCTTGCTGATATTAAAGGGTTGGTTCACCAAAAATACAAAGAAAAACCCAACAGTTTACCCTTATTTCTGCGGCATATTTTTTTCTAGTTCTGTGAGCACCACAGTCAAACTTCCATGCACCTCCTTTGTCTCGGGGTGGATGTAGAAATCTCAGACACATATCTTGGGCAAATAAAACCAAAGGTAACTTTGCTCAGGTAAGCCAGAATATGGGGTGGGTTCTTTTGCAATCTTGTTTAACCAACCCTTTAAGTGGTTCTGTGCCAGAAAGAAAAGAAAAAATCGGCTTTATAGCAAAGGGGTCAATCTAGTGAAGTGGAGTGATACATTTGAATTTTAATTAATTGTGAAAATAATCAGAAGATACATTGATAATGGAAATAATCTTTACCTGCAGCCCTATTTGGAAAACCTCTTTCTTCAATTGAGAAATTAGCATGTGTTCTTACTCCCTTGTTTTGGGGCATCATCTTCTGTGATCAAGAAACAGCTTTTTTCTTTTTAACCCGTACTTCACATGTTTGAAGGTCATCATAAGGCTCTAAATCCACAAGTAAAAATCCCAATCTGCTAATTAAATACCTGAGATAGAGTGGATGACAGTAATTTTCGAGGAAGAACGAATGAATAAAGGTCAACTGTTTTCTATTTTTCTATAGGCAATGCTTGCCAACACATTATAGCACCCTTGTTGTTCACATGTGGTATGTTGAAATGGGTCTGAGTTAGTCCTGAGATGACGGCTCAAAGCTCAACTGTTACATTGCGGGTTTTCTAATGAGAGACCACAGTGACCAAAATGTTAGGAGTGAGAGTGCCCATATTCAAATACGTACTGGAAGCTTAGCAGCAAATCAAAAATACATGCCCTGATGTTTCCCTCTCTCTAAATACGTCCGTCCCAGAAATGGTGGGCGGATGATGGACTGAGAACGACTGAGGTCAAGTCCTACTCAACGAGCATGCTAAAATTTGATGGGCCTTTAACTCAGAACATGCCACCGTTGCTATAAAACGCAATTATATTACATATTATTTACATACTTCAACACTTCTATTTCAAGACTTTACTATATGGTAGCCTGAGCTTAGCTTGCAGAGAGTGGGTGTGTGTGATCGTAAATACGAAAAAGACTGCTGGCCTATTTTCGGCTTTATGTGCACAGTCATTTAGATGAATGAGTGTTTTAGCCTTTCTTCTATTGCAAATATGAACGTTTGGTATTCCTAAGAGCCTGATTCTGGTTTATTTTCACCAAAATACCTGGCAATACTTGACAAATCAAATGACTTTACAGTATGCGATCTGCATCATATGATAATGTTCTCTCTCATTTCTCTATCTGTGTCTTCTGATGTCACGTTGTGTCTCTGTTCCTTCTAATCAACAGTTTCTTTTTATATTCAGACTCTCAGCCCCATCCTGGCTCTCTCTTCTCTCTTTCCGTCTGTAATCATGTGGGCCCGGAGGTCAAAGGGTAATAATCAGTGGTTCTTTAGGCTTGAATCTAATCTGTTCAAAGGCTTGCTGAGGTGAAACATGCCATTCTCTCTGCTGTAATGGAGCTAATCAGTGTCTCGTGACGGATCATTAAAAGGCTTTTCAAACGCTCTGAAACCCGGGTGGATCTCTCTGCTTTTTAAAAAGTGTACCATGTCACTCACACACACGCACAAGGTTTGTGTGTGTGTGTTTTCGAGCTGCTGTGCGTAGCCTATCAGGACACTTATCTCCTGTGTTTGATCTGTGGTCCGGACCATTGTGCTCCCACTCTGTTTTTTTATTTTGCGCAGTTTGTTTTGTGACGTCCGGACGCGGCGTCACGTCGAGTTCTGTGAGCAAACTGCTGCGCGACCGCTAATACCTCCCCGTAGAAAAACACCTAGAGCTTTCATGGCATTCTGTTGAGGAATGAGAGCAGCGTTAACGTATGAAATGTTTCTGTCAGTCGTGTACGATAGAGCGGATGCAGGTGGATCTCCGGAGGGTTTATTTATGCTGATCTTCTTTAGGGTCACAGGAAAGCACTTTAACACAAACACACGTGTTGATAGTTTCGTGAATTTCACTCATTGTGATGAACTTGTGAAAATTAGAATGAGGTTTGTCTTTTAAATGTCGCTTTTTGAGATTGTCTTTGAAGATGTCAGTGCACTCCATGTGGCGTCAGGATGACTGTGAACGTCGTGTGGACCTGTGAATAAATATATATATATTTAGCCAAACTATTTAAAGAAAGTTATGTATTTAAGTTATCTTTGTATGTTAATTTCTGTATGTCACCAAAGACTATTTATCTCATCTTTTCCACTGTTCCTCCAACATGACCTCATGGTCAGAAAGGAGGTCTTAACTGTAGATTAAATGTTACTGTTTGATAATGTCATTCGCTCTGTAAAATAAAGAACTATACTGTAGTGTGACTGAGTATGGAGTATGATTTGAGAGTGTTTATGTGTGTACGTCTTCTTGAGGACACAGAGACATACATGACGGAAGCATGAGGCTTTCTAATTGGCTCCACCGTCCTTCATGTAAGCGTGCCCTTGAGCAAACCGTTCTGACCCAAATATCCCACGAAGAAGTCAATCATTACATGACAGAACTAACAAATCTAACGGAGGGCAGAGGACAATGTGAATGAAACATTGAGAAACATAATGGGGGCATGACAGCAGCCACGTTAGCGTTAAAGGTCTCATGACTGGACGGAGTTAATGAGTGACAGTGGGTTCGATCAGCAGCAGACAAGCTATTGGTTCATTTCTCCTCCAGTGAAGGAGAGGAGGGGGATCTGAACCAATGGCAAATTGACTTTTGAACACGAGAGTTGGTGGCAAAGATGCTGTGGAAGCGGAAGGTTGAGTTAATTATTTGAACCCAAATGTTCCACTTTAAGTTTACAGTAGCTGACTCGTTTTTTCCACTCTGCATCATTAAATAACGGATGTGCTTGTTCCAGGACTTCTGGTTAGCCACAGACGAGTGTCAATGCAATGACAAAACGAAATAAACGGTTAGTAAAGGTGTGAAAATTCTTAACATTTCACCACTTCCTGGTTGATCAGCAACTGAAAAGATGATTAATAGTGAAGGTACGGAGGGACTTCGGGTCATATTTCAAGGTAAAACAACATTCGGCCATCTAGCGTTAGCATTCAATCACTTCCCAGCTAACATTACCATTTAAAATCTGTTGCCGTTCCAGGTTCCAGGTTTAAATAAATGTGTCCAAGATGTGGGTGATATTTTAGAATGAATTCATGCCTTTCTTATCCTGTCACGTAAAACTATTGAATTGTAATGTTAGCTGGGAAGTGGTTGAATGCTAATGTTAGCTGTCGTCTACTGGTAGCTAACTCGCTTTTGGCAAATACGTTGTTTTACCTTGAAATATGGCGTGACGTCCCTCTGGTTTTTCACTATCTGTTGTCTTTTTAGTTGCCGCTCAATCAGGAAATGGTGAAATTAAACAGATTTTTCAGATTACCTGATAAACAGCAATACGGGTGTAGAGCCAGACCTTCTGGAGGAATAAACACCTGTAGCCACATTGAAATCTACCCTGATCTGGAGCCAGGGGGAGGCGAGCTCAGAGAGCAGAATGGTAAGCTTTTAAACGACCCATGCAATAAGCTTAAAGGGACAATCCACTGATTTTAACATGAGGATCAGTGCTTCTTGATGGAGTTTTTGAAAGTTAGAAAATCCTAACCCTGCAGATGTCACTGAGTTGCATTAGACTGTTGTATTTTTGGAGCTTGAGCCTTTCTAATCCAAAGAATCCAAAACCCGAACTCAGGCTATGTTGCATCAATACAGACCATTTATTTTATTTTAAATCAGTGTCCCCCAACCTACGGAAGTTAAACCACTGGAGTTTTATCTGAAAGTAAATGTTGCCGCTTGCACCCTCAAGATGGCTTAATAAGGCCCTTCTCCGGTTCTTAAAACCTCCCTGTTTATATTTCACCCTGCTGCCTTTGTGTTATCACTTTGTTCTTACGTTTTATCGTTATGTAAATAACAAATACCAAAAAGTCCACCAGCATGAATTATGTCATATTGTCCCGTCTGCAGCTGATTTATGTCAGCCAAAAGAAACTGTGTCACATTCCAGCGGGCGACCTCTACCTACATCTGCAATTTAGGCTTTTGGTTGACTTTGTCACACTGACGTCATCAAAATAACTAACATTCTCCAACGGGTTAAAAAAAAAAAGAGGAATACAGTAGCAGATAAATCATCTTGAGTGTCTACATTAAAACCACTAACTGAGATGTTGGTCAGGTCAAGTGACTGGAGATAGCTGACCCACAGCTTAGTGGAAACTCGCAGGTCTGGTTCGTGTTCCCGAACGGAAAAAAAAGAGGGCAACATTTTACACAAGGCGGATCTGCACTAACTTAAAGGCAGTAAAATGTGCCACGGCGTTCAGCGGAATGCAGCCCTGTGTACACAGAATATACTCAGTGTAAATCAGAGACAAACAGAGAGGGAAGGTAGTACACGCTAATGTAAGCTGGGAGGTCTTTATCCCTCAGAGCAGTCTGAATCCTTAGCAAGGGTACTGTAAGGCTCTGGACAGTTTCCATAGAGGTCTTGATACATAACTCAACAGCTCCAAGAGATTTTTCAGGCAGAAGATGGATGATACAGAAAATGCATTTGGTGGGTGAAGATGGAAAAGTCCAAATTTCAGTCTCCCCTCAGCTCTGGTTCTGTACTCAACTCAACTGCTGAGAAACATATCTAGGTCTTAAACAACCAGATGCCAATGTTCTTCAGATGGCTTCGTCATTTGGAGCTGGTCACTCTGGCACAGTAGGTCTATGCTGGAAACAGCTGTCCACTGCAGCTGGAAACGAGGTGTTGATGAGAGCGCCATTTGTCTGCCATACAAGCAAACCAAGAAGGAGAAAGGAGGCTATAAGAAGCTGAAACTAAGAGTTTGAAAGTTCATCCCGATGCTTGGAGGACTCAAAGGAAACCACACGATGATCAGTGTGATAAACAGACAGAAGGCAGATACCGTGCTCACCTCACGCACCTGTCCACAGAGGCCTCCGGATCCACGCTGACCCCCTTTCACTGTCATAACATTTACATTCCGACACGGCTCAGGCCTGCCTTTAAGTAACTCACACACACCGATAACGCTCCATCTCAAACACACACACACACACACCTAGGCACAAGCTTTGCACTGAAATACCTGTGAGGCTCGAGCGCACGTGTAGATACATTTGACAGTGTTGGAATGCAGGTGATATTCATATTTCGAGAAGTGAAGTGAAACAGCAGATTGTTTTGTCAGGCATGCGCCGACGTCATAGCCGTCATGTGGAAACTGACAACTGAGGAAGTGTGGAATTTTCTTGGGACAAAGCTCGGCTGCTAGTGTCCCCAGCTTCCAGTCTCTGCAACCAACTCGATCTCTGCGCGAAAGATACAATTGATATTGATCTTTTTCGCACGGATCCCGCAAAGGTAAATGATGAAACTGCTTGTATCTCAAATGAGAGGAATCTACGCAAAACATCGTCATTCATCACCTGTTGATCCCTTCATTTATGTATTCATATCCTTAATACCACAGTGCAGAAATACTCCATTACAACCTCACTGGTCCAGGATTCAAAATGTTACTGAAGTGAAAGTGCAGACGTATTGCATTTTTATAGCATTATTATATTATTGGATGATTATTATTTAAGCATTAATATGTAAGTGGTACTTTGTTGTCGTTGTTTAAGGTGGAGCTATGCTTGAAATACTTCATGGTTTGAGTCATGACAGTGCTTCAGAAATCATTAGATAATCATTTGTTCTGTGTGAAAAATATCCATCTGAAGATAAAATCATCTTATCTTGAAAAAGACTGGAAATATAATGAAAATAAGTAAGTAAAAGTACAATAAAGCTGTACTTAAGTACTGGCACTTGCATACAACATAGTTTATGGGTTGGACTAAACCAAAAATGTGGCTTTGTCCACTTTTAAGTACATTTTCTTTTTTTATATATATAAAAAAATATATTTGAGATTTTTGTACTGAGCAGACTCAGAGTATGTGATCAAAAACTCCACAACAGCTACTAAACAGACCTATAAATGAGATTGTTCTGTCAACAAAAGTGTGTTATTTCAAGATATATTTTAATGAAATATTCAAATAATGATCAAAGGACATTCAGTTGAATTCAGTTCATTCATCAGTTTCTTTTTTATTTTGCCAAATGATCTTCTGTACATTTTAAAAAGAATAAAAAGCTTAAGCTGACGTCTTTCAAAAAAAGCCACAACGAATTTGTTGTGAGACCAACGGCTTTTTCGGAGAAGTCTGCGAGGTGCTCTTGTGGATTCAGCAGTGCATGCTGTTGTCCTGGTTTGTCAGCAGTACAATGTGTGACCTCTGCTTTCGTCATATCAGCAGGCCAGCCTGGATAAGAAGTTTAATGTGCAGCCACCAGTGAACAGTTTAACTATGATTGCGTGGCTCAAATGCACAAGACTGTGGCTTGTCAGTCAGTCGGTCAGTCATCTACAGTATGATTTGATACGTTGTCTGGACTTTAATATCAGTGGCTTCCCCAGTGTGATATACAGAACAGTATGCATACTGGTTATCTGTCAGCGGACAACAGTTTGGGCTGTAACAGTAAGATCACAAAGAACTAGATAGATTACTGGAGATTGGTTTCAAGGCTTTTGGGTTCATGGATGTAAAATAAGCTGGATATGGAGCCTCTGCTCAGCCTCGTTTATATTGCAGCAAAAATACCCCTGTTGCACATAAAGAATTTCCCCACAGAGCACCAAACTACAGACAAGGTCATTTATGACTTTTGGCTGTAATCGCATTCTGGTCCAGTTCTGCCACTGTGCATTTAGTAATCTCCCTTTTCTGCAGTGGATGTAGAGTCAAGTGAAACCAAAGATATCCTCCACCCCTCCCTTATGTAGGTGAATTGAATTCAATTTAAGGGCTCACAGTGTATGTACATGTTATTGTAATTAATACGTGTCCCTTTCATACAAAGGGTTTTGTATAATTTAATGAAAAAATACAGAATGAAAATGTAATTGAAAGTAACGCTGCATTTATTTTCACCCGTGAAAAGGTCAGCCAATCACATGTCATCAGCTTCATGGCGATGCAGGCGACAGTGACAACAATGGTGGATCAGCTTATTTTTTTATGTACAGCACTTTAGCTCCCATCTCCAGGAAAAAACTGTCTCAGTCTCAGCTGGTCCTTTCATGGTATGTCTCTAAATTGAAATAATAGAGGTGAAAGGTCGGCATGTTTACTGATACAATGTCTTCCGCTGCCATTCTTTATGCTAAGCTAGGTTTATTACCATCAAGCTAACTTCAGCTCTGGTGAGTTGAGTTAGCCAGAGCTAGCTAATCCACAAAACAGGCACTCAACAATTGACAGGACTTCTGTTGAAACAGCATGGCAATATAAGGCTTAAATTTACTTTCTTTGTACCAAATAAAGGAGTAGGTCCGTGACGACACTCAGGAGGCAGCTAGGGTTAAGAACAAAAAGCTAGCATTTAATAACAAGCTGAAATCCAAAAACCATAGATTTTGGATTCTATGATTTTTAATAGCAACCTGAAATCCCAAAACCATAGAATCCAAAATCCAGGAAGTACAAAAATACCGAAATACAAAGAAGAAACACAGAAGTTTAAACAAAGTACAAAAAAAAAAAAAAAAGCATAGTACAAAACAAAAGGGCAGTGAAATCCCACAAAGGGAGGAAATGAAAAGCAAAACATGACACATGAGGGCCGAACTTCAAAATAAAACAGGGAATAACACAACCACAAACTCAAACTACGACAAGGTCCGCATTTTGGAAAACAATATATATAAAGTATACTGTATATGTAATATGAATATACTTTAGAATTGCTGGTTGGTGGATTATTTTTTTTTTTAAGCCCCATCATCAGTTTGCAGCTTGTGCAGACTCCCTCGGTTAATTGGGCCACTTAGCTTCATGGCTAACTGAGCTGCTTGCTAACAGCAGCTAGTCACTCAGCCAAAGATAGCTGCACCAATGAGTATAGTGAGCGCAGGTAGGGGTTATGCTGCCCCCTACAGTTCTGGAGCTGCCTTTGAGTCCTGGCCATTTCTTGCAATTTACACCTTAAAGCTAATTATGCTAAACTAATCTCTGCTAGCTCAAGCGTAATTTCGATCTTACAGACAGAAATGTGCCTGTCTTTGAGGGGTTTATCAATCTTCTTGGCAGGGCAGTGAATAAGTGTAATTCCCAAAATGTTAAGCAAGTCCTTGCAGATACAATTTCATTTGAAATGGCACAACACATCCTGCACATAACGTAAGTAGCAGCACAAAAGGAATAACAGCCATGCCATTATTCCATTTAGAAAAAACAAAAATAATTGTTGACATTGTTTTGCTGCCGCGGCACATATTGAGCAGTAGATGATAATATTTTCTGCTTCCTGATTTTGTGTGCTTGGTTTACTACAAAAACTCAACTCAAAATGTGAGTAGCAGTTGCCAAACAAGTACTCTCCAATGTAATTTAATCCCTTCTCAGAACGTGATTTTAATTTCCTTGTTATCATAAGCGTTTTGCCCGTTGGCCAAGTTGAATGTCACTATCTGCTTTCACTTGTTTAGCTATCTGGTGTTTTACTGGAATAAGAATATGGCAGTGATTCACTGGCTTGAGCAAGAAACGCGTTACTGTATCTGAGCAGAGGAGCCAGGGCAGGGATTTGAAAAGAGAATGAGGTTAGTGTCATTGGGAAACCACGGTGCAATTATACTGATCCATGCAAAGCCTCACACACCTACAGGGTACGTCTGATTCAGAACTTCAAATACAAAAAAAAGGAATGTAGAATGCAGTGAAAAAGTCAAATCAGACAGCAACACACACATTTTCCTGTCAGTTTCGATTATTTTGAATGTATACAGAGAGGGAACAGAATGTGCTTGTCAGATGCATTTTTGCTGCTCTAAGCTTTTGGTGAAGCATCGTTTACCTCCAGCGATCACTGTTTTAAACTTGCATATGTAGGTGGATGCAAGCCACAGATCCCCACTGAGGGAACATTCGAGACAGCTCGTGTTAGAGAAAAGTAGATACGACACTGCAATCGCGTGTTCTGTCAAACACAGTCAGCATGTTCCGAGGGGATGGGGGAGGTCACTGCCTGCCCCACATCTCTGCAGCTGTACAGTGATTGACTGTAATGGCATGGTGTAACTTTGCAGGTTTTCAGGGTCAGAGGGATCACAGCATTCTAAGGGTTGTGTATTACAGGTTGCCATAATAGCTTTATTACATAACACATAATAGGGAAGCTATGAGAGAATGTATACTAAAGGGGGACAGACAAGGGAACATGTGGAAGAACATCAAGTACGTAAAGCAGGCGTGTAAAACAATCACTTAGATTTTCGTTACAGATGGCAACTATAGTTAGCAACTGTCTGACTTTCCAACCCTGGTTGTGGCACCCATCTGTTCCTTCTCAGGACATAGATCTTTAAAGATGGGTCAAGAATATATAGTTTCATTTTGTTTGTTAGTTTTGACACTGATAAGCAAACTAAGGACATTATTATCCATAGATCTACTTTAGCATTCCAGTGGCTTAGCAGAGTGAAGATTGCGTAACAATCAAATGACTGTTTGTCCCACGTGCACCGTGGAACTAGTTTACCAGTATCACGCCACGGTTACTAATCAATATAGTCACTATTAATGTATACGGAAAAAACAATTATGCAGCTTGTGCATTGACTGGCCAGTCAGTATGTCATTCTACACAGAGATACTTAGAGATAGTGTTACATTAGAATAGAATAGATATAATTATTGTCTAAACAAAGCAACATGATTAAGACACTAATACACACAGACATACACTTAAGAACTTCCTCTGGCAAGGGTTAGAATACATGACTCTGTGTTTACGTCATTGATGCTCGTTGCTCAAATGCAGTTTAAGTGGAGGGACAGTGTTCACCAGATGTTGAGTTTTTAATGTTAATATGTCAGCCATATTATCTGTACAGAAAGGGAGGACATGCCACAGAAAACCAGAAAGATTCAGACTGTAGTCCCCAGTGCCATTAAAATAATCTAGTTGTCTTGTGCATCACTTTGGACACATTTACCCAGGGAGAGAGAAAACAATAGGTTGAGTCCACGTTTTACTACATCAGCCACTTGAAATGGTATTGTGTGATCATGAGATACAATACTTTCCCACTTTTTTGGTTAATTCATGTGCTCAAGATTGTGTGGAGGGGCTGCTCTGCCTGTGCACAGTGACACTCAGAAGAGGAGTGACCCTGGAAATGGCAGCAGCAGGCCTGTGAGTAGGGACTGCGACAGCTGAAGAGGTCGGTGTCTTTACCTGGGAAACTACCGGCAAATAATTTTCAACCTATACTCAGTTGAATAAAGTACAAAGACAAGTTTTTGAAAAAGGAATTCTGGTATTTTGTAAACTTTTAATGATTCATACTCACCAGAGTTTTGGAATCGGTCCAACAGATATTTATTTAGAACAATACAATGTCAACAGAGTTCATGCTGAAAGTTGACGATTCATGGAAAATACACAAATGATGTGATTATAGTATTGACCAAGAATGATTTGCGCAATATTTAAGGTTAATCGATATAGGAACAAGAACATGCATTATAGCCACTCAGTGTTACATTTTACTGCAGTGTCAGTGATGGATGAAATTCAAACAAAGTACAAAAGTACATATGTGTGAATATAAATAACACCCAACATTCTGGTTGTAATTTCAACATGCAAGAAAGAGTTATACAATGTCAAGTGGACCATACCCACAAGAGTTTCACAACATGTCATCAACAACAGTATAGTATATCAAAAATGACTTAGTTTAAGGCTCATCCAAATAGGCTGTGTACCAAGTCCGTTGAAGAAATTAAATATGCAGGAGGAGATGATTTTGCGAAGATTTATTTGACTTTTATTTAATAGGAATGATGCAGTTTGATAGAGTTCCAATACAGAGTACAGAGTATGCGGCACATAGTTTAAAGCTAATTTTCAATTCTTGTCCCTTGTTGGACTTTTTACAGTATACATAATGTAATTAGAGTATATAGCTTCCACCCTGTCACCATCTGGCAAAAGAAACAGAAGTATCCGCTGCTGTCATACCACCAGATCTGCACGTGGGCTGCATTTAAATACTGTACAGGAAATTAATTTGAACACATGAAAGTAGGTTACAGTCATTATGGGTTTTGGGTATTTAATTGGATTTTTTTTTGCTGATGGAAGACAAACCCTGTCCTTTATAATGTCTGAACTAAGGAGCAGACGTTTTGTCAGAGCAGAGGCAACTGAACTGTGGAAAAACTGTCAGGCGGGCAGTGACATCACGCAATCTGCAGTCTCCATAAAGCAAAGGTAAACGTGACTCCCCACCATGCTCCACACACACGCACACGCCCACATCCTAAGCCACACACACACACACACACACACATGCAGACAGACTTACTTGCACATTTCTGTGGACTCTGACAGGATTCTTTAAAACGTAGAAATTATCTCTAACCTTCAGCACACAACGTTGTATCACCCTCAAACAGTCTTTCTTTCTTTTAAACACACACACGCACACACACACACACACACACACACACACACACACACACACACACACACACACACACACACACACACACACACACACACACACACACAGACAGAGCCTCTCCTCCTCCTGCACTGTCTGCCAGCTGTGCACAGCATACGTGCAGTCTCACACATCGTCTCCTGACATGGCACAGCCCTTTTCTCACACCAGTTATTACTGTAACACAAGACCTGGGTCTGGGAACTGGACTCACTGCTGTGTCTCTACGGTGACATGTAAAGTTTTAATATTTATTGTCATCGCTATGTTAAAATTCAGTTCAGATCCTTTATTATTAATGAAGAAGTTCAAAGTGCAAAGTATTTTCCTGCTTTACTTTCTTTCCTTTCAAATGTCTCTCCCTCTCTCTCCTTTTTTTTTCTTTTTTTGTACCTGAACCCTGCAGTACTCATGGCAGTGAAGTACAGTGTCAGTCACCAAAGTATCCAGTGTACTCGTGGTTCATTCGATACAGCGTGATATCGCTGTTAGGTGTGGTTAAACGTGCAGCGGCACACACATTTCCCAACCACACCCATTGATGATGCCGAGCGCAGTCACGAGATTGAGTCAATCTGCTCATATAGCGAAGATCATAAAGTTTATGACAAAATAAATAAATAAGTTGGGCACGTAAGAATCCTGAAAACAAACAACATACAGTAATACAGAGATGCTGTGTTCTTTTTATTAGAATAAAATAGACATCATTATTGTCCACATTTGTATTTGACTTTAAAGCAAAGCAATGGTGTAATGAAAATAAAACAAAGCAACATGATTAAGACAGTAATACACACAGACATACACTTAAGAACTTCCTCTGGCAAGGGTTAGAATACATGACTCTGTGTTTACGTCATTGATGCTCGTTGCTCAAATGCAGTTTAAGTGGAGGGACAGTGTTCACCAGATGTTGGAACTCAAAGAGGTAAATAGTCATAAAATCATGAAATCATAAAGAACTCAAATCTTAAATCTGGAACTGGATCTCACTCCACTGGATGTTGGCCTCTTTTCTAGGTGGTAGTGATTGTTTCTGCTGAATTACCTGAATAAATCAATCATTGTCATTGAATTAAAATTTAATAAGACAAGAGAGCTTGTCTTTTTAAATTTGGAAAAGAAACTTCAATTACATTTTTTTAAACTCCATTCATGGTGCTTCCAGATCCCGTACAAAGCTGCCCTGCTGGGACATTCCCATAGTCTTTCACATAAACACCATAATTCATGGATCCATGATCTCCTGATGGTGGTGGACCAACTGAATGTCATTCGATTGCCACGATGTACTAAAGTTTGCCTTGACCGGAGCACACGTAGGATACCGCCTGAAATGTCAGGTGAAGTAAACATGGAATCAGCTGTATTGATCAGGTCATCAGCAGATAACGGCCAGTTTGTGCTGTGAGGCGGTCACTGCCAGCTGTCATCAACAACAGTATAGTATATCAAACATGACTTAGTTTAAGGCTCATCCAAATAGGCTGTGTACCAAGTCCACTGAAGAAATTAAAATTGTAGGAGGAGATGATTTTGTGAAGATTTATTTGACTGTTATTTAACAGGAATGCTGCATTTAATAGAGTCAAGTTGTCCTAAATGCCTTTTTAGATGTATAATCTTTTAACAGTCCGAGTGCAGATGTTTAGCCTGTGCCCCGCCAACTGTCTGCTACAAAACTTTCATATCTCTCAGACTCCTGCCAGAGCGGTGTGTAAGTTTTCAGCGACTCCACAACAGCCTGTACTTGGACTCTGACATCCTGATGACGTGAGTCGTCGCACACCACTGGCTCTGATACACTCAGTGCCAGCTCCTAACGTCAAAAAACCTTTATCAACTTCAAAGAGTCATCAAGAGGAGCAATACTTGAAACTCCCGCGCGCGCACGCGCACACACACACCCACACACACACACACACACACACACACACACACACACACACACACACCTACACACACACACACACCACACACACACACACACACACACACACACACACACACACACACCCACACACACACACACACACACACACACATATCCTGAGCCACGTACACACACACACACACACACACACACACACACACACACACACACAGAGCTAAGTACCTATGACCTTAAACCCAGATTGCTGGATGGTTGTTTAAACCAGTCTCAGTATGACACAGCACTGTAAACAACAACTTTTCTGAAATTTGAAACATCATAAAAGTGAACATCGCACGACTAGTAAGCAATAATATATAACTTTTTATGATTAGGAGTACTACAGTATTTCCCTATAACAACAATGGACATACAATTTGTGAAGCTGTCAGTCCTAGCATTGCACACGGAGAATTTAGCATCTTTAAAAAGGAGCAACACTAAAACAAATCCAAGGCTGAGATTTACGACCATTATCTGTGAACTTGCTCGCACTGAAAGAAAGAAACAGGCTGGATGTACAGACTCCCACAGTGTTCGCATGAGCGAGCAAGTTTGATTAAATTCAAAGTAGCTGTACTCGCCCACAAAACATCTCGCCACATGTATCTACAATCCCAGAATGTCATTTTTTGACAAGTTGGGAACGAGACTCACAAATCAACTTGTCGTACAAAAGCACCTTTAAAAAAAACTACCCGCTGAAAAATGTCACATCACCAAAAAGAGGCCCCAGTAATGGTAGTAATGGTCAGCTTTATTCATACAGCAGTTAAAAACAATTTTGATTTTTGAGCAAATAAATAAATAAACATATAAATAAATAAATAAATAACACATAAAAGTAAAACATGGTCTCTTTTAAAAAATTAAAGAACATGAATTCCCCAAATCCAGTGTGGCTTGAAATTAATTATTAATTACACCATTATGAAGAGAAACATTGGAAAAAATACACTAAAATATGTATCATTATAAATAATAATAAATGTAAATAGTAAAAAATGAGTATAATAAAATCGTTAATCAAGTTTTATTGTGAAAAAAATTGAATAATATTTCAGTAAAACGTTTTTAAAATCCATTCTATTGTATTCTATGTCACAATTTCTTGGTTGAATAATCGATGCTGTGCATTCATCCATACTAATTGTATTTCTTGTTGTATAATAAATGTATTGTTTAAATTTGACCCACAGGCAATTCTATTCCATTCCCAAACTGACTGTCTACTATTTAAATTTCATGCAGTTAAGTGAAAACAAGTTCTTCAGAGGGTCAGTTATTCTGCAGCTCCTGAACCCTTACACCAATGAAACCAGCACAAGTTGCACTAAGGATGCTGACTACCTCTCTGGCGCCTCCCAGTGGAGGCCGACCAACAGTGTACTATTCTGAAATGCACTGAAAGGCATTACTGTACATTCCAAAATGCATGTCAAGGGTCTCACAGCTGACAGATTCACAGTTCACACAAATTCAGTGCTGAGATCTTATATGTTTTACAGGTTGGAAAACACAATGAAATAACATTCTCAGGGAGAAGCATAGTGTAGATCTTCTGCAGTAATGCCAAATCATCAGAATCTGAATAAAATGGGACATGACTCAAGTAAGTTAAACGACCTGGGTTTAGGGTTTTAGTGGTATCTAGCGGTGAGGTTGCACGTTCCAACGAACTGCAAACCCATACATAGTTAGTGTTTGGTGTGTTCCTCCCGGGAGAAACTGCATAGCAACATGGCATAGAAGAGGACCGGCTCTATCTGTAGACATAACAGGCTCATTGTAAGGTAATGAAAACACAACAGTTCTTAGTTTCAGGTGATTATACATTAATGAAACATAATTATATGTATTTGATACCATTTCTGTCAACAAACCCCCTTAAACCCTACACACTAGACCCATTCACTGTTTATGTTGTGAGCCATGCAATGCATGTTTTCAAGAGATGGGACCTCGCGTTGACCCTCTCCTCATTTGCATGAAATTGAACTCTGGCCACTTTTAGCAAATGTCGAGTTAAAATAAAGACAGATTCCGCAACTGCATGGCTTACTTCTCGTTTAAAATGTCCTTAGAAACACATTTTGCTGAGCTATTTTTGCGACGTAAGAGAAAGTTTTCAGATCCCAGAGCACATGTCCCATGGGTCGTGTTCGTCCAGTCATCTGCAGCCAGTGAGTGTTTGTGTGTGTGCTGGGAAGCGTTGCGTACCCTCATAATGATGCCCCTGTGGACACGTACCTTCAGATGTCAGTGACTCCCGTTATGAAAAGCCTATTCGGTGTTATTGAGGGAACAAATGATTAGCGGACTGGAGTTTTTACCATCGCAGTTATGGCAGGGACTGAAATATGGGTAGAGATTCTCAGTGAAGTTACAGCCGGTGAAGGTGTAAATGAGAGCCGCGGCATCTATTTCATAAAAGGAGACAAGACCTTCCTCATAATCCACAAACACGCCCACCTTCTGAGGCTCCGACTTCAGAGAGAGGTGAACCGATGATCCAGCAACTTCATACCCTATTTCATTCGCCAAGCGTACACACCAAAAGCCATTCGCAGGGGTCCATGTGATGTTGCCTGATCTGCTGATAGACTCTCTGCCCACTCCTAAGATCCAGTTAGTCTTCCCTTTAACTTGAACTTCATAGTAGAACCTTCCTGAAGAGAAACTCTGCTTTCCTAGAACAGACAAACATGAAAATCTCTTCTGGCTGTCTGGGAGATTCTGTCTCACATCCCCATGACTGACTTGCTTCCCGTCATCAGACAGGATGAGATGATGATTTGCTGTTTCAGGATCCAGAGTCACATCCACGGTGTACTGCTGGACCTTCTTTAGCTCAATGTGGACACACAGCCTATCAATCTCTTCACTGAGTGTCTCCTCCAGCTGATCCATAGCTCTCCTTATAGGTCTCTCATGTGATGAGTGAACTCTGACCTCAGTCCAGTCCTTGGAGGGTGGAACAGTGTTCAAGGATGGGAAGCTTTGAAGGAACTGTAGGTGGTCTTCGTTGCGTGAGAGCTGCTCCAGCTCTGCGCTTCTCTTCGTCAGCTTAAGGATTTCCTCTTCCAGCTCTTTGACGAAACCGTCAGCCAGTTCTTCTGTTGCTTTCTGCTTCTCTTGAATCGTGTCAATGCGCTCAGCCAGACTCCTCTGAACAGTCTGGATCAGAGCAGTGAAGACCTGAACACTCTCTGCCGTCTCTCTGTCCGCATCTTCCTTGCAGAGCTTCACTGACTGCTTGATCTGCTCGATCTTCAGTCGTCTCTCCTGGATCATCTGCTGAACTTCAGCCTCCGTCTTTCCCAGCTCAGCTTTCCTCCCATCGCATTCTTCGATCAGAGGAATAATATGGTGAAGCTTGTGGTCCGACTCAGTACAGAACTGACACACACACATCTGGTCAGTTTTACAGAACATCTCCAGGGGTCTCTCATGCTTTGTACACACCCTGCCTTCCAGGTTCTCCACAGGATCAATTAACTTATGTCTTCTTAGACCTGTTATTCTGTGATGAGGCTCCAGGTGAGTCTCACAGTAGGAGGTCAGACACACCAGGCAGGACTTCAGGGCGTTCCGTTTGGTTTCGGTGCAGACGTCACACAGAACATCTCCGGCGTTGGAATGTTGTTCCTCTGAGCTGCTGTTACTTTTATTTTGAACCGACAGCCTGAACTGTGAAACAATCTCAGATATGAAAGTGTTGACATACAGCAGTGGTCTGCTATCAAAACCTTTATCACACACGGGACATTTACACTGGACACTAATGTTCCAGTGTTCCGTGATGCAGTTCTTGCAGAAGTTGTGTCCACACGGTACAGTGACTGGATCGGTGAACACGTCGAGACAGATGGAGCACAGAAAGTGATCTTCAGATAAGACACTGCTGGCTGCTGCCATGTCTGAAAACAAAAGTGAAAGTGTGAAATAAGAATGCTGAAATGAAAGTGAATATTAAAATAAATGCAAAAGTCATGGTGAAATGGACGAAGTGAGTGTCAAGAGATGCAGGCAGTCCATCCACAGTCAACAAATAAAAGCTAAATAATCGATTGTGTCTTGAAATGACTATGTCTCACAATGTGAGAAACCTCACAATGCAGTGACAGTTTTGCCATTGTTACCTGTGTGAGTATTCCCTCTTCCCTGTTAATTCCTTTTGACCTTCACTTCAAAAACAGTGCAAAACAATATATAATCAATTGTACTTACTGGTTGTACTCAGAAGACTCTGTTGTGCAGCTGAAGTGAAGGCCTGAAGATGTCTGTTTGTCGAGAGAGAATGATTCCTCTCGACTGCAGCAGTGCTGTTGCTCTGATTTAGTTTCATTTTTGTTCACTCCTCCCTCCCCACTGTTGATCAACCCCCTCATGCGGGTTAGCTGGCCATCTCCTGTTACCTCTTTGCGAATTGGAGGTGATCAGAGATACTTTACCACAGGATAAGCCCCACAGGCACCCGTTTGGTGGGATTGCCAAAACTGTGTGTGTTTGATTCTGGGACACTTTGCGTGCTCTCCGGGTGGCACATAATAGCAGGGATACGTTAAAATGACACCCTTTCTCTCCTTTTTTATATTTTATTTTAATTTATATATATATATATATATATTTGATTAAAGTTCATGTTTAGTCCTGTTTTACTTAATTTTGCAGATGTGCTGATGAACCCCTCCTTCCAGTCTTTCTCCACCTCTAACTGCAGGTAAACATGTAGCGTTTGTTACCTCCTTCAGCTTTCAACATGATCATAGTGCCATTATTCTGGAACAATATAAATGTTTTGCTCTACAAATTACAATGCTTTCCCGCAAAAAACTGGAAGCAGGATTGTCTCAGAGCCATTTTGGAGGTGACCTCTACTCTCCCTGAAAGGTAGGAAGAAAATGTTCACATTTATCATGACAGTTTTAACATGAAGTTGATGAGGTAAATCATTATATATATATTGTCTTTGTACTGTTTTCAATTGAGTATCAGTAAATAGGATAAGGCAATTATCATATTTTGTCCCATCTTTTGGGGAATTGGGGGCATAGTTGAGATATTTTAATCTGGGTAGACTGACTGACAGTGCCATCCAGAGAGTCAGGCAGAAAAAACATGGATTTATACAGGTTTAAACTTGAACATTTTACCTCTTAGGCAAATGCACTGTAATCTTTAAATCCTAGCCCAACAATGTCCAGGTATTGGAAATATGACTTTATTTACTTTTTAGTAGAACTATTTGGTTTTTACAGTTATCACAGTCATTTTAATACCTATCAGTAATATATCCTTAGTAGCAACACAACACAGTTATGTATTATTTTTGCCTCAAAGATTTATATGCCATATTGGAAGTACAGATGTACCAGTAAAGAGGAGAAAAAAGTGAAAATGTGAAAATTTATTTCAGGTTAGCATAGAAATGCATTTTCTGGCTAATCTTGCTAAACACCGTTGACATAAATGATCACTGAGTTTTCCACTTTGAACACATTCCTACAAGTACAATTCTAAAAGCCTAACAGTCACCTGTTACTTGCTGCAGACAACAGTCGCGTCACACTTTGAGACTTTAACATACAGAGAGAACACACTCTGACACAATGTTTGAACATTGTTTCATTTTCAGTATTAAATTCATTTCCTATCACACCTTCCATTATTGTTCAAGTAAGTCCTGAACTTCACACACTTCACATCCCCCCCTGTGGTTCAGACATGGTGCGCTCCACAGACCTCAGCTGTCTCTCTCGGGTCGTACCAAGGAGAACTTTTCAGAGGGGTCTGGGATATACCACCTCTCCCACAGATCCAAGTGAACAGCAGGGTAATTCCACGGTTTGAACGGGCCGTTCCAGTGCAGCAGGCGCGCCTCCTGGAGGAAGGTCTCTGAATAGCGGGCGTCTGGACTCCAGCCTGGACAAACAGGGAGCCTTTTTGAAATTGAAACTATACTAGGTTTCTCAATGCGTCTAAGAAGGGGAGTTACTGATGCCGCTTGCCATTACTTTTAACATTTGGGAAACATTATTTAAATTCTTCTGTATGTGAGTATGTGAGCTTACCCAGGTGTCTGACATGCCATAGTGGGTCCAGTGTTGTGTATTTGTCATGAAACACGATAAGCATGGGTGGGGTCGCCACGCCTCCGGCCATGGCACTGCTGTATATGTTCTGCCTGCAGGTGGAGAGGAGGAAGAGGGTGTCTGAGGGTTTCACGCAGATGCTTCTACTGCTCCAGTAGACCGTTGCATATATTTAAGTTACAGTCCACATAGAAGAAATGTAGTTCTAGGTGCCTGACACTGAAATCAGCCAGCACAGAATGAGAAGAGAGACGGAACGATATAATAACATTACAATAAGCAGGGCCGTAGCTTCCATCGAGGACACTGAGGTCATGTCCTCTGTATTTTTTCTGGGTCTTTGATATCTTAATACACAGATATATTTGGTAAGACTTCATAATATCTATCATAATATCTATCATATGGTTAAAATAAACAATTATATATAACAGAAATGGCAAATCAACAGTGAACTAAACTTTATATACAGTTATTTAACTGTTAACAAGCAATAAAAATACTTTATAAACAACTTATTAGCAATTGTTTATTGCAAAGTTGCATTGATGTCCATAATAATAAATGCTGGGGGGTTCATTTATAAACATTATTTGAAAGAGTTGCAGCTGATGTTTTTAACCTTTACAGTGACTTCATAAATGTTTTATGAACCATGTTATTGTTTCTTAACAATACAATACATACATGTACCATTTATTACTGATGGTTATTAAGTTCTTTTTAGAATATAAATAAGTTTGATCAATTAAAGTCAAAATTGGTCATATTTGTCACCTTATCAGTCCCATGCCATGCTTATGTGCTAATTATCATGCTATTTGACAGATATACTAGTTTCCCCCTTACCTTTGTTTGTGAGCACTGATATTAGATTGAATAATGCATGTTGTTTTATGTGAGTTATGGTATTGTCCACCATTTAAAAGCAGTTCAACACATTGTGTCATGTGCTCAGTGTTGCTAATTAAGGGCTGCACTGTCGGTGCTGAGCTGTCATACCTGTATAAAGCCACCAGATGTCACTGTGTACTCCTTAGCTCGATTCCAAACTAGAGTATTGTGGCCATCTGTGATCATAGTGTATTGAAAGAAAGGTTCTATAGTATGTAGCTGTAAGGTTCTGTGTACATATGTATATATATTGATTTCACTTTGGGTATATTATCATCACAGGAAACATTGTGTTTAAATTGTTTATCTTCTTTCTTATACTGTATTTATTCTTACATCTCAAGTCACTTTTAGTTAGGTAAGCTGTTTTCATGTTGTATTTCATCTTTGTTTGCTTCTGTGTCCTGTTATCCAACCATCTTAAGACAGAGCTTTGAACCCTCAGTTACAAAAACGCCGAGTTAACTCTTAAGAATGGACCAAACAGTGGACAACACCCTCAACCTTCTTCCTTCATTGTAATTAATTTGACTGTTGAACATTCTGCAGAAATCGTTGTCTTAATCAGAGTACTTTTATTATCTATATTATCTATCAATTATTCTGTTTATTTTTGTAGTAAATTAAATATCAAAAGATTGTGAAAAATGCCAGGTGTAAACAGCAAATTCTCAAATTTGAGCAAATTATGTTTTTTCTTGATAAACGATTTTAACAACTAATCATTGTTCAATCTTTTTAGTGGTTTAGAGTGACACTTTTGTTTAACCACCTTTCATCTAATGATGTACGCTTACTTGTTTGTCTTGGTGCAAGAGTAGTGATCAGAGAAGTGCTGCTCAGTTAATTGTAGATCAAACCGAAAATGAAGTTAGAAAGACTCAAGACTCACTTTTTCAAACTTTTCAGACTGCATAATTTGTCATTTTGTTTTCATATTATACACAAGACAATGTGTCGTCAGATTTCCCGAGTGCTTCACCTCTGAGCTGGAATTTATTCGCAGTCTGTTAACCCTGCTGAATTACACTGACCTTCACCCTTGAGACTACGGCAAAGTGCGACACGAGGTTTTGTGCGTACCTGAAATTCTCCTCCATCCATTTCTCCAGCTGTTTGGTGATCTTCTGTTTCTTCCATTCGCTCATATCTGCCACAAACACTCCAGGGTTGAAAGAGCAGTCTCGAGGGTGGATGCCGAGATCTCTTACTACCTTTTTCCTGTAGTCCAGGTAGCCCATATAGGTCGTCTACGGGACAAGCTCAGATGAGAGAATACCATATGTCAAAGACCAAATCTCTGGAAAGTTTACTATCAAAAAGAAATCAAAGTCTCGAGGGTGGATGCCGACAAAAGCGAACTGTATTACCTTCACACACTGGCAGGTTAATACACAAAGTGATATGAGAAAAGATATTAAAAAAAAACGCACCTGCATGCCGATGCTGCGCACCATCTCATGTGTGGAGGGCAGGTCACAGTCGGTGGCAAAAGCCGCAGCGTGACCTGGCTTCAATTTGACATTAAACAGATCCTCGATGTTGCCTGAAAAGCATAAGAAGCCTTTAAATGGGTAAAATACATACACACACTCCTGCAACAGCACTGTTGCCCTCTGTATGAAATATTAGGGGTTGGATATGTGTATTTTTGTGATTTAAAAAAAGAACAGGTTGAAAAATTAAATCCAACACATCCAACTCCAACGTGTAAGTTGGTGACCTCTGCAACACCGTTTAACCTGAAGGATACACAGTTTGAAATATGAAATCTTCTCACATGGATTCCCTCATCACATACGTACCCTGCACAATGACATCATCGTCTAAGTATATCACCCTCTTATGGCTGATGTCAAGCAGAGGTAGGTAAAAGCGCACAAAGTTGAGCTGCAAAACAAAAGTGAAGTTATTTCAACTCTTTGAAACAGTAACTCTAAATTTAGATTGAGGGGAAGCAGGATTGAGAGCTGCATGTGTGTATGTATAAGGTACTGTATGTATAAAACCAAAGCTGGAACTCACTGGATGCAACAGATCCGGTCGAGAAGAATCTGGCTTCACCTTTCCTTGTAGAACCATGGGGTTAAATTCCAGTATCTTATACTTGATGCCTTTCAGTTTAGTCTTCTCTATATACTGCCTGGGAAGATGGAAAGAAAGTAAGATTAGGTGTATAAACACGAATGTCATCATGATAAGCTATGATCCTGGAATGGAACAATTACAACTTCAGTGCATTGACAATATAAGAGGAAAAATCAATTGAAGTCAATTCGGTATGATTAGATTCGATTTGATTCGATCCGGTTTGGGTCCGAATTCTTTGTTTCACATAGACATTCATTTTCTATCATAAATTAGAATAAGCCAATTCTATGAAAGTGGCATTGCTTATCTTCAAATAGATATTTCATGAGCCCAGGGAAGACCATGGAATCCTATGTCTTTTCTTTACTATTATGTATATCTTTATCTTAATATGCTCATACCTCAGTGTATAAAAACATATCTGTTTTCTCAACCTGGATCTAAGGAACAACTATCCTGTTGTCTGGATATCCATGAGTAGGGTCTCTCTGAGCTGGATCTGTCTGCATTGGACCTCTCTGAACTGGATGTCCCTGACTGTCTGTATCCTCTGCTTCCTATTTTTATAATCAGACAAGTCTTTACTACTGATAACAAACTCAAAAGTTGGAGAAAAAGTGTTTCAACTCTGTCTTTGTCTTGCGTGTTCTTGCTAGTGCTAGCCTTACTAGCATCCTCGCCGTCTGCACAGGTTTCATCATGCCGTCTCACCAGGTGGAAGCTAATTTGTCGTGCTACCACTGTACTTAAATGCTGTACAGAGCTTACAGAGCCTGCTTATTGTCCAACTTTCCGTCCTTCTTATAAAATCGAAATCTCTCCCAGACTTTTGATTTTACATTTGACTGTGCATTGTAAATTTTGTTGCCATTGTTGGACATGTTGCTTTTGTTTCCTTGGTAACGCTAGGCTAACATTTCAATGGCGCATCTTGCGAGAGTCTTGTGCGGACATTTGAACTTTTACAAGTTTGAAGACGCTGTGAGGAAGAAGCAGCATAGCAGCTTCACTCAACCAACTTATAACTTTAAAAACGGGCCATTGGCCGGTTGACAGTTTAGAGTCGATCCAGAGGTCCGGTCGGTGTAGTAGTATCTTTCACTTATAAAACTGATTTCCGATTCATATCGGTTAATTTTTACACCTCTAATAAAAGAGTAATGTTTACAGTGGAAACAAGGGACAAACCTCGTCAGTTTCACAGCGTCACGCAGAGTAACAATATAGAAGAACACACTGGCGTCTGTGTTGCTATAGACACTGTTGATGGTTGCCATGGTTGCACCCACGCGCTCCTCGGATGCGCAGATAATGACGGGGACGACATCATCCGGCTCTTGCACTCTCACTGCAGGAGCTCGTGCTGCGCTGCCGGCACTCCTCCAGTGATCTGAGAGGAATCAGAGGCTGAATGTTGAAGATTGTTTTTGTGTCATTTTGGATGTAGGTTTGTTCACGTATGAATGGTACAACACATTCTCTGATTGTTTTTTCTACTAAAATTTTTTTTTGGAAGTTTATTAGCTGTCACAACTTTCAATAACTACTAAAGTTAAATTAGATGAAAGTCACAAAACAATATGACACCTACCATTTGCTATGAAATTTGTTAGACAAAAGACTCACGTTACTGTTTTTCTTTTTAGAAAATGTATATAAATATAATCTATGAACATTTATAATTAAAAAAAAGCCTCAACAGTTTGCTAATACAGCTGGATTCTGTGTGTTTTAGCAAACATTACTCAAAGAAGAGATTTATTGGGGACTATTTTCAATGGTGGATTAATCCACATTTTGGTACTCTAATGAGTACTCATGGCACCAGGCAGATGAGTACAACAATCTGGACAAGAATAAAGCTCTATGGCAAAGAGTAATAACATACATGAGGGTTTAGTAAAATAAAAAAATAGTAAAAGACTTTTTCTTTTGGTCTCTGAAAGTTGAAAGTAAGCAAAATATAAAACATTGCCAGACCAGTCCTTTAATAGTTTGACGCAGTTTCATTTGCTCTATAAAGACGTGAATAAAATCTGTGTGGACGTACCCGGGTGTTTGGGCCGAGTGGAAGCTCTGAGTAGTGTGCTGTGCAGGAGGACACACACCATCAGCACCAGCAGCCCCAGGAGGACCCGGTTAACTGAAACAGAACGGATCGGGTCAGTCAGTCAGCCATACAGTCAGCGTTTGTACATGCACATAAAGTAGCTTAAAGCCAATCAGTTGCTAACAGTCAATTCAATATGTGGTGTACAAGCAGTCTTGCTCTTATTTTTCATTGAAAAAGGAATGGACTGAAGCCAATGGGTGGACTGTTTTGCATTTTTGCTGGATTAATGAAAAGGATAAGTTTGACATTTTTGGAATAACACCTCTGACATGTCTTGATGTTAAAGGGGCACTATGTCGTTTTTGGGAAAATAATCAGACTCATAATTTTAATCTTTACAGTATTAATGTAATAATAACACAAACTCAAAAATATCTATTATTTCCATAAGTGAATAAACAAGCTGGATATAAGACCCCCAGAACACTGTTTGATGCTGAAGGTGGCAAGGTCTGGCAAAAGGTTAAACAGTGTGAAACTGTGTTGCCCTTTAAGGTCAGTTTGTTTATTCAGTTTGTTCAGTCATGAAAACAAACAGTTTGTTCATCATTTAGTTTGTTTAGGCATAGAAAAATTAGTCTTTCTCCTCTGATTAAAATTTCTCCCCCAAAACTACGTAGTGCACCTTTACAGCAGCTACAAATTTTTTTCAGTTTGGTTGGTTCTGGTAGCCCCTGTGGCGAAAGCTGAATGAATACTACTGCCTTGTGTCTTAAATCCTTAATCAAGCCAGCATGTACATCTGCTCTGGAAGAAAATGAAAGAAAGATGCAACATATTTTTAATACTATCGTCCTTTTTTTACAAACAGCTGTTTGCAGGCTGCACGGCAATGAGCAGCACTCATTTGTCAAATGTATCAATTCATCACTCTGACACAACTCATTTTTTCATTTTATGACTCAACCAACCCGGATACATCACAGTCTGAACCACTGACAGGCTTTCAGAATAACTATGAAAGCTATATAGCGATATCCAGTCTTCCTGCTGACGGTCTTGTTTGCCTATGTGGGCCATATAGAGGCACCGATATCAAATTGAGATTATTTCATCACCAGTATCTTGTACGATGTTTAAGTACGCAGCTGGAGCCAGCAGGTGTTTAGCTTAGCTTTGTTTAAAGACTATAAGCAGAGGGAAACAGCCGGTCTGGCCCTGTAAAAAGGTAAAATACACCTACCAACACATCTAATTAAGTAATTAAGAAATGTTTTGTTTAATCTGTACCACAGATTTACAGGGAGACTGTGAGCAGGGAGAAACAGCTAGCCTAGTTAGCTCATAAAAGGATGTCAGGGCACACATTTAACAATTAAACTAAGCTCATAAGTCAGTTTTACATGTGTAGTTGATAGGTGTATTTTTTAACTCTGGACAGCAGCTAGTCACTTCCCCCTGCTTCCAGTCTTTGTGCAAAGCTGGGCTAAATGCAGACTTCATACTGCTGCTCTCAGATCTATCAAAATTGTTGTTTCATTTTCTGCTGATCATCTCTATGGTTATTTTAACACTGAAAATTAGCACGAAGTTGATATTGGACTGTAATGTTTCATTCACAATTGGTTCATCTCTAAAGGGGGACTCTTTCCACCAGCTGCCTGAAAAGCAGACCAGAGAGAAGGAGAATCAAATACCCAAACGCAACCAGTTACAAGCCACTGTTAACATTTTCGGTGCCTATTCAGGTGCCATAACTCATTTTGCACAGCATGCTACCTGAGCAGCTAGATCAAGGATTGCCTAAACCCAAAGCTGCAAAGTTGACTTAAGCCACCGCAGATGTTAGTTTTTGTAAGTCAAGCTTAGTTTTGGTAGGAAAAATCTTTTGCATTCTGTTAGCATTGCTGTTCACACACTGGATGGACTAATGAAATGTAACTCCTTACAGCCTGTCATCTGGTTACCTCATCACACCCTCCCCCAGCACACACACTCATTTGGATCACGTGCAGGGAAGCTGAATGATTTCCAAGAGACAAATTTGGGGGGTTCCTTTATTGGCAACAGCTGCACCAGCTAAACCTCCCTTTTTTACACCAAGTGAAGCTGGTTCTAAAGCTGACACAAGTGTTAAACTACAAACTACTACGAGTATAGCTGAGTCTATTAGTGTTACTGCCCATCAGCAGGAGCCGAGGACAGACATGTAAATGTGTATCACTAGAGATCATTGAGAGTGGGACCACTTACTTTTTCTCAGGAGAGCCATATTTCATGTTTGCTTCCAGCGACATCTGCAAACACAGACACACACACAAAGAAAGAAAGAGTAAGAGAGAGCGATCAAGTCACTGAAGAGAATCATTTATATGATGTATGGACGGTTGGAGATTAACACTGAAACCTGGCAACCCTGCCTTCACAGTCTCTGATAACAAGAAAGATGTCAGACCTCGTTTTCTTTTGTGTAAATGTAGAGAAAAGGACAAAACCCTGACAAAATATGGCTAATAAGGGTAAACATTGCTAAAGGATGTGGTCTCTCCTGCAGAGATCTGTGTGCCAGCCGAGGACGTCATCGCTGTTGGATGTCTGAGGCAACTGGGTGACTGAGTTTTACGAGAGTTGTACCTCTCAGCTCTGAGATGTTCAGAGGAAACGGACAATAAATTCAGTGTTCATCATGAGCCCCTGGTGAAAAACTGTGGAAAATCTGAAAAACTAGTGAACCCTTTAGATTAAACCTCAAAAACACATAATCCAACAAAGTAGCTTTTGGTAAATATCAATTTTAACCGATCATATGTTGTGTTTTGAATATAAATACAAGATTATTAAAGTTCTCAATAGAGTTCCACAGTTGAACATTGGGGGTGTCACGTAAGCCACAATTCCCTTACATTCATACACCGATCAGCCAGAACATTAAAACCACTGACAGCTGAAGTGTATAACAATCATCATCTCATTACAATGCAACATTCTGCTGGACGCGGACCTCCAACTTCAACAGTGTCGCAGACCAAGTACACCCCTTGATGTCACCAGGGCTCCAGCAGGACAATGCACCCTGCCAAACTGCAAACACTGCTCAGGACTGGCCCGACCAAAGAGCCCAAGTTGCTGACCTGGCCTCCAAATTGCCCAGCTCCCAATACAGTTGTGCATCCATGGGACGTCCCTCAACAAGTCCGATCCATAGAGGCCCCATTGCAGTCTACATAACTCAAAGGATCTGCCACCAACGCCCTAGTGCCAGAAACCACAGGACAACCCCAGAGGTCCTGTGTCCATGCCTTGACGGGTTTGAGCCAAGTCTGATCTGCGATTGGGCCTCCATGGATTGGACTTGTCCAGAGATGTCTCACGAATGCTCGATCAGATTGGGATCTGGGAGTTTGGAGGCCAGGTCGACGCCTGAAACTCCTCGTCAAATTCACATTCTGACACATACTTTTACATACATGTATTTTCTCATGTGCAAAAACACACTCTTCTCTCACATATTTATATTTTCATTCTCACACTTACACACATTTTATGGTATTCATAAAATACACAAAGCACATTGAACTCTTATATAGAGTATAATCACTCCACTCACATACACACTGTAGCCATCACATAGATAAAAAGATACCCTCTTTTTTGCCGTACTTTACTTTAAGTGACAAAGGAAGTTCAAAATGTTTGTCTCAAACCAAGAAACACTCATATTACACTGCGGTGGAATAGCATTTCTCTACCATGATTTTTTGCTTGCTATACAAGACATTTTTTATAGTGTATGATGCATTGAATAAATGCAGAATTCGTTTCTGTCAAGCTCAAGATTTGTCGAAGACTCAAGAAAAAAGACTACTAACTATCAATATATTGATGGATATGACTTATTGAGGAGGGGTTTGTTGGCTTGGCCCAAAAGCTCTGGTCAATTTGAAATTTAGGGGATAACTTAATCCATGAATGATGGTTCAATCTTCATCTACTCACCGTCATTGCTGATAGAAAGTCGGGTAAAGTTTCCTAGTCCACAAAACATTTCTGGAGCTTCAGAGCAAAACAGCGTAAACAGCTGAAGTAGATGGGGACTTGTTTTTAAATGTAAAAAAACTATTTGAAAAAAAAAAAGGAAAAGAAAAAAGACATATACTGGCTCCAGACTTGTCTGGTGTTTTCCAAGTCTCCAGAAGCAGGAGATCCCAAATTGATTTTAAAAGATGTTATCTACACCTCTTCTTAAAAGCTGGAATCTTCTGTAGCTGCTAGGCTAAAAGCATTAGCTTTGTCTGAAGAGGGTGAATGAGTGACTGTACCTCAAGGGTGAAAATAACGTCTTTTCACATCAGCTCAGGATCTCAGGGCCTCCGGAGACTTGGATTACCTTGAAAAAGCTGTTTGGAGCCTGTTTTTTTTTTGTCTGTTTTTTTTATGTTTTGAAACAAGTCATCATCTACCTTTCATAGTCCACAAATGTTTTGTGGACTACAAAACTTCACCCGACTTTCCACCTGCATGGGGTTGAGTGGACAATGACTGAATTTTCATTTTTGGGTGAACTTTTCCTTAAACGCACACACAGAAATATATTTTGTGACAAATATTTTACATACTGACGTATGTGACTCTGACAAACATGTCACACATGTCCATATGTGCCATATGACCCGACCTGGAGTCCACTCACTGAGGCCTGAAGCCAGGAGACACTGAGTGACACATGTGGCTGTATCTTGCCCAGAATCTTCCACCGCTTCCTTCCTTCCTGGTGCCAGGGCTTCATCGGGGAAACTATTTGCCTTACAGCCATTGAAGCATTTATATAGAAAAGCTACTCAATGAATGAGAAACTGCACATCTCATCTGTCTCACAGCTTCACGAGCCTTCTCAAATGTACCCCCTTCTCTTAGAATCAATAAGGATCGGTGGGTTTCATAGACCTCATCATTTGTGTGTTTGGTGGAAAGTGGTGAAACATCAGCAGGAGGCAGCGCACTTTAAGTTGCTCATCAGTTTGAGTGTCACACCCACAGTAGTCTGCTTTTTATGTCTCACCCCGTCCGCAGAAACCTGCGGACCCTAACTAAACGTCAGCAGCTGAAATGAAACAGCACATGCAGTTTGTGTCGTGCATGTGTTTCAGGTTTGTTTGTCACTGTGTAGAGCGGCGGAGGACATCTGGAACTGATTAGCTTTAGATACACTCCCTCCAGAAGGCAGAACATATTGTCTCTGGCCTGCACTCGAGCAATCAGTAATCCATTCAACTCTTAAAAATGACAATGTATTGATTGTGATATCTCGTGCAATCTCAATTTGTTTTTACATTGTCAATGTTTTTGCAGGATTATACTCCCAGATATGAACTGTTAATGATCTTATAGTATAGTATGTGTCAAATGAATTACAATAAATATCACTCCAAAAGGTTCTGTCTGTGTTGCATTATTCTGCTTAAACGGCTTCTTCGAGACATCGAAGAATTAGGGTCATGTAGCGATATCTACAGGCTGTAAAACAATTTTTTTCCTCATCAAAAGGAGTTACTAAGGCCCTGCATGTAACTGTGTGTGAGTGTGGTGAATGGGGGTTGGGGGTCCAAAACCAGACCGCATAAGTCATCACGCTGCAAAAAATCTCCGACCCGGGTGAAGCAGTTTGCTCGTTCAGGACTGAAATTCCCTGTCACATATCACTGATGTGCAATAGAGTTAATCTACTTTACATTTTCTAGGGATGAAATGTTTGAAACAAGGTAAAAGGAGAGGATACTGGATGGATACTGTATAAAATGGATGGAGGATACTGTATAAAATACAACAACTAAAAAGCACAATAATCCTCAATAAAATAAAAACACCTAACGGCATTGAAACAACATAAAACATGAAAGGTGAGTTTTGAGAGTTTCCACTTTTTTTGTCTTGTATTGCATTGTATTCTTTAAAGGTAGACATTTCTTTCAGTGGAGCAGGACAAAAAGTTCTCCCGGCTAACAGTAGTACAACTGGCTGGCATAAGTGGCAACAAAACACAGGATACATGGTTCAAAACACACATTAGACACACACCTACAGAAATATATGTTGGTATGCATTAACTCAGTGGATATACACTTTAGAAGACAGTGATAAAATCAGGGGGAGTGTCCCCCTTGGTTTGATATGTAGCCTCAATTATCAGTCATTTAAATGGGAGCACAATTTTAAGCACATTCTAAAAGTCACAAATGTAGTCTACTCACCAGAGAAGGCGGGTGGTGACACTGCGGTCAGCCTCAGTCCTGGTCTTCATGGTCCATGTTTGTAAAACCCTCTGAGGACTGAGACTCACCCTTCACCAACAATCCCACTTTTCTCCTCTCCCACCTTTTTTTTTCTTTTTTTCTCTCCTTCCTCCAGATGTGACTCATCTTGTTCACCGATTCCTCGCTGTCATCTGGCCAGAAACTGGAGCAGCACGTCCCATTTGCATCATCGGAGTGATACGAAAAAAGAAAAAGAAAAAGAAAAAAAAACTAATTAAAAGGAGTGTCTGTTTAGACTTGTTCTTTCGACCACAGTGTGAGAGAGTAATTGACAGTCATTGGAAATTACACCGACGCTGCTCTAGTTTTTAAACAGTGGACTTTGGCATGTACTTAAAGTACTATTCACAATACTACTAATGCGTATAATCCTACTTGTAATTGTTTATCCTTGAAGAAAAGTCAGATTTGGAGTTCTTAGCGAGCCGAAGCGCACGTAGCCAAAAAACTACATTTCCCATAATGACCTTGGTGGCTCTCTCTGCTGGAAAGGACGACTATCCCTGTTCGTCACGTTTGTTAGCAGTCTTATGTTATGCCTGTCGATATTGTTATATTTAGAACCGTACTGTAAGCTTTTTAAATATTAGTATTATTTATTATTTTTACATTTGTGGCTTAAAAAAGACAAGTCCGTCTTTTTAAAGACACAAGTGTAAAAAAAAACAAAAAAAGAACTTACATATTACGATAATGTGGTCTTAAGGTTTGTTAAAACTACCTTGTTCCTCGTTTACACGGTTTTGAACATGTTCACTGAATAAGTTGTATATTTTAATCATGGTTAGGTTTTAGTTACAATCTCAAAGTGCAACGAACAATATCATATTAGCATAACATTTACAAGTTTAAGCGTTATCCTTTCAGAGGAAAATATTTTAACATGCAAATAAAAATGTAATGCACTCATTTTGATCGTACAATCCTGTTTTTGTATGCGCATTTTCAATTTACACTACATTTATAATTTAATAACAGCTTTTGTTTGTATTTGGTGTTGTTTTCAGCATGGACAGTGTGACAGTGTTAGGTCATGGTTGGCCAACTAATCTTCTGCTCCTCCACGAAAACAAACCTGGTGAACATTTCTCTCCATCATGTCCTGAAGCGTCTACTCTTAGCTTAACTACTTTCTCACTTTTTGACCGGTTAAGGTGACTGTGCTCGTGTTACGTTAGCTGCCTTTACCTCCACCCAGCATGGACGAAAACTGTTTCAAACTGCTGGTGAAGCTCACTCAGGAGGGACAGCTGAGCTCTCTGGAGGAGCAGATAACGTCAGGCGGCTCGGCGGCGGTTCAGACCGTCAGTAGCAAACACTTCGGCCGGTCGGGAGACACCCTGCTGCACTACGCGGCCAGACACGGACACCTGGATGTTGTGGAGTACCTCGTGCAGCGGGTCGGCATGGACGTGGAGGTGTACAACAACGACTACAAGAGGCCGCTGCACGAAGCTGCGTCCATGAGCCACCAGGCTTGTGTTAGCTACCTGCTCCGGGAAGGAGCGAAGGTGGACAGTCTGAAGAAGGCTGACTGGTGAGGTTGACAGTATTAACCTGGTCGCATCAAGTGTAAACGGTGTACACGTAGCGCCCTCTGTCGGCTTTAAAGAGCAACCCTGCGCATTATGATATATCAGCTCCCTTCGATAGCTCAGTTGGTAGAGCGGAGGACTGTAGTGGTATGACGCCGAAATCCTTAGGTCGCTGGTTCAAATCCGGCTCGAAGGAGACACTTTTTTTTTTCCCGAAAAGAGTAGAGCGGCTACAAAATGAGTTTATGTTATTTTTTTGCTAAACTCTTATTCAAAAGGTCAAACATGACAAAGGAAACGGTAATAATATTAAAAAAGACTAACAAAGACAAGTAGAAACAAGCGTATCAATATTAGCCCAGTTTTTTTTTTTATCTCTGTAAAGAGTATTCCATGCACTGCGTAATAGGAAAAAGAAAGGTAAGAAAGGTTTATAACCAGTTTCTCAAGTTGTGACTATTTCCCTGTCCAAACAAAGTGATAATTGCCAATGCCTCAACAAAATGAACTTACATAGATTTAGATTAAACGTTTTAATAGCAGATACATATATACAATATTATTGTTGCTTTCCATTTTTTGTTTTTAGATGTGTAATAACACATTTATATTCTTGTCAGTTCAAGCTTTTTATATCAAGGACAGGAACTAGGTCTAATCAGGTATTATTAGAGCTGATGCACAATTGAATTATTTCATAATTTAAAAAATGTTAAGGTGAAGGTTTGAAAATGTTATACATAACATAAAAATCATTATGAAAGTGACAGTTTACTTTTTATTGTATAGTGTCTTATAATAGTTTGATTACTGGCTGAGAATTTTTTAAAATAATTTAGTATTAAATACTTATACATTTGATTGTAAACTCCTCTATTCTTCTCTATTCTTCTCTGTCTATTTTATATATTCTCTATATTAAAAAAATACCACTGTGTAATGTGACTGCAAACTTCGGTAGAATTCACTTGGTCTTCTCGCTCAGGACTCCTCTGATGATGGCCTGCACTCGGAGGAACCTTGCCGTGATCCAGGAGCTGCTGTGCCACGGTGCAGACCCGGCACTGAGAAACAAAGATGGCTGGAACTCCTTTCACATCGCCTGCAGGGAGGGCGATCCTCTGGTCATACAGCACCTGCTTCTCACAGCGCCGGATGTCTGGAGGACGGAGAGCAAAACGTGCAGGACTCCGCTGCACACTGCAGGTAAGGCGTCCTCGGATCCTCAGTTCCAGTATTTGTATACGTGATGTGATGGCATACACAAAAACATGTCCTGACTTCAGGCTGGTTTAAAACAGGATCTCTCGTCTCTATGTGTGTGGCAGTCTGTGGTGGCTGAATGTCTAAGTGTGTTTGGTGATCTCTGAAGGGCCAAAGTAATATCTATTTGTTATGTGAGAGACCTTGTACATTCTTTGTCAGATTATAACCAATACCCTCTCTGTTCATTATTCAGCGATGCATGGCTGTGAAGAGGTTGTCAGGATCTTGCTGGAGAGGTAGGTTGAAAAACAAAATAATATGGAGTTATAAGGAGGCGTGATTCTTCACTGGCTTAACAATTCAATTCCATTACGATTCACCACTCAGTTTACAAATCACCTGACTGAATGCGCAACGATTCTTTATGCATTTCGATGTTTCTCAAATTGGAATCCTCTGAAAGTTTTCTACATGCGCAGGGCTACTTTTTCATGAAATAATACAAGCAGCCCGGATAAATCTAAATTCCCTTCTTTTCACACAATCTTTATTAAACATCAGGACTAACACAATCTATGATATAAAAACTGGATCTGTTTGACCCACAAATTCCAAATAGCTTTGCCTTCTTCCAGATGTGGCTACACCCCGGACAGCACTGACAGCTGTGGAGTGACTCCTTTCATGGATGCCGTCAGGAACGGACACATTTCTGTAGCCAGGCTGCTTCTGGAGAAACACCAGGTAAAAAATCGACATTTATTCAGCCACGTTTAATGTAGAAATCGAGGTGTGTGTTCTGTCGTGACCTGACGTTTCGTGCTCTGCAGGCGTCTCCAACAGCAGCCGACACACTCGGCACTCGGCCGGTACACCAGGCTGCTGTCACCGGCCAGGAGGAGGCGCTGTGCTTCTTGGTGCGGGACCTTAATGTAGACGTGAACCAGAGGGCGACTGGCATCCAGCTCACCGCCCTGCACTATGCTGCGAAGGTGAGGGGTTTGATTCCCAAACTTACTTATACTACAGGTGGGTACTTTGGCATTTGCTTGGGGATACGTGGAAAGATTGTGGAGTGGCTTAACCAATTTGACACCTGAAACCATGTGTTAAGAATGCATGAATACTTGTTAGAAGGGTTGAAGAACAGTAGAATTGATAACGATATCATTGAAATACTTAGCGTAATGTACTGGTTTTACAAAAGTAAGCGTAGAGTAATGGATAAAGTGTTGAACAGATATAAGTAATGGATAAAAACAAGAGAAATGTGATCACACAGATGAAGGACAACAAGCCTCAAAGCATTAAAATGCGGAAAATGACGGTGCTCTTGATTACAGTGATTAATAGTTAATGACTGCAGAGTTATAGTCGGTTTTTCAAATGTCTCTGCTGTATTTTATGCGATTTACAGAAGCTTTGAGAGACAAGTGAGAAAAGAAATTCTGTTGATCCATATTCTAAGTCTGATCTAAATTGTTTTCTCTCCTTAGTTCATGATTTAAGAACAGGGGAATTAAATGGAATTACCAGGTTATGTTTCTAAGTAGAAGTAAGAAGCCTTTTTTCCACCTGTTTCACAGTTGAACAAATACATTTAGGGAATTGTTTTATGTTATTTAACTGTTATTAAGTCATATACACAGGAGAGAAAACAATTCAGATCAGACATAGAACATTGTTCAACAGATTTTTCTCTTGTTAAATTAGATGATGCTGGTTAAATCATTATTAGTTTACCATAAATGCACTTCAAGTGAAGTCTGTTTGTATATCCCAAAATCGCAAATGTGTCTCAGAGCTCTTTGCATTCTGTTTTAAATACAACGCTCTTTATTCTTAGTTTGGATATAGAGAGACTTTGTTGTTCATACAGAGTAGACTGAGGTAGCAATAGTAAAATGACATTATGAAAATAAAACCTACCAACACGCCTGGTAAATCTGAGTGTGGAAATAAAAACTCCCCTTCCTCAATGTTTTTCAGGAGGGCCACACGTCCGCTATAAAAACACTGCTGGAGTTGGGGGCTGATCTCCATGTTCGGGACAAAAAGGGAAGAAGTGGTAAGTGTGTCATACTTCAGCCTGAGAAAGGTTTTTGTTTTTAGCAAACTTAAAGCCTCTGAAAAGTATTATGAAAAGTGTTCATCTATAACATTAAAATTCAAGGCTAAAAAATTATAACTAAAAGTAAAGTAATGAAACAGTACTATAAAGTATTATTTATTAATAGTTCAACAGTCAATAATCAGTTAATCTGCTTCATCAGGACTGTGTGGGTGTAAATTGATCAGATTTCTTCAATAGTGTTGGAAACATGAGCAGACAACCCTACAACTGTCGTCACATTTTGACTCAAATGTCGCAAAATCCTGATTGGTTCTCACTAACAAAACAGAACAGACTGAAATCTTACATGTGAAATGACCCAAACTGTTAACGCAAACAAAATGTCCATGTGGCACCACATTATCATAGAGAGAAGCCGATCGAGAAATAACAATGCGTGTCTTTTCAAAGGTAAGGTGGTGGAAAGTGTGAAGATCATTTCCACTGTTCATTTTTAAAGCACGATGGAAATCAACTTGCAGAGCTGTGAGACTCTGTTGAGAGGCTGCAACCCAATCCTAAGAATGAATGTTGGAAAACCATGGATATGTTACATTTCTATATGCTGAAACTTCTACATTTCTTTAGGTTAAATTTTCAATTTTAAGTTGTGACAACATTGTGCTAATGACATAGAAAAGTGCTACGAAACAGTCGTCCATGTTGGAATTTCAAGTCGGACACAAACGTCATGAAAGCAGTATGGCACAGTCAAAAATGACCTTTTACCTTTTCATCACTTTACTTTATGTAGTGTTGTAAAACGTGATGGAACAACAACCCTGTAGTCGCCATATTTAATTTTCACATTGTTGATTCATGCTTGATAAAATGGGGGTGAGTAGATAATGACAGAATTTGTATTTTTGTATATGCCAGGGCCTTACCCCCTCTCACTTTCTCTTCCCAGCTCTTCATATGGCCTGCATGGGACAGCATGCGAACTCGGCCAGGACGCTCCTGCAGCTCGGACTCAAAGACTCAGAGGACGCGTCCGGCGTGAGAGCACGGCAGCTGGCCAGGAGACCAGACGTGGTGCGAGTGTTTGAATGTGACGCGTGACGGAGGATGCTGTAGTGACGCAGAGCAAAGAAATGCAGTCGGTTCTCTAGAATAAATTCAAGTAAAGAAATTCAATTGAAACTTTTTCTGTGATTGAAGTAAATCAGTTTTGGTTGTGTGAGCTACAATAAATCCTGTCTTGTATTGTTTTGTGTATTTCCTGAGGGAACAAAATTGTGGACTTAGGTCAAAATCTTGGTTTGTTATATTTACTACAGGCCCAACTTCGGTATTGGCGACCTGAGACTCTGCAATAAGTTGAAAAATGACACGCCAAAAAAAACGTATAAAGCCCATAATGCTGTGTTTGCGCTCTCCTGCGTGGGAATAAATACCTTGTTTGGTGAATGCCATTCCCTGAGGCTAAGACGTGAATGGGCATGCTGAAGAAAAACTCCCCTGCCTGTGTATGGAATTGTCTGATTGTACTCTGATATCATCTTGACTCTCCAGCCAGCCGTCACAGACCTGCCGGGTTGACATTACACAACAAAACCCAAGCTTTAAACAGCAGCAACCCCTCACAACTCCATAGTCTTTTTGGCTGGCTGGTGTTTATTAAAGTACTGTATATGAGTGTATGCAACTTAATGTGTTTGCTTTGAAATAAATACATTGACCAACATGGGGACACGTGTAAGTACTGCAGCAACTTCATGAATGTCACTTGGTTTGCTAAACAGGCGTGTCAGCCTTGAATCCTGTCCATCCCCGCAACACAAGCAGTGGAGTGAGACTACATTTCAGAATGCGTGACGGTGGGAATCCTCATACTGATTTATGTGACATATCATTTTGAAATCAGTAAAAATTAAATAATTGATTGATTCAAAATCAAAATGCAAGTTGGAAACATTCAACATTACAGTAAGCGACTTGTGTGGGAACCAGTGATAATGTGAGAACTTTTTTGTTTTTTTAAAACAACAAAAAAAACATGCCATTTGCCCATGCCTGCTGTCTCTTGTTATTTTGCCCGCATGTCTTCACGCCGTCGTCTCCGCGCTGAGTTTTTCCGACCGGAGACCGGTCCTTCTTCCAAATGATTGACAGCTGCGAAGCCCCGCCCCCCGAGGCGCCTGACGCGGACCGCAGCCCCTCTCATTTCCAGCCCCGCAAATCTCCATTTTCTTCTTTCCCGTTATCCAGGAGCAGAGGAGTAAAGACTCGGAAAAATGAATGAAGAATACGACGTTATCGTGCTGGGCACCGGGCTGACGGTGAGTACGAATCAAACGACGCGGTCTACAGCGTGGAAAGGATTTGCAACCTGTTACCGACGCAGCTAGCGCTTGACAGTTCGGCTTTGAGCTAACTGGGCCTAATCAGCAGGGCTAGCGCTAAGTAGCTAGTTTAGCCGCTAACAGAGTGAGCGACTACCTGTTAGTTAATGGAAACTGTGAGCAAAGTAGCTAACGCTCACTGTTAGCACTATGCTACATGCAGTTGCTATCAATGCCTTGAAAGATTAACGCTACCTAACGTTAACTGTTAACGTACCCTAGATACGTTAAAACTCTTTGTCTGTTTATGTGGTTGATAACCTTAGTATTTTGTCGACGCTGGCTGTCGTGAGCCCGGTTACTTAACCGGTTAAATTGAAGTTGGGCGCCAGTTTGGACAGCTTTTCTCTCAAGACAAGATTATACGCGGATGATAGGCTGCTAAGGTTAGCCGACCTAAAATAAGCTAAGTAATTAGCCTGCTAACAGCAGAGTAACGACGTGTCAGCGTAACCGATTGTTCTTTCGTGGACAGTGTCTGTTAAATCGGCGGTTAACATGACCTCAGTAACGTTAGTTAGTGTAATTTCTGATAAGGTGGCTAGTAACGTTTAGTTAGTTTAGTCAACTAACTGGCGTTAACTAATCAAAGCTATCTTTAAGTTTCCGCTCTGCGCTGCTCCGCGCGGTTGAGTCTCAGACGAGTAAAATGAAGTAATCTACAACTTTAATAAAGCTAGGTTAATCGTGACAGGGTTAACGAATCCTAGCCGTTTTTAGGGACTGAAACGAGAAGGAATCTGGTGACAAGAACGGACCAATTGCTTCTCTAGTCTAGGAGGATTACTTTGGACCATGCAACTGTCCGTCAGAAACTTCAGTAGTACTCAGGCTAAAGTGAAAATACTTGCACAACAAAAAACAAACAGGCTGATCCAGCATTCCGTGAGGTGGCATTTAATGAGCTGTTCCCGTATCTGTAGTAATGGTTGGTACTCTACACGGAAATTGTACCCGGAACTTTTGTCAGCATTAACCTTAACCATGCAGTGGCCCTTAGGCAAACTCCTGACAGCCTTACTGACATGCTGTCAATTATACGTGGCTAAAGCATGACATGGAAACAACGTATTGACTTAAGGACTGTCGTGCTAGCCAGTGGACAGCTTCCTGTCAAATCAAACGATCTAAACTCATAGCATTTCCCTGACTGTTTTCGGAGAACCTCAGTACAAGTTTTGCTGATATTATCGGTGGCTCAACACAGCCCTTAAGTTTTTGTTAATTGACTTATAACAGCCAACACTGATTTCCTTGGTGTATTGCTGCCGGCTCAGAGCAGGCAGAGGTAGCAGGGGAAAAAAACAGCCCAGCAGAAAGGGGGTTGGTTCAGTTTTGGTGGGCAGGGTGTTGATTTAGCTCCCTTCAGGGTGTGGTTCCACCAAGACTGAGGAACCGAAAGTACACTGTTATTTCCCTGTAAGCTCAGTTAAACCGGAGCTGTATACTGTGGCACAGTGTAGTTTCACATGTTTTTAGTGCTGTTATGTAAATCAGTGACTTCACTTCTGTTTATCCGACAGAGTCCCCTTTGATGCCACACACTTTCACTGGCACTAGCACTGCCATGTCTACTAACTCAGCATGTTACTAATAGGCCTATAATCAAAACAATAAGCGATGCGGCTCCACCTTATTTTACTCATGTCCAAAATGGAGATGATTAGTGTGGCCTTCGTAGTCCTCTTAAGGTATCTTAGTCTATAATATAGACAAGATAAGACTTTATTAATCCCTCAGCATGGAAATTCATGTTTCTATATCTCAAGGGTCATAGGCAAAGGGGAAGAAAAAACAACACTGGATAAGTTATAAATAAAAATGTAAAACACAACAAAAATAGAATAATATAAAGATAAAGCAAAAAAAGTAATATTAAAAAAATGATTATAAGACTATTTACACTATTTGCCTTTCAAACGCCTCTTGACATTTTTGATGGGTTAAGTGTTTGGGGGATGGGGTTTGCCATCTGTCCACTATTAATGACACATGAGGGGAGGGGAGCACAAGTTCTAAAACTTTACCTAAATGCATTTTGGTTCACATTATGATACACTTAGTGATCCCAAGAAGGACAAGAGAAGCAAATAGGGTGGAATATCAGCGGCTGAGGTGGAAGTTAGCCATTCAGAACTTAAATTTTGGTGATCATATAGCTATTAGTTAAAGAAGAAGTATTTCACTGTTTGAAAGATGGCCCTTGTATAAAACTGGGCTGTCTATGCAAAAGAAGGACATAAAGATTTTTGAAATTTGTGCTACATGATCAGCGAAAAATGGAGAAAAAGGGCTGTGGTATTCCCCTTTGTTCAGAAGGTAGAACACCTACAACAACCATAATGCAATTCACTGCACCGGACCTACAGAAAGGTGAAGTCATGCTCCTTGCAGTGAGCTGCCATTGGACCTTATTTCAGAAAAAATGTGCATAGTAGTGAGCGACGAGACAAATCATATTTTGTTTCTGTTTGAATTTTGACATCAGTAGCACATAAGAGTTGCAGTTTATCTGAAAACTAATTAAATATAAGACTTTATAACAGGTACTTATAAAGACTACACACCCAACAGACGGATTAGTGATGTAGTCTCAACGTTTACTAAGACCTGACCGAAACGTTGTAGAGCCGGTCCCATACATTAGCTAACTCACAAAACTGACAAACTGTCCTTTCACATAATACAGCTGTCAGTATTACTAGGCTTGTGGTGATATTCACCTTTTCTTTAAACTCATTACTTTTGCATTCTTCTGTAATGTAAGTATATATAGAAGCATACAGTTGCTTCTGTCTTTGTTCCCAGCAAAAGAGGAAGGGTGTTAAAGGAAAGGAAGGGAAAAGAAGTGGACACAATGCTTACCTGCATTTACGATAAATGAGTAAGGTAGAATTTGTCATATATTGCCAATCAAATGATCATTAAAAATGTAACAAACAAAAAGGTTTGTATTATTTACTTTATGTTCACCAAATACTGCTGAAATGATGGACATAAAAATGCTAAATTCCTCTAAAGCAAGCACATTCCTATCTAATTTTATAAGCTCATCACATGTTTTCAATATAGAACTTTGATCTGCCATGTAACTAAGAGAGGAATGCAGTGAAGTAAAATGTCCAGTACAGTAAACTGCAGTTTAATTTTGAAATATATACATGTATACAGTTTAAAGAGCAAGTGAGTGATTTTACTTAGTTAGGGTTGCAACTAACAACTTTCCATTAGTGATGCATCTAATTTTATATCTCTATAATATGTAAATTAATTAATTTTTACTTGATAAATGCCTGCTGAATAATTAATTGATTTATTTTTTTCTGCTCTATACCTTCATCCCCTGAGAAAACCCTCAGTGGGATGACTTTATGTTATTTCTCAGCTCTGTTGTTCCTATAAACCCAGTGGATTTCCGTCTAACAGATTCCTTGACCTAAGTGTGTTGGGATTTTTCAGTGTAGTAAATCAAAGCTCGTATTGTCATGTGCTGATTGTGATGTTCTGTCATGTGATTGCATCTTACTGAACTGCAGTGACCCATCCAGCTCCTGTCTTCTGTGTTGGACTTTGCTGTCTACGCTCTTTCTCTGATTTTATGGGTCTTATGTGTTAAAAATTGAGCTGGGACTCTGATCCCAATGTTTTATACTGGCTTAATTTTCTGCCTGACTGGACACTGGATCAGTGTCTTTTCCTCTCTGTCAGCATGGCCACTACTATCTGGCAAGAGTTGTGATGACTGGGCTGTGTCCGGCTCTGTGTCAAAGCCTGTATTTATGTAAGCGGCAGCAGGTCGGGTCCAGTCACATGCCCCCCAGAAAAGAGTGACAGCGACCCATCAGAAGTGCTCTGTCTTAGCCAGAGATTTATCTGTAGCCCAACTCTGTGTCCTTCAAGCCAGTGCCCATTGCAAGACCATACAGTAGATGAAACCCAGACATTTACAAATAGAAATGATCAGATTTCACTGGGACATGTTATTTTGGGAAAGCACCTATGCAGGAGCTAGTTTAGATACTGCAGGATGTAGCAAAGTAGTCATGTCGCTGACATTGTGAAGGGTGCAATTAGAGGTTTAGTTAAATTTAGGTTGACTACATGTCCGCTAAACCTAACAGACAATATCACATAATCATATAATATGTGCAGTTGTGTCAGTTGAGCTGGTCAAAACTGTTTATTCCATCAAAATCGATCGTTTAAGTAATTTTTTTCCCCGCCTGTAATACACTATGACAAACAATTTTCTGACATTTTATGAACAAACTCGTTAATAGAAAAATGTATAATTAAAAGTAAGTGGTTTATGAAAACAATCTTTATTTGCAACTCTACACTTCTCATATGTATAAATGAGGTTTGTTTAGAGAAAAAGTTACTGTTGAATCCTGGTCTTGGTTTGTATGTTGATGATATGAGTATTCGTATGTGAAAGGATGGATGGAGACAGATTTAATAAACCCAACTTTAGGTTAAAATGACAATGGTGAACTGTATGTTGGCTGTAGTCAACTGTCAGTGTGTGTCTAGACTGAATTGCGACAGCTGGCGGACTGTTTTGAGAATAAAGAGTGAACCACCATCTACCATCATCTAATAGAGGAGTCATAGGTATTCTAATTGAAAGAAACGAATGGGCAAAATAAACCATGTCACTTCCTGTTTAACTACAAGCCACAGCCTGTACACAAAGAAAGATGTGTGACATCACCTCGTAAAAGCTACACTGCATTTGTTTTTAATGATGTTAGAAGCCAGTTGTACCGTGTACGCCCACTGTGTAAGCTGTCATTCAGTAATAAAACATGTTTTAAAGTCCACACAGTCACATGGTGCACATGGTACTTTCTCGCATCTACAGACCCACTGCTGTAATCGTATTAAGGCCTTCGGGCTGTAGGAATTCCAGACTCAAACTTGCATATTTTCCCTTATCATTACCGAGCCTCTGAGACTGAAAGCTTTGGCAAAGCTACAGCCATCCTCCAGGCTCCACAGACGCATGTCAGACATTATAGCTGCATTTCCATTGAGCAGTCCAGTTCAGTTCATTAAACATTACAACAGTTATTTTTGTTTTTCAATTCTAAAAAAGTTTTGGATGTTACCAAAAGAACCACTCCATGCCTTCCTGTTTTTTTCATTGCCCCTCTGTTACTAAAAGTTGGAGGTCAGTTTGAACAATCAAATCATCTCATTGTATGCGCTCTTCATATATATATTTTCCAAATTCCTGTTTTTCATCAGTTTTGTCTTGCTTTCTTTAGCCTTTAATCCGGAAACGCTTGTGTCCTTGTTGTAATTAACAACCACATACCAAAAAGAAAGTAGGCAAAAAAATGTGGTTGCTGTGCTGAGGTCATTTGTGCAAGCCAAAGAGAGAAAGCAACAGAAAAAGACAGTCAATAGAGTGGAGTGGAGGAATAAAAGACACAAGACGCAGTTTGTACAAAAGAGTCAAAGACTGAGACCAGTAGTCGTTTGTTTAGACTGTATTTTTTACGAGACACCAACCTTTCATGAACTCGTGAATTTCGCCAGCCGTCTTCTCTGCACCAAATGTCAAACTTCCACGCTTTTACTTCCAGGGATGATCTCCTTTTCATGGAGACAGCCGCGGTGTTCACAGAGGGGAGTGGCTGTGTTTGTGTGAAACGTGTGAGTGACAGAGCGACAGAGGGAGGGCAGGGAAAGGAAATGCGGCTGAACGTATATGATGCGTTTTAAAATAGCTTAAAAAAGAAAATGAAACGCAGTATGTGGCGGTCAGTATTATGTGGCGCACCGCCACAATTTAGTCACTGTGTGGGAAACACTGGACTGTTGAGCGCATCAGACTTATTTTTATTACAGTTCAAAGGTAATCGTATGTACTATGTTGAAACAAGCTGAGCGCAGGGGAGGCAATATTTGGGAAACCGTGCTGAAAAAAGGTTAGCAATGTCTGGATTTTCCCAGTACCCTGTTGATCTTGGTCTGATTCCTCTTCTTTATTTTGTCCCAACAGGAATGCATTTTATCAGGCATCATGTCAGTGAAGGGGAAGAAAGTTCTGCACATGGACCGCAACTCGTACTACGGAGCTGAGAGTGCCTCCATCACACCTCTTGAAGATGTAAGTTGCGATCTGACCCTGGGCTTGACTGACTCTGTGACTCTGGGGAGGTCAACCAGGTTTAGAATTAAGACGCAAGCAAGAACTGCAGACTATGTGAAATTATGACAAACATGTAAATGTTTACTTTTCATCTTAAGGATGATGTATGGTAACAGACAAAGGAAGGAGAGTGCACAAGTGACCTACTTAAAAATCAGTAACCGTTTTATGTTGTTAAATGTGTGAGCAATGAGGAATTTCTTGGGTCGTTCTGATACTGATAGTAGTATCAAAATGCCTCTTATTTCGCCCATTATGCTGGAATGTGTGTTGGAGAATACATGAGTTTATGAGCTGATCCAATACCACATAATCTTTTTATTAGAAACGGAACCCTTCTACATCCCCGCAGCGTCCTTGGACACCTGTAGGATTTTTCTTAGATTAATTTATGGCAAAAAGACCATTATGTGTATAATTTTAAATTAAAACACAGAACAGAGTGGTATATATCCATGATTGGGTGGTCCAGGTCATTAAACTAATCATTGTGATTAATATCAGATGGGTTGCTGGTGGGTGAAATAATTCATGTCATTAATGTTGGGATACTTCATTCAACCTCACGCTGAAAGACTGTAAAAGCCTCTTTGTAAAAGGATCAAACCTGAAAATGGGGTTAATTGACTGCAGTGAGTCCAGCTTTAAAAGAGTACTGCACTGATTTAGCAACCTACACTTACTCAAGGAACATCAAACATCGAATCAAGGCTTCATATAACTGTATAATACAGTAGTACTCCCCAACACCTGAAAACAGACTTTGGTATGGAAAATCAGTGGCGTTCCCTTCCAGTGTTCACCTTATTTTTTTTAAACTCTCCTCTGCTATAAGTAATTGGCTGTAGCCCATGCGTGAAGTCTGATTCTGTGTCTCCCTACAGCTCTTCAAGCGCTTCAGCCTTCCTGGCGAGCCTCCTGAGTCAATGGGAAAAGGCAGGGATTGGAATGTGGACCTCATCCCCAAATTCCTCATGGCCAACGGTATACTTAGATCCCTCATTGTGTATTACTTGCTGCTTAACTTTTGACTTCAACATATATTTAGGAATTTTGCTTTAAAATTTCTAAGAACGACTTGACCTCTGTTCGATATTTTGTTTAGCTGTGCGCTCCCAAATGTTTCCAACAATGTCCATTCACAAGTTAATTCAATGTGTAACATAGGCCCATTGCTGCTTCCAGGATAGGAGAGTTGGCGAACGTGACAAAACTGTAAACGTTTGTGCCTGAGCCACATCCAATAGATTTGAATCGGCAATGGCTAAGCAAGCTTGACTGCAAGCTCATTTGTGTTAATTCGGGTCACTAGCGCAAGTGTTTGTCTGCCCCAAACAGCCAAATTACTTTACTGTAAATAGACCGTGAGTTAGCGAGCAGCGGCACACATCAAGGGGTGTGTGTGTGTGTGTGTGTGTGTGTGCTCTCACAGATTTCAGCACGCATCAGACTCTGGTTCCCTTTTTTTTTCTTTTACCCTCTCCTTCCTGTAATTTCGTTCTTGTAGTAAAGTAAACTTCCCCTCTAGCCAATCAGTACATGAAAACAATGGCAATTTCCTCCCAGATCGCTGTTACCGTCAGGGGTGATAAATGGGAGTGATTATAAATCCACTTTTGCTATCAAAAAAATTAAAAAGTAGTCTCTAAGCTCTTCTCTCGTTGGTGTAAAGCTCTGGATCAAAGAAGAATCTGATATTACTCCAGGTGTTTATTCCTCCAGAAAGTCAGGCTCAAATCCTGACTGGCCTTGAGCAACAGCAGCGGCTATACCCCTGTGCTCTGCCCGGCCCTCCCCACACATCACTCAATAAATGTCTTTTTGTTTTGAATCGAGAGGATCCCTAGCAGCAGAAATTACTCATTGTGCATTTAAGCGTCTCAACTTTAGTCTGAGTGTCTTCTATGTTTATCATAAGAGTTGTGAGCTTTAGCTTATTAGTGCTGTATGTTGAGCTGTGTGGTTCAAACTATTTGAAATATTTAAAATGTCTTAAAGTAGCAGGCACCTCAATTGACATTTCACTACAGCTAGAAAATATCAATAATGGGTCTAGAATCACAAGGCTGATATTTGAGAAATGTTTTCATGAATGAAGTAGCCTCATTTTGTGAAAGTAAAGCTGATTTCTGCATTTCCTACCATCAGGTCAGCTGGTCCGCATGCTGCTGATCACACAGGTGACTCGCTACCTGGAATTCAAAGTGATTGAGGGCAGCTACGTCTACAAGAAAGGCAAAATCCATAAAGTCCCCTCGACTGAGACCGAGGCTCTGTCATCTAGTAAGTTATTGAACTATGCAGTAAAAAAATGAAACCAAAAAATACATTTTGTTTGCTGCATTTCTGTCTTTATATAGACCCACTGACATAAAACATTTGCCATTCTTTTTAGTCGTTGTTTTTAATTGATATGGTAACTTGGCTCTAACTCTTTACATTGCCAGCATCTGGTTGCATGTAGCATTGATGTTGTAAAGCTTTCTTTTCACTCACTATTTTGTTCAATCAAGTCCAATCAAGCCTCAACTCTTGGTCTCCTTAAGGTTTGATGGGGTTGTTTGAAAAACGGCGCTTCAGAAAGTTCTTGGTCTTTGTTGCCAACTTTGACGAGAACGACCCCAGAACCATGGAGGGTGTCGACCCCAAGAGCACAACGATGAGGGACGTTTACAGAAAGTTTGACCTGGGCCAGGATGTCATCGATTTCACTGGCCACTCCCTCGCCCTCTACCGCACAGACGAGTCAGTGGTCTTTCTAGTTTGGCAGATTTTATTTTTATACAAACTTACAAGCAATAGTGATATCATGCCCCCATGCCTTGTTAGATTATAGCCGGTAGATTTTTAAAAGGTCCCCATCTCTCTCTCCTCAGGTACCTGGATCAACCTTGCATGGATGCAATAAACAGGATAAAGCTGTACAGTGAGTCTCTGGCCAGATATGGCAAAAGCCCGTACCTCTACCCACTTTATGGCCTGGGAGAACTGCCACAAGGATTTGCCAGGTAGGGGACTCTACCCTTAATACACACACCAACCTAGCTGGACTGGCCATTGCGACTCACCAGTCCAAAGCATGCTGTAATATATTCCATGCTGTAATATTTTCTTCTTTCTCTCTCCTTAAACGATTTTATAGAGTAAGCACTCAGCTCGCTAGCTCGTTGCTATAATTGGAATACCCATTAACTGCTTGCTAACGGGGGTTAGCATCTCTACCGCAGTAAAAATACATTTACAAACAATACGTTTTGAAATACTTACCATAAAACAATATATGTGATCGTCTTTCCAGGCATATACAGTATTTCATATGCTTTGGAAACTATATTATAACTGTTTACTTCACATAATATGCTCAATCTGCTGCTGTAGCTTCAACACTACAGCAAGCTAAAGGGGTCAAAATGCAAACTCAAAATTTGGGGGAAAAAAAAATCTGTTTAATATACAGCCACCACCAGTGGAGACATTGTGTCCCAGATGAGGGCAACACATTTAATTCTTGGTCTTTTCTGCAATATTTATTCTTATAGCACTAGGTTGATGAGCAGTAACAGCTAAATATAGGCCTTTACTTCAAAAGCATTTTATTTCTTTAGCATTTTTTTAGCGATTATAGCAGCATCGGCACCTTACTTCCTCAATGCCACAATCTGTGGTTAACACACACTTCCTCTTAAGGTCATAGGTCAGTCATATCTGAACACACAGATACAGTACCCATATTTTTATTTTCATTGTGACTTACACTTACACCTGAGGATATCATTGTCTCCAATAGCCATAATGACTGTATGTTCATAAACTAACTTGAAATAACAAATAAGGGTGTTCCTTTTTGTCTCCAGAACGTACCTGGATTTAACAATTTACATTTATCTACAGTCCCAAAATAATCTGGTTATAAATGTCTACACATTATTTGGAACATAGCAAACAGGAGCTGCTAGCGGCTAATTTACAACAAACAAAAATTTAGCATTATAGCATTTTGAGTAACGTGAACAACTTAGACATGCACCTGTTTCAAGAGGGCAGGAACGAGTGACTGCCAGTCTCTGATACAAACATATTCAGTCCTGTTTAATCTTGATTAGATGCCCTACAGGGCACCAGCTGAGTCTACTTGTAGCCAGGGCAGTCCACAGTGAGGAGAGAAAAAACACAGGCACTGTGTCAAGTGTCTGATTCCACACAAATGTTTTACAACTTATATACGGAGACGCTATTGAGAGAAAATAAGTGTTTGAATAATAAGTGAAAAAAAGCTCACATTGTGTTTCCATTCCAGGCTGAGTGCCATCTATGGTGGGACGTACATGTTGAACAAGCCTATAGAGGAGATAGTGATGGAGAATGGAAAGGTGGTGGGAGTCAAGTCTGAGGGAGAGGTGAGCATTTTGGTCTTAAATGAGTTGGATTTGGTGTTGAACATCATCTGTAGAGTTCATCGAGACATTTTGTGATATTTGATGTAACAAAAACAGGATTGGGGGGTAAAAAACAAAACAAAAAACTTTGGTTTAGCCAGATCATTTGAGCTTACATTTGTCCTGACATGGAAACAACTTGATGTTTTTAGTTATGTTAATAGATGTCAGTTACAATCTGCTGGAAATATGGAAATGCCCAAATATCATTATTTTAAAACATTTAAAAAAAACAACTGGGGAGAAAGAAAGCATGAATTGTGTCCATACAGGTCTTTGGTCATAATCTAAGTCTAGAGAAAATGTCTTTACAGTCACCTATAATTATATTTCATGAATGACTGAATGAAACCTATTCCTTGACCTCTGACCTCTAGCTGTGTTTACATATCATAGATTGCCAGATGCAAGCAGCTGATCTGTGACCCCAGCTACGTAATGGATCACGTCACCAAAGTGGGTCAGGTGATCAGAGCCATCTGCATCCTGAGTCACACCATTGCCGGCACCGCCGACAACAACTCTTGCCAGATCATCATCCCTCAGAATCAGGTCAACAGGAAGCACGGTGAGCGCACACAGGAAGCGAGTAGATGACTTAGACTTTGTAGTATTTCATTTATTTTCCTCAAATAAAATACATATTAAGTTAAAAGGATAATGTCAGTGTCATAGCTGAATACTCTGTGGATGCCAGATGAAATCATCAAGGTCATTGCAGAGAGGCAGAAGCAAGGGATACTTGGAATTAAGTTCAGAGTTGTACACACAAATGACAACAATTCTTGTAAGATGATTTCCTATTTGTAATGTCTAACAGTTAGACAGCAGTTAGACAAATAACAGTAAATCATATTTTAACATACCCACAGCTGAACGACCAGACATTGATTTTGCGTTTCCTGTTTCTAGACATCTACGTTTGTATGATCTCCTCTGCTCACAACGTGGCAGCAAAGGGTAAATACATCGCAATCGTGAGCACCACAGTGGAGACAAACGACCCTGAGTCTGAGATCAAGCCGGCCCTGGACCTACTGCAACCCATTGAGCAGAAGTTTGTCAGCATTAGCGAACAGTATGGACCCACTGACATGGGCAATGACAGCCAGGTATGATCTGTGGAATAAGATGGAACTTATTTATTTTGGTACATGCTGTAACCCATTTACAACAAATCAGGTTTTACCTCACTTAATTGGCTTTTGACTGTGTTCTCTTTTATACTTCTTGAACAATCATTTGTTTCCATTCACTGCCACAGAGCATGGCATTGCAATAGTGACCCATTAGAACATTGCATGTACTACCACCTCTACCTCTTTTTTCCATCTTAAAATCAAGGCCTAAAATAAAATATAGTAGTATAATATAATAAAATATTAGGCCTAAACTGAGTATCTTCATGTGCAGTGCACAAAAGAATACTTTCAATAAAAAACGCTCGTTTACATTGCTTTCTCCTCTTTAGATTTTCATCTCCCGTACATATGACGCCACAACTCACTTTGAAACCACCTGTGACGACATCAAGGACATCTACAGGAGGATGACGGGCTCGGACTTTGACTTTGCCGAGATGGAGCGCAAGCAGAAGGACACCTTTGGCGATGCAGAGTAAAGGCGACGTGTCCACCACACTCCTGATTATCGAAGACAGCGCTGCCGACAACTGAAATCTCAAAATCCAAGGAAGTTCATGATATATAGAGATATGATGTAGTATTGTTGGATAGGGTTCAGGGAGGGAGCTATGCTTTTTCAAATCACGTGGTTGTTGCACTAAAGTGATAATATACAGTAATACCCTACATTCTTCTACTTCATCATGTTAAGATGATGAATAGTCCAAAGATGCCAAATCAAATGATAATTAATAATCAATATTATTATCTTACAGACTGGTTGTGTATTGGGTTGGGTGTCCAGTATTTGTCATTGTGTAAAAGTCGTTTGGAAGACAAATAACATCTATACATTAGTTATTTAGTCTCTTCAGGTGTTGTTTGATGTCAGGGTCAGAGAGAGCCGGCTTGGCTTTGTGCAACTAAATTAAATCATGTGAGCCATCAGATTATATTGTCAGATTTAGTGAAATTAAAGTGGTCAAAGGGGTGTGCAGGCTTACTATTATTGTTTTTTTAACCCCTTTTTTGTCTCCAGCACAGCCAGACACATTTCGTAAACCAAGCCACAAGGGCAACTGTAGTCCAGCATAAACCACCTGAACCTGTTTTCAACAGCTTGATCTACTATAACGCATCAGAGGACATATATTAGTACCTGTATTATGCAAAGTGATGGATGATCGGAGCATTAACAGCAGATTAATGTGAAGTCTGGTTGACTGTAATTGCTTAAGAAGGACCAAATGTGTACTGCAGCAGTATTGAATTGATAAGAGCCCTGTGAGATCCTCTATTATGAACAACTTAAAAGAAAAAAAAAAAAAAACTAAAACATGTTGGGCTCAATGATTTCTGTACTGCAAAGTAAAAAAAAACAACTTTGTCAAAAACCAAAACTGTGTTTGTTTATTAATTTTTCTTACATTACAGTGTTCGTGTGAACAATTGGTGACTGTATGTAACCCAAGTGAAACACACCTGCTGCTCACAGCAGCTCTCTCGTGATGGTGAGGCCAAAGATGAATCAACCCGGAACTTAAGACTGACTTCTACAAAACATCTGGTTATTTATTGACAGTTGTATATGTTGATGGTTATTGGAGCCTGCAGTTACAGCAACACAGTGATGAAAAAGCCTTCAAAGTAGTTGCATCATGATACTCAAATGTTCTTTGGGGGATTTGTAGACTGCCATTGTATCTGTCAGGTTTTTATTTTATTACACATAGGAACCTTCTATTTGCAGTTTGAGATTCCTGGCACACTCCAAAACTTTTAAAATGAAGAAACAATTGATTATATTAAGAAAGAAAACAGCTAGTTTTTTTTTTTTTTTTTATTAACATAAAAAACAAAAGAACAATTTCGTTATTTCGTTAATACAATACATTTCCTATGCATGAGTACACGGTACTCTGTGTATTCCTGTTTTACTTATCAGCACAGAATTGAGCTGTCTGGTTATACCTTAATTGGGAGCCTCAGAGATACCGCGAGAATATTCCTGAGACTTTATGCCTTCCAACTACGACTCCCACAATTCTCCGCTGCCTCCATTCCACACTAGCTTGGGTAATGTTTGGAATCAAGCACCTGTGCTGTCGCCCAGCACGAAGCGTTCACCGGTAAAACATGGAGGTGACAGCTGCACGCCGTTCGTTTCTTTGCGACATCGGTGAGCATTGTAAACAGTTTTCATAATGAACAGCTTGCATATTTGAAAATGTCTGCTGCTTTAAGAATTTCAAGAATGGCCGTCGATGTTGTCGACATCTAATCCCATTAAGTCGTGCTCGTGCCTTGCTCGTGACACTGTCGATGTGTTGTGTGGTCCAAACCGGCGAGAGCAGCCGACACTCATATGACAAGTGTCAACCATGACACTTTTTTAAAATAAAATATCCCCTTGTTGTTTGAACAGTTTTTAACAGCAAACTGTCAGGTCAAACACACATTTGAGGCCACTTTTAAAGTTGCTTCCAAAGAAATTGCTGAAGCTAGGCCAAAAGCTGTTTGTTCGGAAGCATATCTGCAACATCAGAAAACAAGAAATGGATCATTATGACGTTATAACGTTTTAGCATCACAACAAAGATACTTCCACATTATAACGAGGGGTTTTCTCGTTATTACGAACTACAAATGTATCATGTTCAGAACTTCTTGTTATAACAATATATTATTGACCTTATTTTACCATAAACGTTTCACATTTTAACGTGATAACTCATTCTTACAACATGAAACGTTTCACTTTATAACAAGATAGTTTCACGTTACAACAACGTGAAACGTTGCAAGCTATAACGAAATGACATAACACATTAAAGCACCATAAGTTTTATGTTACGTCAATACGTTTTGATAAGATGAGAAGTTTCTAATTGTAATGAAAAACATAGGTAATTGTTAGATCAAAAGGTTTCTTTTAATGCGATTAAAGTATGATGTAATAATATGAAATATATATAAATATTGTATTATAACATGAAAAACATTTTGCTGTAAAAAGAAACTTCACACTATAAGGTGTAACTGATTATATATATATAAAAATAATCAGTTACACCTTATAGTGTGAAGTTTCTTTTTACAACAAAATGTATAAGACATTGCAACAATACACAGCTGTAGTGACTATGACTAATTATAATGATAATAATTTAGTGTAATTTATATTATTATTATTTTATTTATTTTATTTATTATGATTATTATTATTATTATTTAAATTAAAACTAGGACAAAATGACAAGTTTATAAGAGTAGAGTTAGGATTTCATATGAACGTGTCATGGACTTCAGTTTCTTGAAGACGTTTCACCTCTGATCATAATGACACTCCCACACAGGGTTTAAAAGCCTGCAACTCCCCTCCAGTTAGTTAGAACTGAAGAATCCTCTTGGATGAGAGGTGAAATGTCTTCAGGAAACAAGTCCAGTTGCCTACGATACAGCACTTACAGAGACTTAGCTATCCTAAACCTAACCCATGACCTGGATGACTGAGAACCTTCATCAACAGCTTTATAAACAGGTTTTAAAACTTGGAGACATGTACAAGTATGTATAATAAAAATATAGAAAAACTGAACAAAGCTTTCATTGTAGTTATGAAACAGTGAACACTTGTTCATGTGTGACTTTCCTCTATAAGGTTTCTGGGCAGACCGGACCGCTCTGCATGAAGCAGCTTCCCATGGCAGAGCTCTGCAGCTGAAACAGCTGCTAGAAAGTGGAGCACCAGTCAACATGGTGACAGTGGACAACATCACTCCGCTCCATGAGGCCTGCATACAGGCTCATCCAAACTGTGCCCGGCTGCTGTTGGAGGCTGGAGCCCAGGTGGGATAAACCTCCATTGTCCTACCAGCATCTGTGGAGGACAAAACCTGACTTGTGTAGATATGAACAAATAAAATGCTCAAATAACCTGGGACACATATGGGTCATTATTATAGTAAGTATTGTATCTACCCACTTTTCACATGGTGACAGGTCCTTGTAAGTGTAACCTGTGCAACTAATATGCCGACAGTAATCTAAAATCTAAAATTGTATGGAAAAAATAAAATGGGTATCGTCTCCCTGGTTATCCCAGGTGGATGTACGGACAATCCACGGCAGCACTCCTCTGTGCCACGCCTGTGCTTCTGGCAGCCTGGAGTGTGCCAAGCTGCTTTTAGAGTATGGAGCCAAAGTCAACCCATCCCTCACAGCGCTCACAGCCTCACCACTCCACGAGGCCTGCATAAAAGGTAAACCTTCAGCAGCAATAAGGCAGGGTTCAACCAATCATACCCTGTCTGCACTCCCAAGTAAAACTGGACATTCCTTTTCAGGTAATGTTGAAGTAGTGAAGCTGATGATAGCCAACGGTGCCCAGCTGGAGGCCTGTGATGTCCACTTTGGTCCACCCCTCCACATTGCATGTGCTAAAGGACACATGGACTGTGTCAAGGAGGTGCTAAATGCAGGTCAGCAAGAAGACTGCAGGTATATAGCTTAAAATGTACACCTCCTCCATGCAGGTGTAAAGCCCAATTTATGGTGGGGCAGTGAAAAAGGTATCACCGGTACTATTTTGTCCTTCATTGCGATTGTGAAGATCTACCAAAACATTCTGATCATTCCAGCTGTAATAAATCCATGAATCCAAACAAACAGGCCTGAGCTCATCTCAACTTCCTACAGGTGCCAAAGTCAATTCCATCAGGTTCCATGAGACAGCTTTACACCATGCAGCACGAGTCAACATGGTGGACATGATCGAGCTACTGGTGGAGTTTGGAGCCAACGTGTACGCCAGCGACAACCTGGGAAGAAAGCCAGTAGACTACACAACACCTGCGTCTCCCCCTCACACCTGCCTCATGTTCTATGAAAGTGAGTTCACGCACTGCCTCAGAGAGCTATTAGCAGTTTTTTTCTTTTGATCGATTTTGCTTTTGAGTCATTATATAAGAAAAAAACCTCTTCGTCTCTGCAGGTAATCCTCTGAGCCTGCAGCAGCTTTGTCGGATCGCAGTAAGGATGATGCTTGGTGCCAGAGCCTCAGAGGTCATAGGTCAGCTGGACGTATCACCCCGCATCCACAACTACCTCCAGTACTGTGATCATCCTACATCACTAGAGTGATACATGAATGGATTACTGTGTGAGAGACTGTTGTTTGATATTAAATCCAGTATCTCTGAAAAGGAGCAACATCGACACCATAACTTCTTATAATTTAAAATATTTTTATCCACCATATTTCTTGAATCCATGTCATGAAACTCAGGATCAGAGTCATCATTGCTACTAAAATAATGTATAGGTCCTTGTATTGCAACATAATGTTGTGTATTATGTACCTTTATGTGTCCTGATGTAGAATAAATATTCATTGCGTTTATCACAGAGCCTGAAATAACCTGTTTGGCATACATACTGCAAATCCCAGCATGCGCTTCGAGTTCCAGGTATATCACGTGACTCGAGCCGCATGTAAACATTACCAGGACGCGGCTGTTTACGAACATCTCGTGTCGCCGTTTCTGCGTTAACGTCGATAATTCTGCGCGGGGGAGACGGACAGAGGATGGAAATTGAAAATGCTCGGCCGTATTTCTTTGGAGACATCGGTGAGTATGAAGTAAAGACAACATGGCCGGTGAGACTGTCGCGTTTGGGGATCTTGACCCAGTTTGACGTCGGCGTCATGTATGGCAGAACTGTCAGCAGGCGAGCTAATAAGCTAGCAAGCGGCATTCTTGGCATGTGTTTACTTGGCATGTGTTTACTGTAGCTAGCTGTTTGCTAACAACTATACGAATTTGACCTCCTGTCGTTGCTGTTAGCTTCTTATTTTCTGCTTTTTTACGTGTGTAGAAGGCGTGTATAAATACATTTTGAATAATAACTCCTGTTAAAACCTCGGTTAATGTGTTAAGCTCAAAATGGAAATATGCTTAGCTGTCAACCTATACAGCACAACATACTCAACGTCCAGTGTGTTTGGGCCAAATTATGAATTGAGGTGAATATCTACTGTATTTGCACATACAGTTGATATTCATGACAGTTATCAAGAACTGTGTTAAGAGTATAAATTGCCGATCAAATGATTAAAAAATGAATGAATTATCATCTCTCTGCCTGTAGTTACAACCCTGATTGGTTATACATCACAAGCAATAGTCTGGACAACACTGGATAATCCGAATCTGCAAAGCAATTAGTAACTGAAGTTGTCAAATAAATGTTTAGTAGTGTAAAGTTGCAGAATACTGAAGTATTTAGATACAATTTTAAGTACAGTGCTCGAGTAAATTGTACTTAGTTACATTCCATCACTGTTTTTTTTCCTGGTTTAGACTCTAAGATATTTAACTTTAACTGCAAATGTGTATCAAGTCCAAATATCAGTTATCTGTCTCCTTGATTGCTAGAAATCAGCAAAAAAAACAAACAAACAAACATACCAGTCGATCCCTAATTTACACTCTGTACAACAAGAAAACCACTAGGTGATAGTAGTTAATACCCATCTGACCACATCTATGGCATTGTGGTCCCCTGCAGGCTGCTGGGCAGAGAGAACGGAGGTGCACAAGGCGGCGTCCCCTCGGCCATACCTCCCAACTGCAGCACCTCATCCAAAGCGGAGCGTCAGTCAATGTTGTAGCGGTGGACTCCATCACACCGCTGCACGAGGCCTGCCTCCGCGGACAGGCCCAGTGTGTTAGGCTGCTGCTGGATGCTGGAGCCCAGGTAAGCCAGGGAGAACGACGGGTGTCTGTCTGCAACGTCATGTAGATGACATGTAGATTGGCTAGCTTTTTGATAGACGCACAATGTTATCTTGCCATGGCTATGAGCCTAATTGAGTAAATAAGGAGAGGATGTGGGATTCTGTGGGAAGACTTTGAAATTCGTGAGTATATAATCATATGTCGTGTGATGCGTCTCAGGTGGATGTGAGGAACGTAGACGGGAGCACCCCGCTATGTGATGCCTGCTCGGCTGGTAGCGTCGAGTGTGTGAGGCTCCTCCTGGATCATGGCGCCAAGGTCAACTCTTCCCTCACCTCCCGCACAGCCTCGCCCCTCCACGAGGCCTGCATGGGAGGTGAGCGCCTCAGCTCTCTTAACACGTGTTTTAGCTTCATTGGAATCGATAACCCACCTGTGAACAGACTTCCATGACAACATTTTCTTGTCATTTTTTCAGGAAGCTCTGACTGTGTGAAGCTCCTGGTTGCCATGGATGCTTGTTTGGAGGCGTACGACATTTACTACGGGACCCCGCTGCACGTGGCTTGTGCAAACGAGCACACGGACTGTGTGAAAGTGCTGCTCAATGCAGGTGAGCGTCAACGCAAAGACGGACGGGGAAGTTAGTGCTCTCAGTTTATATACGTCGGAATTTAAATGTTGTAAGATGGGTGCCGAGTTTGGATACCAGTGGGGGTGTCACTTGAGGACGTGTTAGCTGGCCTGTAATAATACCCCATGTTACCTTAGCTGAACCTGTGGCACCAGACACCAAGTTCACATGTGGCCATACCTGCGGTTTTGCATGTTTTAGCATATTAATAGAAAAAGTACATTTCACTAATGACCATTTAACAAAGCGGTTTGTTTAGATTGATTTCCTACCTTCCATGTTTTCCACTATTTTCACTTTTTCAATCCCACACGAAAACCAACCAGCAGGGAGTTGAAATGTGAATGAGATGGTTAAAGTGATGGCTGTATTACTTTGGCAAAATTGTGTCCTAATGCATGGACTACTTGTAAATTCTTCCTTTCAGATTTTTTTTTTTTTACAAAAAGCATCAGTTGTCAAACGTTGATGTTCCTGATACCAAAAATACCAGAACCAACCAAATTCATATTCTTATTCTCATGCTGGCAGCGTTTGCGTATTGTTTGCCAAAATTCACTACAAAGTGAGACTTGTGTGAAGAGAGTTGTTATGAAATGCACATTATTGCACAAGAATGTGATAGGACATGCTCCTTCATGAAATAGTTTTCTGTATTACACACACACGCTCCTGCTGGCAGACCCGAGTTAAGCAATATTACACCAGACAACTTCTAGTTTCATTTACGTCTACCTTGAGCTGACACTAATGTTTTCTAGAGATCGCTGGATTTCCCAAACTGAGTAAATACCACACATATTAATACAAAAAGGCTTAGCCAGCTCAGTTTTGTTAGAACTAAGATATGGGCTGAAGAAAAAGTAATTTTTCGACTGGAAAATGTAGCTACTAGGCCTACTACCACAGATTACACATGTATTAAGCTAGCTAGTAGTGCTGAGTGATCTGCTTGCTGGCCCAGCTGATGGAAGATACAGGAGCTTCGTGTAAAATCAAGGCTGAACAGTCTCGGTGTGATACAAACGGCCAAAAGGAAAAATGTATTGAAAAAAGACGGATCTACAAGATGTTTTTATTCTGCTGCAGTCCATAACTGTTGGCATTTAGCCTTACAAAAACAACATTATCACTGCGGTCACAAAACAGCTTGCTCTCCGGTTTGCTGCACAAGGGAGGCATTAACAGGGTGGTCTAACATCAACCTAACAGCAGCATACATTCTATTTGTTAAAGAAAGTTGTATAAAAAAACATAAAAGCATAAAAAACAAGACTTACTCATCTAATTTAATGAATCAAGTATAGTGGAGACTTTGCAATTCAGGGCAAGTCCAAGTTCAGAGATTGTTTTTTCAAAGTTCATAATTATTGTATTAATGTTACTTCACTTTGTTTTAGTAATACTTTTAGTGCTGAATAAGGTGTGCTGTCATACTAATTTATGCACAATGGAACTTCTTGTTGTATAATGTGTATTATATTAATCCACTGCTGAGAAAAGTCCAAACTTGCACTGTTTCCTCCTGCTTGAGTAACATTTGTAATAACCACTGCGATCAGCCGTTTTAGGATTGGTTTACTGAGGCTTTTTTAAAATGAAAAGAGTTGACGTTGATGTAAATTTCCTTTTAGGTGCTAAAGTGAACGCTGCCAGACTGCACGAGACTCCGCTGCACCACGCCGCTAAGAACATGCAGGTTGAGATGATCGAGACGCTGGTGGAGTTCGGGGCCAACATTTACGCCACAGATCAGCACGACAGGAAACCCGTGGATTACACCACCCCGGGCTCTCCCTCCGCCGTCTGCTTGAAGCATTATGAGGGTAAGTTGCTCTCAAAAGTCGAGGCTGCGTGGAAAACCAACATTACAAATCGCATTTAGATCCTCCAGATTGTGTAGTGCCGACTTAGCACCAGCAGATGGCGACCCAGGATCGTGTTTCACTTCCAGGAAGCCTCAGACACATGACACTTGTTGTTTACCATGATGCTAATATATACATCCAGTCTGGGCGCCATTATGTTGTGAACACCTATATCTAACTCTTATTTATTTCTGTCTGTAGCCAGTCCCATGAGCCTGCAGCAGCTCAGCAGGTTGGCGGTGAGGAAGAAGCTGGGCACCAGAGCGCTGAAGGCCATCGGCCGACTGGACATACCGAAACTCCTGATTAGCTACCTCCGCTATCAGTGAGCGTCACCTGGAGCCAGGAGCTGGGTCAGCGCTCGTAAAGACTGAAGACTCACAGAGCTGCTGCGCAATTCTGAAAAGAGCACAGCGAAGGTGCCACTGCGTTAGATATGATTATAATAGACACACGGTTTAGTCCCAAGCACAGTGTTCTCACACGCTTCTTCACCTCAGGACCTGCAAGAGTGGGATTAGGACAGGCAATTTTATATCACACTAACAGTAATATATCAGGCAACAGCCATTGAGTAAATTAAGAAATGGTTAAATATAACCAAACCGTAAAATGTTCTTTTAAAATGTAAGCGTTCAGGTATCAAATGAGAACAAAGACTTGAAGTGAAGGATGCCTTCTGCTGTGAATATACGATATCACCCTCCAGGGTACGGAGCCCCAGACATGACATGGTCAAAAAAAAAATTAAATTGTGGCCACAATATAGCTATAACGCGCGCACGAAATACTAATTCGTGGCCACAAATGCTAATCGTGGCAATTTGTGGCCACGAAATAAGTATAATGTGCGCACGAAATACTAATTGATAATATTAATATCATTCCTGGACCGCTGGGTAAGCAAATCGAGCGCACCTTCTCTAAGGTCTAAGGTAGAGGCAGTAGAGGGGCTAAAGCTACACGATGGACAGGGATAGTATGATTGAATTTTATTTTAGGCTGGGAATGAGCTACAGAGACATTAATAGCCTAATTAAATAACTGTCTAAATGGGGGATTACAAGATATTGACTAGAACAGAATAAGAAAAGACACTCACCTCCAGGACATCACGTAGGCTATTGCAGTTTCTAGAGAAGGTGCGCTCGATTTGCTTACCCAGCTGTCCAGGAATGATATTAATATTATTAATTAGTATTTCGTGCGCACATTATACCTACTTCGTGGCCACAAATTAGTATTTCGTGCGCACGTTATACTTATTTCGTGGCTACAAATTAGTATTTTGTGGCCACGAATTAGTATTTCGTGCCCACGTTATAGCTATATTGTGGCCACAATTAATTTTTTTTTTGACCATGTCATGTCTGCGGCTCCGTACCAGAGATACCGAGGTAATGCTCCCGCAGTGGGAACGGTGTTGCCTGATCTCTACCGGTGAACACATTTCTACTGCTGCATGGTGTAATACACTAGGGTGATATGACAGTATACACTGTATACTGTCATATCGCCCTGGTGTGGACCGGTCAGGTCCTTAGTTTGACAATGTTCTGATTTATGTGCATGCACAACAAAGACCACTACCTGAACCTGATGTGAAGAGGTGTTTTATACACAAACGACCGCAAAGATTGAAAACATTTTTTGTTGAAACAGCGAACACCTTACCGTTAACACCCTGTGAACACTTTGACTTTGTCGATAGCCAATAACCACACAGAGTACCTAACCTTATGGCCTGCCTTTAAAGACAAAATTCTGGTGTTATTACACCTGGGGCTTGTACTTACATGTTTTAGTGTGTAAATGATTCATTTCAGTAGATCGCCCCAGCAATGGCTGCAGTGTAATCCTTCAGATCCTGTCAGAGTCGACTCAAAGCGCTTTCTTTCTGCAGGTGCAGGCTGTGACAGGCTGAGCTTGTTGAATTCCCCTTTAAATTGGGGATTCATGCTTTTATATAGTGCGTGAAAACCTACCGGTTGGATTTTGACACTTGTTAACTTGCTGACAGGAAATGATAATCCTAGAATAGCATCTTCTTTCCAGACAAAGCTGCGCTCGCCGCTTTAGTTTACGCCTCTATAAACTACCCCAGCCGCTTGGCTCGGCTTGGTAAACGCCAGCGCTGTGCGAAGGATATTTTTGTTAGCCAGGGTTTGTTGATGCCAATGGAGGCGCCGATGTGTAATCTTAACTATAAATTGCAGCTATAAAAGTCTTAAATAGCATGTAATGTTTGCCGTTTAAAGAAATAGCAGCGTGACTTGCGCTGCCGGAGAACAGTGTGCTTCTAATTTTAGATATATTTTAAATGAGTATTTATTGAACTGGAGAACAAGTGTCAGAGCTCAGGGAGAGGAGGAAGACAAACGGCATGGCGTTGTTCTTTTGGTCAGAAGATAGAATCCTGGATTTGCTGGGATCGCTTCACTCGCAGGTGCTCTGTAAATGCTGAGTAGCGGTTAAAATGTGCAAGAAGGCATCGCTCAGTCAACATTCCCTGCATAATTAAAGGCTGTATTTTGATTTAAAGTAACATCCAGAGGAATGGCGCGCGGCGTCGTTGTCACAGCAGCACTCGGAGCGACACTCTCCAGATGCTGCTTGGCATCATCTCAGATTCCTGCGATGCGAACCCTGGCGACAGCCTTTGTTTGATACAGACACTAAAGTTTGAAGGAAGCGTTCATTCTGGCTGCCTATTTATAACTCTCGTCTGTCGCTCCATTGAATCTGCTTATGGAGACGACTCAGAGAGCCCAGCGAGGTCTTAGTATTTTTAGAAGGCCGTGCAGGAAGTTGTTTATGAATTCCATAAAGTGCTTCTAAGTTGACGTGACCTGTTTAGGAAGTTACATAACTTTTTATTTATCTGTTGAGGTTAAATCAGGCCAAACACTCTCTTTGAATTTGTTGTCTGAAGCGGAACATAAATTACTCTCAACAGCAGGACATGATCAGTCAAAGACATGCGGTCGCACATCACAAGGCTTTTATTCAGGTGTGTCTGTTTCTGCTCAGACCGAGACATAAATCTAACGGATTAGTTGCATTTTCTCTGCTTTCTTCTTCTTTTTCTTCTCTGTTTTTCTGACCGGCAGTCTTTACGTAAGTTGTCAGCTCCGTCGAGACAGGACATCTTCGCACAGGAACACGCATTCCATTTTTAGGAAACTTTGTTTGATGCAATTGGGGATACTCAGCCAGAATGTATTTGTGAAAAATACAGTCCGGTTGAAACCGTTCACCAGCTTCTACCACATGTGTCACAGGTGCTTTTACATAGTTGAGTTGGAGTTACTAACAGCTTTGCTCTGTTTCCTGAGGTAATCAACACTTCACCACATAAAGGCCACACTTATTATGATATTGCCTGCTTTGCCACTTAACGTTGGCCTGCACACATACCTACTGAGCAGGTTTGTCAGGGTTCTTGTCTTATTTGCTGCACGAGTGATTCCCTGCTTAGTTAAGGCATCTCTTAAAGGGATATTTAGCTTCAAAAGCAAACCTTTACTTACCTGTAGTGCTGTTTATCCATCTAGATGGTTTTGGTTTGAGCTGCCTTCTCTCCAATATAATGGGACTAGATGGCACTTGGCTTGTGGTGCTCAAAGGGCCCAAAATCTTTTGGGGAAAAAAACTCAACAGAGGTTTCTTTTTCAAAAATCCTGACCTAGTTACTCAAGATAATCAACAGAGCTTTGTTTGAGTAGCTTCATGTAGGAATGTAGTGTTGAATACAGCGTTTCACAAAGTTGATACAGTTTCTCCAAAAGAAGCAGCCTTCATTAGTTACTGTTTACTGGATTTGTAAAATTTGCCATGTTAACGGTCAATATGCTATAGTCTTGAATTCTATGTGCTGTATCGTAGGCAACTGGACTTGTTTCAGTTTCTTGAAGACGTTTCACCTCTCATCCAAGAGGCTTCTTCAGTTCTAACTAACTGGAGGGGAGTTAAAACTCTGTGTGGGAGTGTCCTTACAGAGTCATTGGGCCCACCTGCGGGTCGTTGACCGAACCAGCCTTCATGTGGGTCATTAGGGCTAGGTGAGCCCAGGTGTGAATGGTTGTTAAGCTGTCTGGGGAACTCAGTACTGCATTGCAGGTGGGTGATTAGTAATGTCTTAGGCCACCTCCTCTGTTCAAAGACGGCCGTTCCAGTTTGACATAAATTAATTACTGTACTCCTCTGTCAAACCATCTTTCTTCTCTGGCCAAGATGTTTTCAGTGTTGTCCTCAAAGGGATGATTTTTCTCCTTCAGATCTAAGTGGACAGCAGAGTCTTGACTTGAGGAGTTGGCCCACAGGAGGGCTAACTCCTCAAGTCAAGACTCTCCAGACAGCCTAACAACCATTCACACCTAGCTTCATCTATCCCTAGCAACCCACACTAAGGTCGGTTGGATCAACGACCCACAATTTGCCCTAACGACTCTTAAGGACACTCCCACACAGGGTTTAAAAGCCTGCAACTCCCCTCCAGGTAGTCAGAACTGAAGAAGCCTCTTGGATGAGAGGTGAAACAAGGCCAGTTGCCTACGGTATAGCACCTAGAATTACCATGACCTGAATGACTGAGAACCTTCGTCAAATATGTTCTTTAATACATTTGGTGTAAATGTTGTAACCAGTTGAAACGGTGTGTTCAAACAGCTGCTGGGAGGTAGGATGCACCTAAAACACGAATAGCAGACGGGCTTTTACAGCGATGCAGCGACAAACTTTTTACACGGAAAGAAACATCTTAATGTATTGTTTTTAATGCGGGATTTACAATAAGGCACCAATGATTTAGAATATGCTGCAGGCGTTTTGCAAAATGTGTTAAGTTTGTCCATAATATTCAAGAGGAGACAGACATCTCTATGGGCAACATGTCCAGAACTCTGCAGTTCACACCAAAACAATCTAGATGGATAAATAGCAAATATGTATTTCTGACTTTGGCGCTACATGTTGCTTTTAGCAATCTGCGTATTGATTATCTTATATAAATAACTAATGTATTTATTGTGGTCACAAAACGTGTCTCTCTCTCCATCTTAAGATCTCTTTCTTACTTTACCCTTTTCCCCCGTCAGTTATAACACGCCGTCCACGTGCTTTACTGACATCACCCTTAAAGATTTTTTGGCTAATTAAGTTCACGATTTCCAAACCTTTCAGTTCTATCTTGGGCTGCCAGCAGGAACTTTTACCTTCACACACAAGAGGCCATCTGTCGGCCTTTATGGAGGTCTGCACCTGTGTTTACTGTTTGTCGGGCTGATCTTTGCAAGGCATTCAAAAGCAATGCTTTATGCCTTCAGACCCTCGTCCAAATCTCTCGATACACGCCCCTCGTTTGGCTCGTTCCCGAAACGTGCCCGGGCTGCACGATGCTGGCCTGAACGTGGAGCTCGTCTGCTGCACTCCATAAACATGCCAAGCTCTCGCAGTTTGTTTAATCAAAAATCTGAATTCCTAAAAGTTGATCTTCCATCACTGAAGGATATTTTGACCGGTTTTCATGCTGCAAAAATGCAGTCAAAATGATTAATCATCATCCTGGCCTGTGTAATCTTGAAGCGCAGATTTCTCCTTCTTCCCATGGAGTGTTCCCTTTAAGACTGACCCTGATACCAACCGGCTTTCTACTTAAGGCTTAAAATAACCACCGCAAAACATGCTTGGGTTCAAAGTAGTTTTAGTCCGCTGAAGGGACTGGAAAAAGCGGAGGAGAGGAGGGCAGGCATGCAGGGAATGTCCAGTTATCTAAGATGAGAAATGGTCCTTGTTCCATAATAGGAATGTTGAAGCTCAGGTTGATGGTTGGTTTGTTGTGAAACTTTCCTGCTGGACAGCAGATTTAACAGCACAGACAGCTCTCTTGTTTTGAAGTGTTGTCCTATTTAAGTGAACAAAGTCAGGTTGAATCTGCTCCGATGCTCAAAGCACACTGATATATCTGCTTAAGGTGCTACAAAGAAACTGATCATCCCACAAATATGAATGTGATGAATGTTAATTTATTGAATAAATTGTTCTATCAACAAGTTTGTGTCTGATGTTTTTGCATGATTCTGAGCTTGATAACAGACATTTCTGCATCTTTTCATGTCCTGGCACTTGAGTTAATTGAATGCTGGACTCTATGTCCTCATATCAAATAGCACAACTTTTCTTAAGGCTTCAACTTTTCCTTAAAGGTGTTATTGATGACATTCAGCCATCAGATTCCCCCCTTTCCACTGAGGCCACTACACCGCTGTTGTTTGAATCATCTGTCCCTGTAAATAGTTGCCAGTTTGTTGCACAAGCTAATGCTAGCTAGCAAATGTTAACATTGCTAATGCTAGCTAGCTAATGTTAGTGAAGTACAGTATGCTGGGCACATACTGAGCCATTTTAACATATTTTTCCACAAACTGGCAACATTTCAGACCAAACAATGATTCGAAAATTATTGATTCACAATCCTGTTAATTTTTTTAGAGATACTTTATGTGTTCATGTGAATGTTAATGTGTGATAAGTTTCACAACCATAACTCATTCAAAGGATGAGCTAACTGCTAATGTTTTAACATAAATGTGTAAATATTCCAGCATAGTTATTTCCTGTATTCCTTTAGGATTTCAGTAAATTGATAAAAGTGTCATGGAGTGTGTAACTGTTAGTGAGAGAAAAAAGATTTTTACATTTAAAGCTGCATTAGGTGTTTTTTGGCCACTGGGGGCAGCATAAACAAGCTGTAAGTGAGGGAATTTAGCTGCTAAATGTTCCACTTTGTTCACCGGCTAGTTGCTAACTTCGTCTGTCTGCTGTTTTAGTGCAGAGCAGCTAGTTCACACTGGGTTTATCAGAGCTTTTGGCTGAAAGCAGCTGCCTGCTGCTGCTGGAAACGGGATTGATGAGAGCTGTGAAAGAGAAACAAAACAGTGAGCGGAAAGATGTCGTGTTGAGCTGAGGAACTGTTGGATGATAGTTGGATGGTAATCCTCCCTGTGTTTGTCAGGACGCCTTTCACATTACCTGTGCTCCTTTTGTCCACTGTTGATATAAAAAAGATCAATGATGGCAAGAAAGTAAAGTCTTGGAAAGTAAGCAGACCATCACTTTTTTTAAGTGAGTCAACGTTTCTCCTGATATATTTAAAGCAGTCTTACGAGACAGTTATACAGAATCTGATGATTTGGAGGCAACCCAAACACCATACTGTCCTACTTACTTATAATTGGCCCAAACTTATTTTCAGCTTATTTATAAGGCATATTGGCATGTTCAAGACCCTGACAGCTCGCTTTGAAGCCACTTCACGGGAAGTTTAAAGGCCCAGAAAAACATTCACATGAATCATTTTTCTCTACTGTGAGCGATGGAGTTCTACGTCAGCACAAACTACAGTTAAATGACCAATTTTGGTTACATCCCTAGATATTTATGGTTTTCTTTATGCTCTCCCCGATCGGTTTGAAGAGGGCGGAGCTGTGAGACTCCTCAATTGATCCTCAGCACTCCACAGTGAAAAAATTGTTTTATATTTTATGACTAACTGACCCAGATGAGTCAGAATCCGACCTGGTGAGAGGCATAACTCTCGGATAACTCTGGGGAAATGGCCAGTGTTCTCACAGATGGTCTCATTTGCTTATTTAAGTCAGATAGAAGCATCAAGTTTAAACTGAGACCGTCTAAGTCAAACGTGTTAAATATGATGACTATGTGAGACATTAAGGAGCTTAAGTACCTCCTGACCTCCTTGTTTGTTGTATATTTGCCTTTTAGAGTTTTAGGATGTACATGTAAGTCATTAGATCAGATTGGGGACATTTCCCTTGAAATCAAAGCTCAGTGAATCTCACTTTTCAGCTGAGATCGTGCGTCAAGTTCAAATCATGTCTGACAACAAGATCAGTTGCACTCATTCGCCACTAGGGTGTGCCGTTGTTAAAGAAATCATTTGCCGACTGAACGCTTGTGGTGTTTGTGAGCCGGCGACAAACAGCAACAACAAGCTCCTGTGACTGTGGCCACTCTCCGGCTTGAGGCTAATTAATCTGGCCCCCGCTGATTGACTTCATCTGTCGGGAAACACAGCTCTCTGTAGTCTCATGAGAAAGTCTCATTGCACACAACACAGAAGGGGGGGGTCATGTCTTGGCAGTAAAAGAGGAGAGGAGGAAAGGAAAAAGGAGGGAAGATCGGGAGAGAAGATTGTGGATTTGAGGCGCTAAGCAGACAGGAACTGGGAGGCTTTTGTTTGAGCGTCGGAGATAAACAGAGAGCTGGATGCTGTGATGGTCCAGTGCTACGCTCCCCCATCAGACACTGCAGCCTGGAAATCACCGCCCTGAAAACAAGCTGCAGATGTGAGACACAAGAGTCTGCACTCAGAGAGCGAAAGTCAGAAATCAACCGCTGTAGCTGGGAAGTTTGAGTAAACCAGTGGTGTTAACATGTCAGTGTCTGTGTGTTATTTGTCATGTCCTGGTGGCAGACAAAATAGTGTTGTCAAAGAGGTTTATAGGGATCCAATCAAAATGATGACAGTGGGTTTTATGATGATATGATGAACAAAGAAATGTGTCCATTACCAGTTAAAATCAACATACAACCCTAACCCAAACCCAAACCTCTATCTTTTCCTAAACCTAACCAAGTAATATGTCTCTTGATCGCTCACTTTATTTTAAAGCATTGTGTTTGATTTTGCACATGTGGACTGAAGCAGTGGCTTCAGCTGTGACCTCTGGGACTCGATTATTCAACTGCTTCTCTGCAGAAAACCGTACATGAACGGGGGGGAGAGCCTAATCTCTGTGAACGGAAGTATTTTTACGCAGCAGCTGTTGCGGTTCTGTCCAGCGTCCAGCCAGAACTGAAGCCACGTGGAAAGAGAGAAAGAAAGAAAGAAAGAAAGAAAGACCATTTTTAGCATGTTCTCTAAACTGTGAAGGACTGACTCAATCAGAGTACTTCAGAAGAGCTGAAGAGGTCGACCTCTTGCAGCCGTGTCAGGAACACAAAGTCTGAGTCAGACCCTGATCCGACCAAAATGTGTTTCTCCAGAAATTCCACAGAAGAAGACACCACAGTCAAGCAAAACAAGTGCTTTGGGTAAGGATTCAGGAAACACACATTCTATAAATTACAACGTGAAGAAAACACACCAAAGAGTCGGCGAGAACAGATTTAGACGATTAAGGCTTTAATTATAGTAATTTATTGATGGGGCTGCTGCTGAATGAAAGACTTGTCAAAGCGGCTCCTTGCTGCAGTTAATTGTTTTCAGCAGGAGTCCAGAGGATCCCAGCCAGTCTGATCCCACACTTACAGTAAAACAGACCGCTTTGGTCTGAGAAAATAATATTCACGTGTGTCTGGATGACAACGCCCGGGGTTACACTCTCTCTCTCTCACACACACACACACACAGGGACACTTCAAAAAGCAGCCAGATGACCGAGCCATCTGGTTGTATTTTCTAAAGGGAGTCCCCAGTCATGGTAGTTGCCCAATCCCAAATCCAGCCGCTCCAGTGCGAATGAAGTCAGCAGAGTTCCCTTCCACGACGCTTTCACTGTCTGACTTTGTGCTTCAGATGCTGTGACGCACGCCCGCTCAGCGGCGGACGGCTCGCTCTGTTTTTCCAGGAAAGTTCAAGATGGCCTGGCCTGGCCCAAAGACTGGCCGCCTCTCCGCTGCTCTGTGGATTACTATTTCTTATTTCCCTTTATATTATTTCCCAGGGAAAAGGGATGACTAAACCTTTCCTGCTTCAGAGTGGCTTTATTTGCCAATTCTCAGTGTAGTCGGATATTAAAAAAAGTTGTTTTCGTTCTGCAGAAGCCACTGTACTCAATAAAGTGGCCTGGTCTAGACCGTGTTTAATCCTTGCATAGGGACACTGTATTTTAAATCACAACACAGATTACAGTCCGTGTTTTAATGAAATCATTGCAGGACTGATGCATGTTTAGTGTTAACCTCAAATAATCTATCACCTGATCCATTGCCCGTAGAATCGTTCCTCGTACAGTGTCTTTGAAGAAAGTTCATCCAAATTTTGGGTGTAGCTGAGGCTGTACAAGGAGGTGACAAACACCACGGTGGACTCTGATGCTGAGACACCAGACATCCAGACTCAAAACGCACATCACTTCAAGCCCACATTCTCAGTCACGCAAAAAAAAAAAATATATTATTTTTTATTTGTTTGCATTCATTTCCTCCGGTTTTTGTATTGCTCATTTACACGTCAAGTCAATGATGTCATGTTAACGTGTGGGGAGCAGGCGGCTGGGCGCCCTCTGTTTTATAAAGGTGCCTCTGCTGCTGCTGAGAGAAGAGGAAGGGGGGGCGGGGCGGGGACAGGTTCACCTACTGTCACTCTTGTTCCAATAAAATCCAGAACTCTTACTGAAATGTAAGAAATGTTTTGTCTTTCTCTGGGCGCTGTTCAGTCCGTACTTCAAACTTCACTGAGTTTTATAAGAATCAAACCCACAACCTCAGAATTGCTGACCAGGCCTCTATGAGCCTGAACTACTGGATCTGACTGATGCACTTTGTTTCTTCCAGATTTCACTCTTTTGAACATCAACCCTCAAATTTCAATCAAGACTCGAACCCACAACCTCAAAACTGCTGACCCTGGTGTCACCCTGCTGAGCTAACAGGATGACATCACAAAGAGTCTCTCAGAGGATTTCACTCATTCTTCTGAGCAGCAACTTTATAAAGGGTCAGGATTCAAACCCACAACCTCCAGACCAGCTCATCAGATACCTGAATGTCCTGCCTTTGAGCCTTTGAGCCTTTGAGCACCATCATTGTTTCACCGAAAAGAAAACCCTAAGACTATGAGATCTTTGATGATGCTCACCTGTTTCTAAAAAGTGGACACCAACACCTGGTTTCCACTTTCTAGAAACAGGTGAGCATCATCAAAGATCTCATAGTCTTAGGGTTGAGGGTCGAGGTGTTTCTAAAAGGTGGAACCCTTTAGAACCCTTTTTTTGGCAGATCTCCAGCACACTGGGCTCTTTGACCAATGAGAGTGTCATGAGATACTTTTGTTGGTTGTGAAATGAACAAATAAAGATTGATTCATTGAAATGTTGGAGTCTTTCTCTCTTTGTTAGTTTCTAATAGTCGAACAGTTTTCTGTTCAGGTGTGTAGAAACAGACGATTAGATCTTTGTTGATGCAACAAAGTTTTAAAGACATCCAAACGTTCAGCTGCTGATGGTTCATCGCCCCATAAAGGTTCCATCTCTCAGGAACACAACCCTCCCCCTCCCAACGGGCGCTGGAGGTTCTTCTCTGGGCACTGTTCAGTCCGTACTTCAGACTTCACTCAGTTTTATAAGAATTAAACCCAAACAAGACTTGAACCCACAACTTCTATCCCTGGTGTCACCCTGCTGAGCTAACTGGATGACACCACAAAGAGTCTCTCAGAGGTTTTCACTCATTCTTCTGAGCAGCAACTTTATAAAGAGTCAGAATTCAAACCCAGAACCTCCAGACCTGCTCATCAGATACCTGAGTGTCCTGCCTTTGACTCTTTTAAGAACTGTTTTCAAAACTCAGACTGCCTCAAGGATCAAACTCACAACCTCAGACCTTCAGGACAGTCCTCCGACACACTGAGCTACCTGGACATCAGGTGTGTGAACCTGAACTTTAGTTTGTGTCCAGGCTGTCTCAGTTTGTCCGTCTGTGTCTCCATCAGGTTGTTGCCCAGCCCAAACATCGGTTCAACAGCAGCTCGTTGTATCAGGACGTCACCCTGCTGCTCCGTACTCCTCCAACCTCAGCGAGGTCTGAACCAAACCACAAGACTTTACTGTTTCACTGTCGTGTGCTAACATGTGCTAACGTTACATATGAAGCCTGAAACAGTGAACCGCTCCTGATGGAGCAGAACATGTTGGTCAGACGCAGCATTTAACTTGTGATGGAGTGAGAAAACATTTACTAGCATCAATAACCAGGACTTGAACTCGCACACTGAAGTCTTTGCCTCCTAAGTTCAGACCGCTACACTAACATGTGAGCACACTTCACTGACCATGACTGAGACTAGACATCAGCTAAATCCCAGCTGGTCTTCCACCCACAGTCATGAGGTTCTCAGTCAGCGATCAGACCTGTCGTCACGTTGAGACAAACAGACTCCATGTTTCTACTCAAAGACAGAAAGAAGTTCATGTAGAACTTCTGCTGAATTCACAAGAAGGAACAAACAATGAAGAGTTAGTCAGAGACAGAATTTATAAAGTGTCTCCTGATGAGACACTGTGTCCCACGTCTGATTTCACCATCAGGTTATCAGGTGTTCACATTTAGAACCCTCATGTAGGTTTCTGAACTCAGGTTGAACAACATGTTTGGAAAAGGTCACGAAGGTCAGGATAACAGAAGTAGATGTCAATAAACGCCTCTGTAATTATTTTTCCATCTAATATGACAACAAAATGAAAAAAATATTTTGATCCTGGCTTAATCACACGATCTGATTTCGTTTTTTAAAATGTATGCAAATTAGGGCATCTTTAATGAGATATGGCCTAATTTGCATATTTAAACATTAAAATACAAAAAACTTGCAATACATTTTTTTCTTAGCTTACCCCTGGGAATGTTTTTTGCTTGCCCGGGGATCAAAACTGACACTCAAGCTTTGACATTCTGGTCACAAGCCCGGAGAGATTATTCCTGAAAATGGGTCTCGCTGGAAATAATAATCATACTTGACTCCAAACTCAGTGAACTCGCAGTCCTACTTCAAGAAGATGACTTACAATCTTCGGGGGCAAATCAAATCTCAGGGAAGCAGCAGCAGAGAAAATAGTCTTTCTGAACATTAGCTGGCTGTCATTTTGTTTCTTCAGTCAAATTTGATGGAATTACTGAAGATGAAATGTACGCCCTTAAGCAGGACAGTCGCTCAGCCCAAGTAATCAAAGGCAAAGCATCTGAACAGACTGGATGCCTGCTTGCACTTAATGTCACACTGTGCAGCTCCCTTTTGTAGTCCATCAAAACCAAATATTCGTGTGGCAGCTGAAGGCAAAGCAGGTCAGTTTTATAACTAACCTGAGAACAGTTATGCAACCCGTGGAATGAAAAAGACAAATCACTGACTAACTCTAAAGATATCAGTCAAATGTGCTGCAGTGTTCCAGTGTTGTTGTTTGCACAGCTAAGGTGTCGACCCAAGAGCAGATATGGACAGAAGAAAAAAGAGCTGAAGTTCAGATTTCAACCTGCACTTTGACCTGATGATGCAACTTATCCACCTATACTTCTCTTTTTTTTGAGAATATAAACACAAATCAACAAACACCAGCCACACATCAGACACAACAGGTTCCCCTTGTGCAGCCAACACAGCTCTGACCTGCCACGGTCATAAGACCTCAGGGAGTGTCCTGTGGCGTCTTGCACGTCGTGGTCCTGTCTGTTGGGTGGTGAACTTGTTCCTGAGCAGTTTTTGTGGTGTGTCAGGCCATTTCAACCACTTAACCATTGCTTTGAACCAAGTCTGTCTCCTTTCTTTGAGCTATAACAATCATTTATCCATTGAGCCAAGTTAAATATTCATTATTTATCCATTACTTTTAGCTGATGCTCATATTTCCAAGGTTTAACCATTGCCTAGGCTACTTCCCAATTCATCAATTTACTTTTGCTATCTATTTTACCATTTATCGGTTGATTTTTTCCATCAATTTACTCATTATCTTTGGTTAACCAGCCGACTTACGCCATTTTTCACTACTTCTAGCCAACCAACGTTACTTTAGCCTTTTTCCGTGACTTCAAGCTAACTATTTCAGTCATTTTCCTTACATTTAGCTGACCTGTGCACGGTCCAAGGACAAGAAGGCAGGTGATTGAAACCGCTCAAAACATCATTTGTATCCATCTGTTGTGCTTCTGTGGTATTGGTGAAGTGAGATTTTTGCGCGGAGCCTAAAACATGCTAAAAGACACCATCCAGCCCAGCCTCTGTCTGTTCACCCTGCTGCCATCTGGCAAAAGATACACAAGTATCTGCTGCCGTACCACCAGAGTACAGAGAGGCTTCTTTCCTCAACACTCCACCACTGACAGTTTAATTTTTTGACCTAATTATTATTTATTCATTATTTTTCTGTGTATGTGTAGCTATTTAATTACAACAGTGATGCCATTTCACAATCTCGTGCTGCATGATGACAAACAATAATCTTGAGTCTTGTTTATTGGAAATCACTGTGTCAAACTGTTTAAATGTAATCACTATTTACCGTTTCTGTTGAGTCGTAAATGTATACGTAACTCACGACCTCCACCACCATATGTAACGCTGTGCTATCTGTCTGTGCTCCATGATGGGAGGTCATCCGTCAGCCTGCAAAACAAGGCTAAAGTACAGAATGTGCCGCAGGTGGTGCCGTGCCTTCAGACTGCTCCCGTCAGCTATTAATTAGACCTTTCTCACCTCAGCGATGACACACTTGGACTGTAACAGAGACCTAGTATGTTGGCACCCTGCTCTCCATACCAGGAGAGAAGTATGTTAGTGGTTTGGACAGACAGACAGGCAGAGGGGAGGAGGAGAGCACTCAGGTTGTAAATGCCTTGGCTTGGGGCAACGTGTTCATTAACTTACATAAGGCGTCTTTTTATTGCTTGTGTCCTTGTTTTGGTTTGCTAAAAGTTGTATTATGACACAGCTGAAACATGCTCTCAGTAAATGGTTTTAATTATAGGTTGAAATCAGCGCTCATTATTTGTGGAGCTCCACGTATTAGTGCCAAAAAGACTCAACATGCTGTGTGTTTATTGTGGTGGCTTCTGCTGGATTCAGGTTACCCAACAGTGAGCTCAATAATGGCCACGACGATGGGTGTGGGGCACTGGATGGGATACATGCTAGCTTTGCCTCAAGTAGTGTGTCAGCATCCAGGACACAAGAAAGTGTCTTTAAATTTTATTTCACTTATTTTGACAATTTCCAGTGTTTTATGGTGTCAAACATTAGGTGCTGTTCTCCTGTGAACATGGAGAAGCAACCAGGAACGATTCAGTGACCCTGCAGTCATATGTCCATCAATCACCCTTGGCTCAGGAGCTTCGACTGACCATGAATTGTTTTCAGTTCGCTTTCATTGATAAAACTCTGATAGCACACATAAAGAGTTGGTGTTGGCGATGTCAAGTGGAACAGGTAAGTCAGTATCTGACACCTTTCAGATCGCAGATGGCTCTGACTGAAATTGACTGATGATACTCAGAAAAAGCCACCTTGCTTCCTAATTTACATTAATTTTTCATATAAACTGTCGTGATGTTACTTCTATGATACTTGATGATGATACTTCTAGGTTTCTAACTGGTTTTAACAGGTGACATCGCATTACCCCAGTCCTAGCTTTCCCTTCATTGGCCCTCCGTCCGTTTTAGATTTTAAGATTTTACTGATCACTTTTAAAGCACCCTTGGGTCCGGCTCCAACCTATATAGCAGATATTGTAATTCCTTACGAGCCAGCTCGCAGCCTTAGATCATCAGACGGGGCTTACCGTTCCAAAGTCGAGGCTAAAAACTAATGGTGCCTTCGCCATCAGGGCCCCTCGGCTTTGGAACACCCTGTCCGAGGAGATAAGGATCGCAGGGTCGGTAACTTCTTTTAAATCACTTCTTAAAAACCCATTTTTATAGACTTGCCTTCATGTGATGTCGTCCTTTTACTCCTACCTTTTGAGGTTATTATATACATTTATTTGTTTGATTTATTTTTATCTATCTTAGATATCTTTATTTAATCCATTTCTTTATTTTACTTTTTTGACTCATCTTTATCATTATTTCTCTTTTTCAGTTATTTGTTTCTAATTATTTATCTATAAATGCCATTTATTTCATTTGTCCCAATTTTACACTAATATGTTTTATTCTACTTCCTTCTGCTTTGTTTTGTCAAAGAGTGCTATATAAATAAAGTTGATCATTATCGTTATATTATTCTTTGACGAATGACTTACATTCCTCTTGGAAGATGTATTGTCGAACCTTTAGGAAGAAGCAGCGGGGAACAGTTATCCAACAAGGTCTTCTAACATAGTGTTCCTTAACATTAGCAGGCTTTCACTCTGTTACTGTCAATCCTGTCAACAAGACGTACTCTAAGGTGAAACCCCCCCGAGGCAGCCAGCCAGCCGTCCAGCACATGCGAGATGTCATACAAAGATAGATTCACAAACATACAACATGAAATTAAACAGTAGTCTTTAAAAAAACAATTACATCTGTAGAAACTAGACAAAACAGAACATGTCCACGTCAGCAGAAAGGCCCTTCTGGCTGCATTGTTATTTAGGACAGTTCATGAAAGCACACTGGCCCTGGTGTTAGAGCCTTGATGAATATGGCCCATGGTGATCAATCCGCAGGCCTCTTAAGTTAAGAAATAGTCCCTTTGACATCTGTTGACAGTGTGTGTTGGGTATTATCCAGAGTAATGAGCACACCCAAACAGAATCTGTTCTTTCTTTTTACTATTTTCTTTTTTTACCGTTTCCAGCTGTGGCTCGAATGAATGTTTCTTTACTTTGTTAAGTTATAGACAATGGTCATTTAAATCCACAAAGATTGCTTTTGGGCAAAAATAAGCAATCATAATAGAAACAACATAAAATTATCACATGCAGGATGAAATAAATATTACGTACTTACGTCCTCAGCCGTAAATGAAATTTTTTGACATATTGTCACAGTGCACCACAGACTTTAATCTTAACACTGACTGAAAACAACACACGACTGTCCCACACAAGGGGCAGGAAATGTGTTAATGATCAGAGTTTTACAGGCAACTCTTTAAAAATCTGCGGAACTGTCAAAGGAGAGTCCGTGCTGGCCTGGTAATGAGACACTGATCTGGAAAGCAACATTGCCTCTGGATATTTAGTCATACCAGTGGCATGGCTCCATCCTTCTCTTTGGTCCACACAGAATTATCTCATCATTCATGGTCCCCTCAGGATGAATCCTTGATCATCAAGCACCCTCATCAGGCCAGAATCTTGTTTTGTCCAGTAGTTCGGTTTTAGACCATCCTCAACAGAATAGAACAGTATAGGTAGACAGTGAAAGCTGGTTATTATGACCCATACTGATGTTTCTTGTTAGGGCGCAAACTGTAGACCGTAATAATTATTACAGCAGCTAAATGAGGACGCAAGGCAAAGGAGTAGGCGGCTGTCGCTCAGGGTCTTGTTATCAGAAGGTTACTGGTTCGATTCCCCTGGTCTGCATGTCGAAGTGTCCTTGGGCAAGATACTGAGCACATCAGGAGCAGTTTATTCCATAACCTAATTGTGTGTGCAGTTTTGTAACGGAAGGGGAAGGTGGTTCGAGGTCAGGAACGTGAACGAACGTGCATTCAGAGCGTTTCTATAGATCATAAACATGTCAGACAGAAACGCTACATCACAGCAGTGACAGATTTAAAGCACGTGAGAGGATTTACAGGAAAACAACGCTGATCCCGCGCTGTATTTATTGTAGGCTTGTGTGTGTGTGTGTGTGTGTGTGTGTGTCTTTGTACATCGTGCGGCAACGGCAATAAAACACAGATTCACGGTTCACTCAACAAAGCGTTTTCTCGTCAGCATTAAATCAGCCCTGCTCTTTAAGCTGTAATAATAGTTTATAGGAAAGTGAGATTAGCCTGAACATATCAGCCTGGCGCCTGCGAGGTGCTGAGGAGAACAGTTTACACCTGTGGCACTGCTGCTCCGCTTTCAACCCTCACGCGCCTCTCTATTTTGGGCAGGCAGGGAGAGACTGACTGCTTAATTTGTCTGTCTGGTGTGTTTATCTGTCGGTGATAAGGTGGAACACATTCAAACTGGGTGATGAGCATTCCTGGAGGTACTGAGGCACGAAACTGTCACGGCTCATCTTTGTCTCAGCGATAGAGGAGGCGCTAACAGCGGCCTGAACGTCACACAAACAGTACAGTTGCAGTTTGCCATTATTTTCTGTTCTTGTTTGTGCGCCATGATTCGAGTCCCGTTCACGGTTAGATGACTTACGGTTGGAGCACTTAAAAGGCTTTGAACTACATAAACTCTCCTGGTGGAATTACCAGAACAAAAGATCAGCAGCTATGTTAACATACCTGGTTATCTGATAAAAAGTCAAAGTTACCAGCCTGTGATCATAAAAACTTTAGAATAGTTCCACATTTTGGGAAATACACCTCTTTCTCTCACTGCTTTCTTGCAGATAATTAGGTGAAAAGATAGACATCACTCATTTTTACAGGCTTAATGTGAAGCAGCAGACTGCTAGCTTAGCACCTAGCTTAGCCTAGCTTAGTCTTCATATTTATGGACAAACAGGAGAGTGGTATCGATCTTCTCCTCTAACTCTCAGCTAGAAAGCAAATTCCCAAAACGACATATATCATCGTTCCCAAAGAAACAGGACCTTTGCAGCGTACCAGCGACGTCTGTAAAGGACCTTCATCACAGAGCTACAGTTTGGTTAGGTTTTGGCAAGGAAACTACACGGTTAGGTGAAGGAAAATATTGAAGTTTGTGATAAATAACTACATTACTTCTGTAACTTCAGTTATAAAAGCACCTACTTGTGTTACATTATGTACGTGACGTAAATTCACTACGTTAGTAAGTTCAAAGAACTCAGTGTTGACTTGTCGTTTGACGCTGGACACAAACAGCGGACTCCTAAATGACAGTTGTGTGCTTGTTAACCTTCCCGTCCATTCCTGACCTCCTCCCTATACAGACATTTCACTCTTTATACCCCTTCCTACTACTTCTCCTACTACATCCTCCTTTGCAGCTGTAATAATTACTACAGCCACTAGGGGTCGCCACCTAATAGGAAAGGTAAATATGGTTGTTTTTCTGATGTGGATCGGCTTCCTATTTTTCTGTCCACTCTGACTTCCATGGAGCATTTTGGTATGAAACATCTAATCACAGCTAGCTTAAGGGTCTTTTGTGTGCACAAACTCGACCGTGCCTTGAGGGGGTAAATAGTATCTTTTTAATCAATTTCGGGCTTCTGATACATTTTATTTTTTTTTTCAGGTGATTTTCGTGTTTTAAAACAAGTCCCCATCTACTTCAGTTGTTTAGGAGAATGCTGCAACTCTTTTTCGCTGTGAAGCTCCAGAAATGTTTGTGGACTACGACACCTCACCCTACCTTCCAAATGGGGTTAAGTCAATTACGACTGTGAACTGTTCCTTTAAAGCCACTATGCATGACATTTGAATTATATGAACCACTTTGCTGGGCTCCTCCAGAGTCGTAGAAGATTGAAGGGCTGAAAGCATGCAGGCTGCTCTAGGTTTTACACAGGTGATCTTATTATTTTACTAAATAAAACTAATTAAAAAATGTTGTAATGAAGAAATAGAATTTGAAAGATAATAAAAGCACATGCGCTCACGGTGGCTTTAAATCACGCTCTGTTCTACTTTTAATAGCACTGACCTGCTTGTGTGTGCTCCTGCTTTTATCTTGTCTTCGCTCTATCTGATTGTGCATACCAGTGTGTCCCAATTGTGTCTTTGGCGTGCAAGTTAATGCCTCTCTCAGGCTAACGGCTCCATAAATATCTTTTAATTTTGCAGACCTTGTGCAGCGTCCTCACAGCGTCGACCTTTGACCCTGAGCTGCAGAGACCCTGACCTGCCCGCTGTCCACCTCCCTCTGCCCCTCTCTATTAACACTCCGAGGAAAAGTTCAAATGCAAATCTGTCATCTCACAGTTGACGCAGCATTTTTTTCGACGTCTCTTCGTTCTGTTAACAGTAGCGCGGCTGCAGGAGCCAAATTACTATGCTGAAAGTACAGTTTTCCACAGGAAACGCTTACTCACACTTTCCAGACTCTGGCTGTGAAAACTGGAAAATCAGTGAAGGATGAGAGGGAAGGGAAAGGGGATGAGTGCGATTCCTGGAAGCTGTCCACACCGCCGCCACCACCACCACCACCACCCGCCATTAACCCAGATCTGGTACGACTCCCCTGGGCTGTGTGTGTGTGTGTGAGGTGTGTGAGGTGTGTGAGCAGGGTTAAAGGTGAAAGGACAGCAGGTTAGCGGTGTGAGGTTGGAGGAGGGGAGTGGGTCAGCCAGCTGGCTCAGACATCACCAGAGCTGGTGGAGGGGGGTATCTGCTCTTTCCCTAACATTCCTACAAACAAACACACACACACACACACACACACACACACACACACACACACACAGTACGTCCCTGTTTGCACGCATTAGCACAAAAACGAGAACACTCAATTACAGCGGTCCCGCAGAGGCACGCATGGATACGTACGTAGTACTTTTCATGGAAGCGAGAGCGGACCAAACCTCATGCAGCGAGGCTTTTAAACATTACTCTTCACTGTCACTTTTCCGTCCTCTGCTGCAAATCCTGACCCTTCAACCAGCTCAGACTGTCACTCTCCATCACAGTGTAATTCGCTGAGGCATAAAGGGAAACCATCAAACACGCAAACAGCGGTGAGAGGACTAGTTATTGGTGAGGCATCTGGCGTTTTCGAGCAAGTTCGTGTGTGACAGTCTGCGTTAATGCGGCTACGGATCTGGATCAGTTTTACTGGCCGAGCACGTGTAGTTTCTGTCAAAGCTGCACATTGTTGCAAGAAAAAAATCACAGAAAAAAGTTTTTATGTACATTCGTGTAGGGAAAAAATGTATGTTTAAACTATAACTATTTGCTATTTGCACATCCAGCAGACACAGAGCAACGTTACGTCCATTTAAAGTCTTTTTTTGTGTCCAGATGATGAATGTAAGGCTGTTATTCAGTCTCTTTTAGATCCATCATGTCTCCACCTACTCCCGAGGAAAACATCTGGCTCTTAAGCAGCTCAACGCACCACTATGTCGCTCACTTTGTCGGCCTGCTGTTCGGTGCTGAGCAGGTGTAGCACAGTGGGTTTACCAGACTTTTACTCTAAAAACAGCTGCAGGCCGGGCTGGACACAAGGTTGATGACTTAATCGTGACAATGAACCACAACAGTGAAATAAAGCCAAAACAAGCAGCTTAAAGATGCTAAAATGCTGTAGAGCTGCAAAGATCTGCTGAGCTGGTTGATGATTGCCTGTCCGTTTGTCACTTAGGCCCCTTTTACATTACGCTTTGCTGATGATTTTGAAGTGCAACTTGTATCTTATTTATTTGCATCGTCTTTATTTTTGTAGAATTGTCCTTTGACCAGATCGAACTCACCACCGTTAACCGCTGAGATCTGGAACCATGGTGATGTTGTGGTCTTCCCAGAACGAAGAGACTGAATTGGTGATTATAATCGTATTACTGGAGACAGGCACAACGACCAAAACTACAAAATAAGACCCAAGTTATGATAAACCACAATTATCCTCTAAGGACTATCAGTAAATGTGGAGTTGTGTGTGTTGTGTATAAGAGCAAGGCTTTTCTACTGTCACTGTGGCGGAAAATAGACCAGGATGCAATGCAGTTAAGGGTTGCAAGTCCTAACTGTTTTGACAAGTCACTCTGAGAGTCCTTTGGTGCACTGAAAACCCCAATTCTAACATGTAATCGCAAAATGAGTTCCAGACGTGCAGTCATTGTCACAGATGATTGATATACAATAGTGTAAATGACTATTAGTGGATTTTTCCAATCTTCAGTCCTCTCCGCAGAGAAAAAAACATTGACATGTCTTTTGATGTGTCACTCACGTCCAGCCCGACAAATCTCCCTCGGGCCTTTAAACCGCAGACCCGTCGACCAGTCACACGGTGTACTGGCGTGTCTGTAAATGAGCGGCGTGTATCCCCGCGGACCCTCTCAGGATATTGGGTAATGTCTGGATTCCGTGCATTGTGGCCGTGCAGCGCCGCGCTCGGCCGTCTGCTAAGGCAATTGTCGCAGCGGTGAAAGATATTGGGAGCGCCGCAGCCAAAATATGAAATAACGATGTGAGCGGACTGCAGTTTTCCATCAGAGGCGTCGTGCTAAAAGTCTGCGCAAGAGGGGCCGAGCGCTCAGAGCAGACGCATGTAATAAGAGCTGGAGTGTGTGCGTGTGTGTGTGTCTGCACTGGTAAATGAAGAGAGAGTCGGGTGTTAATGTATGAATCCATGAGAACTTCAGCGTGTGTGTTCGAGCGTGCGAGTATGTGAACAAGTCCGGGCCCATGACATGCGTGTATGTCAAGTCACGGCCTATACTTACTTAACTAAGTGCTGTAGACGACACATCTGTTCCCTTTCTAGTTTTTCCTTTCGTCCTCCTAACCTTTTTTTGGTAATAACAATTGTTCCTTGCGTGTCTCTTTATTCAACAACACAACAGGTCACACGGTGACATTAGATTGTAGGCTAAACATGAAAGAAGGGTGAGGGTTAAACTAACATTTAGGTGTTCCTCCACCGCCAGCCTCCAGGACAGCTTGGGCGCTCCTTGTCATACGCCAACTCCCATTCAAAGTTAGAGTGAATTTTAAATACTTTAGCGTGTTTCCAGTTGTAGAAGTAATTTTAATGCCTGAACCAAACCAAGTTTTTTTTTTTTTTGCCTAAACCCAACCAACCAAGGTTCAGTACCCTGTTGCTGGTATGCTGTCACGTTGTTGCCGTAACGTAACGTTTACATCACTAACGTAGCTCACTTCCTCCAACCCAAACAAAGATTTTTTCCTGAATCTAACCGAGAGGTTTTTGTGCTTAAATAGAACCAATAGAACCACTGTACATCTACTGTTGAAATGACAAATTACCCCTAACTTTACGTCTCTGCTCGTTTATATTCACTATCCCTTTCTGTCGCTCATTCTCCCTCGCTTCACCACACATGCTATTACAACAGATGTATTCTAGTAACACCCGCTGTCGCTCGGCAACGTCTATACGATTCGCTAAGACTGGGTGTATATAAGACCAGGCTGCAACCGACTTGGAATAAATTCTAAGGACTTGTCTTTACTAAGACCAACTTAGCAGTAACGACCAGTCTTAGTACATATCAGTTGGTCCAACTGACCCCTGGTGTGAAAGGTTAAGGGATCACCAAGTCATTAAGAGTCATACATACATGGTTACAGACCGTGAATGTCTGTAAAGTTTCATGCAACTTGATTTAGCCAAGTTGGACATGTTCATCAAGCTTACTTTTCACTTTACTTGTAGCCTACCTGGTAAGCTAACTTGCTAAACCTGCAGTTGCCCATACAGCTAAAGCTCTTGGTAGGTAACGGACAATAAAGTTGATATATTCATGACTTTAAGACATAGACACAGGCAATGAGTTTGCTTAGTTTTCCTGAGTATTTTGTTCAATTGTACTATCTTTCATTTAGAAAACTCTCCTCTGATGATGCTCAAAGGAATTTTTAAAAAAAGCACAAGAGCAACACATTGATGATTTCAAAGGGCTGTGATTGGTTGATTGCAGTTTTGTTCCTGGAGCGCAGTGTGGGATTTTGATCATGTCCTACTTGTCTAAATCATGTCACACAGTTTCGTAGCAGGTCTGCAACCTGTTGACCTGCCAGTGCTGCTGCTAGTGCTGCTAAAAATACAATACTGTGTGCATGTGCCTCACTCGAAACGAATTGACACGTACAAGTCTCCATTGTAGAGTGATCTAAGTCCATTTCATTACAAACAAAGTTAAAGTAACAGCGTAAGTGCTTATTCTCGTATAGTTTAGTGCATATTGCTGTGTCGAAGATGCAGCAGAAAAAGGGTTCAACACAAAAAGTGAAGCACAGAGGAAGCTTTGCCAGCTGGCAGCATTAAACACTGCTGCAAGTTTATTAGCAAGTGTCAGCTTTCTGAAGGAAAACCCTCTATGAATATTTTACAAGACAGTTAAAATTCTTTGGGTTTTTTTAAGCGGATCAGTTTCAGGGAAATTCGTCGGCGCGTTAAGAAACTGTTGACAGAGATATTTTGGAGTCGTGTCTGTGTGTCCCCCAAATGGAAGTGTGTGGCGGGCAGGTGCGCTGTCCTCGGGCTTACAGGCCCTGCAACGTAGGGTTAAAGGTCAAATTCTTAAAAAGGCAGGCCAGTGGCGGGGGGTTTGGCGGCTTGTCAGAAAAGTTGCAAACGTAGCGCAGCTGACATCCGCTGCAAACCTAAATAGACTCAGGATGTCGAGTTAATATTGGAGGGGAAATCTACCTGGAAACACTTCAAAAGGAGGCTGAAAAATAGCTTTTGGCATATGTAGGTCCTCTTTGTAGTTGAGCAGCCCTCTAATTCTATTCAGATAACTGACCAAATGTAGACAATGGGACATGATGTAGAGATATTTCCTGATATGGAGGACAGTACTAACCGAATAAGGCTGAAGGACACCAGCTGAGCACCACTAATGGAAGACATATAACATTTAAAGAGGATCCACAGTTGGGGCATGCCTTTAATTAAGTGACATGTTTGTAAGTGACATGTTTCAATGTGTTCCCATCCCACAAAGAACCATTTTTTCCACATTGGGTTGACCTTATATAACAAACCAGCACAGATCTGATGTGTCATGCCTGACACTGAGAGGTCCTCCTGTCTGTCTTGTGCCCATAATGGTTATGAAAGGAGATGAGATTGGATTACGACGCCCCTGGAATGACAGACTTTGTTTCTTTCTGCCAAACCCATCCATCTTGCGTTACTTTGGTTATATAACCCCTCTCCAGACAGAGCAAATGTCTGGTAGCTTGGCTAAGACTGTTGTGTGTGTTATACTTTACAGATTACCGTCTTTGTACTCGCTCAGTGGCTGTGTTTACACGGACAGCTTTATTTTGACATTAAGTGAGTCACGATTCCGAATAAGAAATTCATGTTTAAACTGAATTTTCAGATAATCTTAACAGACTGACTTCTGAAGTGTTTAACACATGTAGCAACTTCTTCAGAGAAAGCTTCTCGTACATGGTACTAATGTACCACATTTGATACCAAAACCAAGGAACTAAATTTAACAATAGACATAAATAGTCCTGTCGAGCTTTGTGCTGCATCAGTCATTATGATACTTTGCTACTTCTGCTAATGGACTGGAAGTATCACCCATGCTCATTTCCCAGTAACCCAGTAATTCTCTCCATGCTGTAGTGGTGTGTACAGGGCTTAAAACACATGAGCAAAACTGCTCAACAGGTTAAACTGTGTGTTTGTCTGCTCTAGCATTAGCTAAAGACTTTAGCATGTCCGGCTAATGATCTTACTGCCTAGTAGTAAAACTAACATAACATAGTGTTACTCTGATGGCCAAGGAGCACATCATTACTACATTAGTCTGTGGTGTTAGCAGCTACGTTAGCCAAAGCCCCGTCGAGGAGTGGCACCTGTGTTTCCCTGTTGCGTCGTAGCCAGATGCTAAGCGTAATGTTAGAAGAATGTGTTGGAACAAAATACCTTATCTTACCCTTATCATTTTGCACTGTAACACGAGAGCTACTCTGTGATATAATGCTGTTCATTTCCATGTCTGACATTGACAGGATGATGACTTTTCGCATGGGAGATAACACAGCATAGCTTTGGCCTCCAAGGGATATCATGTGTGTAGCTAATAAATAGCACATTGAAGACACTTTCACGTGGTTCTTATTTGAAAACAAGTCAGCTGCAGACAGCGTTAAAAAAACTCAACCTAACAATAATGATAATTAGCGAGGCCACAGCCGATAAAATCAGCTAGTGACATGTGCCTGCAAAATCAACGGTGAATCGGCAGGAATTGAAGAGGCTGCTTTTGTCTGCCTCTGTCTGAAACACAACCACCCATTGTTCCAGAAATTACAAAGAATTCGGAGTGTTAAACCTGGCCTAACCTTTAGTTCAGACGTCATTACCCAGTCTACATTAACGCCAACAAAAAAATGGTCGGTGCAAAAAAAAAAAGTTTCTCTTGAAAAAAACAAAGAAATGTCAGCATGCTTAGAATGAACACACTTGCATTCTTTGTCAGGTTACAATCTGATTACCACATTTAGGTAGGTTTTGCGATAGAAAACAAATTTCTTGGCCATGTCGAGTCTTTAACAGGATTTTAATGAGGGTTGAGAAGGATGGGAACAGTGTGGCTGTGGTAGCAGCATGCCTGCAGGGCAAACCCAGGCACTGCTGTGTAATGAGCTGCTACTTCATAAATCAACCGGTAATCAAATGCAGGTTCTGGGTGCAAATTGACTAAAGACCCAGCACGCATTTTCCCTACGCTTTCTGTAAGAGCTACTGTAAATCAGGCGAAGTCCAATCTCAGCTTTCCAAAAGTACATTCAGCACCACTAAATGTACTTTAACCTTCACTATCAATTTTCTTTTGAGAATGATATGAAGAGAACACCCTCTGCCTGATCTATTTACAGCTGTGGTCACAAACTGCACCAAAAGTTTGCTGACACTTGGCCAAAAGGGACATTAAAAACACCTCACTTCCCATTTGTAAAACAGTTTTGCTCGTTTCTGGCAGTGCTGAATCCAAGACTGGTTTTCAGATTTCAACTTCTGGACCAAAGTCTTCCCACAATGCAGTTTTTTGGAAGCACGCACGTGCTTCTTTTCCTCTGTCTTATTTTCAGCTAGTCAGAAACAGAATTAAAGATAGTATAGTCACTTCTCTGATAGGGCTGTTTCTGCATGAATTAATTAAAACATAGTGCAGGACTATAAAGAGGAAGACCAGTCCAAGTCAGGGGTGGTTGGATGGGTTATAGACTGTACTCTTCCACCAGAGCCTGGGGTTTCCATCTTGATTGTGACCAAGAGTCAAGAGTCATTGTTATGAGTGATGTTGCGTAAGTAAAGATACATTCATTATGTGACGTGCTTATGTCACTCACGCAACATAAGTGACATAAGTTACAAGACTGAATGTAGTTATTATAACCAAAGTATAATCTTGTCCTTAGTTTTTTGGGAACCCTAAGCCTAACCAGTGATCATTTGATGAGTCCTCAAGTCATTATGTGTCATAATTGTACCCGGATGATATATGTGGGCCATGATATGCTGCATCCCTGTTTGGTGTAAGTGGGCCTGTATTATTCTGCTTCCCCCACAACTTGGCTCTAATTAGCAAATCTCCTGTAGGAGGGCATTCTATAATGGCAGGTAGTTAATCATCCCACCTCTCTTATGCTGTGTTCAGACCAACGCAAATTTTTCTCGAGACTAGACGACGTTAACGTTGTTGATGTCTGGACATTCATGAACAGCAATGGAGGAGAGGATAGTACTCACTAATCGTGGTCGTTTGTGGACACCCAGGACAAATACGGAACTGCTAAGAGGGGAAGTGAGTGAGAATGTCAGACTACCTGGTCAATTCTGGAAATACATCTCAGCACTGCACAGCATGGCTCTTATCGAGCCAAACTCCATCCAGGGAACAAGCATTTTGAAAGGTGTTTGCTTGTCGTCTGGCCGACAGACCTGACGAAGCATGAACTGAGGCTTTTTACAAGGCGGCGTTACGACGTTGTTATTTCGGCGTGATAATTTGAAGATGAAGGCCGCTGACCAAGCTTCAGAAGTTTTTCTGGCCTATTTCTACACTGAGCGGAAAGTAGCAGTTTGATCCAGCAACTTTACTCCTGAACTGATGACAATCAGGTGCTGTGACATCACAGCTAGATGGAGATCTATAAAGGTCATGAATTCCTTATTGTCCCTTGTGTTTGTGTATGTTGACATTGAACTTCTGCCCGTCACTTTCCATCAAATGCCTGCTGGGACACTTTTCTTTCCTTCCTGGCCTCACACCTCTCCCTCCGTCTGATCTGGTATTTCCACAGTTCAATCTCTCCCCGCCCTGCCGCGTCCATACCTTTTAAGATGGAAAACAGCTGCCTGCCTCCTGGGTTTCCCAGTATCCCTTCGCCTTTGGAAGACTCCCTGGCCTGACAGGCCTCACCTGCAGCTTTACACTCTCCGCCGTCTGGACGGAAACAATGACAAAAGGCAGACAGATCTGCTGCTGTCCGGACCCTTTGATCCGAGGTTTAGCACCTAATGCCTGACACATGTGCAAGGTGTGTTCACTGCGCACACACACACACTGACATACAGAGGCCCTGCTTTCCAAATCTCATTAGTTACAGAGTGCACTTTAATGGAGAATCATGTTCAATGAGTCACGAGTCTGACCCCGTCCAACTCGGATGATTTACCAACATCAGGGTTGACCTTATAGATCAGTCGGTTTTAAATGAACCATCACAGTCGTTCGTCTTGTTTCTGTCCTCTGACATCATCATAAATTCGTGATTTGCAGGATCTGACTGTTTCTCGTCCTGAAGTTCACCGTTTCACTTCTCAACAATGAAATGCACTCACAAGGATTTCCAGTCTCCATGAACTCTAACATAGTTTGATGAAGTGGGCTCGGTTCAAATTATTAGGGGGCTGGAGCCGCACTATACAAACACACACTCACACACGCTCTTTAATACTTTCAATGACTTTATTGATTTCCAAATGAATGTCTGGCATCACCGTCCTATTCCCAGCAGCTTGTGGTAAAAAAAAAATGTCTGAATGCTTCCTGTGAGTTCAGAAAAGTTAACAGCAATACAGACTAGAACATTTGCATGCGCAAACACACGTCTCGCACCTAATTTTCTCCCCTTTCCTGTTTAAAACTTTTACTTCTAGTCAAACACAGACACACACACACACACGTTTTTAAGCGAGCCTCCGTCCCAACATCTGCTTTGGCTAGACATTTAATTTCACTTGTTACGTCAGCCACACACTCTGACTTCCAGGAGAAGGCCATTAGAAACCTGAGGCTGGACGGAGGCTGAGGCTGCGAGACAAAGGAGGCTTTTCACTGCAGCGTCAGACCTGCTCACATCTCAGCTTCACTGCTGCCTGCCTGGAGGTTAACATCAGCGTTACTGCTCCAGAAAATACACAGTAATGTACATCTGCTGCTGAACACGATCACGAATATTTAGACAGGACGAAAAGTGGATTTTGGAAAGGACTCTGCCAGGGTAGATCAATTTTATTATAGAAGACGTGCAATATCAACAGTTTTTATCTTTGAATTTGTGATTTGGTGGTTACCTTATCAAGCAGCTAGATTCGAGTGATTCGTTATATGTTCTCAATAACTTTTTTTTGGATGCATCTAGGTATTTCTACTTCAATGACGAATACTTTTCTCCATTAAAGCATTGTCGCATGTCTGACTTTTCCTTTTCCATTTTAATGCATCGCTCATCACAAGTATCGATTCTAGACTGGAAACTTCCAGAGTGGCTTTAAAAACAGACTCGCAGACGGGGACGCGGTGGAGGAACACTACACCGCCTCCGGATGCCGGTGAACACAAACATGAGAACGCCGGCTTCATGTTTCTGTGCAGAGATCCAGTGGATCTGGAGAGACTGACTCACACTGTCAGACGGAGGTAGGAGAGCATTTTACACACAAACAAGCTGTTGCCAACATTTTTCTCTGTTTCTAATCTCAGTACTGTTATGGGTCCAATACAACATCACAAACTCTCAGTCTGAGTTTAAGGATGTAAGGCTTTCCTACTTTCCCTTCTCCTATAATACTAAAAAAAAAAAGTAATTCAGTGATGCATGGTGCATGCATGCATGGTCTCTGACTTCAGCTGATATGCAGATGCACATTCAGACCAGCAAAAGAAATGAGCAAGATAAAAATAAAACTTTAAAAAACTCTCATCAGCCATAAGGATTGCATCCCCTTTGAGCAGTAGTGGCAGTAGTGGTCTACATGACAGCATGATCAACGGGCAGCAGGACGCCGCCCCTTCAGGTCCTGAGTCAGCATGGACAGGGAGTGTGACGAACTCTGAGCAGGATGTTCCACGAGATCCACCTTTAAAGGCAGGCAGACACTATCACGCATCTATTGACAGTCTTCAGTGAAGCACTGTGCCTACAAAGACATGGAGGCAAACAATGAAGTATTCAAAAAATCCATTGCACAGATCTTTTATGAGGAAGGGGCTGCACTCAACACATTCATCAGTGGTCACTATAAACACAACTTTGTTTTTGGAAGAAAATTCTACCGGCACCTTTAACTTTAATCTAAAGAGAAAAATAAGAATATTAGACAAACTACAATTAACTTTTAACTGGTTATGAAACAGTCTCAATTAAAAACCGATGCCTCTATATGACCCACAGAAGCAAACAAGATTACAGATTACATATTACAGTTACTAATCTTACGTAGACTACAAAAAGATACATGACCTCGTCACTGTGAATCCTGCAAACAGCTGCGTTCAGAGAAGATAAACAGTATTAAAAAGATGCTGACTCTGCTAATACCTCGTTTCTCCACAAAGGCCGCCAGAATCACCACAAAATGAAAGTCACATGTTGCTGCTTTAAGTGGGCGGGCATCAACTTGTAAATAACACACACAACTTTTGAGTTATTTGAAATCCGCTCATTTTTCTCAGAGGTTAATTTCCCAAATGATTAAATCCTCAGTCCTGCCTGCTCGCAGTGAGTGTAGAGAGATTTCTGGCTTTACATTAAAATGAGTTACGGATGATATTTGCCCATATCGTCATGAGATATGAGACTCTAGTTCTTTGCTTGAATCCTTCCACTTAATTTAAATAATAAAAAAAACCTCACATTACAGGCTTCACTGGAGACTTTTTCAATGCTGCGTCAGAAAAGAAGCTGGTTCTGCCTACTTTACAATGTGCTGATAAAAAAAACGGAGGATAAATTCATGGCGTTAGAGGTCTACAGTGGCAGTATCCATGTGTACAATCCCTCAGCCATTTTGGCTGAATTTATAAACAGCACCATAAACACACACCATCTTATCGCTCTTTCTCACAGTTGTTTGACAGTGTTTCCATTACCAGCCACGGGCAGAAAATAAAGACTCTATCTTCAAGATTTTTATTTGGAGCGGACACAGCGGGGCACGTGACGCCCCAGGGTGATGGAACATCTGTGGGTCTACCGAGGGCATTCTGGGAAGGGGGACGGGGGGTTGAACTGGAAGCTAGGGTCGGAAAAAAGAGACGGTTGGTGAAGAGAGGAGAGAGTTCTCGGTGGTACATGTGGCGTGGCACGTAACCATCGTACAAGACGAAAGGACTGCATGTATGTGTGTGTGTGTGTGTGTGTGTGTGTGTGTGAGGGAGTGTTTGATGTGCCAGATCTGTGGGTCTATTAGCCGCTCTCAGAGGAGCAGGGAACCGAGTCTTTTCATGGCTGCTGTAAGTCATTTTACCATGTGGAACGGCCGGGGCCTTTAAACCTGTCTGCTGCATGCATTAGAAACGAGGTCAAATAAATAACCTCTGAACTAGTGCTGAGCGTGTGTGTGTGTGTGTGTGTGTGTGCGTCCGTGGTTCCCCTGCTTAGGAAATGAAAGCTCATTAAACTGGGCTGTGTCAGGATTATTAGCGCAAACTGTGTTTATACAGGGAGCGCTGGAGAGAAAGAAAAACAGAGCGGAGCGCGAAAAGGAGCTTAGATCAGCAGCGGGGACGCAGTTCGACAAAAACTCAACGATTTTTGCTCATTAGGTGAAGTAAGAAAAGCTGTTGAACAGCAGCAACAGGAGTCACGATAGTGAAGTGGGCCAAGTTACCTCACACTGCTCGTGTTTCGTACTGTGTCGCCGCGCTTCCACATCTCAGCAAGCGATCGTAATCTAATCATAATGCATTGTTGCATCATGACTCATGACAATGGTAGATGCAGTATCCGGTAGCTCCGATTTTTCACATAAAAAAAAAAAAACTGCCCACAGGCTTCCTGGCCTGACAGTTGCTGCTTCCTGATATGTTTGTGGCTGCTGAACAACACATTGCAGCACATCGCTGTTATTGCTCACCGGATCCAACGATCTCATGTCTCACTCGCATGTAAGAAAAGCCCTAACATCATCATGAACATGAAGTTAGTATGTTAATTGTGGGAAATTTTGTCCGCAATTTCTCTACCGTTCTTGCAAGACTAGCCTGCTTAGTAATAGTAATAATAATAATACGTTTATTTTATATAGCGCTTTTCAGGGTACACAAAGACACTTTACAGGTTGAAAGCAGAAATATAAAAACAACACACAAAAATATAAAGAAAGAGACAAGTTGTACATTAAAAGCAATTTTAAAAAGGTGAGTTTTGGTGAGTGTTTTGAAGATATTGAGGTCTGTACAGTCTCTGATGTGTTTGGGGAAGGAGTTCCAGAGGGAGGGGGGCAGCTATTGCGAAGGCTCTGTCGCCCCAGCTCCGGTGCTTGGCTCTATGTGGTGGAGTGAGGAAGTTTGCGTCGGAGGAACGGAGGGTACGGGACGGGTTGTGGCGGTGGAGCAGATCGGCGAGGTAGCAGGGGTGTGCCTGGTTTTGGAGGGCTTTGTGAGGAGGACTATTTTGAATTGAATCCATTGAGGGATGGTGTGATGTGGTCACGGGTGCGGGTGTGCGTGAGCAGCAGAGTGAACCTTGCTTAGCTTTAGCCTTGTGGAAGATTCAGGTCATGCACAATGAGCGCAGGCAGGTATATGGGCAGATAGGATTTGAATCATATGAATTGACTGGATGTGCCTTTTCTTTTCTTTTTCTTTCTTTTCTTCTTCACAGAGCGTTTGATTTATTGATTGCTGTCGGGATATTAAGAGGTTTTCTACGAATATAACAAAACATGCTTCTAAAATAATTTACCGACTCTAGCTTTCGATCCAAAGGCCAAGACAGCCTCCCAAATCCTGATGTATGCATTATAGGAACAGCTTGTTGAGAGGATAAATGAGTTGATGTGAATATGCGAGCCGAGAATAAGAAACAAGAACGTGACGCGGAGAATAAACCTGTCTGGCTGACAGCTAGCGAGGAATAAATCTAACGCTCCCCGGTGATGCGTCTGAGGGAGTCCAGCATGTTGTTTGGCTCGTGTGCAGGCTGAGCGCTGGCCGTCCGCCCTGCACGGCCGGCCACCAGAGATCACTTTGACCGAACTCGCTCGAGATCTCAGGGTTTGCTGTTACAACTGGCTACTGTCTGACAGAGACCCGGACCAGGGGAAGAATTCCAGCCTTCACTGCGGTCTCGTCGGATCATCGACAGCGCCGACCTCTAGCAGCACTTACAGAAACCTTTCGGGACGGGAGTTAAAACACCCACACACACGTCAGCACACGAGCGGATGCAGTAGCTCGAAAATGACCGCTTATGCACACATGCACAGAAAAAATTTACTCCATCCCCGTGATTACAGCTCAGCAGGCTGCCAGAGAGCGTCGGACGCCAGCCATTGTTCGGTGCGGCATGAGCTCCGTCTGTCACAGTGCCAAGCCACACTAACTGAGGGCCAGAGGGAGGACGGCGAGGAGGACGAGGAGTAGGGCAGGGTACATTAAGCCGTGCTCCATGAGAGATGATGCAGATTAGAGCGACTGGGGTTTGGGAGGATTCCTAGACATTGATTCTGCAGAGCCACGTGTGTTTAAAATGAACAGGGGCGAAGAGGAACAGACCGACAGGGTTTGGATCACAGCTCAGACTGAAGAATAAAAGCAGCTCATGGCTACCGTTGCTTCCAAATAGCCACAGGATGCTATTTTTTTCAGATAGCCCTAGAAAAATGTATTCTGTGGTACTTGGGAGTTGCCAGCCTCCACAAAGTAAGTATTTTATTTGAATCAAACTCACAAAACCCTACATTAATTAGACATGTAATGTTTTTGAACTTTTGGGGTTTTGATTGTTTGAAACAGAGGGAGGCAGGGATGATCAGAAGAAACAGGGTAATGTCACGTGAGGGTAAAAGTCAAAACCAAGACGCTGCCCAAAGCTAGTGTGCTTCTTTAACGACACACGTGTACTTTCTACACAGATGCACAAGGTTTGTTGGTTAACTGCGGTTCAGAGAAGCCAGAGTGCTGACCTCAAAAATCTCAACTGACGCAGGAACCCACACAGTGAAAACCCAAAGACAGACTGTGTACTTGGTTAAGAACGAGATTCTGTTTCTGCATGTAATCATAAATTCTTCATTTTGTTTCACTTCATTTGTACCTTTGGCAAATGCAATGTAGCCACAAAGAGCACACGTTTACTGACAAGTGAGCAAACTCCATCTGCTGATCAAGACTGTGCACAACTGTATGAGCGAGTGAGTGGACCTTGAGTGAGGATTGTTTTGTCACTCCATCAAAGTAGTATCCAAAAGCAGGAAATATATCACGATGACTGTTTGGAAATGATACAGAAGGCGTTTCTAATAAAAATTAAAAAGTTCAACAAATGCACATTGGATTAAAAGTGTAATGCCAAAGAGGTCTCTCATAATGTTGAACCAACAGAGAACTATCGTCCAACTTACAGTTTATTGTTACAATTAATGGCCCGCTGCACAAACGCACTCTGCACTACCAGGCGGACAACACTGGCAGCTCTCTGGTGAACACAGTGGAGTATTAAGCAGCTTAAGGGCAAAATATTTGTCTCAGGAGCTGGTGGAGACCAAAACAGATCCAAAAGCAGAGTGAATTCAAATATGTGGCCAAAAACACAACTTCAAATGAATGCTAATCAGCCAGCAGGGGCTGCATGTGACCAACAACTGCTTCAATTTCGGATCTCGTTTCTTCTGGATGCATACCGTTTCCTCCTGTTACCATGGATTCCACTGCATTTCTTGCAAGACCCTCCCTACTCGGCCTCTGACCGGTTGCACTCTCTACGCTTGACTCAAACTGTTGAGTCATGTAGCTCTGGTTATGTGTCGTTCTTGCAGTTCTAAGACGATGGCTAGCCCAGAGACTCTGCAGCTGCGACAGCCAAAGAGGTTGGTGTGTTTACTGGGGGAACAACAGCTCTCAATCTACTGCATCAGCTTAACCGCTGACTGTTTGTTCTACAAACCAACAACAAGTGATTCCAAGCTTCTAGTTTTAAACTGTTTCCATACTGTTTAGAAACAAATGAACCCATGAATACTTGAAATGGTAGACAGAATACATTTATTCAGAACTCGACAGCATTGATGGCAAAATGGTAGGCTGTTAGGTGTAGGATTTGGAGTGAATTGGAAAATACATACAAACCACTTAACCTTCGATGTTGTGTGCAGATGTTGTTGGCAGATTGAACAAACGACACTGTTTTGTATATGTTAAAAAGCTGCATTGGCCTTCATCGTGGTTGTTAAAGGCTATTACACACAGAACATGGCAGTCTGTAACATTACAGCTTTGTCTAAAGATCTGCTGCTGTAACCTGCCTCTCTGCTCTGATTCCTGTCCAAGCTCTCTGTGAGGGAGGCCATTGTTGCCCAGGTATTTTGGCAGGTCACAATCTGTGCAGCAACAGACAAATGGTACCTCTGGCTCACCTGCTTCAGCTGCTCACAAAGGGAGGATTTTGTGCGAGGAGTTGAGCTCCCTGCTTGGTTTACAGCCTCCAATGGGAATCAGGAGAGTGAAGCAAGAGAGGGAGCGATCAGGGAGATGGTATGGAGTAATGCAGCTTATCAGATAAAGCTGCCTGCCAGGTCATTACACAACTGGCAAGAACAGATGAACAAAAACTAGCACACACTCTGATTCCTGCTAGTTTGCAAAGAAAGTATGGAGCTTAAAAGATGCATGTGGAAGAAAAGCACAGACGTAAAGTGGACTTTTACCACATTCATCACGTTGACATCTGACTGAAATTGTATTTATTCTCCTCTTTTGTTGAAGGAGATAAACTATAGTGATGCTGCAGCTATTGTTCCATTTTAATAAGTATTTAACTGTTTTTGGACACAAGGAATTTAGCCGTCAACCATTTAAGTTGACTCTCCCTGTTACATCAACAGTTTGGATGGCCTATTATACAGCAATGCAATGTATTCTACTTGGAAAGTAGAAGCCACCAACCAAAACTAGATTTTTACTCAGTGGAAGTGGGAGTGAGTAAGCCTCGCTTGCCAATGTTAGCATTTTTTTTATTTTTACGCCTGCTGGATTCCATTATCAAGCTCCCGCATGCTAAATGTTGTTTCTCCAACAGTCCTGTCGAGCACTGGAATAGGGATGCAAATTTTAAGTAATTACTTAAATCCATAGTCGATTATCGAATAATAGTTAATATTATGTGAAATATGTTAGTTGTTCTTCCATCAGAAAATTGCTTTAAATGTAGATCTCCTGTCTGTTGCTATTAAACATCTGGCCCAACAAAGTCCAGCCCATACTGAGGCTACTAAATGGCTAAAATGTAAAAATATCAGTTTGCATAGAATGTCTATCATGTCACCCATAATCGCGTCCTCAGTGACCTCCCCAAGAAACATTGTCAAAACTTGGAAAAAGGTTAACCTGTCATTCAAATCCCAACACTACAACACCCATAATGTAGCTACAGAGTAACATTAAAGCAGAAATAGACAACTTTTTTAACCACAGCATCAGTGGCTGCTGCCCAACAAACCACTGTAAGAATCCCCATGTGATCTAGAAACCACCATTCTAAGTGCTAATGAATGGCAGAATGAAACACCTGGTTGTATTTATAAGTAGGAGGTAGGTTTTTGTTACTAACTGATCTAGTAAACATAATTTTGAAGCATCTCATGTACCATTAAGGGTAAACAAATATCAACAGGGTAACAGATTTTGACACAACACTGGTGCTCTCCATCAAATCAATGCCGGTCCATTTACTCTTGTGTCGAACTCGGCTTCCATCACTCTCCCTCTTCGCCTTCGTCTGATCCTTCATCAGTGGGGTTCTCTGTCTTTTGCGGTGGACAGTTTCCACAGTTATTCCAGTGGGTCCACTGTTACCTGGGGATAGTGACCTGGGAAAACAATGCCCCTTCCTGTTTTGGTTGCACGATGGCAGATGCGCTTCCTCTGTGCTGTAATTTGTGGCAGACTGGGTAGAGTAATGAAAGCAAGACTTATCGGGAACCAGTCTATTCACACAGATGGTGTCGTTTTTCTACAGCCATTACGCTGTGTTTAGAATAATGAGTTACAGCAAAAGAGTCGTCCATTGCCAGTTTAAGGACTGAGTAACTTGTGGAGAGGTCAAATTACAAGGAGGACTATAAACAACAGCAAACAACTATGTCCCCCCTGACTGCTGCTGTCAGGGGGGACATCATTCAAATGTGGACTAGTCTTTTTGGGTAACACTGTGACCAAATAAGAAACACAAATTGCAACTTTTCTGAGTTCAACATGACATAAACTAGCTTGAAATGATACACTCTCCAAGCTAATGGATGCTCCGATGTCAAAAGACAACATGACATTTGCAAAGAGCAAACGTATTTGAGAGTTCACGTTCCGCTTGGCTCCCTAAGAAAATGCACCGTAACCTGAAAAATCAAAACAAACTCTTTAATAATCCAAAAACCAATAATCGCGAGCTTTGTGTTTTCCCCAAACGCCTTGACATCAAACACACGCTCAAATGGCCCTGATTGAGACGGTCTCCTGACAGGTAATTATTATATTTACCCTGGAACACTACCAGTAAAATAAAAGTACATCGAGCCTCGTTTCTGCTCTATCCTGCTATTATCCCCCGGTCTTGTTTGGCAGGTGTTACTGTTTCGTGTTGAGGCTAAATCAGAGGTAATTGCCCTTCATTATGTGCCCGTGAATCATGGGAGCCACGGCGAGGTGATGCGAAGTGAGCGAGCGCAGGGTGAGGAGGTTAAATTTGGGACAACAACCTGTAATGGACAGAGCGGCGCTCAGAATACTCGTACACCCCCACACGAGAGGTCACGGTCCCCGATGAGTGAACAAAGGCAACATGTGTGTGTGTGTGTGTGTGTGTGTGGACGTGGAGGGGTGAGAGAGTCCATGTGTGCAGTTGGCAGGTCTGGCAGGTCAGAGTGTGGGGGGCAGAGGTCGCCTCGACCCCGCAGAGAGAGCAACTGATCTACTCGCGGCGAGGACACACACACTTCCTGCAGACAAGGGGAGAAAAATAGACTCCTGCTGCACGGAGGGCACGTGAGAGAAAAGAGAATGTCAGAAGACACACACTGCTGTATTGAGCTTGGCCAGATTAGAGGTGCCAAACACATGACAGGCTGCAACAAAGGAGGGAGACAGAGAGGGAAAACAACAGAGCGCGAGGATCTGGAAAGGCTCAGCGCAGACAGAAGAGCAACACGCCGCTCTGCGGAGAGCCAGCTCCGAGTGTGTAAACATGCCTCGGGCCTCGGGGTGAATTGATGGCGAACACAAAGAAACGAGAACTCAATGTTTGTATGACTTTCTGTTCTGTGAATAATTCAGCTGTGACACATGTGAATGCCTCTACTGAGGGGGATTATCTCCAGTGCCATTTTCTAGTCTCAAGAAGAGTAGGAAATTACTTCTTGCCTGTATTCTGCAAGGTCTTTATCTGCAGGGCACGGTGTGCAATTACTTCTACAGTCTTCCCAGGGAAGAGTGCTGCACCATGAGGAAACCAGAAAGACGTCCTGCTGTCTAACGACTTCGAGAGAAGACGCTTTTCTTGTTGTAACAATGTGCTATTTATCTTTCTGATAACACTTATAACACGAAACTTTCTATGTAATAACAATAAGTTATTTTGTTATAATGTGAAATGTTTCTGGTCATGACAATAAATAGTTAATTATTATAACAAGAAAAGTTGTATGTCATAATGTGGTACATTTTTATGTTGTAATAATCTGAAAAAAATCACTACAAAGTATTTGGTCTCTCAGACAGTAACACTCAAGTAAAACACTTGTCGTTCCTGATTTTTCTAAATGTCGCTTCACATAAAAAAGAACACGTTGCACTTCTTAAGACGGCTCCTGCTTTTGAATGTGCAGATCCTGTAGAGGAAATCCCAATGCAGGAAGTGCAACCTACTTCAGGTAATCCCCCGGATTCATGTATAGCTATCCATACAGGCGTGGTCATGTTTGATTCGGAGCGCGTGGAGATTAGGAGTGCCACAAATAATAAATGTCTGAGAAACACAAAAGTCAGCTTTATGTTTTATTAGGCTATAACTAGGCCAGTTAAACTTGGGTTCAGTCCAATTTCTGGGACAAATGGGACAAGATTCAGGATTCTAGAATAACTGCGCATTATTCAGGACTGTCCTGAATCTTTTCTGTCTGGTCACCATAGAAGTAAGTCAGTTATAAAGCTCTAAATCTGCTCTTTCCCCACCTGAAAGGTCCTCACAGCACCTGATTGTGTACATTTCCACTGTAAATGCCATGAGTGAGATATCTCTTAAATGTGATTGAAGTATTGTACGTATTTGGCCTTAAGCTTCGTGTTTAGTTGAGTGGCTTCTGGCCGATGTTCAGCCTTTTACCGTCAGCCATTATGCTAAAATGGGGAAAAGAGGGGAACTTGCTTGATTTCCCCGCTACAAATGTCTGCACTCGCGGAGAACGCCAGACATTACGGAGAAAGTAAAGGAGAAGGGGGAGGTAGTCAGAACAGACACCATCCGAGGCGTACGAGTGGAGCTTAAACATATGGGACTTTTGGCAGCGAAGACAGACGAAGGCTCAGCACATCAGTCCGCCAAATGTAGGCTATTTTCAGGACAGCGTGCAGGAAATTAGAGTGCAAGAGCGAGCGAAGACAGAGGAGACACAGTCAGACCGACAAGACTGTCTGAGGCCTTGGAACTCAAGAAGAGGGGAAAGGAAAAAAAAGAAAAAAAAGTAGTCAAACTCGTCCTGAGGGTTCTGTTGGAGAGAACTGGATCGGGGAGGAAAGACCCAGACCACCGCTGTGCAGAGTCAACTCACTTCAGCTTTTCCTCAGGAAACACAGGAAGGGAGGGAGCATACGTCGACCCCGTGCCCCGGCCTTTAGATGAAGTGCTAATTGAGTCCCGTGGTGGATGACTTTCAAAAATAGGCTTTCCCTTGTTTCAGAATCCCCCTCAAAGGCTTCCTCGTCACATGGTCCAACAGAGTGCTGGTGTGTGTGTGTGTGTGTGCGTTCTGGTGAGTAAAGGTTATACAACAGCTCTGTAGGTGCAGGAGCCAGGGAGGTTTTTAGAGAGGCTTAGCGAAAAACGCTGAGAGAGCTTTTCCTAAAGCTCTGCGCTGAACTACTTTCAAATTTGGCACTCTTCTCTCGTGTCAGCGTTCTCAGCGCAGTCAGGACCACCGTCACACCGAGCTGAAAAGGACTTACGAGTTACAACATTTTGACCCACCGTGCTTAACGGTTAAGATCAAGAAAAACATGCAAATTCCCAATGGCTGATTTTGAAAAGTAGGCTTAAACTTCAGTCGTGTTTAGGCACTAACTGCCAAGTTTTAGAATATAGTTATATGTTTTTTATTATGTTTTGTTTTGGAATGCTGTTTTAGTGGAATCAACGGCAGCAACAGAGTAAATCAGTGCTTTTGCATAGAGTTCAGTTGTGGGGAACTTTGGTAACTGAATTTATGCTGTTCATTGATAAAAACCAACCTGCCAATGCCCTCGAGGACTGGAGAGCTGATGAGTTCAAAAGAGAGGAAGCTGTCATATCGGCTGTTTAGTTCCAATCCAGGTCGATATGACACTGCTAGAGTTAAAACTGCTTCACTACGAGGCATGGTTTGCTATAAATTGCTAGGGGTTAAGATTCTGAAAAGATCTGATCAAATATTCGAGGAGTTTTTCCTAAGGTAGAGTTTCCTTAAAGGAAAAGGGTCAGAACTATGTGCTATTGCAGCTAGCTATCGATAGCATGTTCCTGGATGGTTAGCATGTGACTGGTTACCTCACCTACAGCAGTTTGCCTACTTACCCTCTCACCACCTACTTTCGCAAAGATACATTGATGACCAGGTACGTTCAATGCAAAAAAGTCATTTCAAATCAAAATCAAAAGTCATTATTTTAGATTGAGTGTGGGATTAATATCCAAGCATGTTGATTTGTAATGGAAACCAGTTGAATAAAGTCACCAGATTTTGAGATACTTGAATCAGGGTTCAAGGTAAGGTGGTCTGTTTCTGTCTTGAGATGCAGAAAAAAAGCATCTCCTCATGCGGACCAGGGCGCTGTAAAACAGGACATCAGTTAAAGTTAAGGTCTGTTTAACGGCAGGCCGCGTATACAGTTTACAGTGTTTTCACGTGAGCTCCTTGTATTACAGGCTTTGAAGGGTTTGAAAAGACCTCATCCCTCTCCCCCCGGCTTTGTTTACAGGAGTGTCATCTGTTTGCAGACGGATCAAGCTGAACTCTGGGTTTTAAAACGCTGCATGGCTGCTGCTTGGGTGGCTTCGTGCACAACTGCGCCGTCTACGTGGCCGCCCGCTCCGCGTGACAAGAGGGGCCTACCTCAGGATGATCCGCGGAGGGCGGAGATCAAGTTTCAGCAATAAAAACCCAGTTACCCCTCAGTTTTCTTCTTCTTGTCTCTATCTCCATTAGCCTGCCTTTCAGACCCTCCTCTCCCCGTCCTCTCCGTCCTCAGCCTGTGTGCTGTCTTTTGACCCACTTTGACAGAAAATCAAAGGCAGGCTTTGCTGTGTCAACATCACAGGCAGCAGGAGTATCATTGTTAGGCCGGGCTGAGATGGAAAGAATGAGCCAAAACAGATAAAAGCAGAGATCCTGTGTCAAAGCCATTAGGGGGGCTCTTTGACTAAAGTCTGAGACATGGTTCACTGAACTCTTGGCCTTGAACAAAAAAACTGTGAGCAATTTGTAAAGTGATTTTAAGTTTGGAATCTTGACTGGTCTCTGTTTATTGGTCTAGACAGGGAACTATCTCTGCAGGCAATTAGCACATGTCTGCTGGTCAAGCACTTGAAACCAGTCCAAGGTAAGCCCTTTATATAAGCGCATGTGGAATTAGATTAAGTTATAATGAATTCAAAAGCTGGCATTTGGTGCAGTGACCCCCCTCCTCCGTGACCTCCACTGGCTTACTGTTGCAGCCCGCATCCGACTCAAGATGATGGTGCTGGCCTTCAAGGCGTCAACAGGACTGCACCCATCTACCTCCCAAAAAAAAAAAAAAGAAGTATATGCACTTGTATGTTCTTACCCTTAGCACTTAAATCATAGCATTTATGTACTTAAGGTATCCTTGATGAATAGCAGCTACTATGCTCACATGAGGGCTGTTTTTTCTTTTTTACTTTATCAATGGTGATATGTTGTGGTTTCTTTCTTGTGACAAATGTACTTATTGTAAGTTGCTTTGGACAAAAGTATCTGCTAAATGCCCTAAATGTAAATGTAAATGAAGAAAGGAATAGCTTTGCATTACCTGACCTACGGCACCACCAGTACTCATTTTTGGTCGGGAAAAAACGCTCTGGCTTGTTTGTATTTCTCTAAACCAATCGCAATCATCTTGGCAACAATAAACCCACGAGGCGGCAATGGTGCCCCCCGTAAAATACCATCGGGGGGGACTTTGGGGTCGTGGGGAGGCAAGGCCTGGCATCAAAATGGCTCTATACCTGCAGAAGAAAGTTGTTTAGGTTTGTATGTCAGCCAAGGCTGCCAACAGGTGTGGGGGCTGTGGGCACCAGGTCAGCTGTCCCAGGCCCTGGGTCATGAGAGGGCCCAAAAGGGTCTTGTGACCATTAAAATAAACTCCTGTAAGGGCCAGTGGAGATCATCTTGTTTAGGGCATAACTGAGACCTGCAGATCTGCAGCCCTGCCATTAGCTACCAGGTCAGTGGTTGGGTAACTTGGGTAAATTTTCAATGATAAAGGGAAATATCTCAGCAACAACTGAATGGATTGCCATGAAATTTTCATGGTTTTTCATGCTTTTCATCTAAAAACATGCATCATTGTAACAAGTTGTGGTGTTTTTAAAAGATACGCTACATATCTTTTCTCAAAAGACCTCTTGACACATCACAAGAAGAAAAGCACAAGAATCACTGATTTCATGGACATGGGCTGCTTCAGTTTAAGGGTCCATTAAAAAAAGCCCTAATGTTTGATTTCAGATGGAGATTGTCTTAAATAATGATTGCATTGTTGCAGTCTTGGGAAACCCCAACACTGTGATTTCCATATTTGACTGTAAACAACGGATCACATTGAGAGCTCTTAAGAGCTGACAAAATTCTACCCACTGGATAAACTGAAATATACATGGCTGTCTAAAAACAAGTGTTTTGAGTGTTTTCCTTAGCTCCTGGGATGATCCTGGATATAGGCTCTTGCCTGACATAAACATGTACTGTGTATAAACATAAAGATAATGGATTACTCTTTAACTCAGGTTCTTTCCCCTTGCTTCGGCCCTCCCTGCCTGTTTTTCTGCCCTGCCTGTGGAGATCGGGGAGCCTTGTAGTGCAGATCTCCTCTGGATTAGTCAGGAATGCAGCTTCATAAGGGGGCTTCAAATGCACTTTTCATTTCCAAAGTGCTTGGGCTCTATCAATAGCGGCCTGCTGTGAACCCAGTGCTTAAAAACAAACTGGACGCTTAGACTGGGGCTTATCACAGCAGTGTACCGCTACTGTATGTACAACCCCCTGCTGAAATCATTCTTTAAGCACTTCCAGAAATACACTCATATTATCTTCACGCACTCAAACGCACACAGATAAATATACAAATGTACAAAATACACAGTAGGTACATGTGGGTGGAAAGAGGCACTAATCCAATACCTATTCTGGAATTGGTGTCCCATTCAGTACCATCTATTTAAACACACTACAAGGAGTTTTTAACTTGTTATGAAAGTCTCAATACTGATGCCTTTACATGACCTGATCAACAAGTACCCCGGCTACTTCTATACACTTATAACAGTTATTCTAAAGCTAGGGTTTGTGAGTTATTCTAAAAGCCTCTTTTGTTGTATTTTGTAGAAAGTCTCTTAACATACCGACAGTAACTGTTGCTCTTGCATGCCTGAAATAAGCCCATCAATTGTATCATTCAGCCTGTATAAAAAGACTGGACAGGACATATCTGTCTACCTACGTAACTTCACACACTCTGGCCTTTGCACTCATTGCGCATGACCATCTTCCACAAGGCTACGAATGTACTGCTAAAGCTATTGGCAAGCTGTTGGCACAGGAATGGCACAGTTCAGCCAAACTTTCTCAATGCTAACATACTAGCTTGACCCCATGTTTATTTTTTATGTTCATTATGATAATAATAAGTGGCAGCAGCAACAGCAGTGACAGACGGCTATTCAGCTGCTAACCAAGTGCCACAAAGCACACAGCCCCTGAGCACGGGAAAAGAGCCGCTGTGGCATCAATGCACTTCAGTGGTTAAAGTGAGCACAAAGCACACAGCACCTGAGCTGAAGAAAAGAGCCACAATGGCAGCTAACATTAAAACAAAGCACTCACCTACAGATTGTTAGATTATTGTGGCACAATAAGGTTGTTTATTTGTGTGATTAATAGACTCAAAACCTTAGAGAGCTTGTTGAACGTAGCGAACTAGAGGCTAACACACATCTCCTAACTGGCCAGCGGATGCTACGGGGCACTGTCGTAATCAGGCAGTGTGCGTTCATAGGTTCATTTGGTTTCATACTTCCAAAATTTAGCTTGCTCTTGCTGGTTTCTTCAATCTTACAAACCCAAGCTTTAATGTCTCTCGTGCTTTTAATGGTGGAGCCATAGATTCTCAGCCTGAGGAAAGAAGCAGCAGCTCTGTGTTGGTTCTGCACTAAAGCAAAGTTAGTTTCACATCAGTGTCTTATTACAGTTGAAGTAATCTTGAATATCCACAAATAGACGCATTACCTCATCACCATGCATAATGCAAATAGCTGCAGTTTGTTTAACAAGCGATCAAACAAGAATTCACCAGGCGAAAGTGTACTGCTAAATTCAGTTTACCGGCTAGATAGCTAATAACCTACTGAAATGCAGCAGAATAAATGTCAGTTGGTTCCAGTTAGATGCTGGTGTGGTCCTTACTCTAATTAGTTAGAGTAAAAGTAGAGGTCCATCAAATCCACAATAATAAAATCAGTAATACTTTTATTGTGATAGTATAACAATCAGAAGTGTGTCAGTGTCACACAATTTAACATTTGTCCCAGTTTTCTTTGGGGGATACAGAGCTTTAACTCAGCACTGACATGGCGTGTATATGGCCACACCCCCCACTCAGTGATGTCACTGCAGGTGTTCCCCGTCAGTCAAAGACTGAACACCTGTTGTGAAGGAAGCGTCGTACTTCTGAGTCAGAGTGAGTCTAGTTCACTGCACGCAATCTGTAGTCAGACAGCGTGGACGTCAGTGAACCTGATACAAACACGCCGCCAACATTTACAGAGTGGCTCAGACCAAAGAAAATCAAGTTTGACAGAACGAGTCAGAGTGTTGTACTGCATGGAACTCAGGTGGAACTGATATTGTGATGCAGTGCATTTTTTAAATATTAACATGAATCATTCTGTTGGGTACAACTGTCAAGGAAAAGGCTTGTCTGTGTTTTCTTTCCCAGTGAATGAACAATGAGAGGTATTGCTATTGTTGGTCTGAGCACAGGTTCAGGACCTGGCTATACAAACATTTAAACCAATTACATGTTGAATTGAATTCAGTTTATCTCAAGGTATTACCACAAACAGTGAAATGTGCTTGCAGAGTTGAAGTCAATAGGCTGTCTGCAGAGCAAATTCCAGCCACTGACCTATAACTCACCCACTCACATATAATCACCGCCGCCTATTTCTCAAACACAATCAAAAAAATCGGTGTCACTTTGTTGTGTAACGAGGCACTTTCATGATAGAATGTGACACAACTTGTGACTTGTATATTTAGAAGCGATGGCGGAGGTGAGATGACTGGAGAGGAGGAAACCGAAAGCTGTTTTGGAAAGCGAGTTCAGACGGAAAACAAATTTTTGCTGCATCTGTGTTTATTCGCCCCAAACAGCCAATGTGCCAACGAGTCAGGAACTCATGCCAACAATGTGTGTGCTTTGTATCCAGTTAGGTCCCCTCTGAAATTCTATCTGAACATACAGTTATGCTGTTTAATGTATCCTACAAATCCATATAATGTATCATTAGTAGCCCATAATGCCAAATCTGGAGGTAATAATCTAGGTTGATGAGGGATGAAGGGAAAGCAAAGATGTCCATTGAGATGGACACTCAGAAGGGCACGATTTGAGAAAAATTATAACACAAGACGTTGAAGTTTTAGTTTCTTAATAAATGAAATTACATATTTGTATGATGTGTGGATTCTGTGCACAGCTCGTGCAGAACGCTTTTCCCAGTTGTTAGTCTCAGGTAGTCAGCCAAAGTAGGCCAAAGGTGCTGGCTTGTGAAACAATGGAACACAGGAACAAATGGATCAGTCATATTAACCAAGCAAACATTTCACCACATTGTCCTCAATACGGCAGGTCAACACTGGCTACTCTGAATGTTTGCTCGGGTGTTTGCTACGTTATCTGTGCTGAGACAGTTACATCAGTGACCCAGGTGCTGCCACACACCGTAAAAACATGTTAACTAGTCATTAAATGCAATCACATGCACCGTCTGTCAATCAAACCGTGTGGGTGGGACTGTGTGGTGTTCCTTAGACTCTCAGTGAATATAGTTTTCTGGGTTTTTGGTCAGTTTTTGCAGATGGTGCTCCTTTTCTACATATTTAAAGCCATGCACTACTAATGCCAGGCAAAAAAGACTGTTTTTTGTTTTTTCCCCATGAAAACAGGAAGCAACCAAGTTTTTTTTAATCAGTTTTGTTCAATTCAGTTTGTTGCCATCAGAATTCATTCAGATTTTTATGTAAATACAATGACATAAACAACAGATGGAGAATAGGTTGTTTTGTAAATCACAGATGATAAATGTCCAGTTTAAACTTTCCAACACACAAAAAAGAACCGAGGTATAAACTATAATCCTACAGTTTTTCCGTGTCCATTGTTCACGAAAGAATCAAACATCATCGAATCATGTGCAATATTTATTTTTCCAGGATGGCGAAGGCATGAGACACACTACTCTGCCTCTGATTGGCTCACCCCTGATACTGTTGCCCTCACTCTTCTCCATTCCTAAAGGTAGCTCAGCTCTCTGTTGGCTCTGCTGCTTGGAAACCTGTTAGCCTTTGGCCCAGTGAGATAAGAGCGCGCAGGTCAGTTTCTCCTCTTGTGCCGAAACCTTATCCTCCTCCTCTCAAGGTAAAAAAAAAAAAAAGAGCGCTGGGACTGTGAGAAGCCGCTTCCACCCCTGGCAGACTGTATCATCTCAAGTATATGCTATTCACTTGGTTAAACACAGCGCAGACAAAGAGTCACCTCCAAACCTCTCAGTGACACGTATTTCACTGAGAGGTTTGGAGCCGGTGAAGAGAAACAGAGGAGCTCTACGTATCTGTCAAGTTTTTTTTTTCAAACAGACATGGAAAAGTTGTGCTGAAATAGCAATATTCAGCCGTACTGTAAGACTGCAAATTGAGCTTTTGTATTTAAATGATGCAGAGGGTTCTTTACTTTTTTTGACTTTATGTGCAATGAGCACAAACATTTTCAGTGGAGAGAAGACACTTGACAAACACTTGTTCGACTCTTTAGACACTCATAAAAAATGTGTTCACTAGCACTAATGGTTATATCGACATTATCTGGAATGTTATAATAGAACATTAGACAAGTGCATTTCTTCATTCATGTCTTTAAATCAAAGCATTAAATCAGCTCGTGCCCACACGAAAGAGTGCTGACAGATTTTCCAAAACTTGGGAATCCATTACCAACAATTTTTCCTGGTCGATGTGGCCTGAAGGAACTTTTCACATTCGAAAAAAACCTGCTTTCCCGTTCAAACCCACTGATGGAAACATGCTTAGCTGTCATTTGAGTGTTTGCAACTTTTCACAAGTTGGCATAAGTGTACTTAAAGCTGAGGAGAAAAGCAGGCTGAATGTGACTCCACTGAGCTCCTCTGTGCACCGATTCAAATGCAGTTTTGTGAAAACCGACCAGGCATCGTGGAGCTGGTGACCTGCCCCGCGATACAAAGGGAGCACCTTGATCCAAACGCGGCTTTGCTCTCCATCACACTCCTTAATATCCACACACACACACACTCATCCCTTATTCAGTGGAAGAGCTCGGGCAGATTCTCACATGAGAGGGTGGTCCCTCCCTATCAGTGTTTGGATGAACCCCCCCATTACTCCAGGCTATGGCGAATACACAGAGTGTGATGGAGGTGCAGTTTACATGAGCTCATACCTTTCAGCTGATCCAACCCTCGGCCCTCTGGCTCACATGTGAGCGGTGCTCAGGAGGAGGAGGAGGAGGAGGAGGAGGAGGATGACTGAGGGCAGCCGAGCATGAGGTCACCCGGCTCGAACAAAAGCACCCACAATCCAGCATCAAGACACCCAGAGGGCCATGACATCATCGGCATTAAGGTAAACACTGATACTGCACATTTTTATCACCTGGTGCGCTGAGTGCTCAAATAACAAGTCAATAAAACTGCAATCGCACACTTCAACCTTTAGCACTCTGCTTACTCTGACGAGTCAGTTTGCACTGGGGTCTAAAAGTAAGAGACCACTAATCAGTATACATTTATTTTCTATTTTTCTTTCAGCTGTAACGTCATTTTTCTCATTTCATATGATGATATCAGCTTAACAATTTGAGTGAAAAGAAGAATCTTTGAAAAATGTCAACATCTTCATCTTCATTTGGTTCGTCCCCTCCTACGTGGATGGCAGCATGCGCTCCAGCTGGCACGGACTCAACAGATCTGTGTAAAACCTACTGACTCACGTTAACCCAGCGGGATTTGACAGTGTTAAACAAGGCGTCTTGTGGTGTCTCAGTCTTTAAGTGCCTCCATAAATGTTCAGTGAGGTTGAGGTCAGGTGACTGTGGAGGAGAGTCAGTGACAGTCCGGACTCCTTGGTCTGCTTTGGTCTTTAGGTAGTTCTTGCAAAGCTTTGAGTTGTGTTTGGACTCATTAATCTGCTGCAGCATGAATCCTTCTGAAGATGCAAACCGGAGGCTGAAGCATGTCTCAGAGGTGGTCAGGGTGGAGTCTAGTCTGTGCAGTTGTCCAAATCCAGAGTAGGCGAGAAAGGCCTTCTTTGTTTAGAACCACAGTTTGACTTCTGACACTTTAATTGACGTTCTGAATCCTCAAACTTTATGATTATTTCATTGAAGGGTAGGTTTAACCGAAAAAGGAAAATTCAGTCCTGTTCCGTTTGGATTGATAGATGCCTAACAAAAGAGGCTACTCTTACTCAATGCTGGATCACATCTGTACACAGAAGGACTACATATCTAGACTTGGATGTTTTTTGAATGTTTAAAGAACTCTTTCCCCTCATATACAGACTGGACTGATGATGGACATGATTTACTAACCACAAGCTGATTCTTAAAGATTAGATGGCTACAACCACAGCATGTTTCCAAGTGTTACATAAGATGATCTCATGAGCAGGTCGGTGGACTACTGTAGCTAGCGGGCTAACCGCTATCACGTATTTCCCAAAACCACAGCTGTCTCGGCCGGCACTAAACCCAGGATGCTACGACAATGCAGAAAAGCATCGAGGGGAAGTTGTTTCGCATTTGCGCAGGCGAGCCCTGAATTAAAATGGTTAAATCCTTGCAAAAGAAATAATGGTAATGATAATAATTTATTTAAAAGATCTAACATTGACTCATGTCTGCCATCTATTAGACTACTCTCTTTTTGGAGCAGTTAAATAAAAGTGGATACCCTCCACCCTTTCATTCGTCTAAACGTATTTATGCATTCGCTTTTTTGTCTCTTTTCACACTTCGCTTATTGAATTAACTGTATTTATGTGCATATATCTCTGATGATTCATCTGCACAGTAAAGCTGTGAAATAACTCTATTCAAAATATTACATTCTCCTTTAAATTTATGGGCACCTTTGAGAAAAGTATCATGCAAGGACATTAGGAAGCATTGCGTAAGACGATCCAAAATATCTAGTAACAGTAACAGTATCGAGTAACAGAGGTTATAACATAAATATACATATTGTATGTCATAAACACATCACTGTAATGAGAGGTTAGAGAAGGACACTCAGGGTTCAGCAGATTTAAAATCAGATTTCAAACAGCTGCTGCCTCTGCCATGTGGAGCTGCCCACAGCTCTTCGCCCAGTAGGTGGACGTGCAGGCCGGTGTGTTTGCACGCTGTACAGTACGTGCAGGCAGACATTCCCACTGCACGTCATCGCCGGTTAATCTCAGCTATATCTTTCACTGCAGTTTGATAGGGCAGGTGTGATTTTTTTTTTCTTTTACAGCACCTTGTTTTGAGTTCAGGAGCGTTCACCAGGGAGATTATTTCCTCTCTTTTCCTGCTCGTAGTGTCAACAGCAGATAAAATCACGTGTTGAAAAGAGCCAGGACAGATCAGGACAGACCAGTATGGGTCGATAGAGGCGCGTAAATGTCACTTTCAGACCACCTGCATAGAATCAGACAGCGAGTGGATATGCATTTACAGTAGGCCTATTATGCTTTTTTAAATTGTGCATGTAAAAGATCTCGAAAGTTAAAAAAGGTCAAAGTCTGCACCAACAGAAGCTCCTCTCTCCCACAGAAAACACTACTCCTGAAAGGCTGTACTGAGGCGTTTACATGAGGTCTTAATAGACTGTTTGTGTCCATGTAAGTACAGCTATTGAATATACAGTATGTATGCAAACCAGGGCATGGCCTGGATGCAACTCTGGATTTGGAAATGGTTGCTGGAGACTCCATCTGTGCCGTGACAAGGGCGGGCGTGTGGTGGTGGCGCTGGAGCGAATGTGGACGAGGGGCCCAATTTGAAAATGTTTTCCCCCTTCCCATAATTTCTAATGACTGGCCTGATAGCTATCCCTTTTCAACCAAGGCGGTTTGAGGGCTGCTTCGTAGCCAGCGCCTAATCTTGAACCAGTTCTTCGGCGCTCAGATTTCCTGGCAGGTTCCTCGGCCAGGAAATCTGGTCCGAGAGTGGCACCAACACTCTGCTGGTCTGGATTGATGAACTGCATTCGTGGCGGTAAAATGTGTTTCAGAAGGCTGGGCCTTATTATAAATCCTTGCATATGATTGGATAAACCACTTGTCTGTCGGAGCCATTTGGTAGATCAAGCTCTTGCCAAATCCGGTCGGGCAAAAACATCGTTTCCACCAACAAAAGCCTTCAGGGCCGTTCTCTGATGTTCCTTTAATGAAAAAATATCGGGTAGATTGGACAACACGGATGAAATAGCAGCATCAATGTTGACGCTTGCTTCCTCGATGCGAGCCGCCATTGTTGTCTGAATCAAAACAGTCGCTTCTCCGCTACGTCACATCTATGAAACTCCCGCCCGGTGGTCCTGATTGGCTCTACCATAAAATCTGGTGCTGAAATCTCTCCCAACGGGAGCGATTCCAGATGTATATGAGTGGAACGAGGTGGAACGAAATCCATCTGGCGAGAGTAAGGTTAATATCAATCACGGCGAGCAGCAAAAATGCTTTGGACCAGTCACGTTTGGATGCCAATATAGGCATGCAAAGCCAGGAGCGACAGTTGGTCTGCAATAGTTGCTCCTAGCGATGCCGGGAAATTTCAGACATACACATTCATGTAATGACGTGTCTCTATGGTGATTCTGTAGCCCGTGGAACAGTAAACCAGCAGAACAAGCAGAAAACACAGCATTGATATAGTAGCATGTGTTAGCAAAGAATTGCATATTTAAACATACACTAGTCACATTAGCATTTATTAAGAGTCATGTTTCCAGACATCTAATGAATGTTGGTCCATTATTTACTCTCCTTTTTATTTTTTATTCTGGTCTCCACTGACATATCAAAGTGTTTAGCTGCTAAATGCCACACTATGTTGGCTAGCTGCTAGATTTGTCCATTTGGCATTGAGCAATTTGTTTATCAGCCAATCAATGAGCTGAAAGATGCTAAAAAAACTGAGGGGGGTGGCACAGTTGGTGATTACTCTCTGCGGGTTTGTCACTACAAGTGGTCCCATTCAGATGACGTGTCGCCATCTGACCCACTGTTAATATGAATGATACGAAGAGCAGCTTTAAAGACTTTGAGAATCATTAATGTTATCATCACGGCCGAGGATCATTTGGCTTAATGATTGTCCTGTTCGGTGATTATGAGCAACTGAACCTTGCACGTGTGTACGGCAACACCAATGAACAGCCGCGATCAATCTGCTCACAAGACAATGCGTTCATTGACCCACACATAAAGGAACCAGTTTCTGCAATCACCAAGAGATCAAGAGATATTCGGATAAGATTACATTCAAAAACTGCAGTTACTCAACTCTCTACTTCATACATGCCTCCTAACTGTCCAGATCATTCGCTCAGAGTGGGCCCTGAACTTTTCAGCCAGCCAGATGTCTCATTTAGAAACACAAATTCTTTGGATGTCTGACTGGAAGCCTGTCCACCTCCTCCTGACCCGGCCTGATTTGTCTCGTTAACTCGACTTACAAAGTGAGCGGGGGGACTTTGTGACAACACAGCGGCCCTTACTGTTCTCCGGGTTTGATGAATGAGACGGCAGACGAATGATAAACGCCGCGTTTCCCCCTGCAGAGAGGAGCCACATGTGCATTCAATTCAATCCGCTCACGTGACCCACACACAGGAAGAAAAGTGAGTGTGTGTGTGTGTATTTGCACAAGCACAAAAGAGCCTTTGTCGCCCTACGGCACCACAGGTGAATGACATCATCCGTCCCACTGTGGGACTGCAGAGAGTTGGGATTAGAAGTGTGTGTGTGTTTGTTGTTTTGTGTGTGCGTCATTCACTATCGCTTTTCCCATGAGAAAAAAGGCAAAGACACACAACTGTAGCTACAACTGATACGCTCTCGGGTTATATTCATGTCTACTCAGGTAGTGAACACATGTATACACAACACGAACACATGTGACTTCATACATGTTGGAGCAGCAGGTCGGGTTACACACTGTAACTGTAGCTCCAAACACAGAGGCGCCATTTCAACAAATGAACACAACACATGGGAAGAAAAATACAAAGGAATAGAATTGAATTGTAGAATGTGTCCATTAGAAAAGAAAAAAAAGCATGTTTAGTGTTGTGAAATAATGTTTGAAGGGATTTTTTTGTATGAATTCAGTAGGTTGAGCCATTTATTTGCGCATTTGAGACACTTCAGACTTATTCTATCAATATTTTTTTTTATATTGTCATTTGTGCTGTTTTCTAGCTGAAACCCGTTCATTTTTTTTGCCCACAATAAATAAGAAGACCAGTTCTCTGTGAGTGCCTGAGTTCCGTGTAACAGTATAGCTCACTGAATAATACACTGGACTGTTTCTTGGTAATTTGAAAGCGAGCTTTAGTATTTGCAGTCAAACTCAGCTTTGCTCTAATTCGTGCTACTTCCTGCACGGACATGAGATTGATATTAATCTTCTCCTCTCACCCTCGGTGTCAGGCCGGGCTCGAAGCAGGACTCAGACGCAGAGATAGGGTTCTCAAAAGTCACTTTATTTTTGGCTTAGCTGCAAGAGTGAATCCTCGAACAGAGTAAACAAAAGCGCTATGAAAACTACTTGGCTAAGCTGACCTAATAAAATAAAAAAGTCACTCCAAAGGAGGAAAACACTAAACTCCTAACTACACTGTACAACTAATCTATCCAAAACTAAGAGTCAAAAGGGGAACGATCAATCCTGACTATGGGAGAAAAAACAAAAAAAAAATGACTAACAAACAAAAGCCGCTCCAAAAGGGAGGAAACAAAAACCTAGCAAGAAAATGCAAAACTAAGAATCACTCCGAAAAACTGGAGGACAGGCTAAGGGAGGACAATCTAAATAAACACAAAGTCACTCCAAATGGAGGAAAACAAAACGGCTAACTAAAAACTGACGAACTAAGGAACTAGCACTAAGCTATAAAGATTACAAAGAAAAATCACTCTTTCGAGGAAAAACACTAGACGGCGAAGCAAGGCAAAAAACTGAGGCTGTGGTGAGCTCTGTGGCAAATACAACACACTGGCACAAGACAAGGGAGACGCAGACTATTTAACACATGGAGGGAAGGGAGCACCAGGTGAACACAATCGGTGATTAGGGAAGACAATCAGACCGGAGACACACGGGGAAGGGCAAGTGACCTGAAATGAGAGGAGAGTTACTTTTCAAAATAAAAGTAGTAACGAGACCAGAACACAAAATAAGTCAAGACCTCACCCTGGTGTGACACTTGGATAGACATTTAAAGACATATTTCCCAAAACGTTTACTTAAAATGGGACATCTTTCATCCTTTTTTCTCCCTTAGGATGTGACATAACATTTCAGACAGTACGCTGATTACTTGGATAATTGAAATTTGTTTCAAAATTGATCACTGACAGACATAAAGATGGACGACACGTCTCCACTTCCTCCCCCTGTACCAAACAAGTCCTGCCATCCTGCACCGGCGACGTCATTCGGAGCCGGAGTCTGCGCTGTAGTGATCAGACGGTGGAGCTGCAGTGTCAAGTTCACAGCCATACACCCACCCGGCTCGTTTGTGAGCGGAGCTCAGCCGTCAGTCATCGTTTCAATCCCTTTTTATAGCATCAAATAACTAATTAGGGCCGGACTTATCAAGCAAATAAACACTTGTACATATGTGATAGGAACAACCTAATATGAAGAAAAACAATCTTTGGGAAAAATGTATGGGGCATTAATTTAAAGGGATCTTCCGATGTAAGTTTAATCCATGGTCTAACACACCTTGACACCGAGTAAGACTCCCCCTCGAGAGGTCAAGTTTGCTGAACACTAGCTTAGCTAGTTTTAGCAACCTCGGAAAAGACCGCACGAAGACAATACACTGCCGCTTATGTCTCCAATTAGAAACCGGCATCAAAAAGCCACAATTAATGGTCAGAACAGCACCAAACTTCAGCAACAGCACATGTACAGTCCCAGCACACAGTACGAAGCATCAAACATCTGCTAGCTTAGCAGTGAGTTGTGGGTGAGTTGTGCTTTGTTTTCAATACAAATCCGGCTAAGCTAGCAGATGTTTGATGCTTCGTACTGTGTGCTGGGACTGTACATGTACTGTTGCTAAAGTTTGGTGCTGTTCTGACCATTAATTGTGGCTTTTCGATGGCGGTTTCTAATTGGAGGCATAAGCAGCAGTGTATTGTTATTGTGCAGTCTTTTCTGAGGTTGCTAAAACTAGCTAAGCTAGCGGTCAGCAAACTTGACCTTGGCCATGGATTAAACTTGGATTAAACTTACACCGGAATATCCCTTTAAGTTTTTTGTTTGACCTCCTTGTTTACCTCCTCTACTGCAGCCAATCACCAGGAGGTGATCAAGATGTTTTCGCGTCACTTAGATCTTTCATGTGATCCATCTTTATATATAGACAGTGGTACATAATGACAGTGAGGGTGCCACCATCGTGACTACTGCTTTTTAAACATGATTCATAAATACTGTTTGGGATTGACAGGGATTGATCTCAGCAGGAAAACACTGTCCACTGGAAGAAAGACGGTCGCTGTGCAGAACACAAACACCAGTGAGCACATAATGACACATTTGTTCAAAGATAATAAAGAAGAATGTCTCAAATGTCTCACAATTGTACTGTCCAAATGGCACGACACTGAGCACACACAGGGCACAGTGGGGTTGCTGGTGTCGGTGTTTACTCAGTTAAACCCTGGCTTCTGTCCTTCCTGTACATGTGACACCGTGACACATGTGCCTTCACCTATTCACATATTTTAACACCGACACACACCCACCGCAGCGTTCACAGGTTTTCAGTGTCAGAATGAGATCATCGGGACCAATGAGCGTCGTGCTCTTTGTGCATCGCCGGGCGCCAACAATGCAAATGTTTGTTTTTCCTGGTTAACTCCGGCGTGCTTCGTGGGTTCAGAGGCCTCCAGGTGTGTGTGTGTGTGTGTGTGTGTGCCCAAAAACACAGGGAGATAAACCTGCACACATCCTCTCGCTGGCAAGTGACAACAGCAGCTGTCCGGCAGGATATAAAGTGTTTGCTGAGAGGGTGGTGGGTGTGTTAAAAGGAGAATACCACCATTTTTTTTCCTCAGAACTCATGACTGCAGAGATGACATTTGAATTTGTGACTATTGTGACTGGGAGGCAAAACCAGAAACCAAAGCTGATGTTTCCTGGTATTTGGAGGCCTAACTATCCCACTGTGTTACAATCCAACCACTGCAGCACAAGAACAAGTGAGAAACTGTGAAGCAATATTTTATGAAATAGCTTTTTCTGGACCAAGCTGACAGGATTTGCTCGATAGATACAATCTGGACAGCATCACTGTGAGAAGATCGAACCTCGTAGTCATTCGTTTTCCTGCTGCAGCATATTACATACAGTAAGTGCACCCTGCCCTTTTCTGTTCACACTCTTCTCTCTCAGCAAATGACCCACCTGGAGGACAGATGGAGCCGTGAGATGTCCCATCAACGGTCGTCGACACCCTCAGTCTGCTCTACCTGTTCTCCTCGACTTGATCCTCCAGTTTTCATCTGCTCACACTATTACGACTATCGATTCATTCCGTTGTCTTTGAATTTTCATTTCAGGAAGCATACCTAACAATCTACTGAGGGAATAGTATAAGATACACAACATAAAAGTAACCCAATAATGAATTTAGAAAACACTTAGATGCAAGTCTTATTCGTCGTCCATGTGCTCATCACACTGTTTTTTATTCACAGCATGGAAACATCATTTGGTCGATTGACATTACCATCAAAGTTAAACAACCAACCAAAAGAAATAGGACTAAATATGAAAGAAATCAGAGGATAATAAATAAAAGAATATTGAGTCAAGTCACTCACATGATCAGATTCAGAATTTAAAGTTGCCCTGTAGTGTTTTCACATAACTCACCAACACGTTGTGTATCTTCTTGAGGTCTAACTAATGTACTGAGTGCATTTCTTTACTCGTAAAACATTTGCAGATCTTACTTTACAAGCATATTGAAATCCAGCCTTTATCACATCCACATTCACCATCTCCCCGTCTTCTCTCCGGGCCTTTTGCCGGTGCAGTGTGGCACAACTCGGCGTGTTACCGCCTGTTGATCGGCGCAGCGGTGTGGCACCATTAGGGCCGCGCATCACGTCACCTGCACGTGTTTTTGCACGCATCAGACACAAAGCAAACACGCTCACGCAAAAAAACAGCTCCATAGCAACCCGAGGTGAGACACTAAACAGGAAGCCATGAACTCACCGACAAAAGCTGTTGACTGATGACTGATGATTAATGATGTACATCCATGTCTGCGTCTGTGCACCTCACTTCTTTTACAAGTTCATGAAGCAGCATTTAAAAGCAAATTTACTTTAATAATAATAATAATAATAATAATAATAATATCTGGGTTTCTGGCCAACACACCTCAGCAGAAATGGAGCCTTAAGGGATACGTTCATAAATAGTTCATTAAAAATGTAATGATAATAATACCACAAAACAATTATGGAGCTTCACAGCAAAACATATTATATATTCAGTTTTTAATAATGTTCAGTTTTGGGTGAACTTCAATCTTTCAACAATCACCTGTAGTCAGCTTTCTGGCCACCCAGAGTTTTATTATTCGCTCTCCTTTCAGCTCTGGTTCTGTTTCTCACCAACTCCTGGGGAAAGTATCTTAACCTGACTCTCGCCAGATGAATTTCGTTCCGCCTAGCTCCACTCATCCATCTGGGATCGCTCCATTGGAGATGTGTTTCAGAAGGCTGGGCCTTATCAAAAATCCTTGCATATGATTGGATAAACCACTTGTCTGTCGGAGCCATTTGGTAGATCAAGCTCTTACTAAATCCGGTCGGGAGAAAGGCAAAACCATCGTTTCCACCAACAAAAGCCTTCAGAGCCGTTCTGATGTTCTTTTAATGAAAGAATATTGGGTAGATTGGACAACACGGATGAAATAGCAGCATCAATGTTGACGCTTGCTTCCTCGATGCGAGCCGCCATTGTTGTCTGAATCAAAACAGTCGCTTCTCCGCTACGTCACATCTATGAAACTCCCGCCCAGCGGTCCTGATTGGCTCTACCATAAAATCTGGTGCCGAAATCCCTCCCAATGGGAGCGATCCCAGATGTATGTGAGTGGAGCTAGGCGGAACGAAATGCATCTGGCGAGAGTCAGGTTTAAAGTATCTGGCTATTTAGCCGCTTAATTCTCTACTATGTTTAGCAGCCGGCTGACTTCGTCTGTAGTGTACGGTTGGTTTTATTGGAACATTGCAGGAGAAAACAGCTGCGTGATGTGGTTGAACTGAGGTCGATGAGTGTGGCCAGAGTGAAGCGAAACAGTGGCAGTAAAACCAAAAGCGAGCAAAAGATACTTAAATTCCACATACTGTATAGCTACAAGGAATCGCAGAATGACGCGAATTCTCTGTTGGTTTGTCATCACAAGCGCCCTTTTCACGTTAGACATAATCCTTTGATCCGTGCGTAAAATTAACTATTCATGAGTGCAGCTTTAAACACACCGCATCAAACAATTAGTCCAATTTTAGAACGCCACCGTCACCACACTCCTAATAAAGCTCAGAAGACTGATGAGTATTCCAGCTTCGTCGCGGCAATCTCGCCGTGTTTACTTTGTAAGAGATAACTGGGCGATGGTGTTTACACGACGGTTGTAACGGCTGGAATGTCGCCTTAATCGGGTTACAGGGAAAACATCATTCCTGCGCAGGAGCGGGCCGAACGCCGCACTGTACACGGCGTCTGCAGGAGGAGCGGCGTGGCTCGGTAAAGCTCCTGATGACAACAGCAGCTGCCGCCCTCCTCCAGGACTCCCTGCGGCTTGTAACCCAGCCTGAGTCACACTGATCCCACATGAAAGGCCGCCCCGACGCTCACACTTTAATCTACTGTAGAGCATTCTTCAGCGTGACCTCTGCTCGGCTCGCTTTTAAAAAACCTGCTGTATACATTAAGCCTCCTCAGACGCTGTAATGGCGCTAATCGTTGTTTAAAACCACACACAAGTGAACACGGAGGTCTGGATCTGTCAAGCGGGGCCACGTCCCGTTAACGCAGACAGGTTTCAAGTGCTCTGCCCCAGTTCCAGTCTTATTTTTAGGTGTTCCAGATGCTCCTGCGTCTGGTCAGTAGATCCCACCTTCCATTTTCGAGGAGTAAACATGCATCGGCAGCTTAAATGTTTGGTCGATCTATGAGAAAGTGAACACTTTCAAATCTTCAACAACACCCTCAACGCAAATCCGTCAGTGTAACCAACTGTTAAAGAGTCGAATGAGAGAGAGATAAACCTGTAATTGAAGGTTGAGCCCTCGAAAGCATCAGAGCAAATGGGAGGAAAGAGCGGCTCACCTCTGGCCCCGACCTGCTGGACTGGCTTTATTGACGACTTGCAGACCTGAAATTCTTGGTTGGCAGCTGCGCAACAATCCCCGGCACATTCAGTTCCCACATGGGCGAGGACAACCCCCCCTGTCCTCAGGTAACAGTCTGTAAGCTGCTGTGCACACACTGCAGAATGTGAACGGGTCAACAAGTCCATCCAGTGTCCAACTTGTGTCTTTTTTGAAAACAAGAGATTTAAGACGAGAGTTTGTAAAAAGAATAGAATACAATTTTACATTTACACATCTAAAAATAGAAATATGACAATATTATAACAAGTTAAAGATTAATATTCAACAACATCCAACACCACAATGGCACATATTATTTTTCAAAAGTGTATAAAAGTGCATTCATTAGTCTGTACATGCCTGAAACCAAACCTCCTCCTTGAATAAGTCATATAGAGGACGTTCGTGTGGCCATTAATAATCTTTTTTATGACATTTTTGGATACATTTATGTTTAAATAGTTTTCTTCCAAAGCATACTGTTGGAATGCTAACAGGTGTTTTACTACTCGTTCAATTCTTTTCTGTGTCTCCTCTGCACTTATAAGGTTTGCCAAATGTTGCTTCATTCCAAGACAGAAATATTCTAACACAAACTTAAAAATAAATCAATGTATTAGTAGATTATTTAATCGTTGTGTAAGAAAAACATGCTGACTGACAGAAAAAAACAAAATTCTAGTGGAAAATCCTGTTGTGATGCTCGCAGGCATTTTAGCATTCCTTTAAATTCTTTCTTTTCTTATGTAAGTTTTTTCGGGTAAACAACACATTTGATGTATTTTCAACAACAGAAAATAAAATTCCAGGTTCTTGACTGAAATACTCGATGGATGTCACCTTAGCCACATTTTTAACTGATGCAATAAAAACATGCTTTTGACTTAAAAACATATAAAACATAGCAGAGGCTGAGATCCATTGCTTTCCATGCCGAGACCATCTTGATGAAATCATCAGGTTTTCAGATGTGATCCACTGAAGACATTATTCAACTGTTCACGTGCACTCTCCATGATGAGTAAGCTAAAGTCGTGCGCTATCGGCTCTTTCAGAATAGATTAACTGTGTCTATCGTTTCCCTCGGATGATTGACACAACGATCGATAAGCATCTGAACCAGATGAACACAGAGAGTAAACGGTCTCGAACTTGGCCAGACAACAATCGAACTGGATCAAACGTGTACACCTTGTCATACTGGTTGTCTGTCTGGGGTTTTTTTTTTTGGTCTCGACAGATAAATCACAGGTGACTTGTTCCTTCGTTTCACCCTCATCTCCTTTAAGACCGTACCTATTGTACTGTATCTCTGCCGAGAGGCGAGCGGGGCTGATGGGTACCTGCAGCGACAGCGGCGAGGGACAAAAGCGGCAGCGGGCCGTCTGTAAAGTGGCAGACGGCGGAACGATGACGGCAAAGATAAGAGACAGAAACTCGGCAGGGGAAACACATCCTGCCTGGTGACAGAGGAGCGACACAGGACAGCCTGTCCATTTATAAACAATGAACTCATGTAGATTATGAGTGAGTCGTGTGTGTGTGTAATGCACCCTGTGGGACTGTATTGTTCTTATAATCCTAATAATAAAGAACAACAGGAGCTCGCGGTGTGATGTAACCTGCTTTTTAACGCAGCGCTGACATTTGTGAGGCTAAACTCAGCAGATGAGGTGCGTGCTAAATCCGGCTGGGGCGTATTTCTGTTCGTGTCACGCTGTGTCGAGGGAATGATTCCAAAATAATGCAGCAACATTTACTTTTATGAAGTGATTATGGGACGGCGAAATAGGCAAGATTAACGGCTGCGAATAGATTTGAAGTCGGCTGTCACGCTGCAGAACAGCTCAATCGTGTCGAGTCAGTTTGTATGCCTTAAAGTTCAACACCCCAGCTGGCACTAGACGTCAATTAGACGTCTCTATGACGTCTAATTGACGTCCGACGTTGGATATCAGTTATGTAGGCTATCTTAAGTCAAATCAACGTTGTTGATAGATGTTGTCCAGACATTAGAATTTTGTCATCAAAAAGGTCATTATTCAACGTCAAAGTTGTGTGAGTACAAGACGTCTGACACACGTTGGGTTTTGGTTGCCAGACACCACAACATAAAAACAACAAAATATTAACGTCATTTGACGTCAATATTCCTCTGTCAAAAGATGTTGAAAGTAGATGTCAATGGACGTTGGGTTTTGGTCACCTGTCGTCATGACTTGAATCCAACCAAAGACCAACGTCTATTGACGTCTGGTGCCAGCTGGGACGTTAGGAGAAAAATTCTGATATTCCATAAAAAATATTAATATCTTAAGAGAAGAAGTCGCAGAGTCACGAGAAAAATCCTTCACACATCTATTTTTTCCTTACTGCACAGACCGTACCATACACGTTCTGAATCCAAGACGACCTAAACTATCTCATTAACTCATCCTTAAACACACAAGAAGTGAGTCCAGCTGCCCGGCAGCAGAGGCCACAATAAAACTGATATTAACCTGAGCAGTGTTCAATATTCTGCAGGCTGCACATGTTCATCCTGTACTTTTCCCCTCTGCTTTGATGACAAATCTTGTAATGTGACCGGGTTAGAGCGCGATATTGGTTCCTGGGTAGCTGATATTACATGTTGGGTAACAGTCAGTCAGTGTCATCTGCTGCTGATACGACGGGGGCTCTGCTACCAAAGCAGACCGTAAACCCTGCAATGAGAATTTCATTTTCTCGGACAATTGGTTCAGTTCTACCAGAATACGGCGGGCGCGTTGTGCTTGAAAGAGGGGCCAAGCCTGGAGCAGTTTCATCAATCTGGATTTCAGAGGAGCTCCTCTGACCCAGCATGGGCTGCAGGTTGTTTCAGAGGCTTTCTGGCAAAATGTTTCGTGAAGAAACACTGTTTTTTTTTAATTTTTGGAATACATTCGTAGGAGGGCAAAGTACAGGGAAACTGTACGACGGAAACTAATTCTGTAGGTCATTCATCAGTGAGAAAAATACTTATATTACACTCTACATACAGTAATGTTACATTTCTATATTCATGCCAAGGTTTGCCAGTACAACACTGGCATCAGTGATTGAAGTGTGTCTGCACTGAAAACATTGTGACACAAGAAACAAGGATCGAGACTGCGGAACAGTATGATCCAAAACCGACGGAATAGCAATGTGTGCAAATGAGTAACAGCAGATCTCTCAGATCTTCCAGGGAAAGCCAAAACAAAAGCCAGACTGATGATGGATCGTGTTACCAAAATTCCTGTTACGAAATGGCCCCCAAAAATGCACAATGTGACAAAAGTGAAGACATAATGATTTAAAATGCAGCTTTGGTGAAGACGAGAACGTCTCGGAGAGCCGACTGTCGTGGCGTGCGTCTGTTTCCATTCTGCGCTTCGCTGACAGAAAGAGCAAAGCACCAGCTTCACCTGGCAACGCGGCGTGTTGATGTCAGTGTGGGCAAAGAACGGTATGCACCCTTCTCCCTGCCAGAGTCAACCACCAAACCACAGCCACAACTCGTGCAGCGAAACCAGTAAATAACACCAGTGTGACGCGATGGAAGGCGCAGGCCGTTGGTGCTCTCTGTTGAGCGTTTGGTCTCGACCTTAAGTAAAGCCAGCGTTTGACTCGGCTGTGTTTTGGCTTTCGCTCACCACAGTTAAGCCTCCCCGGTGTTACAAAAGCCGACTGCGGAGTGACTCATGAATGGAGGTACGGACGGGTAAAAAACAACACGGCTGCAAGGAGGAGCTCTGGCTTCACCTTGTGACCTTTAGGTGACGTACAGATGTACTCTCGCACACCTGCACAGGCATGTAGTGGTGTTTAAAAGGCGGTGGTGAGAGTTAGTGTCAGTGTGCAGGCAGACTCCTCCTAGTGTGTAGACAATTGGCTTGAGACCTGATGATCTATTCACTAGGTTGCATAACTAAACCTGTAAGACGGATGAATTCGCTTTGTTTAAAACTGAGCATGATTAAAATGAAAGGTCTAACCCAAGCAGACAGATGTTTGTAATATTTTAGAAGCCTTTCAGGACAATCTAGGTGGCAGTAGTCTCACATTGCCAGGTGAATTTCCATAACACGGCGTCAGCGCTGGAGAAAGGTCTCGCTGCACATACCCAATCTGGCATAAGGGGCAAAAAACACTCTGGCTTGTTTGCATGTCTTTAAACCAATCACAATTGACTTGGGCTGCGCTTATCCTAGGTTGTAGCAACAGTGCACCTGCAAAACAGTGTCGGGGGAAACTAGGTTTGCAGGTTATGAGGCGAGTCCTGGCATTGAAATGGCTAAATCCCTGTTGCTGTTAGCAAACAGGTTAGTGTTAGAGTATCTTGCCCTTTTCGGCTTAAAGGTTAACAAGGTTACACGCCGATAGCAGAAAGAAGGGGGGAACAGGCGCCCACTGACAGGCTTTATACCACCACATCTCTACATCCAGTAAGTCCCACTAAGGTGGCAGTAGTGCGCACTCACACTAGGCAATCCATACTGTGCCCAAGCACGTTTGACCCCCAAAGTCCAGTTTGTTTGACGAGTGTGAGTGCTCCGATACCTTGCTCAAGATTTGCTGTACCAACATGGTTGGTAGAGGTGTGCTTCGGCAGGTACGGTTGCTCATGCACGAGCACAGGCATGGTGCACAACGTGGACATGGAGTATAATCATGCGTACTTCGCCGCCTTGTACAAACAAGAAGTCCAGGAATGTGAGAAGGCCGTCCGTGACCAAAACGACACCACAAAAAAGCCAGTAAAGTTAGTCATGTTCTCTGTGTTGCACTCCATTGTGGCCAGAGCGATGTGAGTGCAGGCCAGCGAGGGACTGGGGATAATCACGCTTCGGCACGGTACAGAGCAGCTGAGCCAAGTATGAGTGCGCCCAAACCAACCACCATTAAATAACACAACTTGGAAGAAGAAGAAGAAGAAGAACTGTACATCCCCAAAACCAGCCCATGTGACAAGTTTCAGGTAGGTGTCTGAAATCTGGTTCACATGTGTATCACACCTACATCTACAAGAAAGCCTCTTGTTGCCATGACCTTAACCCAGCAGGAAGTCAGCCAATCTTAATTTAATGCTCGTTTCTGCTATTAACGCATTTTGTACTTAAACTCCGCAACAGATTTAACCTGACTGACTCTGTTTTCTTTGGATGATTTTCCTATGGTTGCACAGAAAATTGCAATTTCAGTCGCCATGAAAAAGGAACTCATTGTAGCTAGGGCTGCTCGATTATGGAAAAAATCATAATCACGATTATTTTGGTCAATATTGAAATCATGATTATTTAAACGATTATTTTTGAGTTTGGAAACATGATGCATTTATCAGCATTTCTCTAAAAAAAAAAACACTTTGTGTTTTATTTTGAAAAGTGACCGGATGTTATGTTGTTGTTGTTTTGCTGCGTGACTTCCTGTCTGCAATGTGCTAAATTCGGCTTATTGCTACGTCGTGGCTGCGATTCGCCAGAAGGGCTCTGGACTGCCGGAGCTGGGATGAAGCAGACACGCAGCGCAGCGGACCTAGTGGAAGTTAACACAAAGTGAAACCATCAGCTCCGCTGCCGTGGCCGAGACTTAACGCAGCGGACACGTATCCAGTCAGCATGGCTGCGTTGAATGCTTTGGGGGAGGGATTGAATTGCGCATGCGCGTGTCTTTCAGAAAATCTCCAGGCCTACTGTACAAATGCCAAATAAATCGTTTCAACTCGATTATATTAGTTTGGAGATCGTTTGACCCAAAAATCGAAATCACGATTAAAATACGATTAATTGCACAGCCCTAATTGTAACTCAAACATACAATGTCCCATCTGCCCCAAACTTTACAGGTTTGATAAGAGTCAAGGTCTGAAGATGTCTTAATGCTAAAATCCAATTATAGTCACAGCACTACCCAAGTTCACTTCAGATTTGTTCTGAAAAGCCTTTAAACCTCGATGATGCCATATTGTAAAGCTTGGCCATTGAACAGGAAGTTGTTGTACATTGTCCAATCTTTCCCAAATTTTGCAGGTTTGATAGGAGTCCTGTTTTTCACACATCTATGACCTACGAGTGTATGTTCATCGTTCACTGTAACTTACACTGCTTACCTTCTGTAACCTTTTCCATTTTGGATTCTCTGGTCGTGTTTTTTTTACCTGTTGTACTGAACTCATGCATTCCTATGGCACTTTTCCAGTCTACTGACTACTAAAAGCGCTTTGCAACACCTGTCACATTCACACACACACACACACACACCATGACGTATGAACCGTGACACCAAAACAGAGGTTCATACTGAACCGTGACCACTGTGTACCATTACCTGGAACCTTTATAGAGAGGACATGATAATGAAAGTCACTTTCTTTGTGGACATTCAAGATGCTGGAGATGAATGTTGGAAGAACATATCTTTTATTATTTAATTAGATAATCTAATAATATTTGCAGTTTTGTAAATATACATATATATGTAAATATTTACTGCAATACATTTGTTAAACAGCTGTGTACTTGCCTTTTGTTACTGAAAAAGACACCTTCCCTGAGCAGTGATCAAATTGAGAACCCACACAAGAAATGTGCTGGAATGGTAATTGGTAAACACACACACACACACACACACACACACACACACCCGCAGGACTTCATGCTAACGAATGTTAAAGCGCCGTCCCGTCTCTTGCCTGGTACCTGTCTCGCCCAGCAGTCACGCTGCTACCGTCCCCTCAACCTCTTCACATGAAAGCCAATGTGACATGACACGTACTGTAGAAATGTTGATATACGATATGAATAAAACCTACAAATTCAAACATATCTGCGGTGTGCAGAAATGAAAAATGCCAACTCGTTATTCTGGCAACTGGGCTGTTGTTATGTGAAGAATCAAAAAATTAGGAACTTTAAATCCTACATACTTTAACATCTGTACACAACACGCTGAATCACTTACAAGACTTGATTAGCAGCAGAGGAGAACAGGCCCCAGGGTGTCCGGCCTGGACGGGCCCAAAAAACCCCAGCTTCAATGTGTGTCTGTTGTTTCTTTTTTTGGTAATTTCATTACATAACAAATTTCAATGGGGAAGTACAGATACCAACAAGTCCTGCATTATCATGTAATTTCATACCTCTGACCTTTTGCGTAGCACATTATATACACATAATGTAGTGTGAGCTGTATGTCATACTTGATCAGCCTTTTCCCCCCTTTGGTGTTCCTCTGCTTAGTCGGCGAGTTCTACAACTCGCACCGCTGATCCAGGTTAGGAAAATACTTTCATTACCTCATGAAACTGACACAGAACCAGACAGGGGCATCTGTCACCTCGACGGGCCGGTGGTCCACCAGATACTGCAGCGAGACAGCCCCAGAGGAGGTTTCCTGTCGCCGTAGACAGTCGGAGGGAGCGGCCTCTGCTGACTCAGAGTGTCGGGGGAAAACAAAGCCAGACGCAGACCCACCACGCTCCTCCGCAAACTTTAATTAAACCTGTCAGAGGAAATAAAATCTGCTGTTACACAACAGTTACATAAGTTGCATTTTATATGCAAACAACAGGCAGCGAGGAGACACAAAATCAAACTCTCATGTGGACGACTAAAAAACACGTCTGCTTTAGTTATACTGCTATACTAAACCCTACTATAAAGAGACTGCACACACAGTTAGGAAGTGTTAATAGGCCAGGAATGTAATGTTACTGTACGGGTTTGATTTCAAACCATTAAATTTTTTCTATATTTTTTCTTTTTTCACTTGAGAGGCAGAGCCAGGCCAGCTGTTTCCCTTTGTTTCCAGTTTTCATGCTAAGCTAGGATAATCGTGCCTTGGCCTCCAGTTCGGTGCTCCTTAAGGCCCCCACACACCGCCCAAGGCCGACTTCCTTATCCGACCACTCCGTCGGATCCGTTCGGTAGAAAAGTTGCATTGAAACACACCGCCCCGGCTACACAGTAGCGTATACGTTCTGCGCCTGCGTGAAATGCAATAAGTCTACTAAACATCGGATGGCGCTAGTCTCGTGCCAGTAACCCAAAACATAAAAACAGGAAATGACGGAACGGAGTGCGGACCGTAGCTTATCAAAACAAAGCACACACAGTGTTGGCTCGACATTACTTGCGTGATGTTGTATTACGGTGGTCTCTCTTCCACCAGGGCAATCAGCTGCTCCTCAAAGTCCTCGGTCCACACAGCCATGGCTTTCAAAAATACGTTGGTTTATCCCCAAAATAATGAACGGCAAAGTGTTGTTTGTAACTCTGTGCCGTCTCTGTTTATGTGGTTTGTTTATCATCGTCACTTCCGCCACCCCTCCCACACGTCCTACCTCAGACGTCCGACTTCGCATGTTCAGTCGGATCAGACGCCGTCCTCGCGGCTCCGACACAGCTGAACACACCGAACAGAATAGCTCCCGAACTCGTCCGACTCTCTCCTAACGCTTCAGACGTCCGACGTCTGAGCCGGTGTGTGCCGGCCTTTATAGGCTGCTCAGACCTGGTCTCTACATCCATCCTGAGTTATCCGATCACAAGTGGGCAGCTCTAAGTAGAGGTGTGAACACCCCCAAGATACATCAAGGACACATTTGAGATCCGATCACTTGGAACACAGTCAGAGGAGGACTGGGCCATGTGTGACCACATTCTCGTAGCAGTGTTCTCTGGACCACACTGAAGGAGGTCCTACTCAACTGACGTCAGCCACAAAAAAAGAAGAAGAACCAGCCTGTCTGCTTCTGTGTCTAACAAGCGTCTTCCCTCCCAACAGATGTTTGAACAGTTTTCTAACTGGCAACAAAGTCTTTTGGGTTAATATACAAAATCCAAAGATTACATCCTTTCCTCGCTACCAGGAACGCCACACGCACTTCTTCACTCTCACTGTGTTCCTTGATCAACAGAGCTCCTCAGCAGCCACTTCTCCAGTTTCAGCCGTAAACTTCACTGGATTAAGTCGGGGCGACCTCCACTCGGAGCAGCGTGGGTAAAATAATACCCGAGCCGCCTCCGAGCTCCTTGATCCTCCGGGCCAGTCAGACAGGAAGTGCTTTAATCAAGGTTTCCTGCGCTGCCTTGTTTTGTCTGAGGGACAGCAGGAGAGAGGGAAGAGTAATGCATCCAGCAGCTGTTGCAGGAGGTTCACTGTCTTGGCTCAACAAGAGCGCATCAGCAAGCCGACTCATAAAGAGAGTTACTGCGACTTAACAGGCGCTCAAGATTTGTCCGTATCGCAAAACCTCTCCAGCGCTGAATCTCCTTTCTCAGTGTAAAACAGCCCTATTTCAAAATGTCAGATGAAATCCATTGTGAGAAACCAAAAGGTTCTACTGATGTAGGAAACAATGATGTTTAATTTTCCTTTTCCTTTTGGGTTTAGTCTGCAGTCACACCACAGAGTTGCACAGATCAATCTTTTTTTTTCTCCATGTCATCCTGAAAGAGGTGTTGCTACATAATGACATAAGAGCTACTTGTGGGGCTTGTTGGTGAGTAAACTGGTAACATATCAAGTCAGTTTTATTCATATAGCCCAAAACCACAAATAAGCCCTGAGGTACTTTACAATCTACACTATATCTGACACCCTCTGCCCTTAGACCTTCTGTTCTGATGAGAAAAAACCCCCTCACAAAAAAGCTTTTGGATGGAGACAAATGAAGAGGAGACTACAGTATAATTACAGTATGGACAATCAGGATGATGAAATTCTAAATAGATTCAAACCATATTTAAAGAATGTGGATCTTGGAGCGCTCGGAGCAGCTTTCAGGTGTTGTCAAACGGACCTGAGCCACAGGACCTCCTCTCCGCCATGGAGGCCTAGAAGAGTACAGACTACACAAATACACAGGAGGCAAAGCTTCGAGCACATCATTCACAGAGATAGGAGAAAGGAAACAAACAGTAAGCGAGAGAGAGAGAGACACACAGGAATAGAGGCTGAATCTCCTGGAGGACCAAGATCAAGATCAACCGATGGTCCAGCTCAGGGACGCCTGAGAGAAAAGAGAGAGGGAGGATCGGGCACACAGCTGTGCCTATGAGACTCAAACAAACAGATGGTTAGAGAGATGCTGTGGTTTTAAAAAAAGTTTACAGTATTTCAATCAGCTGGACAAACACGGACGTATCAGGCTTAACAGATTCATTTAGACCGAGAATGGTAACAGGCCTGAATGAATCAAGGGTTAAGAAAGTTAAGGCTACTACAAGGAACTTTCTGGTTGATTCTTGCAGCCCCTTTGGACAAAAGATGACAATGGTGAAACAAAGTCATCTTTATTTCATTGCCGTACCACCAGACTCTCTCCTCAGGCTACGAGACTCCTCAAGTCTGGTTTGCTTGTGGAAATTGTGTAATTAAAACAATGGTTTTGCTGCTCCTTATAACGAGTCTCTGTGTGATCGGCCCCTCAGGCTATGTGGTGACAGCAGAGAGGTTATTCCAGAGAAAAGCGACGCATTGTACATTCCCATAAAATTGGATGGTGCAAGACAGCTCGGCCCTATTCACACGGGACTAGTATCATCATGGGACCTCATGTGATTTTGAAATTACCATCTCGCCTCACTGCAATTATTACAAATTATTGCAAATTACACCAGTTATTATAATGTGTTGAGATGCTGCAGATCATTTCTGTGAAAAACAATGTCATGGATCCCCCTTATTGGTCAATACTGCGCTGAATCAGTCAGATTTATGGACACGTGCTACTACACATGGTAAAATATGACCACTGTGGTCGACAAACTCCCCTCATGACTTTGCATGTGGGCCTCTGGTTTCCTTGTTTTGACTATCACGTCTTCCCACTGGGTCCACATTGTGTTTCATTCCGATTATCTTCAGTTTTGTCTTCACCGTCTTACCACAGTTTGACAACAAGCCCATTATCGACAATAAATATCTGAACTCGTGACGAGACGACCGGACAATGGACACATTGTCGAGTGAGACATGAGCTCACCAGCAGGCACATTTAACTGCATTAACCAGTTTTCTGACACATGACACTCTGTTTCCTCAGAAGATTACAGGAGCAGTTAAGGTATGCAGGTAGCCATTGTTTTAATAGCTTACAGACGTAAAACACTCAAAACTGCAAGGCTGCTGTTTAAACAGCTTTGAAGCTCCGGATCGTGGAGGCGAGCCTGGTTTAAGACAAACTGTTGAAATATCATTTTATTAATTCAATTCTAAACAGCTAAATGTCATAACTATTTACCAAATGCTTTATATTAATTATAGACCACAGGAGATGTAATCCAACACACACAGTTAGCTTTCATTTCTCAGCTAAGTACCTCATTTTATACTAGACAAAGACATTTGTAACCATTGAATGTGTGATCAACATAAAGTCACTCAAAGAGCCGTGACTGTCAGCCCCTCTGCTGCAGGAGCCAGAGGCCTGAGGAGGACCGGACTGATTCCAGCTCAGTTAAAGGGACATGAGGCAGGATCAAGTAATAAGACTCAATAGTGACACGACGGCCGCTCGCATGAACTCTTCACAGCAGAGCAGCTGATGCTGTGACACTGTTATTTCTTTACTCGCTGTTCACGTGACTGTTTACTGCAAGACCTCCGCGTATGCCTCCGCGGAATGACGTTAGCCCACAACTGCGAACTGTGCTGTGTGTAAGCGACAGCCTTATCCCCTACACACATGAAGCAGCCGGGAAGCTAGCTCGCTGTGTGTAGCGACACACAGGCGGCGAGTCTGAAAGGCACAGGTGAAAGCAAAGATTAATGGGGGACATATTGGGGGACAAAAATATTGTCTCTGATACGGGACTGCTGTGTGTTAGCAGCTAATGTTACTACACAGACACAAACAAACCGTTAGCCTGTGGCTACAGCCAGCTGCTAACGTACCTCCCGGATAATAGGTTGGGCTTTCGGTCCCATTTATAAAGGGATATTTTTCTAACTATTCGGTTTCAGACTAAAGGACCGTGGAAAATGCGCAGTCTGTAACTATTCAGTGTTACACAGGGGTGGACTAAGTTACATGTTAGCAGCTAACGCTACTTAGCGCGTTAGGTCACTACGAGTCGTCGGTGATCTCATGTGATTTTCAAATCAAGCTCTAAACATGACCTGTAGTGTTTTCTTACCTGGTCACTAGGAAATGAGCCATGTCAGCATCTGTTTTCAGTCCCAATTCAAGTTGAAGCTGCCTCCATGAGCCGAACATGTAACGTTATCTGATGTTTATTTGGGTGCTGGCCCGGCTTTGGTCGTAATTTTGTTTCGACTCACGACTTGCCGCTGATAAAACCTTTGTTTTCTTCTTAGTGTGACTTTTTAGTGGACTTTGTGTGGTGGTGGGTCGTTTTCTGGCCGTAGCAGAATCCATTACTACATGAATACTAGTTTGGCTCCACCGCGCTTGTCTTCTTCCTGTATCCAAGCCATCGAGGACACACATTCAGCGTCACCTTACGTTACGTCTGCAGGACTGTGTGGGAAATTTGGGCCCAAATTGCAGTACTTTATGCAGCACACAGCCTGTTCAAGGCAATGGAGAGATGAATGGGATGGGCTCATTCCTTTTGGTTTTGAACGCTTCATCACCTGTTAGCATTAAAAAACTTAAAATGCATGTTTATTTTTTCACAAATCCTGCCTCAAGTCCCTTTAAAGTTAGAATCTAGAACTTTTGACAGTCATAATCTGTCGCATCCTTATACATATCAGGTAACGTGGTGTGGGCTCAGCATAACCAGTTAGTGATTTTTACTTTTTGTGTGTTATGTCGTTGGAGTTATTGCAATTTCTTGTTGCCTGTGCTGTGATTTAAAATGAACAAAATCATTCATTTGCACCTTTATTACTGCTTACAATCTTGAACGTAATTTGTTAGGAAATTAAATTAAAATGTATTATTGGGTGCACCTAAATGATGTGCTGCTGCACCTGCACTGAAAACATAAGTGCTGTAGTGAGTCTGGAGCCCTGATACAGCGTCTCAGCGGCTGTTTAACCTCATGTGTCATCAAAGAGAATTATTGTGTTGGGATTTGCGGGGGTGTATTAACTTTACTGACAGATTGTGCTATGACACACGCCGGTTGGCGGCTGTCACATTGTTACCCTGTCAGCTCCACCCGGGCTCCACCCTGTTGCCCAGATATGCATTCAGGAGAAAAAAAGTTAACCCTAATTTCAGTTTTGCAGGCCACGTACAAAGACCTGTCACTGCTGTTTATCCGCTGAGAGCTACCGTACCTGGAAGGCACTGGCTTTCTCATGAATTCTGATACCTTCAGCCCGTTTCCTCGTCCTGACGCACAGCGCCGGCTCATCCAAATACAGAAGGAAGAGCCATTTAGCATTGATTTAGTCTGAGTGCAGGGACATCACAGGACAGATCTGGCCCAGAACTGTGACTGCTCTGTTCTTTGTGTGCTACGGTATGACACACGCTGAGAGGTGTTTATCTTATCTTGTTATATGAAGGTTGTGGCCTTCTCATGGCTCCTGCTCTCAGTCTTGCTTTGACTTCGCGTCTTTCGCATCGGCGTGAGTCACAGCCGAACATCCCGACTCTTCTTCTGTTCTCGCTCTGTTCCAGAGACAGATTGTTGACAGATTAGCATTGTATGCATGTTTTTAGTTGTTTTTTGTGTCTATTAATTAACAATCACCATGCATTTTGAACTCTAATTTGAGGGTTTGCCTCCACAGAGTTAGGGAGTATAACCAAGGTAGAATGTGCCAATATCATCATTGAGACTAAGGAGACTAGTTTATTCATTCAAGGTTTGAAAATACTTTTTCTTTAAATAAGACTCTTAGTCCTGAGATAAAAAAAATTATCTGAAGTAGGGCTGGGCAATATATGATATATATCGTCATTGTGATCTGTGACTGTATATTGTCTTAAATTTTAGATATCATAACTTACCAGACTGTTCTTATTGTTCTAAAAGTACTTGCCTTTATCCACTTAGTCATTATATTCACATATTCACAATATTGCGATATGTATTGTATATCGCGATATGGCCTAAAATTATTGTGATATAATTTTAAGGCCATAATGTGCAGCCTTAATATAAAGCTCAATTCTGAGGCTGTTCCGTAAATAGCTCTTAAATAAATATTAAATATAGCAACTCTTTGATCAACCCTTATCAATTGCAGGCCTAAATTAACAATTTACGGTTAGTTCAGCCCATTCTGAGTACAGATATGGATACAGATAATTTTGTTTATTGAACAGATACAGGTATGGTGTAATCTGTTATCCTCGTGTATATATATAATTACTTTGCAGTTAAAGGTCCAGTGTGTAGGATGTGGTGACATCGTGCACTGATGGTGCAGATTGACGGACATCTGTTCAGGGCTACTGAAGAAAAAACGCAGTGCAACACGGCAGCAGACAACATGATTCTTAGTTTCAGGTGACTACACACTAATGAAAATATGATTATGAATATGTTCAATTTCTACCTCTAAATCATACACACTGGACCTTTAATGACTGTGTAATGAAGTCTATGACTTCCTAGGTCTGTTAGACCTGCTACTGACTTCAGGAGTTTTTTAATTTATGTATTTATTTGTTTTTAATTCTGTCTGAACTTCAACTATTGAAACAAATGATGACGTTCATGGAGGTCATATGGATGACTAAGGCAGCCAATAATTCACTGTTTGTCCATTAAACCTCTTGGTTCCCCTGTTTACATATTTAGGACTATTGTCCAGCTGCATTGTCTTATGTGTACTATTATTGTCTGAAAAGGCTCCACAAATAGAATGCCAAGAACCAAAACAATTAAAAAGGTCCCACCCTCCTTATACGTCAGCACTGTATTGTAAACTCATATGTGGTTTCTGATTTTCTTGCCCGGCTGTAGCGGTCGATGACGTGCACCTTTGTTTCGAAGTCCAGAACTTTCCATTGGGTGGACAGTGAAGGGTTAAAGTGTGTGATTTTAATGTTTATATCCAAGCAGCTGATGACCTTCTGGTTTCGGAGAAAAGTTCCCACAGCATTAGACTGCTCAGATTCCCAGAAATCAGCTAGCTTAATAACGTCATACCGTCATGACTCTGTTGACACATCACTGACCATGCAGGTATCGTCTACGTGGCGTCTTTCTCATGCAGATTTCACCATTTTGCTTTTGAAAAAGGCCAGCTGCACACATGCTGAGCTGGAAAATACTGCTGTACCATGTTGCCTTTAATAATTTGTCTAGTATTGTCTAGAATATTTCAAAAGTGCAATCAGTGACACCTCGGTTGTCTTTGTTTAAACGTCTGTCAATCTCGTGTTTTGTGATGATGCAGTTCATACTGTAGTTGGGTATTTTTGTATCAGTCAAAGCTCAGCAGTACAAGCTCATCATAAAGTGATGAGCTTGTACTGTTAAATTATTAACTATTTAGCTGTTTTTAAGTATTTAACAGTAAGGTTAATTTTCAGGTCAAGTCCCATACTCATCAAGATTTCCTCCAAAACTACAGAAAAGCACAGAGTAGAAAGTTTTATCATGAAAGTCGTATCACAGATTGTTAGCCTGTTAATCTGTCTGGAAATCAGTGTAAAACTGTGCAGCTCCGTATCTGGTTGCAGAACTGATGAATGTTTCAGACACACTTCTGCTGACCCGGATCTCTCACCTCCCAGCGAGTGTCATGCGAGCTGGAGCAACCTGAGTGCCGGAAGTAACTGATGCCGCTCAAATGGACGCTACACGTGTCACAAGGCTCAGGTCTCGGTCTGAAAAGTCACAAAATCTAGTGACAAAGTTGCTATTTTACTAACTATGGAACCACAGAGATCAGCTTTTGCACACCTTAAGATCAGCAGGTCCGTGGGAGAAGACCGAAGGCCGACAAATTCAGGAAAAAGACTCCTGTTTGTGTGTTTTTATATTCATGCTGTGAAATATTGATGTTTGATTGTATTTGTATTTGACTGTACCTGCTGCTACGATAACCAAATTTCCCTTTGGGGATTAATAAAGTTATCTATCTATCTAAAGACCTGTGGTGTAGAGTTAACATAGTTACATCATTCCCATCAATCGAGGGGTTAGCCGAACAGCCACAGTCTATCTGTTCAATCACTTGTTCACTTAAATACTGTTAACTGTCCGTACTGCAAAGCTGTTCCTTTAGCAAACATCAAGAGGACAGCCTGTATTACTCTTGCACTCATTACTACCAGTAGCCTATGAACACGAAATAGAGCCAACTGAGAGTACATTATGTAAGATCCACACACAGATCTCCATAACGTTACGTTAGCTTTTATTTCCACTCAAAAATAAGCAGCTAAGCCTGTGTTAGCTGAGATACTGTTTATAATAGCAACAGGTTACGCAGCTGAATGAACTGCTGATGAAAGGAGTTTTGAGCAGCAGAGGATATTTTACCAAAGAGGTCCATGCCGCAGATGTATGCAGGATGTTGAGTAGCCTTTATAAATACAATTAGTACTGTAATTTGTCCATTGGTCTTTACATTATTGTTTAGGCTTGTTTTTGTTGAGGATATTATTCGTCATAGTTCCTATAATTTGGAGGTTTTGAAGGCATTTATTTGTGTGAAATTATCTGGATCATATGTTCAAACAATCCCTGTTGCAATATTGTCTTCACTGTTATGACAAAAGCAAGAGGTTGAGGGAATTCAGTTTGAAGGCCCCGACACACCAGGCGATCAGCCATCGGCCGATGTAGGGGCTGTCGGTCTGCGTCCGTGGCTCTGGGATTTGTGGTGTGTTCAGCACCGTTGGCACGAGTCCACCCTCGTTGGCGGCTTTTCAGCTGATTGTGCATGTGGTGGTGGAAGCCGTCATTGAGAGAAATCACTCCCGTTGGCTGTTCAGCTAAGCGAATCAGTGCAAGAGGAGAGAAATGGAAGAACGGGAGCCTGTCGCTGTACTATCCACGATTTCACCTATTTATATGCAGTTTCTCCTTCATTTTCACCTCCGCCTCGTCACCAGTACCATTTGCAACTCTTATTTGGATATTTTCTTTATTAGAAGTGACATTAGTAAGAATGGTGTGAAAAAAACACCTTTGGGCTAAGTGCTGCTCGTTCTTTGACCTTGGTTTGGTGTGTCTGGGTCCTTAGCGATTTAAACCTGCAGGCAAACTAGGAAGCAATGAATTTGGATGAGTTTGCCAGCCATTCCCATTTTTAATTAATCAGCATCTGAACCTTCTGAAAGCAGAATGTCACATGGTCCAGACTAATAAGTTCTGAAGAAACACTTGTGCAACCCAAGATTTCAGGCAAGGCTTGCACAACACTGAGAAGTTGATCAACAGACACTGTATCTCTGTTGGATTGGAGTCCAATATTGTTCACAGCCGGTACAGGAGTGACACAATACCTCACCCCACCTTACCGCCGACATATCAGCAATCAATCCTGTTCCAGCTCAACAATAGGCCTACATTCTACCTCCTCATCCAGACAGGAACGTCTGCCACTGCTGCAGGGCTGAACCAGTCTGCTCCCACTGTGGTTCGTGCAGCGGATAAAGCCGAAAGGCAAGGGGTGTTTTCCCCATTGCTTTTCTCACGGCGTTCATATCCACAGCGCAGAAGATTAGTTTACAGATACCTACTACTGCAACCTGGCTGCAGTGTCTTGCAGATCAGCTGCACCGATCAATCACCGCTCGATCGCTGGCAGTTAATTCGGAACAAATGAGGGCCGAGTGACGACTCGTGAATGGAGGTCACAGGAAAAAGTAGAGCAGCAGCTTCACTCCAGGGGAAGACAGGGACTACTTACATGACAATAAAACAATCTGACACCAGAACTAGCAGCTGCAGATGAAGGCACTGAACTTGGTTAATGTTTCAAGGAAAATTCACTCAGGACAGCCACTGGTGATGTAACAAGCATTTTAGAGTTCATGAGTTCATTGTGTGACGTGACTTTTTTATCATGGTTAACGATTAAATATGTAATATTTAAACATTAAAGGGGCACTATGTAGTTTTGGAGAAGGAATTCAAACTCAGAATTGTCATATTTGCAATATAAATGAGGTAATACAAACTCAGAGACATTATTTCTTCTATAACTAAATAAACAAGCTGTTTCGCTGAAGAAAAGAAGGTACTGCTGTTAATAATACTGTTTGAAGCGAGAGAGGTGGCAGGGTCCGCTAAATATATACAAAGTAAAACAGTATGAAATTGTGCAGTTTTTTTAAGCATCGTCTGATTAAAATGTATTTCCCAAAAACTACATAGTGCACCTGTAGCCATAACCATGGGAAACAGCCCTTTACAAGATGAAAATGTGACCATCTATCTAAAATACCACTGGAAGACATTGTTGAACTAACATTCATCAACCATAACATTTCAAGAAGGCATAGACGCTGATTCCAGGCCACTATGGATGGCCTAGACCAGAATGCAATGTAACCACATGATGCTTTTAAGGTAAGATTCCTAATTATTATTTCCTCTCCTCACAAATATTGTAAATGGTAGCTTAATGCAGTAAGCCACATCCATGCTCTCTGGGATTTTCAAAAACATTATATGAAATATAGGAAACCACAAGCCAAAGCAGAATTAGAGGACAGTCTAGAGAAAATGACAAGTTGCGTTCCCACAGCCTTAACTGGTCACTTGCGTTAGCCGACTGATGCTTCGCCACCAGCGGCTCTTTCACCAGCTGATCAGTAAGGTCAATCGAAAGAGGACAGAGGAACTATAGCAACGTAACATTCAGAGTCAATACTGTTGCTGCCACGAGATTTAACATTTTTCATGTAATGTGTATGCGATGTAAGGATAGCCAGGTCAGCAGAATCACTGCTGCTGCTTTTATTGTCAAAGCGCAGAACCGTCTGCTAATTTCCCTATTCCTGTATGGGAGTGTTTCTGACTGGAGTGTCTTTAAGCAAGAACTATAAAAGAAGACATTACACACCCAGTGAAGAAAAATAACTCCAATACAATATGGCATATTAGTGGCGCTTCTCCAACTTTTGAGTTGTCACTTTATTCATCATTCATATTCTTTTTCGATAGGCCTTTTTTTCACCTCAGCCAAGCGATGTACACATTTTGAACATTTTGAAGTGAGTGATAGTGGACTTCCTGCAGTGCAAACAACGACACATTTTTCAGCTAATGTGACTTACATTAAACTTTATAAAGAAGCAATTAGAAACCCCCCTCTGACTCCAAACTGCACCCCGCTGACTAAATCGCAAACTAATGATGTAAATCTATCGTCTCTTGTACATTCTAGAAACCTCCAGCATAGATTTGTCCTTTATAAGATGGGGTGCCTTTATTTCCACAACGCGCTCCCTCGAACAAAATCACTGCCACGCTGCCAGTTTTCTTCCCGTGCTGCTGGAAACTGAGAGGAAATGAACAATGACTACCTTTTTAGTAATTAAGGATAATAACATCCATCAACCATGACTTCATCTAATGACCATGTCATGAAAAACAACAGCGTGCGTATCCAAGCAATCTGCAACCAGAGAAATTATCATTTTAACCTTTCGTTGCTGTTTGACTTTTTCAGTTTTATGAGAATCCTCCAGTCTCCTATGAAAATACTTTACCCCCACTGGACACTTTATTAATGAATCCACACTGTTGTTTTGGGTAGAAGAGAGGTCACTTCCATTAGACTGATGAGGAACTCGCTGTGTGCTCATTTTTTCCTGAAATGTTTCCGTTTGATTTTTGCCAAGTTGGCTCGATCACATCAGATCTCCTGACTTAATACATGCATTATGTTACCCATGTAATAGCCTGTGGCATTTTGGATCGAGGGGACGGATGTTGAGATGTAGAGATCTTTTTTGGGAATGCGATGTTTATGTTTTTCTTAACAGCGATGCTGTTGTTAGGGTTAAGATACCAGAGTCTATTTATAACTTTATTATACTCCACAATTATACAGGCTGCACACACAAAAAAAATAGACTATTAATGAATAGAATGAATATTCATACAAAAAACTACACTCCAGTTATTAGTGTTCCTCTCTGGGTGTGAACCATTACTCTTCTCTCTATATATACTAATATGTGTAAATATAATAAATATATATGATATAATATAAATGTAAATTGAACAGATATTCTAAATCTAAATCTATAATCTCTGGAGGAGAGAGTTGGGTGCAGAGCCGGACTGTCTGGAGGAATAAACACCCGGGGTCGCATCGAGATTACTTTTTAACTTTTGCGATTAAAAAGTGCACTGATCTTCTATATCTCTAGTGTTGCATCTTTTATGTACTGTAACAGTGTTGACTGCTGACCGGAGCTGGAGGGGAAATGCTCTCCACTATGTGAACGACATCACAGAGAGGAGAGGGGAAAAGAAGAGAGAGAACTGGAGTCTCTGGTGAGTGCTGAGTTCTGTGAGGGTTGATCTTCATTCAAACACACAAAGACGCACCCTTGGTGCATGCTATTAGCTTATGGCTAATGTATAGTAAAGTAATCTGCCTGTTTGGGGCGAATAAACACTTGTAACACCAATGTTCCTGTGGTCAAACTCGCTTCGTTGGCGGTGAACACACCAATAAACAACCACCAGGCACATGTTCACATTAAAAAGGTACCATGTAGAAGATATTAGATATTTTCAACATGAATGAGGTAATAATACAAACTCAGAAATATTTATTTACGAAAATACAGTCCCCAGAACACTGTTTGAAGCTAGAGAGGTGGCAGGATCCGCCAAATATTTTCAAAGTAAAATGTCAGTAAAAGGTCAGTCTGTTCATTCAGTTCATTCAGTCACAAAAATCAAGAGTCTGTTTATTTAGTTTGTTTAGGCGTGCAAATATCAGTCATAGAAGAGCATTCTCTTTTGATCTAAATGTCTTCTTTAACACCACATAGTGCACCTTTAAGTGTAGTCTTGTTCGCTGACTTCCCTATCCCGGAAGTAGGGACGAGAACTTGAATAAACCTGTGGATTTGTCTGGGTTTGAATATCATTGGAAAGATTTGTACTAATGTGAGTACGCACTTCAACAAAATAACAAAGTTCTAGTCGTTTCAAGACATTTTAATGCAGATTGAATACACAGTACTTAACATACTCCTGACAGCTAAAGTTATTTTGCTGATTTGGATTTTTTCTTGTTACTGTGAGCGCTGGGATACCTGATATGGATGAGAAAAGATAAACCAAAATAATATTCAGATGCTTGTTCAGATGGTTGATCCTCCTGGTACTTCCAACTAACTATGGGGGTGTCCAATGAAAGGGAAATTCCGGTATATTTCAAACCTGGCAGATCCCCATGCAGTTAGCCATAATAACCCTTCCAGGGGGCTACTTACTGTGTTTACTTTGGGTTGGACTCAGACACAAGCGCTTGAAATGATTCATGTGTTAATCATGTTTATTTGAAAAGCTGTAGGAGGCTCCAACGTTGCTTTGAGTGAGTCCTTATTTCTAACAATCTCTGCAGTGGAGGTGGAGAGCGTGACGTTAGCATGGCCCTTGAATTCAAAGTAGACATATTAATGGGAAATATGCTTGGCTGAATTAATTATTTCTTTAAGGCACAGATATCCGCTGGTTGAAGGAAGATTTCAGCTATATATATTGTCATTGAAGCACCAAGGTTTGCACTTCGGACTGTCTGTAGCTTGTGAATGTGCTTTTCATGATCCAGGAGATGAAAACATACGCTACAGTTTAGAATGAGAGTTTCTTTGTCTTCGCTCAGAACTGAACAGACTCTTTGCATCGAAGATATCAGCTGATCAGTCCTTGTCTGCCAGACTTTCTAACAACCTTCTTGAGCAGTTTACGTCATCTGAGACTCTAATCTGTCAATCATTTCTTCACACTCAGTTATTATTACTGTCATTAAATTTGAAGCAACACAATAAAGGTGAAGTGATGGCCTTCAACCTGACCGCAAAGTCACATTATCACCCCTGTGACACAGTTTCAGGACTGTTGTGTTGAATTGGACTGTGCAGTTGACATAGGCTTTTAGACAGATTAAAACGTTGATGGTTACTGATGCAACAATAAGAAAAACATGTAAAAAAGGAAAAAAAAATGACTGTGATATAACTCCCGGCAGTTCGAGTGGATAATTCTAGGAATTCATCCGTGAATCATCCATTTCAAGCCCTGTCAGTTCATTTCTCCTCCACTAAAACCCTTCTGCTCTGCATTTTGGATGCATCTGGTGCACCGCAGGATGCCTCACTTCCTTTCAAGCTAATCTCGGGCTTTCTATCTTCGTCCTGGTACTTACCTCGTCACCTCCTCTGTCACTTCAGAGAGGCAGAGGAGTAGGCGAGCCTGGTGGGAGACAAAAGGCGACATTGTTCAAACCCGTCCCAGAAAACATCCAACAACACAAAAAGAGGCTTGCTGGCTGACGTCCAGAGAGCTTCAATCTACGGGGCAACATGAGCCAGGTGTGGAGGTAAAAGTCAGGTGGGTGAGTTCACCTCACGCACGCTTTGAACTTCTCTGTGATGTCAGCCTCTGGAACAACAGAAGCAAACAAAAACACATCCAGATACCAACATTTGCCTCAGGAAGAGGTTCAGGTTACTGGAGATGAGGCATTTTAGGTAGGTGGTGCAGTGAATAACTTACAGCTCAACATCAACATGAACTCCACACTCTAGAACACACAAGATGAATTGAGTAACGTCTTTGCTTCCAGTTTTTAGACTGAAAGAACTAGATAGAGGAATCACACGATTTACAGATATGTTGCCCATGATAACGATGGTATCACAATACAGAGGTTCTGTGATACTTCATACACATCAACGACAGTCAGCTATGATACATCACAATGTCTGTGTAAGTGAAGGAGAAATATACCCCTAAAAAGGCAAAAAGTGTGTCATCTGAAGAAACTGATCAGTGACATTAACACTGTAAATTAAGCTCACATAAATTTACACCACAACAAGTCATGAAGAAGGGACTTTGGAAGTTTGTGCAGAGCCAGACCTTCTGGAGGAATAAACACCCGTCACATCAGATTCTGCCGTTATCAACTGGAGGAAGGCTCGCAGATTACTTTCTAACTTTTGGGATTACAAAGTTAATTTATCTCCAGTCCTGTTTACCAACCTTACTGCAGCAGCGATCTGCGAGGTGACCTCCAATTTTAGGTGGATGGGAAGTGTACTTAACGTCATGAATGTAACATCCCATTGAGGAGTGGGGGAAAAGAAGCGCGAGAACCAGAGTCTCTGGTGAGTGCTGAGTTTAGTTAGAGGTCGAACTAAATTCAAACACACAGACACACACATTCTCGTTGCGTGCAGTTGCGTGGGTTTGTGTCACAGCTCAGGCTCTGACCGATCTCAGCACTCACCAACAACTCCAGCTCTTTCTTGGTATTTTCTTCCGGACTCTCCTCTTTTTTTTCTTTTACATCCATGAGCATCTTTGGAAACAATAAGAAATTGTTCCACCTAAAATCCTTCCCCGATTCAGTTGGTACAAACTGTACAGGTCACGAGGTACAAATACCAACATGCCATCTGGATTTAGTGCTGTTGCGTGTCAGAGATAATGACTTAATGTTTTTATTCAGACGACACAAAGCCTTGCGAGGGAAGGCTGGAATAAAACATCAGTCAAGAAGGAAAACAACAGTACTTTAGGTTATATTATGTAATGTAGGTTAATTGCAGTCAGACCTGACCGCTGTGCAGATCCTACAGACAACAGTGTTTTCATTATCTCCCAGTCACTGTCATCATATTTGTGTCAAAGCCTTTTGGAATCTGATATCTTTGGGTGCAGCTGAGCTTTTTGTTGTGGCAGAAGCTTAATTCCAGGTATGGCTGACTGTTTTCAGAAGTTGCATAACTGTTTTGTTGGTTAATAATGTATATGTTTTATATTCAGTTCTGCGTCCGTCACTGAAGGGATCAGAAAAGTCCAGCTTTGTTTCTGTTTATCCCTGCAGGCGAGAGGTGTTCCTGTTGGCAGGGATCTGCCTCTGCTGCGCTGGCAGCCGCGTGGGCCGCCTCAAAAGAAAGATGTTTTTCGAGAGCGAGGTAGAGTGAGGGAGTGAAGGTGTGAGTAATCCGGCACCGCGGTGAGTAATGGCTTGAATAATGCGCCGTGCTCCCCGGGGAGGTAGGGGAGGAGGTCCAGGTGGCTCTCGGGAGGCTGACACGCAAACAGGCCGGAGGAGAGCGCTCGATTCAGGAGTCACCGGCGCAGACAGCTGTGACCTCGCCGACCTGCAGGGCGGCTGCTTCCCAACAACGCCGCGCCTGATGTGTTAAGACGTGTTCACGCCACGCAGTTCTAGAGCAGGTTTTTAAAACCTGGGGCAGTTTTACTGTCAGTTTGGTTTATTAGAGCAGGTAAGGAAACTTTCATTCAAAGGTCCTGTGGCACTAAATAACTACACTTCCTCTGCGGGGTGGTTCACAGTCATCTGCCCCCTCGGGGAAATTAATCTTCTCAATCTATTTGTCATTTTTTTTAAACAGACAACCTTCACACAAGCAATTAATGTGGAGAGAGCACCAAATGTGGTTAGATTAGCCTTGCTTGAGGGCACTTCGGTGAGGCACTGGGGGTGATCTTGCTACCAGTCCTCTGAATCGACTAGTCCATGTTTGACTTGAACCAGCCATGGACTGAGCTATCGCTGCCCCATTCACCTAATACAATGCACTGATCATCAAAAAGTAATTCTAATGATTTTTTATGGGGAACAGCATATTAGCAAAATGTTTCAGGGGATGTCCTGGTAGACTTATCATTAGGAAGCCTAAGAGCGACGTCCACCATTTGAAAACCTTGTTGCATGTCATACCCCTGTGCCTCCCACATCGCCTGACTATCATATCAGGTAGAAAAAACAAAAACTGAGCATAATAAACTTTAGCAAGGTCTATTTACTAACTGTTGTTGTTATATAAGATCCCAACACAGCGTATGAGTGTACCTGATCAACAGGTATCTTACACAATCGAAGGTAACAATGAGAAATACACAGCACAATGACAAACCTGAGCTGTTGTCAGGGGTGAGGCTCATATTCATTCGCCATCCACAGATAAACTGGAAACAGACTGAACTCCTCCAAAATCACTAAAACCCACAACCTGTCAGAAGAGTCTGAGGAGACTGTACAATTAACCAAATACCAAAATCCATCGAAGACTCTTTTTCTTTTTTACCCTTTTCCGAAGCATTGATGGCATTGTAAACAAACAGCAAATGCACATGAATAAACATGATGTAAGCCTAGCCTAGCCAAATTCTGCAGTCAAAAGCACTTTCCATTTACAGTGTGTAAAAACCCAGAGTCAGATAATAGCTCGAATCATAATCGGCTGTGATAAATCAACCGGAGGAAAAGTTACATTCCACGAACGCCCACAAAAACTGAGATGATCTGAAAAAGTCTAAACAGTGCACGGTGATCAAAGTCAAACTGGGAAGTGTCTGGCTGCACTTAAAATATCACATTCCCTCTGCCTTCCCTTTGTTTATTTCACGTTTGCAATCAGAACCTTGGCAAATGTGAAGGAGTTTACTTTCACCTGGAAAAATGAATGCAGCAACAATACATGTGTCCACTCGGGGCAAGTCAGACACAGTGTGTGTCTGACTGAGGCCGAAACTCCTCTGAGCAGAGACCTCTCGACCACGCACTGAACCGCTGACCGACATCTTTCACACGCTCACACAAAAGCTCACACAAAATCCACATTCTCTTGCTCTGTCAAAGATAAACATACATACATACACGCACACACACAGAAGAAACAACTACATGTATTACGGTCACGATGCGGATGCTGAGATCAGTGTGATTACTGATAGAGGCACTTATCTAAACTCCTCAGACCCTTCAGACCTTAGCACTCACAAGTTCCCGTTTTGGGGTCATCCCTATGTTCCTTTTTTAGAAAAAAGGTCTTATGTTCCCCGTTTTTCCCAAAAAAGGACCTATGTTCCCCTGTAGCAATACATACCAGGGAGCATAGGACCCTTTTTCTGAAAAAGGGTCCTAGGTTAGGGTTAGGGTTAGCCCGTAGGCCTACATAGGCCTATTTGCCATGGAATTTTTCAGTAATGGTGGAAAAAGAAACAGAAAAAGAAAAGTCCTATGGAACATAGGACCCTTTTTTTAAAAAGGGTCCTATGTTCCCCAGTCTCATACAAAGAGGGGAACATAGACATGCTCCCGCAGTTTTGATGCGTGGAGAAGAAGAATTCGATAGCTAAAAAAAACAAAGAAATCACAAAAAAATAGGAAAACTGCATGTTAATTGCAAAGTGTGTTTGTCAATGAAAAATAAATAACCGACATCTTTTCAAAATCCTCCTCTCCCTGTGTTTCCCTGTGGTATTACTGTTGGCACCACTGTCGCAAGGACAGCATCAGCAACATGGCTGCTGCCCGAAGCCAAAAGCAACTGTAATAATCCCAATTTGACCTACAAGCTCCAATCTCAGTGCTATGAAAAGGCTAAAACAGTAAAACACCTGGTTGTATTAATAAGCAGACAGATATCGTTACCTACTGATCCAGTAGAAAGTTGAGTGAATGCCCTCCCGTTCCCTCTCCATCAGCAGGTTTACAGATGAAATATACCCTGCTGTGTTATGAGAAACACCTGCTGGCCCGTGCACATACGTAACCACTGGTTTTCCTCAAATCTCGTCCAACATTTCCCTTTATTTTCTGATTATGATACACCAGGCCACATGACTTCCCGCTCACCATCGGCACCTGCCCACCTACCTACGCTGCTAAACATGCGCTCCCTTCTAGTGTTTCCAGTAAAACCCCGACCCTCACCTCTCCATCTGCGACCCTGACAGTGTGACCTGTGCAGCTGCAGCCAGGCAGCCATGTCCAGGACCCACGGCCTGATGCGTAGGTGTCATGAAACCAATCTGTTTCTGCATCTGTGTAGGTTTCAGGCAGATTTTATGAGCATGGGTGATTTAGGTCTGCAGGTCAGGGGGCTAGCTGCTAGTTTGGACTTTTCGGCAAGGCTTGTTTGTCTGGTGGAAGAATGGTTAAACCACATAGTCACCCCAGTCTAAGTTTACACACTTCCTATTCAGATTAAAGTTGTGCTCATGCTGTGATTAAAAGCAGCCTCTCTGTGTTCTCGTAAAAAAAAAAAAACAGGACAAACAGATACAACACATGGCTGTAAATAAGTTTCGGTGTTGTGCAAATTCTGGTTACGAAACATATTTGGGGCCAGTATGTACTCCTCTTCAACACACACCCTAAATTAATTAAGCGTGCGGTGCATTTCTTTCCTGTTGACTATGATGGAACAATGCTGATGAAACAAATCAGGAAAGGTGGAGCAGGTTTGTGTGACAAAGTGTCAGCCGTCGTTTTTACTACCTGAGTGACAGGTGGTATTTTACATCTGCATATCAGGTATTCAGCCGGAGCTCGCAGCAGGGTTCCCACGCTCCTCCAACAGCCTTGAATACACAGCTTTGAAAATGTGCACTTGAGAAAAATGCCAAATATTTTATTTTTTACTCGGACTCATCCCTATGTCTCAGCTCTCCTGGCCTCCTCTGTCACAGAATCATTGTCTTAATCAGGCAGAAATGTTTACTTGCACTGACATCACAGTAAAAGAGGGGTCCAATCAGCTCAGTGTTACAGAGACCCAACCCGTGACCTGGGTCCACATTACTCTCAGAGTCTAACTGGGTCGGGTAGGGTTCCACTTGTGTTGCTGCAGGTCTGTGTGTCAGCTAATCCTCGAGTGGATCCGGGCGGATTTGCTCTGAGCTCTGAAAGTGTTTCGAACACAAACCATCCATTCTAGTCTATTCAGATCAGGTCCTCTTGGGATTAGGGTTGCCACCCATCCCGTAAAATATGGAATCGTCCTTTATTTGGCAATTAAATGTTGCGTCCCGTATTGAACCAATACTCCGTATTTTATGGGACGGGTGGCAACCCTACTTGGGATGGACTCATTTTTGTATGTTATTTGTAAAGAAATGACCAGAATTCAAAGGTAGCTCCAAAACTATAGGGGGCAGCATAATCGCTAATATCTGCTCACTGTACTCGCTGCTGTAGCTATCTTTGGCTTTAGCGACTAGCAAAAGTTTCAGTTAGCCGTGGAGCTCAGTAGTGTAAGGCTGTATTTTTCTGTTTTCTTTCTAGGTAGCAAACTCACTTACCCTAACCCCTACCCTAACGTCGTTGCATGCATACATCTCGCATGCTGCAACTATGGGATTATCGCCCTTTGAGGTACAAAGTGGTATTATGAGATAGAACAGGCAGGGGCTAACTGGTTAGCATGCTTACTACGGTGGACACCTCCAACGCAGTGAACTGACATCTTTCAACATTGTTGTTTCTTCATTTTCTGTTGATAATGACCACCAGGTGAGCATCTGGGTTGTTAGCTTTAGGCTACTTAAAGTCTTGATTAAGATGAGGGAAACTGAGTGATTTGATTAAGTACTAAAAAAGACATGTTTTTGTCGCAGGTTTCAAATTAGCGCTCAGCATTTATACAAGACCACAATGTTTTCAGGTTATACTTTGCAAGCTCACACTGTACATCTGCTGTGGATGTCGCTGAACTGATAATGCTGGCATCATGAACTCTGGATATGCTCTGCATTTTGACTTACAGGACTGATTTCTGGTCTACCACAGTGCAAACTTCAGTACAGCTTCGGAGGTTGACCCCAAGTGGCTCGGAAATACCTGACATTTCTGGACTACATGCTCTGACATAATGAAGCAGAAACTGGCTCAAAGAGAAAAGAGGGAGCCATTCAGACAGAGTGCAAGGAAACAGAGAGGATTAGTTGTGCCTGCTGCGGAATCCTCAGAGACTCCGTGTACTCAGGTTTTATGGGAGATCTGTGGTCAACAGGAAGGCGAGCACATAGTCTCACTGAAAGGACACCAGCAAGATTTGATGTGGAGAGAGAGCAGTAGTCTGGAATTGGATGACAGTTTACGTAACTCTCTGTCACCTCATTTCACTTAGAATGGGAGGTAAAGTAGGGAGGAAGGAGGGGAGGGATGAGTCTGGCGGTGACAGTGAAGACCACTGGTTTAACATCCCTCCAAACACCTCACTGAACTCTATTCCAGCTGCTCTAATGTTCACCTTTCAGAAACATTTTAAGCATTTGTACTCCATTTAAGTAAAGTTCTATGCAAATAATTATCATCACAGTTGTCATTATTCAATGTTCATGGGTCTGGGTTTAACATCATTCATACAGGCTCTTTATCTGTAGTCAATAGAGAGGAGCAAAGTGCAGCGGGAGCAGACAAACTGTGGGTGGGGAACAGAGCCACATGAGATTACAGCACAACAATGTCCCCCTGGTTCACTGCCGCTCCACTGTTTTGTCTAACAAGAATACTGTTATGTACAGCTGAGGAGTGGGATGGCGGAGAGGGGAGAGCCGGGGGCCTCCAACACATTTTCCATGTTTTTTTTCCAGGCCCTTTATTTGCTAATGGGATGTGTGGCTTCTGACGGTGCCAGTAGCGAATGAGAAATATGACTCTAAACTCTGTGAGGTTACTGTTTTATCTTAATTTTCTTTAAAAGCGATGAGAGTGTTTACTGTGAAAACCGAGTCAATCCTGTAGCTGCGTGTTGGAGCCAAATAACAGCTGCTCTGTTTTTACAGATGTGCGTCCAGCTTTTGAAGTCAAAATCTAATTAAAACTATTGGTAAGAAAAACTGTACATAGATGTATATAGTATATCATTGCCGCTTGTTTCAACTTGTGTACTCATTCGATCCAAATTTTAGCACAAAGAAGACATTTAGATCCATCTGTTTGCAGAGATTGCACCACCCAAGTGGGTTTCAGGTGGTGTGAAATTTGCATCCAACTCGATTTGCTTGGGGCAATATCTGTGTGGAAGGGCACAGGAAATATTTAGTTGTATCAATAAAATTGATCTATGTGAATTATGAGAAAACGTAGGTGCTGAGGGAACAGGACTGTCTGTTGCTTTGAGTTTTGGCAGTTTGGCCATTTACCTTTACCACACCCATGAACTACACCCATGAAAGAAAGACAGCTAACGTTGGCGAGCAGGGTTGAGCGAGTGATCAGCTGAAACAAGTGTCCGTTACAAACAATCCCTCCACTAATGAAGCAAAATCTTCTCTAGGTAGCTGACTTAAGTCTATTCATTTAAGTTTATAAAAAACATGTTTGGCAAATTGTTTTCTAATATAGTAACTTCTGATCAACCCATTTCAGTTTCAAACTAAAGTTAACACCTTCCAGTTAGTCGCAACCAACTCTGGTTTAAGCACCACTGACTTCAAGTTTAAGCCCCGCCCATTCTGAGTACGGATACAGATAATTTAGTTAGTTATACAGATACAGATAATGGTGTACTTGCTCATCCCTAAAGCTCGACCCCCCCCCCTTTTATGACAATGTAGGACGAAGCTGCCTGTGAGTCAGCAGATGTTCAAATAGAGTACTGCAGGGATGATAGATTTTCGTAGTCTCACCTGAAGGGGGAGTGTGTCTATGTTCCCCGGGTCCTATGTTCCCCTCTTTGTATGAGACTGGGGAACATGTTCCCAGGTCGGTTACTTTTTCCACCATTACTGAAAAATTCCATGGCAAATAGGCCTATGTAGGCCTACGGGCTAACCCTACCCTAACCCTAACCCTAACCTGCTAACCCTAACCCTAACATGCTCCCCGGTATGTATTGCTACAGGGGAAAATAGGTCCCTTTTTGGGAAAAATGGGGAACATAAGACCTTTTTTCTAAAAAAGGGTCCTATGTTCCCCAAGCGGGGAACATAGGACCTGGGGAACATAGAACCCGGGGAACATAGGGATGACCCCCCTGGGGGATAGCATCACCCTGGTACCCTCCAGGAATAAACTATGGGATATTTTTTAACATAGAAATTAAGCTCTGTGGCAAACACAATTTTATAACACTTCACAGATGAACACCACTTTCAGTGAAAAACTGAAGCTTTTTAAATTCCCCGACAATCTTCATATAGCCACTTGTTAGCAACTGCCCTTTTTAAGAGATGTAACTGCTTTGTAGTTTAAATGTGGGGTATTTACTGAACAAAACATGAAAATATCTTGAGCTTTTATCAACTACAGACCTTATTTCAGGGATCTAACTGAAAACCCAACAAAAAACCTGTTGACTTTGAGGCGAGCGACTTGTAATTGGGCTGAAAGCTCACTAGCTCCCACAGTCTGAGCAGAAGCCAGTTAGCCTAGCTTGTTGGGTTCCACTTTCCAGGTGGAATGCCAAATTAATGCCATGTGATGAGTCCTCCCAAATGTTGAATGGTACAAGGGCCAGACAGCTTAAGTCAGTGGTGGTTGATAGCTAACATTATGAGATCTTGTTGAAAAAATATCTATTATAAATACTAATACAGTAATCCATGCTCCAGTCAGTAGGCCTGGCACACCGCAGTAGTTGACAGCCATGAAGGGCAGACACTGTTTCCACAGGGGGAAAATTATGCACACTAGCTAGAGCCATTAGGCTGACTGGAGTTCATATTTCCTTGCACAAACAGTGACATTTTAATACCTGGAAATAACCAAATTTATTTTCTGTGCTCAGACCTTCCACACCTGCTTGAATCCGTGCAGAGACCGGAGGTGTCAAAGTCGCAGAATATGGACCCTCCAGGGCAGGATTTCAGCTGACACGGACCTCTCTGGCTTCAAGTCTACGCTCTTGTCCTCTCTCTCTCTTTGGACAACTGGCAACACAGAGGGGAAAGATCAGGCTGAGGGATCAGTGATGAACTTAGCTCCTAATTATGATAATCAGCCCCTGTTATTGTTATAGATCTCAGACGTTTGGGGGGGGACCACACAGCTCGGAGGAAATGCTTCTGGGGGGTACGATCCGACAGATTTCCTCCCCTGTCGAGGCGCTAACACATGGATCTGTGTGGTCTTGAGAAAGGCTCTGTGTTCTGTGTGCAACTGAAAATTCATCTCCAGGTTTCTGTATGTCTCAATATTTTTTCTGTTGAGTTATACTTTTAATAACCTTGACTGATGATAAAGATTCGCATGGTAAAAAGAGAAAAGGGACATTCTAAACATTGGATTCCGTTCCTTCCTGACATCCTTCAGGTCCTTTTCCAAGTTTTTTGCTTCACGGGGGATTGCCATTATCCAATCTTTGACGCATTTCAGTTATGTAACAATTTAAACCTATTATACAGTTGCATTCAGACTATGTTACATCAGCTAAAAGCCTCAGTGTTAATGTTAACCTAACAAGTGCATGTTACGTTTGGACTCGGCACAAAGGACAGGATATGGAGAAAATATCAAACGATGAGATCATAAAACACAATTTAGAGGTCAAATTTATTGCAGTCGTATAAGCACTGGAAATGAGTTAGCGCTTCACCAGATAAGCACTTCTTGCCAAAACAATGTTCTAGTCCTGAGATGCCGCGTGCACAGACGCAACTGTCACTCAAGGCACAGATAAATCACTTCACGAATCCCTCTTTTATGAGATCGCATCCTCAGAGCCCTCATCTTATGTATACAGAGCTTGCTCAAATGTGAACACACACACACACACACAGACGCACAATGTTATCAGGAGCCTTGCGTAATACCTTGATGCAGTGGTAAAAGTTGTGTTCTCACCTTGATACCACGAGTTAAGATGCAGCGGTTGCCAACAGGCTCCAGCAGCTGTAAACAGCAATTAAATTGGAATCCAAGTTTGATCAGGCCATCTGCTTGTTCAGTACAGTTATATAATGTTAGAGGTTGATAGGTTAATAGGTTGAGTGTGAGGTGTAGAGACTTTTAATACATCAGTGGTTGTACAATACGCAGTACGTTGTTATTATTACATTCAGCTGATTTAAAGTTATCCTTTTAAATTCTGACCAAGTCTGGTTTTAAAGAAACCGTTTTTGATGACTTGCTTCTTTGCTTTTGTGCAGAGAGTTAGGAGATGAGATCAGTGTCACTGTCATGTATATATCTGAGTGTAATTCCTCTTGGCTTTTAGTCCACTCCCATGTCCTTGAATCAAAATCCATGTCAACCCCAAGTCTTTTAGGTCTCTAAACGCTGAGTCTCACCAATGACAATACCAATTTGATACGTTTGGTTGTCATTATTGTAGTTTCGGCCATCATTTCTGTCCTTCTGGGAACCCGGCAATGTCACTACAATGAATGACAAGAAACCCAAACAGTCAGGCGTTCAGACAGGTTGTAAAAAAAAGCAACTGTTTGGCCAGATTATCTAGAACAGTGCTTCCAAATCTGGTCCAGCGCAAAATAGTTTTATAGATTTTCGTCTCCGATCTTGTTGTTTTTCTTGTGAGTTAGTCAATGACTTCATCCATACAAAATACTTGGATGAAACAATGAAAATAAACGTCCGGTAAAAGGATATGGTTAAGTGCGACTGCTGACAGGAGGGTTGCAAGTAGACATTGCTTTGTTTTAAATGGTCACAAGCCAAAAAGATTTAGACCCACTGAGCCAAATTCAATAACAGCCCATTTTATCTGGAAGTAAAACCAAAACTGAGCACACTTGAACACTTGCTGATAAACCCTCATGGAACACAATTACTATAAATTCAGCCAACGTTAGCGTTCAACCACTTCCAAGCTGACATTACCATTTAATTAAATCCAGTGCATTTCACTTTTTGAAAAAATGTGTCCAAGATTTGTTCACAGATGATCACTTAGAATTAATTTAACCCTTTTTTTTAATGTCATTGTGTTAATATTATCAAATGTTTATGTTAGCTATTAAATGGTTGAATGCTAACATTAGCTGATGTCAAACGGAAGTTAAAGAGTTATCAAATATAGTTTTATCCTTAAATGTGGTTCAGCGTCTCTCCGCATTTTCACTATCCGTTGTGTTTTCAGTTACCGATCAATCAGACAGTGGTGAAATGATAGATATTTGTCAGATTCACAAAGTTTATAGGACTTTGCAATCTGGACCATAGCACTGCACAATTGTTATGCTTCCCACCCTGAGCGTGATGTAAGAGGAAAATGGCCGCTGTGTGAATATAAGGTGCGTTCCATTAACCTCAGAAGTCACAGCTGGGAATGACATCATACCTGAGTTGACCACGTTCCAGCACAAGTCAAAATACCAGTTATAGCCAGGCTAGCCATTGCTAGTCGTTGTTAGCAATACCAGTTGGTAACGATGCATTACACAGTATTTTGCGCATAAAAACACCAAAGCACCATGTCCACAGATAGAGGTTGGACAGAAGACAATAAGACAGAAGTGCTAAAAAACACCAGTATATTCTACAGCTTTCCCGCTGTTGAGAAACTGAGCAGCCATCTTTGATTTTGAGGTGAGGTGAGGTAAGGTGCGTTTGACTGTCTGAGTCGGAATTCTGACTTCAGGGGACGCTCCAGTTGGAATTGACAGCTGGAGAATCGTAAATCCTGACTTCCCAGAAGAAGTGGAGCACATGAAAAGTCTACTGGGAAATGATTTTACTGATATAATTACTTATGTGTACAGTGTTATTTTTTTACAGGTAGAAATCATGGCCCAGCCTGCACATATGAGACCCAGTTTGTAACCAAAATAATCATGCTCAGAACTAAAATGATGTACATGGTTGCACAAGATCTTTTTGTTTCTATTGTGGACCCTGCAAACTTTGCCAGGTTCAATCATCTGTATAAGGTAATGCTTTTCTTTACACAAACTCAGGTCCTTTTCCCAATTTTCCTGCAAAGTGGGAGAATCACAGAAAGCACTCCAGCGATTGGTTCAGTACATCTAAGTCATCAGAGTTTCACATCCATTACCTGGGAATGTTGCTGCTTTAATTCCCACTGGAGCCATGATAGAGTATTTATGGAAATCATACTGTACCAGGTCCCGAGCCAGGAAGTTGCCAGAGCATCTCGCATGGAAAATTAACTGTGGCTTCTGGTGCAGACATGGAAAATTGCAGGACCATTTATGGGTTGTGGTGCAGTGAGAGAGGGTCTACAGAGTAACAAGCTCTCTGTACAATCAGAGATAATCTGAGATTCTCAGGTTTCCTCGGGCTTCGTTTCTCAGCTAATCTCTTTTTCGAACGTTCGGAGGCTTGGCCGGGGAAAGAGAACAAGTCAACAATCCGGTGACAGATTTTAAAACAAAGCGCTCACCCAAGCAGCATTCATACCTGACAGGGTGAGTCAGTCTGGTGAGGCAAGCAAGGAAGGCGCTATTTTAGACCTTACCTAATCTGTTAGTGAATGTATGATATGTGGAGCAGATTCTTGTTTGATGGCTCTCGTGATTGAGGAAAAGCTAAATCACAGCGGAGGCATTCCTTCCAAATATAACCTGCGTGCGCTCCCGGTCAAAGTAATATGGAACAATGCATCAAGAGGTGTTCGATAACCATCTTGTTTGTAAGTCATTATACAGCTCTTGGCAGGTCATCTGCTTCAAAGCACTTCTGCTGTCCGCCGCACTTTACGTCAATGTCAGCATGTATAGCGTGATCGCCCACTCCGCCAGACTCACATGAAAACATGAAAAGCGCTGGGAAAGTTTGGCATTACGTTGTCATCAGTCAAGCAAAACTCCAGTTAGCTCAGAGCGAGTGGTCAGTGTGTCATATCTCTAAAGCCCTGGGCCTCTTCAAGAGGAAATGAAAGAGAGCCTGAGTCTCCCTCTGACACAGAAAGCAATATCACACACATTTGTTTCAGATTTTCTTTCAACTGGAACACTAGCTCATTCTACTGCACACAGGGCTAAGACTGTCAGCTTAAGTTTGCTGAGTTTTCAATTTCTTTTCAACTTAATTCGCTAGACCCAGCACAGTCTTATGGCCTGTTGTAAATCTGTTTCTGTTTATTGGCCTCAGGAGTATATAGAAAACACAACATTGATGTCACCAGACTTCCAATTGCCTAAAAGATTTTGGACTCGTGCAGAAAATGATCTGTGTTAATTCTTTCCGAACAACATTCTGTCTCCAGCGATACATCGGTTGACATTTTAATCTTGAATTTTAAGAGCACATCAGATATCTAGTCAGGTATTTTCAACACATCCTTCAACCGAAACAACTGAATAGGTCAATTGCTGTACCGGACCTTCGTCATAGACTTTCACGCAAGAAAACTATTTCGTTAAGTTCAGGTCCTAAATTGACTTGGTTAGGTTTTACCAAGTTGTTTCAGTGCCTAAACCTAATCAAGTAGATTCTGTGATTAAATCTAACTGGCGCTAAATGTACTTGGTAAGTTTTAGGCACCAAAACAATTGGGTTAGGTTTAGGAAAACATAATGGTTTGGGTTAAAATAACTATGTAAGTAACTTACATTACATTGTTGTGTAAGGGATGTCACTTCACCACGTTAGTAGGTAAAAGGAACTCACCGTTCTCTTCTGGTTTTGCACTGGGCACAAACAGCGGTCCCCAGAAGGAAAGTCCTGTGCTTGTTTAACCTGACGATCCATCCCGACCTTCTCCCTGTACAGACTCCGTGCTCTTATTACTACTTCAGCTGCCGTCCTCCAATGAGATGAGCCATATTGCTATTTCAATTGCTTTGTGATTAATAGTGCAGCCCTACTAAATTGTGAAACACTTACATGATAGAATGTTATTGTACAAAGGATGTGAAAACACTAAAATGAAGCATTTCTCATAAACTGTAGCACAGGAATGTTTTTTTCTCTCTCAAACCTGGCAAAATATCTGTTCTTGATCTGTTGGGTAGGGATGCCAAATGGAGCTGTCTCTCCGACTGGCCCAGCAGACAACGTCCTAATACAGTGCTCTTTTGGGCTTGTGTTCGACTTCTATTTTAAAATTTGAAAAACTCTTTTTTCAGTGACCCATTTTTCATTTCAACTGCTCATTGCTTCTACTGAAAATGTATTGATAACCAAGAGAGCTTCACCGCCAATTCAAATGCAGCTGATGACAATGTTTATGGCAAAAAAGAGTAGAACCTTCACCTCTGGAACCCTACAGTTGAGGCCTGTTTTTTGTAGAACATCCCTGAGGGGAAACATTTCCATAATCCCTTTAAAATACACAAATCTCTTAGTGGGCCATTAATTGTTCAAGGTTTTTTCTTTCCCACCCTTACATGTCATCTCCTAAGGCGAAAGGAAATCCATGAGACAAGGTGATATTTGTCTGAGAGAAGCACACTGAGCTGACAGCTTCTTTCGGCAGCATGTGAGTGATGACTGACTAAGTTCCTGGTCTGTCAGGAAGAACAGAACAGAGTGTATTTTGACATAAACATAGATCGGAGGATTTGATGGAGTGGTGCTGTGAACCTGTTTGACCTGTTTTGTCCTCTGAGGTTTCCCCCCGAGCGTTACTTTGCTGGTCAGATTTTGTCTTGAGCTTGTTGTTATTGGTTGTGGGGTGTGGAGATGGCAAACTGATCTTAAAGTTTCATATCCAGGGAGTTTCCAGTGCCCGTCGGCATCCAGTCCGTGTGTGATAAAGATGTTGTTGCATTTAAGTGATACAGAAGCACTGGAAGATACAGAGAAGCTACACAGCCTGTGAGCCTTTGCATGTCTGCATGTAAATCTCACGGACAATCCCTCTGTTATATTATCTCCATTCTGTGTGGGGCTGTGTGGCCTTTTTACCATGCACGAGCCATGAGTGAATTAATTCATCGCCCACGTGGTCGACAGGCACTGACAGAGGGCCTTCAACGAGCCGCAGTGTCCTGTTGTGCTTCATGAAATACGCTGCAGCGGGTGTTTTTCCCGGACCATTTTTGTCAAAAGTAATTGCTTGTCGACCCTTTTATCGTCAATTTCCTTCATTGGCAACGCCGGCATATTTCTGAACGTTTAGACTGGCCTTTGTCCCAGCTAAATTAGCTCCTAAATACCTCTCCCAACAGCTACACTTCCACAACAAGGCAGCAACACTCATGTTCCTTTCTGCTCCTTATTACTTTACAGTACAGGACTGTTGGGGTTAGCGTGTTACAAAGGTAATATGTAGTTGCAGTTGCAGTCAAATGTCTCCATCCACTTGTAAAGAACATGTGTATCATGGCAGTCTTCAGTTCCATTGATTTCTACAGCTCTCATGTTTCTGTGATGGGATGAGTGGAACACTACGGAGCCCCTAAAGGGACATGGATGGACTTTTTTTTTGCGAGATCTCGCAAAAGTATTGCGATCTCGCAAAGTATTGCGGATCGCAAAAGTATTGCGATCTCGCAATACTTTTTGCGAGATCTCGCAAAGTTCTGTCCTACTTCGGTGAACCGGAAGTAAAACAGACAGACATGATGGAGGAGCGTACACATCATCCGTGCTCTGTTACCGTACAATCCTGAAATAGAAATCAATAAACTTCTCCCACGGATGATGGGTAGGCTCCTCCATGCTGTGTCTATTTTACTTCCTCCTCCCCCTTCTTCTTCTTCTTCTTCTTATTTTAGGCTACGTGTTTTACTTCCGGTTCACTGAATGGAGAAAAAACTTTTGCGAGATCTCGCAAAAAGTATTGCGAGATCCCGCAATACGTTTTGCGAGATCCCGCAATACTTTTTGCGAGATCCCGCAATACTTTTTGCGAGATCCCGCAATACTTTGCGAGATCTCGCAATACTTTTGCGAGATCTCGCAAAAAAAAAAAGTTCATCCATGTCCCTTTAGGGGCTCCGTAGAACACAAACTACTTTGTCACAAAAACATTCATGAAGTTTGGCTACATGCAACTACTTGAACAAATACTTTAGGTGATTATAGAAAGTTGAGTAAATCAAATGTTCTTTGTGGCCTCTTAACTTCTGAGTGATTCTGATTGGTAACAGCTGGTGACTTTTCTGGGCCCGTTTTAATAGGGCTTGTGTGATACAGCCATTAGACTCAGCCACAAACACTACAATGGGAAAGTCTAAGGAGCTCAGCATTGATCTGAAAGAGTGCTTTATAGATTTGAACAAGTGAGGAAAGTCACTTGGAGCCATTTCAAAGCAGATCAACTGTACAAACAACAGTTTGGAAGTATAAAGTGCATGGCACAGTTGAGTCACTGCCACGATCAGAAAACACAAACTATCACCTGCTGCTGAGAGAAAATTGGTCAGGATGGTCGAGAGTCAACCAAAAACCACCAAAAAGCAAGTCTGCACTGAATTAGAAGCTGCTTGAAGACAGGTGTGAGAGTCCACAGTCAAGTGTGTTTTACATGAACATGAGCCGAGAGGCTGCTGTGCAAGGAAGAAGCCCTTGCTCCAGACGAGGCCTCTTAAAAAACTCACATGGTCACATGAAACAATAATTGAACACAATTGTTCGACCACAAGGAGCAGCAATATGTTTGGAGGAGAGAAGGTGAGGCCTTTCACCCCGAGAACACCACACCTACTGCCCAGCATGGTGCAGATAGTGTTAGGCTGTGGGGCTGTTTTGCTGCCAGTGCCAGTCGAATAATGAAAAATCAGACAGAAGATTGGGTCTTGGGTGCAGTTGGGTGTTCCAACAGGACAATGATCCCAAACGCACATCAAAAGCGTTAAAGGATTGGATCAGTCAGGCTAGAACTGAGGATTCGGAATGGCCTTCCCAAAGTCCTGACTTGAATGTGGACTGTGCTGTGATGAAGAAACAAGTCAAGTCTTGTGAAGCAAGTTGTTACTTTCAAATGATAGTAACACTAATAGTTATACATTATATTTCAAAGTAACTTGCCCAACAGTGATGCAGCCAGATTACTATTTAGAGGACGCCTGAGACTTTTTTCGGAAATACACTTACATGCCTTCTTTCTGCGAGTCAGATGAGGAGATTGATTCCACTCTAATGTCAGTGAGCTAAATAAATGGCCGGCAAGCAGCCAATCACCTCAGTTTAGTGCTGCGAAGACTAAAAAACAGGCTCAACCAAAGATAACATCTGCCTGCCAGCATCTCAGAAACTCAACAGTTCACGTGTTACATATTGTTTTTTTAACCAGTGATAATGACTTTTTCTTCCAATTTTTAGTTTATTTCCAACAATGTCTCACTTTTCTTTTAATCAACAGTGACATTTGGAAAACATTCATGTGAATATGCCAGGGTTAGTGCGGCAGCTACTTTTCACTCGTAGTTGAAAAACTAACAATAGATTACCATCTTACCATCAGTTTAAAGGTATGTAGAACTTCCGTTTAATGGCTTTGTTGTGTAAATGTGAATTGAGGTAGGGAAGTCGGGCCAGTTTGGGGAAACGAAACAAGCTGGACATTAAGTTGATGTGGTTACATGCAACCAAACAGTTGCCTTTTTACACATCTAGTAGAAAATATCCATCATTGTAGCTGTTAGATGTTCCATTAAATACAAATAAATCAGTGCAGCTTTCATTTCTAGTGAGCATGTCCAAAAATGGTTCGAAAATACTAACTTTGAAGAACTGGGACGAAAAGATGACAAAATAACTTGCTCAAAAATGGTGAATAATGACAGACTCCTTGAATAAAACTTGACAATGACTTACAGCCATTATAGGATATATTGGTCCCAATTTAGGTGAGTCACACATACGTCACACTTTTAAGTTGAGGAACTGAAATCCTGACTTCATTTTGTGTCATTATGGATGGATCTTATTCCCGAAAATACTCTGGGGTGAATTCCTCCACTGCAGCTCATCGTGACAGTGCCTCATGACCAGAGTGAATTGTCACTTCCTCGCTTCCACACCGCAGTTATGGTAAAAGAGAAACGAGGAGACTGAGTCAGACCAGTTAGGGAAGTTGCTGCTTCCGCCGGTTTATCTGATCTTCTGTGGTAAATCTCGCAGAACAGCTCAGATACTGAACCTGAAGGCAGTTTGTAGCTGTTAGGGTGTGTTGTCTGGCGGAGGGAGACGGGTGTCAGAGGATGTGGCGGCGATGGATCGCTGACAGGAGGCTCAGCTGTCTGCTTCCGTCAATATTTGGGCCCAAAGCTCTTTTGATAGGGCAGATGAGCTGCTGAGAGACACGTTTCTGGTAGAGCATCCTAACGTGTTTGTGTCTGGACTGGCTCTCAGCTGGTTTATTTAGCTGTTTAAGTGTAAAGAGAGCGTTACGGCGCCGGTTTAAAAGCCACACGTGTTTGTTACATAAAGTTCAAGATCTCCCGAAGAGTAAATTTGTTATGTAACAGCAGCTGGTGAAATTAAGAGGGTATGTGGCATTTTTAAAATGAACCACAGCCACTTCATTCATGTTGCTCATCAGCGCCTCGGGAACCCAAATACACAATGTTTACTGGAGGATGAAACACAAACAAAAAGCTAGATTTAATTTAGGCAGAATGACGCGTAGGCACGGTTTGCACTCATTCGATAATTAAGGCTTTTTCGGTGGTCTCAACAAAAGTGATCTCTGTCTTTAAACTTTAACCACAGTGAAATGAAACTCTTTGAGTCAAATCTCAAAGAGAGCAGCTCTATCGTTAGAGCCCGTCTAAAAAAAGAGGATCTTCCATGTGATGCTTTCACAGTATTCATAGGTGAACAGATCAGCACAATGTCGAGGGTCGTGGATAAGATCAGGTTTGCCTCGTAATCTATCTCATTGCCTTTCCTTTATTCCCTCTTTTCTCGCTGTTAGGAGAGAGAGCAGGAGTGACATGCAACAGAGGTCTCGTGGGTAGAATGCAACCAGGGAAGTCACAGATATACAATCATGCTGTCTGACAAGAACCTTAAAGAAACACCTTAAAGGGTCAAAGGTCATGACACAGCTCGAAAGGATAAATTCACTTATCCTGACGGGAAGCTGGACGACGATTCGTAGTCTGCAGTATTTCTCTGGAGCTTCATAGTAAAACAGCATTTCAGCTCTCTCTCAAGCAACTAAAGTAGATGGGGACTTGTTTTGAAATGTAAGAGAACAGCCGTCTGTACAGCTCGTCCAGTATAATCCAGGTCTCCCGAAGCCCTGAGATCCCAAATTGATTTTAAAAGGCATTATTTACATCCCAATTCTACACTGTAGCTGCTAAGATAAAATTGTTAGCATGCACCTCGTCTGTCAACCATGTGTCGAGGGATCTCTGGGTTTTCAGAGGTGTAGATTACTTTGGACGAGCTGTATGGAGCCATTTCAGGTTCTTTTCAGTTTTTCCAGCTTCAAGTCTCCATCTGCGTCAGCTGTTTGGGAGAATCCTGCGATGGTGTTTTGTTGTGAAGCTCCAGGAAAGTTCGTAGACTTTATCATCACTAACAGACAGTCAAATGACGTCTGTACTAAGAACAGCATTCGAGATACGTTTCTTTCCTCAGCTCCTCTGTTCACGGTCAAAGGCCGAGCTACTCTGCTGCCCAGGAACTTAACAGCACCCATTTCACTGGCTTTTATGCTGGTACAGGTTCAACTTCCATTAAAGTAAATGGGTGTCTGTGTGGAGAGTATGAGCAAATGTTTGGAGAATGCTCTCAGTTTCTGAGAGGCAGACATGAGGCCATTACTGGCTTCTGCCAGGCAGACAAAATTAAAGTTTAGAAAGTCTGCCTTGCTCCAGCAAAGACTAATGTTTCACAGTGACGGCTGAAAACAAGCTCTCTCGTTTTTGTTTCCTTTGAGTGACCGCTTTACTTATCTTGCATCATCACCGACTGCACACCAGTATGAACAGAGCAGCCGTTGTGGTCTTAACCCCCCTTAAACCCAACATGTTTTTTAAAACATTTGAGGGGCTCCTGTGGACCATTTGTCAGGTCCCCTAAATGGAAATCACAGACCTGACAAAATGAGGAGTTTCCGTCAATAAAGACTCTCTTCCAACAAAGAGAAGATCATTAAAACAGGAACCAGGCGGCGATGTCGCAGTTTGAAAATGCAAATGCTGGCTAATACTGCACTGGAAATGTTTCTCTTGGCACCTACATGGGCCTGACTGTTTGGCTAACAGTTAAGCAAGATCATAAATCAATGGGTATCTCCTTTTCTGCCTTCATCTGGGGTACTCCTTTATTCAGTGTCATGTGAGTCATGGGCCGAAAGCCTGGCCCAATGAGGACATGCAAGCTCTTGTGTCTATTTATAAGTCTATTAAATGAAGAGCGTGACATTTTGGGCATCATGCTTCTGCTTTCCGGCTGGAGTCAGACAAGGAGACACACTTGTCATCTAACTTTTTGTACCCTGATTTCCCATCTGTTTCTTCATCACAAAGCTACAGCCAGCAGCCAGTGAGCTTGGTTTAGCATGAAAACTAAGCTAGCAGCCAGTTTGCAAAGTTTAGCATGAAAACTTGCAACCAGTTAGCTTAGTTTAAAAGAAAAGCTGGTGGCCGTTTAGCTTTGTTTAGGATGAAATCTGGCAGCAAGTTAGTTTGTTGTTGCATGAAATCCGGCAGCTGGTTAGCTTAGCTTAGCTTAGCTTAGCTTTGCGTGAAAACTGGCACCAAGTTAGCTTAGCTTCGCATGAAAACTGGCACCAAGTTAGCTTAGTAAAGAATGAAAACTGGCAACCAGATAGTTTAGTTTAGCATAAAAACTGCCAGTTAGCTTAATTTAGCTTGAAACTGACAGCAGGCACCAGGGAAGCCATTTCTCTCTGCATTCTGTCTTTACGCCAAGTGAGGAGGCATCTTGCTCTACCTTCATATATCAATAAAGGCATGAGACTGGTATCAATGTTCTCATCTCAATTGGCAAGAAAGCAAATCACAGCATTTCCCAAAATTTTGAGCTAACGCATTAAGTCAGAGTGAAGAAAAATGAAGACATAAAACGAAAAGTTCAGTTGCAAATCTTACACAGATCTTTATTGTTCTTTAATAACATATAGTTCACGGCAAACAAGTTGCCCCCTTTTCTTTTTTTCCATCTTAACAACAAAAGCACCTTGTGCACACATACAATAACCTTCTATTTTCTCTCCCTTCCCCCACATACTGTTTTCCTTCACTTGATGTTTACCATCAATCATCCAACTTCAAGCAAGATATCACATCGACTTATACAAGTCCATGGAGTTTATCATCTTGCATTGACAATCTATTTCAGTTCCAAAACTTCTTTATCCATCTTAACTCTTTTCTCTTCAGCCTTCAACGACATTCTCTTACTTTCATCAACTAGTCTCTCACATGTTCGACTGTCCTGTCCCTCAGGACATAAATACATCCTGCTGCCTCTACTGGTGTAAGCAGTGTCCAACTAAAGCTCCATGCAAGATGCTACACTGAAAAGTGATGTTTCATTCAGAAGTCAGCTTTTTAAAAAACCAACATGGCTCAGTTCAAAATTTTGTTTCAAAACAAAACTCCTCATTACTTCTCTAACATGATTTTGACATCAGATGATCTTCTAACACTAGATTCATTGTGATGTCTTTCTAACAGAGAGAAACTGAAATCTCATCTGTCGCTGGATTTAAATTAATGCCTCTGACTGCAGTAAATGCAAAAAATAAAAATTGTTTCTTGATCTTAACACCTGTGATTTAAAGGAATGTATAAAAAATAAGATGCATCTTCTGATCGATCTAAAAATCAGACGTTTACAGAGATATTTGTAGCTTTGTGTATTACACCTCATTGTTCATGGGGATTCTCTTCCTTTCTTGCCTACTAAACATGCTCAAATTGTCAAAAAAACTTCACCTAAGGCTAAAACAGTGCTGCTTTATGATACCTAAAAAAATACTACAATAAATTTTAGAATATAAAAATGTAAATCTTTCATTAGCCCCCCAATAAGGTCTAAAATAATGCTTAAATATCAAATTAATAGTAAACAGGATTGAATGCACCACCTCTATCTTCAAGAAATCAAAAGTCATGACACACGGATTCACGTGTGAAACGTGTGTTTGCCTCTCATTGTGCTTCCCTTTTTAGAGCTGGTGGAAGCCGTGCGCGTCTCTCCACAATACTGAGTCTCTGTGGGATGCACTCGGATGGAGGGGTAAGTAAATAGCTGCCGAAGAGGACAGTAACACAGAACACTGTTGTAATAATACGCACGCACGCATACACACATAAATACAAGTCCCACGCTTCTCCACGTTGGTTTTTTTGACAGTTATATACACAAAGTCCACCCGGGAGTCCATTTTCTCCTTTCACCTCACTTCACACCATCGTCTCTTTTCTCTTCCCTAAAGAATAAAGAGACTTCTTGTCCTTTTTGGTTTTGTGTGACGTGGGCGAAGGCGACGTCAACGAAGACGTCGACGACGAGCTGGACGAGGGGGACGTCGTGGTGGGGCTGGGGGTCGCGCTGCTGCACGGCGAGCTGGGCGCAGACTGAGAGGTCGGCTGCGGGCAGTTCTCGTCCGTCTCCTCCATGTGGACGATGGCGGACACGGAGGAAGGGCGGCGCTTGGAGCGGGCGTCGCTTCCGGGCGGGGTGGGCGTGGAGGGCTCGCTGAGGGGCCGGTGGACGGAGATGGCGCTGCGGAGACAGTTCAGCCACTGTTGCTTGTGGAAGACGTCGTTGACCTGCAGCGTGTGAGACTGCGCCTGCTGCGCCTGGCTCGGGTCTTGGGAGCGCACGCGGAAAATGTTCTTGGCTGTGGGGGAAAAAAAAAAACGTAGAATGAGCAAATTGATATATTTGACAGAAGACGATCTGTGTTTTTTTACACAAACTGTTAGAAACTTTTAACTTGAACAAAAGCCTCACCTTTGTCGGCGTTGCTGAAAGCGCCTCTGAAGGAGCCGCCCATTCTGACGTCTCCATCCTGCAGGTCCTCCAACACCAGATCCTGCACCGGGATTGGCTGCCGGTAAACCTGGAAACAGTGGCGCTCGTTCCTGGTGACGGGGCGGGTCAGGACCAGCAGCTCGGTGAACAGGAACACGTGCAGCTTCTGAAGCAAAAACAAATAATTCGACAAAAATTAGAACCAGAGCGCTGACATTTTACAAAACCAGCAACGAATGTTTCCAGGAAGATGTTTCTTATTATCAAAGCTCATTCAAAGCTCATGCTTGTAGAGTTAAATCACAGGTTGGTTGTGGGGCAGTGAGGCAGGCAGCAATAGCCTTATATGGGATGTGAGGCTTGTGTTGATGAGTGAAGAGGCGACCAAGGGAGCATTGTGTTGATTAGAGAAAAGTGTGTGTTCTGCTCACCGTGCCGCTCTTGTTACGAAGCTCCCCGTGACACAGCAGGCTCTTGCACTGCTCGATGCGAGGGTCCCTCTGCCTGTCGTCCAGATACTCCAGCTTGTCGATGTAGTACTGGCACTCGGACTCTCCCTTCTTCATGTTGATGTCGGACAGGACGCCCTGGATGATGGTGATCTGAACACAAGGAATCAATCTATTAACTTCAGCCATGTTTGAAGATAACCGAAAGATAAAGATAATGCTGCGTCCTGTGTCGAATAGATCTGTGGCCTCAACTTACCGCTTCCTCCAGGCCGGCAGCGTCTGGGTGCTCTGTTGGAGTGTGTTTCAGTATCTCTTTGAGCAGCAGTGGGTACTTGACCAGGCGAGAGCGTGGAATGTCCAGGAAGCTCCACAGGTCCAGCTTCCTGCTGAAGGGGGACTCGAGGCAGCGCTGCAGGAAGTCCTGCACCCGCCGGTCCTGCTTCTTCTGGTCCAGCAGAGCCTTGGCTGCCAGCTGGTTGCTGCAGTAGTCCTTGTAGGCATTGAGCCTGGGCAGCTGGAGGGAGAGAGGACACGTTTACCAATGCTGCCTTCTTTACTTGAAACTCAACTGAGTTTTGACAGAATCAAAGAGGACGGGCGGTTGACGCGACTCTTACCCAATTTACGACGATCTGTCCAATCTGTCCAACGGTTCCGTCTGGCCCCGTGGCTTTGGAGAGCTGCGCTAGGAGGTCCTCGTGCAGAGGGATGTAGGCGTCCAGGTTGCCAAAGATGTGAGTGAGCTCCTCCTCAGACATAATGGAGAGCTTCAGCATCGGGTCGTGGTACGCCTGTGCACAGGAGCAAAGCCAAGACGGTCAAATAACAACATCAGGCCAAACGGGGGTGGATGCTAAGAATAGCTTTAGGGGTACAAGAGAAAGACAGAGGAATAATTCCTGTCTTTTTATAGTTTCTGGCATGGCTGTGTGGAAAGCCTGCCAGACTTTGATTTAATCTGTTTGCTTTATATGTACTCCCCCTGCCTCAGAGATTTTTAAAGTACAAACCTTGCGTGCGAGCTGGAGGTCCTCAATTAGGTCCTGTTCTCCACGAGACAGCTCAAATATGGCCTGAGGAGAGAGGAGACACAAAAAGATGCTTTTTATAGCAAAACATACGAATCAGGATGTCATTTCATTATTGCAAATGACAGCCGTTTGACTGAATCTGAAACTTCTGCTGCCAAATGGCTGAGTTAAACTTTGAAGTCTATCTGGCTGCTCTCTCTTTTTCTTCTCTGTGTTCAAAACTTGACAAAGTTTATGGCTTCTGGCAGTTGGCTAAGATGTCTGACATATGCAGGACAAGTGGAGGGGTAGAGCGGGAGAGCGCCAGTTTGTTGGCTCGTCGGGTATATGTGAGCTTCCACCAACTGGGAAATGATCCCTGGATGACTTTTAGCCCCATTTAGACTACTTGACACAAATACTACGGGGATGTGTTAAACTAGTCTGGTAGACGGGGAAGGTCTCGCCGTTGCCTGGATTCCTGACCCTCATTCACCTACAACTCCACTTTGTCCCTTGGCGTCCTAACTGTGCGGTACAATTGTCTTGCATGACTCAGTGCTGATTCTCACCTCCTGCCTCTTGATCTCTTTGGTGGAGAAAGTTCCCTTCTGGTGGACGTCTAGCGTCTCCGACCACAGCGTGCTGTTCCTCCTTTTTGGCGGTGTGGGGGCTGCTGCCTTGCTGCAAGGCTTCTGGGGCACGCCCGGCGACTTGCCATCGCCCCTGAACGAGGCCTGCAGATGGGAAAGCCCCAGAAGTCAGACATGTGGCAAGTGGAAGCCAAGTTGAGTAGTGCAACATGCAAAACAGCTATGCGGTGCCCTTTCCTTGAATGGCACGGGCGCTTACCTGGATGGTTTGGCCGAAGCGCCGGACGGCCCCATTCTTCACCGGAGAGATGAGGTTGGCTAGCGACGTCACCCTGCCGAGAGGACGGACACGCTTGTTGCTGGGTTCCTGGAGAATCAAGAGAAACATGGAAGAAGAGATTAGTCGGGCGGTGAATCATCGCTCGTGTGCAGGAACACAGAACGAATTGATCGGCGATGCCAACTGGGAGATTCTCCCAGAGACCTCAGCTGTGAGTCCAGATGCTCCCTTGTGACTTCCTTATGATAAAACGCATCCATCCCAGTCATAAATCCTCATTATTTACTCCACTCCCTGCTTTTGGGCGAGGGAAATAGGAGTAGCTGGAGCCGAGGTCGAGCCGCAGGCAGACAGACTGGCGGACCAGCAGACAGACACAGATACTGAGGAGCAGGAAACACTCCAGCAGCTGTTGGCTCCATCATGTGAAGAGTCTTGAGCCGGGCCAGCCCACCGAGCACAAAGACCCTCTCTGACTGCTGATCTGGAGGGGAAGGGGGTCTGGAGGAATGCCAGGAATGCACGAGACCCTGCTCTCAGCTGTTGAACACCCCTCCCCGCACACACACTCTGCTACTATCTGGCCCGACAACAGCAACAAGTCCACTTGAGAGTGTATCTGTACTATCACTCCAACAGTGTAAGATAAATGCTTCCTGATTGCTGCTGCCTTTTTCCCAGAGAGACAAAGCGGTGAGGACAGTGTCGCAGTGTGTCTGGTCCGTTCAGTAAAACAGACCACCGCCGTGAGTCGGGGAAAGGAGCAGCGGTCGTAAACACACCGTGAATCTGCCCCATCTCGAGTGTTTACACAGCGCGGCGTCGCAGGGGGTTGCACAGGGGTGTTTTTGGCTGCGAGTCGAGACAGGCTCTTCAACAGTCCTCGCGTGAGAGCAGCGCTACACCTGGGCCAGGTGACCCCCCCTTCCTTCCCCTCCTCTCACCCAGCCCCGAGGCTGGGAGAAAGGAGAGAGCTGCTTGGCCTCGCGCCAACAACAACAGGCTGCAGAAATCAAAGAGCTGAAGATCTGAGGTAATGATTTCAAACCTCCCCCTCAAAAAAGATGACATGATGAGACAACCAAAGCCATAATTGGCATTTCCAAAGGTTGCACTCCCCTCAAAAAACATTTTTCATGTGAAGAACTTCACACTAATGAGAGTGCTGCGATCGAGCGCCGCGCTGCTAAAAGCTGCTTGTGTTTTCTCCTGACTCAGGCCAAACGGGATTTTGCCTTGGCTCAGCGAATCTGGGAAACAGAGCAGCCATTGAGGCTCCAGGCCCTGCGGACACAGCTGTGGAACAGATCCGCTCAGTCTGCTGTGGCTGCGGTCGAGCCACGGTCTGCTGTGGTCAGGGTCTCCACACTGTCCACGACAGCCAGACAGCACTGGGAGCTCAGCAGGCCCTCTGGTGGCGGGGGGCGGGAACTGAACGCCACATGTCGAGTGCTTTGTCTCCGATCTGCATGCAAAGACCTTTTTTTATCTGTCTGTTGCAAGACTCGCCTGGCTCTGACCTCTAACCATTAAATATCAGAAAAAATGAAAAAAAGTAAAAAGCAAAAGTTGCATGAGGCTGGGGTTTCCAAGGCTTGATACTGGAAAGTCACGCTGGTCATTGTGCCCTTCCTGTCTTTTCGTAACTGGACCCAGAATAACAAAAAGCCAACGAGTTCCACTCTTTGTCTGAACAGCGAAACAGGGAAAGTTTCTATTCCTGGCAGTTTGACCTGGGAGAACAGTTTCGGCGAGTCTGCCTCACTTCAGGAAACCAGACAGATCCGGGGTTTGTGCTGCTGCTTTTGATAACTATTACCGGTGGAACAATGACCCTCCAGACATACATTTTAATACATGTGCGGTGCAACTTCTAACCTGCGATTACAACCTCATAAACATCGGGAGTTTTTTTGAGGGGTTCCCAAAAGCTCTCTTCCTGTGCTTCCCCCTTTGATGCAACCCTTGTGTGTGCTGTGAGCTAATACTCCAGATGTGTCCCTGAGATTACACCACAGCTTGAGCTGATAGGAGCCGAGAACAGAACAGCCAGGCCATAAATGAAAGAGTCGAGGTCAACCATAAGTCAGCACGGGAGGGAAAAAGACATGTGTGCAGCTGAAAGTTGAGTGTCTCAATTGTGCAATTTTGTAAGAATGGGAGCCACTTCATGAATTGTCCCGAGACTTCTCCTTTATCGAGTGGTTTACTGTCAATGAGACCACATCTTCCTGAAATCGCTTCCGAAAGAGAAACATGCGAGCCGCAGAAGGGGAAGGAAGGCAGGCAGCACACCTAGGTTTCAACTACTGCGTCCCTTTAATTGTGTTTTCGGCTGACGGAATGCTCTCAGGCTGCTGTGCCGAATTAAATATGTTTAACTTCAAATGTCACAGGTCAAAAGCAAAGTAATCCTAGACAGGGCTGAGCTAAAAGGATGCATAGATTACCCCCTGCTGCTTCACTGTTTTTGTTACTTTGAATCTCCTGACCTCTCCATATCCCCTCCGTGGGTGAGCTACCTGATGGGATGCATATTTAAGAACAGACAGGGAATACACAACAGTGAGGGGGGGTCGGTTCACCGTTCACAGCTTCACAGGTGGAGAATAATCCAATGATTAACTTCTCCCGGTTAGGCAGTATCTCAAGAACTCTGTTCAGGCACAAAGTCCAAAGTCTCATCTTACAATCACACTCATGCTAACACTGTGTGCCCAAGTGAGATAAAAACAGGGTTAGGCACTGATTCACTCACCAAGATATGACTTCATATAAAAGAGTTCCGGTCAAACATTGACTCAGCGACACAGGACACAGCTAAACACAGCAGAAATATCCCCAACCATCATGTGTGTATCTCAGCATCTCACCTCTGACTCTTTGTTGGCTTGGTTCTGGTAGTCTATCACTTGCAAAGTCCGTTTGATAGGCACCAAGCTACCCAGTTCATCGTAAGCCACCATAGCTTTCAGTAAAAACACAGTATCCTTGTTTAATCCTGGCGGGTCAGCTCCGAGTAATCCACATCAGAGAAAAAAAGTTGATGAAAATCGAGGGTTGTGTGAGAGTATAAAAACCTTAAATAAATAAATACGTCTTCCCCCTTTCGCTTCTTCCCTCAGGGGACAGAGCTCTCTGAAAAGCTCCCCTCACAAACACTGTCTAAACTTTGGTCTGAGGTAGACTGCGGGAGGGAGGGCTTTATACCGGGAGGAGAGACGGGGGAGGAGCTCAGCCCTCATGGCTAAAGATGAGGCGGTATCGGGTGTACTTAGAAGTGAGACGACGCTGCCCGCAGGCTCTGTTGATCTGTCCACGCAGAGTGAAAACAGTAGTGAGAATTCCAAAGATCATGCTTAATGTTTACCGCTAAACGGAGTGGACGCAGACAACTGTGGCGAAGGCGACTGAACTTTATCAAACATAATACGGGCTTTTTTTCTGGGAACTGGGTTTGCAGTTAAGCCTGCAACATTAATGTGACTTAATGTGATATTAATGGGATAAGTGATTAGTTGTCTACCGTTAAATTAAGGCAACTATTTTGATAATCGATTAATCAGTTTGTGTAATATTTTATTCTCTGACTCAAGCTCCTCAATGAGAACCTTTTCTGGTTTCTTTCCTCCTGCATGGTAAACTGATTATCTTTGGGTTATCTGACATTTGATTCATTAAAGACTAACTGGAGCAGTAACTGATGATAGATATAACTGTTGGTTGCATCTGTCGTGACAGTTAATGAAAATATACGAAAAATACGAAGAGAAGGTTCTAATACACATAAACGCAGTTTAAATTCAGCAGTTTGTGTTGGGACTGATCATCCATCAAAGATCAGAGACAGTTCTAACTTTATTTCAAGACACTACTGTGATCATTATTGAGTGATACAGTCAAAGTTACATCAAAGTGAAATGACTTTTAAATAGTCTAATGCCACTTACTTAAACTAAAATCAACACGTTAAATCGCTGTCTTTTGACTCATCTCCCACTGTGTCTTGTATGAGATTCTAAAATGTTCAAAACTAAATGAGTAACTGTTTAATCTATCATAAATTAATAAAATGTTGGCATACTTGGCTACGTCTTGTTACCTTTTTACTCAAAGCGCTCTGCTTTGTGGGGCAGCGCTCTCTGATCTTTGCTTATAACACAGTCGTTATCAGTCTCATCAGCTGAACTGGGGGAGGTGATCAATTAGAATATCAATAGAGGGGGTCACTGATACACACTCTGCCAGATGTTTAAACTGAAACCTGTATATTGACTACCACTCAGGGGGTGGGGTGCGACGGCCACCCGTATGTTGATTGCTCCCACGGGGCAGAAAAAGGCAACTTTCAGTAAAGACAAAGCAGCGTTCTGAATCTGAAATCAAACCCATGGCTCCGTTACATGCATGTGTGCACTCTCGCCCTGACCGGGACATTCACACGTGGCTGAAGGACGAGGGCACCTGGAAGCACAGATTGCACACACCCTTACAGCTGGTGCACAAATGCACAGCAAAAAAAGTGGAGGTGTTAGGTCTGACGGAGCAGCTAATGTGGAGGCGCTGCGAGGCAGGGTGTCAGGCTGAGTGTTTTGGGCAAATGGACGAGCCTCTGCTTTGTCCTCCTGGGTCAACACGGAGGCGTGAAACAGGACAGAGGCTTCATGCTGTTGCTGTGTGTGTGTGTGTGTGTGGGTGACAAAACACGGGTGCAGAAGATCGAGGTGTGTTGACGTTGACACCCTGGTTTTTTGGGGTTTGTTGACGGAGCGGTCAGGAGGGCTCATCTGCTGCGGACCAACAGGACGCCGAGGCTGCGTTATATCACCTAACAAATTTGGGTTTCACGTGAGAAATAGGACGACAGACAGAAAAACTATGCAGACCGAGGAGTCAGAGAGGATCCATTAAAAAATGAATGTGTCTGTCTGTGTGTAGTCTATGCGTGCCTTCAGAAGACAGTGTGTGAAGCCCTGCTGTTACTCACTCTGCATGGGGAGACCTCAGGCTGAATCAGCAGTGTGTCTGGCCCAGCCTCTATAAAAACTATACACCAACATGGCTCGGCCTGCCTGGCCTGTTCGCCCCCAGCTGGAGTACAGCCGTGATTTACACTCCAAAACACACATACGCACATAACAGTCTCAGAGCGGCGGAACAGGATGAGTAATGCAGCGAGCGGCGGAGTTTCACCGCTGTCTAACCTATGCCGTGCCGAGGGCCTCGAGGCTTCAGGGGCTGAGCTCAGCCTCACCTCCACATCAGTGGCAGTGAGTACAGGACGCGCACAGGCTAATTACAGCTCTGGGTAGGCAGCTCAGGGCAAAGACACACAACTAAGTGCAGAGTGGCTTAAAACAGCAGAAGGGAGGCGGAGGTGGTGCTGCCCTCTGCTGATGGAGCTCGGTAGCAACAGAAAAGGGACGGAAAACTTCATCCTTCTGTGGAGCAACAACCCGCGTCGGTCATGTCCTGCATTTCAAGAATCAAGGTTTACGATTCAAGGAATGAAAGGAAAAAAGCATCGTGTGATGTCTCAGTGAGGTGTTGATTCATCACACGCCTCTACTGGAGGGATAAACACCATTCTTCCAAAACAGAAATGAAACGTGCCATCGCCGGCATCATCTATCTTTTCAAGTAAAAACACTGTCACGTAAATGTTTGCTCTGACTTTAGGCCAGCACAAAAACAGCCTCAATGCTAGCATGATATTTTGCGAGGTATTTTTGACTTTCACTCTGAAGGAGTCTCTTACTGCGATCTCACAGCTGCATCAACAGTACAATCCTATTTTGCTGCTGAAGCTTTAATCAAGCGTGTGGAACAACTGCTTCTGCAGATCACTTCAGGTCACTTCCCCTCACGTGTTTTCTCACAAATATCATCATTTAAATCATAGCATACGTTGGGTCTCTCAATCAAAGCAGTGTTTGAAAGTTTTATTCACGTTATGTTTAGTCACTGACTTTCTTCCTCACCTTCTGACTCTCTCCTGGAATTATGGAGTTCTCTGAGTTTAAACATTGTTGTAAACATTTGGGATAGTAGTAAGTACAGATTTGAGTCTTTTTGTTCTTAAGAAATGATGATTGATAAATATAAAACATTGCTGGCAATAAGGCGAAATAAGGCATGCATGCAGTATCTTCTTGTGCATGTTTCACAATGTGCTGCTGCAGCCTTTAAGCTCATACTGTTACATTCAGTTTTGATTTGAGCCATGCTGAAGAACAGAGGTGAATTCAAATGATAATATTGCATCACAAGTCAAGTCAAGGGAACTACATTGTCTAACTCCATATACTGTATGTAGCAAGGTCCGAAATCTTGTGTTCATTTGAGTTGAGATCTGGTGTTATAACATGAATCAGATCATTTTAATCCTAGAGTTACAGAGGTTCACTCTCATGGTTTGATATGTTTCTCAAACTTCATATATTAAAACAAAACCCTTGACGCCAGGGGAACCTCAACACATGTTCTTTGGCTGTAAAGTTCAAAACCACCACCAGCAGAGGGTTTAAGATGAAGCATGTTTCTAAATCAGGCCCCCCTGAGGGTGTGTCTGAGAGATCTAACCTACTATTAATCTGGTAAGTTTCTACAAGGAACTATAAATACCTCCACTCCTCTGGAGCTACAATCAAATAAAGATGAAGAGACAGAGAATGTGTAGACAGTGATCTAATCACACGACAGCCTGTAGAAACAATGCAAACCACAGTTCTCAAACCAGACTTACCTCCTCGGGGTTACTCACACTTTTTTTGTTTTGTATAGTATGCGCACACACCCCTAGAGCAGCCCTGGTTGCTACCAAACACAGCGATGTTGCTAAGACTCAGAGTGAAACCGCCAAACCTTTTAGACAGAGCGAGCTGATAGCGCTGCACTGACGGACACAAATATGAAAACATAAATTGCCCAGTCATACTGTCATTGTGGCATTGGGAAAGTCACACGAGGACAATTCACACAAGGACGTTCTGTTGTAATGGCAAAGGGACGACAGGACAGCGCTACAGCAGAGACGTTATAACAGAGGAGACAAACTTCAAGCATTTTGAATACAAAAGTCAGTAATGTCAGAGATGGCAGTTAGGTGACATGTATCCACCCCCCCAACTTTTGCTTCTAGTAAAAAGAAAGTGGAAAAAATTGATTTTCCTACTCAGGGAATTCAGAGTATCCTTACAGCAGAAGTGTAAATGATGTGTGTCATTTACGCAGAAACAGTTGCTGTAACAACACTCCTCTCCAGGATAGGGGTGGCACGATCTGACGGCAGGACCAGGCTTGTGGTGGGTTATTTCAAAGAACTTACTCAACCAAAACCACAAAAAGAGCGCGACAGCCAGCAGATATGTAGAAAAAGAGAAGTCAGGATGGATTTGGCAGTTCCACTGTAGTGTTTTTCCATAATCTTTATTCCATTGAAGCTATTACCTAATAGGTGTGTAAAGAAACTGTGGGCGATGTTGCTTGTCAATGTGGACAACTGCTCCATGGCAATACTGGATTTAGTGTGACTTTTGTATCAGTTTAACAAAGTAGACAAAAGCACAAAAAATCCATAAGAATTCTATTCACTTTATGCTTGAGAATACACAGCAGCACAAGTTAAAACCGCAAGAAGTTATGAAATACTGACTCCGGTAAGTCAATCTCTTTAGATGTTTTGCTAGAAATATCGATATTTGATGCCAGTGTATCAATAATCATCTCGCTAAAGGAAGCAATACGTCATATTGCCATATTGATTTTCACTACTACTGATAATTATAGATAGCGCCGAGACAATTAGTTAAGCAACAACGGCAGCTTTTACCCAGACCAATTAATCGACATTTGTTTATGAAAAATACAAAACGTTCTTCTTTCCAGGACGATAAATCTTAGTCGCAGCCTTGCAAGGTACAATATGTGAGAACTTGTTGAATCCACACTCCCAACAAATAGGGGTCAGCATATCACCAGAGTAACTGCTAACTACTGCCAACTGTAGTGGCTGTTAGCTAGTTAGATCAGTTAGCCGTGCAGCTAGCGGTCCAGAAAGTGTTGGTGTTGTTGACACCACTAGCATAGGAACTTTGAACCCCGATGGGCTGGGGCTAGCTGGTTAACATGCTAAACATTGCAACACAATCCATAGAAGTCATAACATCAAAACTGTTATCCCTTCATGTTCTGCTGAATTTGAATTTTAGTGAAGTGTTGTGTGACACATATTCCACCACCTTCCCCAAAAGGCCAATCGTGGGGGAAAAAAAGCATTTTAAACTGTATTTTGGGAGGAAGTCAACACATTTTAAGCACTTTAAAAATACGTTTTGACTGGTGATTCTATACATGTAGATTTGTTTTGTTCAGGTGACCATTGAAAGTACAATTATGGCTCTCTCCCCATACATTTAGATAGCAGCCTGCTAGTGGCAAGACTTGCCTGAAAGGACATTGACTAATTTGCAAAGGAAGATCTTAGAGAACAGTTGCCTGCAGATGATAGGATGAATATAAATATTCAGTGCTTCTAGTAAATAGAAAGTGGAAGAAGGTTTACTTTTCCTACTCTGAGATTTACAGGAATTCAGGGAATCAGATGACATTGCGTCATTCACACAGAAATATGATGATGGGCTGGGGCTAGCTGGTTAGCATGTTTAATATTGTAACACAATCCATAAAAGTCATAACGTCAAAACTGTTATCCCTTCACATTCTGTTTTTTTTTTTTTCATTCTTACACATTGCACCTTAAACCATAGCAAATCTCATTTAACATGTCACAACAAAACTGAGACACTGCAAAAGATCTGCTCTCTTAGACCTTAGACCTTAGACTGGCTTAGACTGTGCTGGAAGTGACTCAATTAGAAAATACAATAAAGTCAGACTAGAACACTGAGTGCTGCTCTGATTTGAATCTAGGAGTGGCCCCCGGGACGCTCAACAACACTGTTTAAGCTTTGTTTGGCTAAATCAGAGCAACTGATCCAACTGGTTACAGAAGTCCAGGCTGTATGTCTCTGCTAATCCGTCTCATGTGGGTGCAGGACAAAAACAGCCTGCATGGAGACAAAATAGATGGAGAGGGGCCAAGGGTTGATTATAAACAGTTTGGTCCATTGGTGCAACCCTCAGCACGAGAGGAGTTTCATACCCAAATATTTCCAAGAGGAGAGAGCGCGACACGAGATAAAGATTTGAACTAAGACCAGTAAACTTGTTTTGCACTGTAGGTTTTTCATTAAGATAAACTACAGGGCTAGCACAATAGTACAACGTGCCTGAAGCGAAAGGGTGTTCAGTTATGACGAAATCATCCTCCTTTGTAACACTGACAGATCTTTGTGCGCATTAACACCCACACACAACATGAGGTGTATTTTCCAACCCAGCCAGTCCTGCCACTCACAACTCTGCATCCGAGGAACCTGCTTTGGCGTAACTAACAGCCGACCTCCCCACACAAACACAGGCTTTATCTAGATGTGTTCCAGTGATAAGCTTAGTCATTTTAATGATATGCTCTGAATAAACAGAAGATGCGCAGCCTACGCACACAGCGAGAGATCAGATATGGCCCCCAGTTTTCAGTGAGATTCAGATCGCAACAACACAATAAACAAGAGAAAAAGCAATGTTGACTTGAATTGATGCTTATTTCTGGTATAATGCCTTATGCATTTGTTTTTTTTTTTTTAGCCCAAATTGCCTTACTTTATTCTTGTCTCCTATTATGTAATTTTCTGAAATAAAACAAATGGTTTATGATTTAGTTTGATTCTTAAAGTGGGTTGGGTTAGGGTTAAAGTGGGGTTGATAGACACCTTTGAAACAGCCCAAGGTGCTTCTTAAAACTTAAAAAGGTTAACTTCCTTAAAAGGTGTAATTTGTAAAAAAAAAAAAATATATATGGCCAGAATTCCAAGGTTGCTCCAAAAATATAGGGGGTAGCATATCACCAGAGTAACCGCCAACTGGTCTTTGCTAGCTACCGTTGTACCGCTAATTATGGTTCAGGTAGCTGTGGAGCCAGCGGCCCTTGTGTTTACCTGGATTGGGACCCAGGATAACTGGGAGTCAATACTGCCAACAGGGCCCAGCTCGACTGGATTTGGCAGTCTGACATTGAACACGCCTGGACACCGAACTGGGACTGAACACAGCCTCCGAGAACGACAGAGGCCAGTTTGAAGGCAGGGATACAGTACGCAGGGGATTTGCAGTGAGCTCGATTATGATTTCAGGGACGTGAAAACGCGGCTGGCCTCTGGAAAGACTAACCATGAATGTGTTGTAAAACAGAGTGTTTCCTTTCTTGACATCTATTTCACTAATAGCTGGCATGTATCTGCCAGCTGAAACAACAGGGGCTATCAGACTATCGCATCTTATGGTACAAAGTGGCAATTAGTGTTCTTGGAACAAAATGTTTTTTTCTCACTGAATGAGGGTGTGGAAGCTGGTTTTATCATCATCATTATGAGGCAAAATGTCCGATGATGTGTTTTACCTTGAAGTCGAAGCTGCAGAGGCTGACTGCATCGCTGTCATCCTTCTCTCTGCGCTTCCGTTTCTGTGGAAAAATGAACAGGCATGACGTTAGCTGGATTATTCAACATGCATCCCTGACACGGCGGCGTATCATTAAAAGTGATCATGAGTCAGAATGTGAGGTGTCCTTTTGACCATGGACATTTACACAAGTATTATGGCTGTGGAATACACACTCAAACTGGCTGTCTCCCCACCCTTACTTTATTCTATAGTAGCAACAGAGATTGTTGATCTCTCTCCAAAAACTTAACCAAGATCAGGTTAGGATCCTCTGGGCATACACTTTTCACGATGCAAAGTTTGATCTTTTCTTTGGGGAGCCCTGATTAAAGAAAGACTAAAAAGCCCCTGCATATGGAAACAACTAGCATGATGCATGGATTTTCTTTGCTTTGCGCTGTAGTACACATCCTTGTCTGGGTATCAGCGAGACTAACATAAAGAGCAATTTACAACCCCTCCATTCCTTGCTTCTGCCTCAGGCCAATTATGTTGATTGCCACTGTAGCTCTGTTGTAAAGCTACAATAGACACTGCTGGAGGTCCTGCTGGGAACAGGAAAGTGTTAATTAAGATGCGGGACACTTTAACACCTGCATGTGGACTGTCAGTCAGTCAGTCAGAGAGAATCAGTTAGCAGGTGAGAACAGTAGTCTGGCCTGTTGAAGCTGAGGGTCATTAAAGCCTTGAGGAGCACTGGTGGCCTCGAGGACCCCGGGGTCTATGACTGCGCTCCATTAGCCGTGGAGGCCAGACTGCTTCTGACTGGACACACAGCACGTCAGGACCTGATTGACCAGCGAGGTGAGGAGGGCCAAAATGGACACATAATGGTCAGGGGTGGCTGGGCGCTGAATGTCCGAGTTGTGTGTGGGCCATTTCCTCTCTGGCAGCCGAACCAGTTTTCCCACATCCGTAAAAAATTGAAGAGCTATCTGCTCAACCATTTGAGGAAACACCCAGAAGCCGTCACATAACAGCTTAAAATATTTCACCCAGCGTGCATTTCAGGTGCTGTTGTGACGGACCGTTAGCCTCAACATTGCAGTGAATGGAATGGTTTGTTCAAAGTTTGTTTAATCTCAATAGGGGGCTGTTCAGAGCTGCAAATGACAAATTTGGTTGTCAAATAAGATTTTGTAATTCACTTCTGCTCAGCAAAGTCTCAGTGCCACAGCGGAGCAGAACAGAGCAGCGTCACTGATGGTTTTAGGAATGAGCTGACAACAGACATACTCATATAGCAAAATATGAAATGTGATGAGACTGATTACGTATTATGTGACTGTCAGGTGTTCTGTTATGATGCTTTTCAAAGGCCCCTAAAACATAAGTGATAGCACTGTGATAACAACTAAGGTAACACCCTGTAAGTGAACTAAAACCTTCATCTCTTAGCTAGTATAAAACTTTTAAAACACACACATATAAATAAATAAATAAAATATATTGCTATCAAGTGTTTGAGGTTTCTGTTAGAATGCAGAGTGACCCTTACTTCTGCCTTTAAATGTTATAAATTCATTGTTTCGATGCTTTCTCATAGAATGTTAATTCTGTTAACCTTCTATGGGATTTTGTCGTGTCATTAAACATTTCCTGATAAACTATGTGGATGAACACAGGAGCGAACATTAATTTGCTAATTTTCTAGATAGAGGGTAACTCTTTGTCTTTTCTTTCCAGAATTTAAAACATTCAAAAGATTTATTTATTACTTATTTTTCTTTATGGATTGTTTAGATGTCGAAGAGAGAGCCCAAAATCACACCCCTTCCTGTGGATCTCATGGGACCTTATTCTAGAAGAAAACTGTACAGTAGTCAATTGAGAGGGACAAATACATTTTTGATCCCATTTTAGTTGTGCCAGGAATCACACATATGATGTTTGTCAAATTAAAAGCTAATTTTCCAAGCCATGAAAGTCGCAGTTTGATGTAATAGTAAAGTCAACAAGTGAATAACGTAGGAGATTAAAAGTTAAGCGCCAGCGCATCGCTCTGTAGCAGATAACCATGTGGTGGTTTGAGTGTTCAGTGTTTACTTCATGCTATATTGTTACATAAGAGCTAGGTGGTGAGATACAAGGCTGTAAAGTATATTAAACAAGCCCATGCTTATCACATTTGTTTGCCATGTTAGAAAGATAGTGCTGGAGTTGGACAGTGCAGGAGTAACATAGCAGATTGAAAGATATGCTATAAGCATCAGAGCATCTTTCTCCAGCTTAGCAGAAAATGGTATTTTTATTGAATTTATCGAAAAACACAAATTTAATCAGGGATGTCCCCACTGATTTTGGCCTTGGTGCCCTGTATTTTGGCGAGTGGCCATGCCCTCAGAAGGACTTAATGCCAGGCCTGCTTTTTTATTTCAGATTTCACAGTTTCCTTATACACCTATTAAGTAATAGCTTCAATGGAATAAAGGAATTATGGAAAAACGCTACAGTGGAACTGTCAAATCCATCCTGTCTTCTATTTCTTCTACGTATCTGCTGGCTGTCCCACTCTTTTTGTGGTTTTGGTTGCGTTCCAATCCAATGCCGTTTTAACACATCCAAAAGTTCACAACATGAAGAATCTGACCAAGCGTTCAAGGTTTAGTACCTATTTAAAAAGTTTTTCCTGCCACAGTCTAGACACAATCACGATCCAGGCCTACTCGAGGTAAAAATTTAAGTTTTGTACCAACTCTTGGCAGAACAACAACTTTTCACACACTGCTGATTAGGCAGTATTGTGTGTGATGTGTGTGTACGAGACTTATACATGTGAGAAGAATAACATTCAGAGTAGGTTATGAAAACATCGACTGAGCGGGGCGACTAAGAAAAAGCCTGAAGAGAGGTGGTGGGCACAGATCAGCAGGTCAGCTGAAGTCTGCAGCTCAGTGTCCATGAAGTGTGCGTGCTAAGTGTGAATGCTCCCTCCAAGTTAAATATTGCCTTAAGCTCTGGTCTTACTCGTGAGATAAAGACGACACGAGAGTAATCTCGGTGCAAAAACAGACACGGCGGGGAAAAGGAGACGAAAATTAGCTGTTCTGTTCCTGCCTCCCCTGGAAATCCCTCCGTCAGCAGCTCGCAGATGAAATAACACCCTCCAAGCAGCAACTTGTTCAAATGGCGGGCTGGGATCACCGTAAACACTCTGACTCAACAAACACACACCCCCCCCCACCTCTTTTCATCACACACACACGCACACACACACACACACACGACGAGACTTAGAAAATGTTGTGACTTGGGCTCGGTTACTTTGTTACTCATCTGGGGAGACTTGTATGTTACATAAAGTGACGATGTACACAGGCAAGAGTGGCACAAAAACACAGCCATGATGAACAGCGACCGATACTACACATAAGTTTGACCGATTTAAGATAGACGATGAAGGGATTTGCATTTCTGTCTTTAAATGCCAGCCTGCTGATAGAGGCTTGTTCTGCTGCCTGACAGAGTTAGAGAGAATATCAGTTTCATATTACCATCACACCAGAGGTGGATAACAAGCTGCTCATTCTGACCCAGGCCCGGATTAGATAGGAGCCGAACTAGCCAAGAAATGTTGAGCTCAGACAGTTTGGTGAAAAGGAAGATAAATATTTACTGTACGGACAAGGAAGAGGTGGACGGAGAAAGAGAGAGATAAAAAGGAAACACACATGAGAAGGCCGATATGAATTTGTGTCTGCAAATCAAACATTCACATGTGTTTCTTGTGTAACAGTTGTCCGAAAGATGTATGTTTTACAAGGGTGGGGACCAGCTGGGTGGAGCAGTCCCCCCCATCCGTTACTATTCAGCTTCTCCTCTGTCACATGGAAATGATAGTACTCCCTGGTAGTACTGTGACTTTTCATTCAAAATTCAAAGTAGTTTTCTAACATGGGGAGAAAAATGAAAACTTAACCTGTGAGCCTGTCCCTTGAACCGCAGCAGGAAGTCTTCCTACAAAGCAGCATAACTCTGACCCTGACCCTGAGAATACCCTGAGATACCTTTGGAAACTATAATTATTGCTTCTGTTGAGTTTATAATCATGTCTGCCCACACCAATATATGTAGTTAAGACTTATTTAATTTAACAAATGGTGTATTTTTGGCAAAATAGAGAATTTCTCACTAAATTAACCCGTATGATTCCACTCAATCATTTTTAGTGAGAAGCTTGCTGTCATCACTTACATTTCTTTTTTTTTTTTTTTTTTACATAGGGGTACAGAGGACTGATAGAGAGCTTCATCAGATGGGTCAACAACACTGAGTGTTTGAGTGAAACAAAAAACAGTCAAATTCGTTGTGTGTGTTCACACAGCCGATTGTGTTAGAATACAGGGAAGCTACAAATTGTGTCGGGATGAACCTGGCAGCACAGAAGATCTCCAAAATCATCACAGTTTCGAGGTGGGCACCCAATATTATTGTCACCAATTCAGTTTCCACTAAATGGGAAATGTGGTCACAATCTGCCCTTCTGTTCCCGAGTTATGGTACTGTGAAGTGTTTTTGCAGAACATATCATCAATATGTCACCTTGAAGATGATCTTTGACATTTTGGTTATAAAATGTCATCACTTCATCATTTTATCCTACTAGACATTTATGTGAAATGTTTCATAATAAACATACAAATTCTTACTAAAGTTAAGGGATAAGTTCACCTAAAAATGTGTTCTGAGGTCACAGTGACCTCAACCTAAAATCTAATCAGTTCATCCTTGAGTCCAAGCAGACGTTTGTGCCATATTTAAAGACATTTCCTCAGGGGTTTCCAGAGATAATGCATTAACGAGAATGGGACAGAGAACCTGAAAAACAAAATGCTCATAATGTCAGGGCATCACCTTTGCGGAGGCATAGAAATCGAGTACAGAGGTAAGTTGTAAATTGCAAAGGCGATGACGATACTACGAGGCAGGATTTTTGAACCAAGTTAAACTTTTTTGAAGCTGTGTTCTGTCGTAACGCATTTATGTGGCTACAATCTGCAGGTTTAAACATGTGGATCTTGTGTCTTCATTGAATAAAACTGATCAAATGTGGTCACTGACTGCAGTATTACAACATTTGTGTTCTCCTGACAACCTGACAAAGTCAAAAGCTTGTAAAACATCAGAGAGAGCAAGTGAAAACAGGCTCAATTTATTTCACGTTATTAACTATAATGAGGCCTGAATTCACAACATATGAACAGCTGCAGTGCAACATCAAAGTGCGACAAATCTGCAGCTGGATGATAGAGCTGTACCAGGTTCTCTTATTGAAATGGATGAATGTCCACTGGGGAGCGGCACCTTGAACGCATTATGTGTTATCAAGGGTTCAGTGACATAAATCCTGCTCTCTGTGGAATGTTGAGGAATCCTCAGACAGTCAGCGGTCAAACAAGTCAGTTTTAGTTTGAATATAAATTGCTGTTGATATGGGCAAGGCCTTCCCACAATAATTCCCAATGTTTGCGTGAAAAGCCTGACGGGACTCAGCAGCTGGCAGCCATATTAAATCTCATCTGATTAAAGCTGGAATGCTGCTTATCAGACAGGCCACTCTTGAGGCTGACATCTCTGGCCGCCTGAACTTGTTGCTAGAAGAGACAGAATCCGCAGAATCTGACTCTCGCTGTTGTTAATTACCTTCACATTCCACCAAACGGCAGTCTGGTTTGATCTGCTCCACCTTGGCATTGGGCTGGAAACCCGACTCACATTCTCACCATGACAGAAAGCCCCTCGAGGCCTCGTACCTGATGTAGTCTGAGAGAATGCACCAGGCGCCTGGGGAATGCTCGCCTCGCCAGCTTCCAAGGTTCGCCTGGGGGCCAACATACCCCCACCTATACCTGGCCCTGCCCCAGTCAGGGTTAAAAAAAACAAAAAAACCCTAACCACTTCAAAGCCCCAAGACCTGGCTAAACTTTATTCAAAGCCTTGGCAAAACCTTCGAGCTTAAAGTGGCGGGGTTAAGATAAGAGGGGCAACTAGACAAAGGCACTTTCAGGACTCTTTCATCGCTTGCTGTTTGGTAGATTTATAAATGACAGATAAAATGGGCAGGAGGGGGGGAGTAAATTGAAAGAATGAGCTAACGAGATCCACATGGTTTTGGTGGATGAGCTAAGCGTGCCATGTTTGCGAATCAAAGGCAGCAGGCTGGCACGAGATAAAGAGTCGCTGGCCTCCTCTCTCTAACCCTGCTTTTATTTTTCCTCCTCTGCCTTCACATGAGCGATGGATTGTGTTTCAGGCAGCTCTAAATCCTGGAATGCCTCCACACTCGTCATCCTGCTCGCCGTCTAATCTGTTCGCTCTTTTCTGTTTCTAATCAGCTCGTCTTATTTAAGGCTGACTGTAAACCACAAGCAGACCAGTCTATTAGAGGCAGCAGTGGTTTGTAGGCCATTATGTTCCTTTGGTATGAGGGATAAGAAATCAGAGCAGGCTGGATTTCCTTTATCCAGCATTTGGACTCTGGCTACATGAACAGGCCTTGTTCAGCCATGAGGGAGCCACTGAACAGTCATCACAGTCCCTCAGTGAGGTATTAGATGAAGATACACACTCAGTGCTGGGAGTTGCCAAGGGAAAAGCTGACCTGGAATGTAGACTTTATAGATTTCACTTCACTGATAGCACTCTTAAACCAAGGTATGAGCATCAATGCCGGTGACCGCTATGAATGTTGAGTATGGAGGCCCAGATCTTGAGCAGACCTAATTGACACGAGGCCAAGATTTTGGATAGGTAATGCTCTCCACAGGGCAATAACTTTTAAACTAGTTCAGCATTTGCAACAACACAGTCATACTTGAAAAACTTGAAAAGTCAACTTGAAATGTCACAGACAGTCGGGCCTTGTGTCAAGAGGTGCGTAAATCTGACATAGTGCCACAGAAGCTCCTTGGTGCCAACAACGACTGGTAAATGTAACCGATATGTTGGCGTCATAATGACTTCCTACAGTAATTTGGTACTATGACAGCCAGATTGTTACATTATCTATTTTTGCTGCATCTAGCAGAAATTGGCATACTCGAGGCACTGTAATAGTCTTGTTTTACTTTTTTTATGCACTTTTTGTTTTCAGGTTTGTCTGTCCCATTCTCGTTAGTATAATTTCCCAGGAACACTTTGAGGGAATTGCTCTAAATGTGGCACAAACCTCTTATCTAGGAATGAACTGATCAGATTTTGGTGGTTACATGTTTAGGTCACTGAGACTTCTCAAAACCCTTTTTTGGCACAATTGCAGATGGTTAAGTTATCCTTTAACACTGATTTAAGCAATATTACCCGAGAGGGTGTGCTCAAATGATGTTTGAGCACACCCTCTCGGGTAATATTGCGATTATACAACTAATACCAACAAAAATAAAATGTATACTCAAAATATATCCACGTTGACGGACAATTTGCTCTCAAATTTTAAAGTTTTTTGCGAGTGTGCGTCGCGTTTCCATGGAAACACATGGGGTCTGACTAATAACTGAAACAAAACCAGCCCCGTCAGTAGACTCTTATGTGTAATGGAACGTAGTTTACCACTACAGCAAGTAGTCCAACCCATAGTAACGACCTAGCAACGGAAAGGATTTTCTAAACACATGGGTCTGACTAATAACTGAAACAAAATCAGTCCCGTCAGTTACTCTTATGTGTAATGGAACGTAGTTTACCACTACAGCAAGTAGTCCAACCCATAGTAACGAACTAGCAACAGAAAGGATTTTCTAGTCCCAGATGAGTGAACTCTGAGCTGACGTTAATCTTTTATCGCCGTCTCGGAATTTCCCGACCTAAATCAATACTGCACAGATAAACAGAAAATGCTTATTTTTATCGCCCAAGTCATAACAAAGGTGTTGATTTTTTATATATATTTTTTTATAAAACAATAGCGTCTCTCACACTGAAGGGAACAGGCTCGGCCCGCTCGGTAAAATTATTATCTGATAATAAAGAACAGAGAAGTTACAGATTTATCACTTTATTTACCACAAATCTTTCCTTTTTTGTCATTTGGTTCTTCTCATCCTCCTCCATCCATTCATCCAAATTGAGACCGCCAAATAAATTAAAAATGAACAACACACCGATCCATTTTGTAGCTTATTTTTCCGCCGTTTCCTGCTCCAGCTCTGACAGTTACGATGTTGCCATGGAGATACAATGTTGTCACAGACTTGGCGGAGTAATACTTTGAGTAATGAGTCAGGTGTGCTGTAATGCTAATTTGAGCACGGTCAAAATGTGTTGTTGACCAGATTGCTCGGTCGGAACTACTTGTTGTTTAATATTCCTTTAAATTCGGCGAAGGAGAAAACATAATTTGCTATTATGTTTTAAAAGTTTAAAAGTCGAGACTCTCGAAAGCTTTAATGGGAATGTGTGATTGGATCAGATTTAATCAGCAGTGCTGGCAACATAAATCACCCCACTGCCTAGGCCACATTTTGACTGAAATCTTCTTAAACTGGTGAAAGGAAATACAATTTCCAATTGAGAACACTTTAATCCACTCAAAAGGGCGCCATCACACATACTAATAAGCTGGTTTTTAGTGCTTTTAGGTGCACACTTTGTCCCGTTGCGCATGTATATTTTGTTAATTAGATTTTTTGTATAGACCTTATTTTCTCATGAGATATAAGTTATCCATTTTTGACCCAATGAAAAAAAACAGAACGAATGGTACAACAAAAAAAAGAGCATTTTTTTGCCATTATGAAGAATTTTGGTTTCTTAACTAATTATCCACAATTGTCTTAAAGGAGTTTTTGTATGTAGGATAATGATCATTTAGGGATTTGCTCAAGTGTAAACCAGTAAAGGTAAATAAGACATTTGTCCTCCAGCCTGGTTGGTCTGGAGCAGCCTTCCACCGCTGTGACAATGAACAGTGCTACCGTTTCCGAAACTTTGTTGAAAACTCCGAGGAGAGATTTAAAACCAAAACACATCGTTATGACGGGAAGCGGTGCACCCAGTTAGTACAACAGGAGAGAAGTCAGCCAAAAGACAGCTTGGAGAAATGTACAGATTGTACATACTGTACAGTGTATTTAAAGTCGAAGGTATGTCATTTTCTTGCTGCTTGGTGCTTTGTGTCTTGCTATGGTCCAGACTGCTGGCCTCTGCTGCAGTTTATGATTACATTTACTAAACTGTATGTCTGTATCTTCCAAGTGGCCTAATGTGATATGCAAACTTAAAAATATGAGGCCTGTACTCACCAGACTGAAGTCCCATTGTGGTCCTGGGGTGAGGAAGGTGAAGGAGCTTCCTCTTCGCAGTGACCTGAATAACAATACCAGAGGGGAGGGTTACAATTACAACATAGCTACAATGTATCCTCAGCTACAAAACCCACCATCAAGGCCTGTTAAGTCACAATGAGTGTGCTAGTAATCCCTCAAAATCCACCACTGCGAACACACATGAGTCAGCACTAACCATGAGAATCTTTAAGAGACCACACTGACCCAAAGTCCCAGCCAGAGAGTGAGTAAAGCTGATGACCTCACTTCAAAGCATTCATACGGTGATAAAAAGGGGAACTGTGATTCAGGGAGCAGTGGTGTCCTGAGAAAACATTCACCTCCCATTACCTACCACAGCCTCAGCATGATGTCCTCCAACTCAGACTAGGACTGACAGATAAGGATCTTCTCAGTCAGGGATTGAAGGGGAACATGACCCTGGTTGTTCCTCTAAGGAGGCCTCATCAACCACAAAGCTGTCCTTAGATCCAAAGACCCCTGTGAAATTTGAAGGAGGAGTCCTTTATCCCACACCTTCCTCCCCTCCAAAGATTTGGACGTGGCCCAACTGTCTCTTTTTGTTGGGAACTGTCTGGCAGGGGACAGCTTTGCCTTTTTTGGGACTCCACAGTGGGATTGTCCGGACTGAACACTCCCCCAAACCAGCCATGCATACTGTAAATCCTTCTCATGTCAAACAACTAATCTTCGACCTGTGTGATCATTAAAGTATTACAAGAAGGTTAGGCCGGATAAGGCCACATTGAGGACAATTACACAACACATCAGGCTTAGTGAATGGATGGTTACACAGCAAGAAGAGAAACATCAAAGCAGGCTTTAAGATCTGTCTTGTACCAACAATAAATTGGATTTTTATTGAAGCACTATTTCACATTGATGAAATACATTCAATGAGAAGACCGTCTTACAACTGCCGTACAAGGCTAAGTAACTGTACAACTTATGAAACCAAGTACACGGCTGGCTATGTACTGTAATGACAGACTGCAGAGAGAGATAAGTGTATCCTATCCTAACAACTATTAAATTAATAGCCAATTATCTAGATGATGTACTAATTGGTTTGAGGATATTTTTTTTTGGGGGGGGGCACAAAAAAAGCACAAAAATGGCTCTACTTCGTATGGAAACTTAGGAAGGCAAAATTACAGAGCAAGATTCTGGTTATTTTTTTCTAGAGGAGCAATAGAAAGCACAAACTGACATGGTTGGTGCACAGCCCAGGACAGGAAGCTCTACAGCGGGTGATTAAAACTCCCCAGAACATCATTGGTACCCATCTACAGAGCACCAGTGACATCGGTGAAGTTTGCAGAGCCTAAAGGATACTAAAAGATGACACCCACCCCAGGCACAATGTGTTCACTCTGCTACCATCTGACAAAAGATACAGAAGTATCCGCTGCCATCCAGCAGACTAGGGAGCAACTTCATACCCGAGGCCATGAGACTCCTGAACTCATCCTCAACAACAGCAGTCAGCACTCCATAATAAAGGTGCAGCAGGTCTCAGGGACTCCTTGTTTTTTAAACCCATGTTTACAAAATGACAAATAAATTGACCTTGTACCAAAACACTACTGTTTTTCTCGCTAATAGTGACTTTAGTAACATGTGAAATGTAAGAACCAACACCAACATCTTCACCTACTCCAACCGTCCGAGGAGATGAAGACCTGGTGGAGGTGGATTTACTTTAATTGTGATGGAAAAGTCGGCACAATATCTAGAAAACTCCCATGGGATATGTGTTCTCTACCTATTTATCCATAGACTGCTTTATCAAGGAGGGCCAGCAGCGTTTACCTGTTGAACTTAGCATTAGCACGTTCCACGGCTAATAGTTGCCCTTTGTGGAATTTAATACTGCAATGCGAGCATAGCTTACTTTACACTAAAGCTCTTTCTGCTCTGAGCCTTTCCTGAATGTGTCTGTTGCTGTTGTACTTAAATATATTTCACAGACAAGCCCCGTGTTACACTGACTATTGTACTTCCATAAGTATTCTTTGGGTTTTCTGCAAAACAAATGCTGATGAGCTGCCTAATCATGTCCGTTGTCTAACTCTAAAATAAATCACAATACATTTACTAATTATTCTACATTATGGGGCAGGCTACTCTTCCAAAACACATGTAGGCCCATACGTCATTTTTTTTTTCTATATGAAGCCAACAAACACATTTGTTTATTTATTTTTTTTCTTTCTTAAGATATTTTCTCCGACAGTCCCAGAAAGAGTGAAAAAAACAACAACCGTAGAATCATGTTTGAGCGGAGTATCCCTTTCATTTTTGTAATATCACCGACCCCTAATAAAAACACAACGCCTCAGCCCTTTAAGAAATGGTGGCAAATAGTTGAACAATTGAACTTCCCTGAAAATGCAAACAAAAGATGAAATGTTAAGACATTGTGGAGAATGTTTAAAGGAACTATCACGCAACAATAGAGCATCACGCTCAGCGGACGTGAAGGCACGATGAATCAGAACCTCCCACATTGCTCATCTTTCATAATCCACATGATCAGAAATGATGTCAGAGCAGTTGATAAAACCGAAAGATGTATGTCCTGGGGTCTTAGATCATGGGACCTTAAAAAGGCATCAGCATCCGGCGAACGCTGAGCTGCCCAGAAACACTTGCTGTGTGTGTGTCCAGCAAGTGCTGCTCGTAAGGTTGAGTCATTCCAGTCATACTGTCGCTCTGCTACTGTTGTTGCAGATGGCATTTATCCAGGAATACAGACAACTGTCCATCTATAGTCAGCTCTGCAGGCTGCCGCACTCACGGCACCCACTCACTCTACACTGACACCTCAAAACTGCGGGTTAGGGCTTGTGACAGATTAATGAGTTCATTCATTTTATTTATTTCAGTCTATGAACAAATATTCCTCAAACTCAAATGTCAAACATTCTCTGGTTTTAACTTCTCTAGGAAAATCTGATGGGTTTCCACGAAACTTGGATTGAGGATGAGTCTCAAAATAGACCACAGTAACTTTTGGTGCAGATTCAGATAAAGAGACAGATCCAGGATTTTATTTTCTCCCTTTCTTTAAAATCATGAAGTGGGTGTTTTTTGACATTTTCGTTTATCTCTCAAGGAATTATGCATGGATCTTGATGAAAAAGAACTGGCATAATAATGTGGCTATGAGTAAGATCAAAATGGGACTGTTGGGCATTGACGGGGGTATGTGCTCTACTGAGTGCCAGAGTACGGAGTTTAAATTGCAATTAATGAACACAATAAATGGAGAAAATTATTGTCAGATTACCTCGAAATGAAAATAATTCTTGGTTCCAGTCTAAATTGAAGAAACTGAATCATCACAATGAATAATCTTATAGACTGTAAATTGTCATAAAAATGTGAATGCGAAAAATGTAAAAGTTAAATCTCCAAATTGCTTCCTTTGTCCAATTTATAGTACAAAAGACCAAAGACTCTTCATTTACTGTCATACATATCAAGGAAAGGCAGCAAATCCTCACATTTACTAAGGGGGAATAATCGAATAATCAATGATTCTATACCCATTTCATGTCAAAAGAATGAAAATGATCACTTTTAGGTCATCTATGACATTTCAATTTTATAACTTTCTATCACTGATGTAGAACTGAAATGATTAACTGATTGGGGTCCCCAAACTTTTCCCTTGGAGGGCCAAAACTAAAACTTAATGGTAGGCTATTGGCCTATTGTTGCATTGTACTGTTAGGATGTAAAATGGTACTAGGATCTCAGGTTCCCTTAATTGACTGACTCCTTGCACTATCAGTCAGTAACGCTCAGCTCGCTGTGCTTAGATTATGTATAATAACTAATATTTTGGTTCCCTACATATTTGAAGAACATTTTACTTAACAGTTAATAAAACAGAATTACTGAATTACTTTCTTTGCGAGAAACATCTGGTGGGCCAAATTAATCTTATGGTTGACCAACATCTCAGATAGCAAAAATTGTGGAGGACCAGTTCTGGCCCACACCATACATTCATCCAGCCCACATACTGCGTGGTATGATGGCACTTGGGTGGTCCACTCCTGTTTGCATGATCTGAGCCACAAGCAGGCCAAAACATGGCCATATGTCGGCCAAGAGCATACAGAATAAAGCAGAGCTGGACCGAATCTGGGCCACAGTTCATTCTACCTGGGTAGGCTAGACCTGGCCCAGACGAGCCAAATCTGGTTTATTCGGTGTGCTCTTGGCTGACATATGGCCATGCTAATATGGCCATGCTAATATGGCCTGCTTATGGCTCAGATCAGGCAAATAGGAACTGACCATGCAAGTGGCGTCATTCCACGCAATATGTGGGCCAGATGAGGGTGTCTGGTACAATTCAGCTATTTGGGATTGGCCTGGAGGCCCCTCTTTGGGCAGCTCTGGATTATTCAATTGACCGAAATTTAATCACATCTTTAAACTTTTCTGCTAATTGATTAATCATTTTAGCTTGTTTTTTTTCAAGCAAAACATTCTCATATAAAATAATTTGCTACCTTCATATTATTTCTCCTTTCTGTAAAGCACTGTTTGAATTTGTTTTTGAAAACTTCTCATAATTATCGTATAAAAATGTATTTCTACTCAATGGAGATCAAGGTTTTGCAACAGCATTTGAGATACAGGATATTTGCTCCAATATCTGTCTGGGATGAATACCAACAGATCAACGTAAACACCAAAAGGAGCAATGAGGTATAAAATTGCCATAATGATCCAAACAAACATAACTCATTACTTTGCTACTATAGTAAGCCATTTCAAAATGTAGCTTTAGACAGCTGTTATTGCTATGTGTTTGCCTTTTACTCAACATTGATATGATTTGGTAGCGCTGAGCACATTTGAGAAAATACAAATGCTGGTTTAGTAATAGCAGCAGCATTTTGTCTGGCACAAACAGAACAGGGTAACTTATTAACTGGGAATATTTAGCGTAGGTGAAGAAAGAGAAACTAAGCTGTCACTGGCCATTCCCAGTGATTAACAAGGGATCTCTGGGAAGCTAAGTGAGTAAGCTGTTATTGCTGTCGTTAATGTTAATGCTCATAAATGACCACGAGACAGGAAGTGTTTAACATTACTGTAGCATCAAATAAAGTGATGTCACCCATGCTTGACAATAAAATGAAAACCAGCAAGCAAAGGGGAGGAAATAGGAGCAGACAGGTGCTGTGGAGCTCCGCGGGCTGAACTGAGCACAAACACGGACTAATTAACAAAGTTAGGCTGGAGTTTCTGTTGGACCACCTATGTTGTAAATGTTTGCACTCATGCTACTGTTAGTCGTTTCGGACGAACAGCATGTGTTTGGGAAGAACAACAACAGCTAAAGAGAGCAGGAAAAAGAGAAGCTCCCTGGGTGTCCTGGAGACAAGTCAGGGGTCAGAGTTCAGAGCAGGTGTTGCTCAGACTTCACTGTAAAATAATTAACTTGACACCTGCACGGCCAAGTGTCCACACACCCCTGTTTTGACACTCAAAATGTTATACTTTAAACTTCTAGTGGGGGTGAGGTACAGATGTAATCAGTTGTCCCAATTGTAGTTTGAAATATTGAACAGAAAGAGCAAAATAATCTCTTTTTCTACCTCTCATACCACAGTTACACAACAGTTTCTGTGACTTCATCAGGAGGTATCCAGTGATTTACGTAAAACATTTTAAGGAGTTTCAACCCGGTTCATTTCTACGTCTGTGGTGACGTTCGCCTTGACATATTTTCAGTGATAACACCATCCCGTGTTTTTTTTTTTTTGGTTAGTGGTTATTTGTAGTTTTGATGACCTGACATTCACTCTGCTAATGCGCACCTCTCATCACCGCAGACAGAAGCCTCAAATGACTACATGACTGATTAAAAAAAAAGAGGTAGAGATAAAATACAAGTTAGCGTCAATGTGGTTTAGCTTTTATGATTATGACAAATATCTCTGTTGCAACGATACGCACATCAGGGTGTGTTTGTGCGTCTGAAATGCACTGGAAAATCACTTTGGGCTGATGTTCAATACAAATGAATATCTATGGGCATGTGTCACACACGCCTAGTCCAAGTGTAATAGTCTAGTGCAACATTTGTTCAATTAATCTGTAAATCAATCTCTAGTCAACTGTAGTTAATCGGAACTTATATTACTTTGCCAACTAGACAAAGGATGCTTCATTTATGTGTCACTGGTTTAACATGTTACTATATCCACAAGTTTCTTCGGGAAGTCACTGAGGAGGTGACTACGGGAAAACATTATTTGGTAATATTTCCTGTGCTTGTCAGAACTAGCGTAAATAAGAAAGCATCATAATAACTGGCGCCCCAGCGGCCCTTTGAAATGATTTAGAAGTGTGTGCTGAGAAAAGGGGCTGTGTGCAGTGACAGTAAGGCAGAGGCATTTGTGCAATGAGCAGCTTCCACAGAATCACACTGGTTAATGGCACATCACTGAAAAATGTCAAGCACTAGCCCAGGAGTTAGGCTGGGCCACACGCACTGTCTGACATTTGTTACATCACCAGGCTTTCTGCCGAGGCGTAGCCAATTTCTTACACTAGTGCAGAAAGCCGTGCTGGGAAATTCACAGGAGATGAGAGCCTGGAGCAATTTAACGTAACCACGCTTCCGCTCATTGATTTAACATCTCGCAGCTAAATCTAAACAACTCTTTTGGAGTAAGTGGTGCTGGAGCAGAAAATGATAGTAGCAGTAAAAGGGCTTAGAGGAAGTAAGGTCATCACCAAAAGTCCATCTCCATCATCAGTTGGACTGTGAGGACCCTTGTTGAAGTCACACTTGAGATGAGCTCCTGCTGCACTTTGTGTCCATGTTTAGTAAGGAGAGGAAGAATTATAGGTGTTTGAATTGCAAACAGCACTGTGGTGAAAAAACAAACAGGTTGGGGCTGAGAGTGCACATCTTGCTTCAGGTACGGCCAAAAAAATGTAATATGATCCAGAAAGTCCTGAAGATAAATGCTTATCAGATGCCTTAACAATGCACAACAGTCTATATTGTGAGATTTTACCACTCTAGAAAGTGATTATGGTGACTAAGACCCCAGGACATACACATTATGGTGATATATATATATAGCTTATAGCCATAAAGTCCCTCTATTAGGAACTTTTCAGAACAGGGCAAGGGAATAAATCAGAGATCACAGTTTTTACTTTAGTGTTAGTACAACCAACTACACAGAAACTCTTCGTCATGGTGTACTTAAATTTAAACTGGCTTGTTCTATACATAACCCATTTCTCATTTTGGTTTGCACTAACTAGGCAATTTTCATAAAAAAAATGTATTATCTATTAATAACAATACACTGCCACACTGTTTATAATTACACTGTTTATATTTGTTCATATGTATATAAGAGTCTATTTCTATTTCTTACCTTTTTATTATATTGTTTATTCTAATATTACTGTCCTCTGGCTGCTGTGACGCACACATTTCCCAGTTTGCGGGACTAATAAAGGAATTCTGATTCTGATTTTAAGTGTTTACACCATCGCTGTCTACACAGGAAAGTGGATTGTTAACCCCCATCCAGGAGTGTGGCGATAAGAGCCGACTCTGGATGATGTATTGCCGGTCTGATGCATTTCGCGTTTCCACTGGTCTTTCTGCATGGCCAAAGCACAGCTTCTCTGTGCACACTGATCAGTCACTCTCAACGTAAGTGCACATACTATTATAAAGATGTAACTTCTGATTTGTTTAGAAACATTTAGCTGCTGAATTTTGGGGTCCTGGTATTGCTCATGCTGGCTCACCATCACAATGTGATGTGACAGTTCGTGGCTGTTTGGCTGATTTTTTCATTAAGATGCACAAGTTGGTATTCCAGTGTCTTCGGTGTGCCAGGGCTCTGTGTGATGTCTTCATAATGAAGTGAATATGTCATCAAACTCTCATACCTTCTCAGACTATTTAACCTGTGTGTAAGGTAAAAGATTAAAGTTCCAACATTGGCCTCGTTGCTGGTGAGATCATACCACCACCCTGCAGGTTCAATCCTTTGAACAACAAAAGTTTGTACATCAACAGTTTTGAATCCTTTTGAGAGAGAAACCAAATCCCTGCTCACTCTTCAAAAGTTGGATGGATGAGCAACAACTTAACACTGATTATTCAAAAGAATGAGAGCTCTTTATAATGGCCAAGAATACCTGGATGATCTTTTTTTTACCAAGAATAAGTACTATGATTTAGGACATCTGAGGAAATGATCAGGTCATAAATATCTGTTTCTCCAATGTCATGTTTCCCATGAGCCGTTTTGAAAGCTGATAGCCCCTGCAAGTGTAATGTTTTCATGAATCTGTGATTGAAATCCTTACACATTCATCACCGCCTCCAGCCAGGGGACAAAGGTGCTTTCTACTCCTCTGCTTACTCTTGTGTCGAGGGAAGTGTGGCTCATGAGTCAGTGGATCACCATCCCAGGTAGCCTTGCCCTTGTTTGCTGAAGCTAGCCAATTCTGAAACTGAACTACTTTAGCAATAGCCCCACCTTCGCCCACATGTTCTACAATTCCATGGAAGACGCACGAAAGCACGCGCACGCACACACACAGCGCCGTGATGCTGACAAGTAAAGCAGCAGCTGATAAAAACATCTCACAGGGTGCATATGAAGTGTTACATGAAGTCAAGTTTATTGAAATGCATTCCCATTTTTATGGGACCCGAACAACTTTTCTTTTCAACTCCGTCTCCGCCCGCTCAACGTGATGTTTTTCACCACAGAGCTTTACATGGACAATGAACTTAGAATGCTGAGTTCGCAAGCTTGGGACCAACCTTGTTTATTTCTGCTGGTTGAATTTTTGCACGTGCTTGGCAACAAGGCCACTCGAGAGAGAAAATTCCACTGCCAGTCTAATATTTAATGCCAGTCTCACTTGGGAAATCAAGCCTCATTTTCTCTCACTCACAGCTAATGTTTTTTTTCCATCAGCCTTGTTATGGAGGTCAAATATTGGGTGATGTTTTTCCATGTTTGTCTGCAGAGCCGGTTGGGCACTGGGCAGGGCCGGGGCACTTTGGCACACAACACGGAAAGCCTTTCAGGAGAGTCCAACAAAAACATTCGCAGGGTTGTATTATCCCAAAACAGATTACTATTAATGTAAGTAAGCCGTCAACTTACCAGATATATCTCAATGATTTGATATAAATCACTATTTGAGTACTGGTCACATTTATGGCCAGTAAATTGATGGCATTTCTTCGAGAGACAAAAAGTGCTTTGTTGTTGCCAGGATCCGGAATAACCAGTTTCTGCTCATCTCTGAAGTTAGACACAAAGTCGGGTTGTGAAAACACTGCTTGGACAATAAGTTTACTATTATGAGTGCTGCCATGGGAATTTCAAAGTTCACCCCATAAATAGAGAGGCACAAATTATATCTGTGATATTGTTGCTCAAAAGACAAGATTATATCGCGAAGAATTAATGTTACAGCTGATTTATAACTGACTTGTTGTGAAGTGTCTTTAAAGGTTTTACGATAAGAATAGGCTCTGTCTTAAAACAATACTCTACAAAAGATGAATTTACAGTTATTGACTAACTTGAAGGAAAAGTTCATCACAAAATGAGAATTCAGCCATTATCTCCAAACCTCCATGTCAATGGAAAGTCAGGTGAAGTTTCGTAGTCCGCAAAACATTTCTGGAGCTTCACAGCAGAACAGCGTCGCCGTATTCTCCTAATCAACTGAAGTAGATAGGGGACTCTTTCCAGCATAATCCAATTCTCCAGAAGCCCCAAGATCACAAATTGATTTGAAAAGACGTTATTTACATCTTGAACGCGCAGTCGAGTTTGTTTAATCATTTCAGGTGAGCTGTGCGCTAGAGCTTCTAGCTTAGCAATTGCAGTGAAGAGTTCCGCTAACAGAAGGGTATAAATAACATCTTTTCAAATCAATTTGTGATCTTGGGGCTTCCGGAGAATTGGATTATGCCGGAGGGAGTCCCCATCTACTTCCCTTCAGTTGATTAGGAGAATGATGCAACGCTGTTCTGCTGCGAAGCTCCAGAAATGATTTGTGAGAAGATGAAACTGCACACGACTTCATGGGGATGAGTAGATAATGACTGAATTTTCATTTTTGGGGTTAAGCTTGCCTTTAATGGTAAAAACAATGGTTTAATCTTGACTGAATATTGGCTGTGAATTGATACTTTCCTAGTTCACCTCCAATGTAAGAGATGAAAATCCACAATTCTGTGAAAATCAATATGAAAAGCAAGCTGGAGTCGCATAAAATAGACATCTTCCAATGAATGTTACAGCAAGGGTTTTCTTGCAGAGACAGTACAGACCCAGTAACATATTGTAACTATTTCTATGCCCATGGGTGGCTGTGAACCTATCCTATTACCTTTTTGTTAATCAGTTATCTACTATGAAGACATATATCTCTGCTAAGAATTCAAAGCACATATTGTTATCAGCTGAGGCAGACATGATAAAAACATCACAAAGCCAAAGCTGTCGACGATGATGATAATATTGCAGAATCGAGCCAGAACCCCTCAAAACTGGAGCAAGGACTAATGTAAAAACAACTCTGAGCTGAATAACTAAAGATTTAAGTCCATATTTTCCACAAAACACTAAATATAGATTTCAAATTGCTGATGGAAACAAACGAAAGCAAATAAGGCAACATAACATCAAATACAATACAATACAATACAATACAATACAGAAACAAGGTACAACAGATGAGGAGAGAACAAGCTGCTGAGGCCACACTTCTCCACTTCTCTGTGCCTGAGGAGGACCGACAGTGGACCTCGGCTGCCATCTTGTGGCATTTTGGCGCCACCACAAGTAGCCGCACAGCGTTTGACACACACAGTTTTAGTTTGCGTAGAAAGCGCATTGTGTGTATTTACGGTATCCCAGTGCTTGTTTGAAAGGACTGCTCGTACTAACTTAGTCATTTCACAGTTACAAACCCCCAGTTTAAAGAAAATAAACCGTTTAGCAATAAAGCAGCAATGTACCAGGTTGCACTGCGCCTGCTATAGCATGTTTACACCATTAGCTCAACTAACCTATATACTATATATATAGACCAGTCTGATGGTTCGAGTTTGAGTCTGAGCAGAAATCATGGACTCACCGTCTCAAACCTCGGTTGTTGTTCTCGAGGGGAGACTCTTCTTCATCAGCTGAACACTTCCTCTTCAAGTTCCTGAAGCTCGGCTGTCTTTTGGGTTTCTCTGAGCTCGTAACGGGAGCTTGGTTTTCACTTGTTTCACCCATTTGTGACGCCTCGGACCCGTGGTGTTCAGCTCCGTGTTAATGAAATGGTTAAAGGGGATAATAACAATAACTCTTACCACAATAGCAAGAGTCTCGTGACTTTTTTTTTGAATATGGCGGAAATCCAAATTTCGACCAATGAGAGGAGAACAGAAGATCTCGTTGTTACGCTGAATGGGCGGGGCCATGGTGGTTCAACTTCAGGGCTCGTGTTGTCTGATGATAACACATGGGATTATTGTAGTCCACTGCTGGGAGTGATTATAACGCAGTTTATTTAAAGATTCATAGTATTAATACACTTTTCCACTCACTCCATGAAAAATATATTTAATTTATGACTGAGAAGCTCTACACAATCCTCAGTGTCTTTATTCACAGAAAAACAAAGACAAATACTTTACTAATAAGGCCGAGAGGAAAAGTAGCACAGCATGCAAACGGAAATACACATACGTGAATTTATTTATTTATGAGCATGCCTTTATACATACCTGTATATGATTCATAGAAATGCTTTGTACATACTGCATTACATTTTTGTAAATTACAAAAAGTCGCATTTATAGACATTAAAATTAGCTATTGTTTGTGAATATCAACCGGGTGAGCCCATTCACATTTTTTGTGATTGATGAACTGTGTGAATCACTGTAGAATACAGGATTATATTGCCTGCATGAATGATGGCTGTGGTAAGAAGTATGTACCTTGATACATTCACTCAAGTGCAGTGCTACTTAAAGTATTATATGTAGCATTTGTGCATTAGAATGTCTAAAAAAAAAAAACCATCTATACCTTTGTTAGATATTTTAAATTGCGTACTTTAAGCATCACAAATGTTTCCAACGATGTTGTCCAGAGAAATGGGTCCATGGTCATGGTGCATTTTGCCTCTCGCAATGACTTCTGGGAAAGATTCAGACAGTGTGGAAGGAAGTCAGCGAACTTGATTCAACATAAGTGAATAAAAATGTAATACATTATGTAATTTGTGAACATCTCTGCCTGAGTGACAATGAAAGATCACTGATGGTTGTTTAACATGAAGACAATACCTCCCATGATCCCACATGATGTAACTTGCATCTTTTGTTTTATTTTGATTGAGAGACTCCCAGTGGCAGAAATTACAAGCCTAATTTAGCTGTACTTTGTATTGTACTACAAGTCAGAGGGAACTATTGTACTATATGTTTTATTCTACTACATTCTTAACAAACAGCTAGACTTACTAGTTACTTTCTATATTAATATTTAGTAGGCAGCTGATCACAGAGTAATCAGTATTCCTTAATTCTCCTGTTCAGTATGTGCAGAGTATATTTTTGCACTGCGGCATCCGGTAATTAAATGTAATGTAATGTCATACATGCATCAATTATATACTGTAGTATATAATAATTTAACACTGACAGGAGGCATTCTGCATACTGTTCATTTATGTTTAATGTCTAAAGGTTCATGATTGATTTATTGTCATATGCTACACAAGCTTGTATTAAAAAATGCAGTTCCCATGCTACACAAGCACACATAGAAACAAACCCTATACAGACAAATGCATTTAATAATCAAGTCTCAAAAATAAACTATTCCTGGTAGAGCACTGGGGGTGAGTTTCAAGGATTTAAGCAGCTCTGGTGGTATGGCAGCAGATACTTCTGTATCTTTTCCCAGATGGCAGCAGGGTGAACAGACTGTAGCTGGGGTGCTGTTGCCTTTTAGTATCTTTGGGCTCGGTGCAGACATCTCCCTCACACTGATATCGCTAATGCTCAGCAGATGGGTTCAAATGAGGCTCTGGGCAGTTTCAATAACCCGCTTTCTGTCCTGGGCCGTGCACTAACCATGCTAGTGCGCGATGTTTCTTGTCAGAATACTTATTAAATAAATATTTTTTATTTTTTTTACTACTGTAAATATTTGACAAGAACACTCAATGTGGCATTCTATCTCCCCACTGCTGTTCAAATCATCCGCCCACTCAAGTGGTGGCCAGTTATGCTGGGCACATATTTACCCATTCCTGCATTTTAGTTGTATTTCTTACATTTTTACTACTACTGGTATAACTGCTGAACGTAAGTTATATTTCTATATAACAATGTCTAATAACGGGGTCACTTGATTCTTTAATCCACAAAGACTTATCAGCTGAATCTGCAGCCCTCCCTTGGTTTTGCAGAGCTCTATAATGAGTTTCAGTTTATCGTTTGGTTGTCCAGCCCCAACTTTGCTGTTTTGGTTCGCTGTCACCGCTCTCACAGTGTCCTTTTTGGCTGAGGCAGTCGGCTGCTTTCAGAGAAAACAAACTCTAAAAACCCACTGTAGACGTTTAGCAAGCAGTTGGTGAGTGGAGCATTTAGCAGCTAAAGAGCCCGATACTTCCCACAGGATTTGATTGGGAGCTAAAAGAGAGTAAATGTTAGACCTATATTTACCACCCCATAACTACTGGATGTATAAATAAGCAGCTGTATGCACCTATAGTTCTCCATATTAACTTGAAAACTGCTACCACATCAGTGGAGTCTCCAGCTTGTTTCTGCTGCCCCCAAGTGGCCAAAAAAGTTAGTTATTGCACGTTTACTGTGTAAATCAAGAAGGTGAGTACGTCGAAGAACAGAAGAAAGTCATGTGATTCACTCTCATGCCAATCAAACATGGTTTTCTTACAATGGTAACCTATAAGTTAGTTCCAGCATCTCAAGACGTGTCAAACATCCTAGAAAGTGGCGCTAGACCGATTAATCAGCCAGGACGTTATGAGATTATTGCAGAAAAGTGTCAACTGTTGCTACACAGAGAAAAAGAAGTTGCATCATAGAAATGACAAACTAGACTTGAAGTCATTTAGAAATAAGTGTCACCTTTGCATAGTTTGATTGATTTTTATAGTTTTTGTTTATATTTATTCATTTGCTAGATGGTTTGTCTAAAGCAGGGTTTCTCAATTCCAGTCCTCGAGGACCACTGCCCTGCATGTTTTAGATGTGTCCCTCCTCCACCACACCTGATTCAAATGATCAGCTCGTCATCAAGCTCTGCAGTGGCCTGATAACGAGCCACTCATTTGAATCAGGTGTGGTGTCAAATATACACATGAGGTCAGTGGATCCAGGACAGGCCTCTGAGTATAAGTGGCTAAACGCTCAGTTCCACATTCCACCTAACACTGGGGCCACAAGGTTGCAGGTTCACAATGTATTATACATCGGCATGGTAAATGATTGTTTCTTTGGAAAGACAGGAAGGTATAGAGCTGTGGTGCTGTAATTATTTCCTTCGGAGGGCCAAAGGAAAGCACCTATTGTATGGTATTGTATTGTTAAGATGCAAAAATGTATAGAATTCCAATTTCATCCCCCCGTCCAGCTCTGGTTTTCAGTTCCAACATAACTTGACCTCAGAAACAGAGAGAAGCAGTGGTGTGGAGAGTTGTTCACTTTTCGTTTTTTTATTTTTTAATTCTCCATCATTATAACAAAATTCCCAACATTCTGTGTCATATTAGCTCTATAGCATCTTCAATTTCCATGGATAACAATGAAAGAGTTAAAGGATATAATAACTACATTTTAAACTGTGAAATCTGCATTTTTATTGTACTCACTGGATGCATTTCAAAAGGCCTTTGCATTCACCTGAAAAAACTCAATAACTTTAAAGAGGTGTTGTGTGACTTCTGTCGGCCTCTAGTGGTAGTCACTAGGAACTGCGTCAACATCGAATGACACAAATAAACTCTCTGTTACAAAAGATACAATAGATTTATTACGGATTGTCACCTCAAGTTTTTGAAAAACAAAACAAAACACAACAACCATGAGTATCCTTCACACTCTTGACTGATCTCCTCCAGCTTGGGTCAGGAAACAAAGAGCCAGGAGTTCCTTTCTTCTGCTTGTCCTGTGTTCTCCTGACGACTCACAAGTGCTTTGATCCACAGTTTTATAACCGATTTCAAATGGTGCTAGAAGGCTGCAGCGGGCTCTAAGCACCAGAAGAAATCAGTTATCTTTTAGTGGGGAAAGAGGAGGACGGAGGAGGAAGGGGTGTCCCGCACTTGTTCGTCCCGGGGGCTCACTCACTGCCGGAGCTGTCCTCCTGTCCTCAAGAACACTGATTTCAAATGGTGCTAGACAACGGGAACACACATCTAAACCACCACGTGAAACCAGCTTCTGGGGGAAGACGTTTTTTTAGTGTCGGATCACAGCTGCAGCGGTGAGATGAACCGGCGGCAGGGAGCGATGTGTTAATAAAGGTTCGGTACCTCTTTTGAAGTGGGAATATTTGGGATCACTCATGCTTGACACGTTCATCATTTAACAGCACAAAGCCTCAGGATTCTCAGTACAAAATACACTACTCAGTATTTGTTAGGGATATTTGGATACGGGTTCATATATGCATGTGCATGTATATGCAATAAAATATTCACAGAATAAACAACCAAGTGAAACATTAAAACATCCCAATATCCCCAACTAATTTTGAGGGGTGTGGATGAAATTACTCCCTCACTTACCTTTTAGAAGAGACCAGGATCACGGCTGCAGTGGAAAGGGTTCAAGAGCAGTAACCTTTTAAGGAAGTGATTTTGAACGGGGGTGACTAGGGATTGTCTGTTTCTGTTCATTTTGCTTTTGGTTAATAAATACAAAAGAGTGACATTTTGTGATATACAACAGGCGATTTCCTTTTAGTCCGGTGCTCCACTGTCTCAAAAAACTCCATTCCACACTTAGTTCTGTTGCTGTGTCAGCGCTGGAGAACGGATCTCGCTGGACTGCATCCCATCACTTCATCAGTCAGCACTGATGAAGTGACAGGTAGCTGTGGAGTTAGCTTTCTTATGTAAGAGGTGTCCAGCTGTCGCTTGTCAGAGCTAACGTTAGCTTGTCTGCCGATGCTGGTCCTGACAGGTCAGATGAACCCGATGCTGAAGAGGAGTCCCGGTCAGTTGTCGAGCCAGAGCTGGGCAGCATCACTTTTAGCAACAAAGTAAAACGGCGTTACCAGGCTGACTACCTTAATCTGGGATTTTACCCTAGCGTCAGCATTACGCCGGACCAAACGACCAAACGTGCAAACAGCTAAACGTTTTTGGCTTGGCTACTTTTACAATTTAACCCGACCCAGCAAACTACACTTTCCAAGGTCAGGAAAGAATTCTAACCCTTAAAAGAACAATACAATAACGTGAACATTACTATCATTAGCGCTAATGCTACTAATTTCTACTAATTTCTACTAATAATAATAAACCAGATAACATATACAGTAAATATTGAGACATATTCTTTGTCAAAAGTGCACAACTAGAAGATACCTCTGCCAAGGCCCAGGAATCATCTATTTCAATCAAGCCTGCTCCAATATCAAAAAATAAAACATCCGTAGATCCTGATTTTTATTTTGATCAGTATCAAATTGTACACACTCATAGATACCAGCCACCTATATATGCCTGATTTTTCAACATCAAGAATCATGCGTTGTTCCCTGAGAAATCAACGAAAACACCCCATCTCACCACGTTAAAGGGAGCGAGCAGAGATTCCTCGATCTGTCCCCCTATCTGGATGCACACCGAAAATGAATGGGATCTATTCTTGGCTGAGATCCATCCTCCGTCCAAGTTTAGCGCAAATCTGTAAAATAGTTTTTGTGTGATCCTGCTGACAAACCAACCGACCAAAGGACACAGGCAAAAACCTCAATGGCAGAGGCAGTTATCATAGTAAAGCAACCACAAAGCCACGAAAAGACATTCAATCATGCCTCAGAAACAGATGCGACATCACAGGTAGTCAAGTGAGTTGAGTCATACTTTCTTTCCTACTGACGTCCTCCCTGCAGTGTGTCCATTCGTCGGTCAGTCGGATGATGAGCTGTTCTGTCAGGGAAGGAGTAACATGACAGCGCTTCTTATTGAGAGACTGCCTTAAACATGAGTGTGGTTGTCATGGCAGCGCAGTGACACGGACGGCTGGTACGTGAAAATTCGCCTCCGGCAGCAGAGAGGAATTCAAACAGAGGAGACATCACAACAAACGAGGCTGACAGTCCGTGACAGCAACGCCTGTATATGGACAAATTCATAAGAGGTGTTGTCAGCCGCATACTGACGCGTGGTGCTCTTTTGAGCATTCATTGTATAATAATGTGTACTCAATTTATTTCCTAAACCATTTTGGGGTACTTACAGCCTCATCGACGCTGCCATTGATCCCACAGGCAAGAAGACGGAAGAAACAACGTGACAACAGAGCTAAAAGCCCATGTGAATGAATGTGTGTATGCGCGTATGCACGTTCATGACACTGCTGCACACGCCCCTTGACTCCAACAATAGCTCGTTTGGCATGCCCTGAGCCAAAGCTATGTGACGCTGAATGCAACTCATTGTACCTGTCCTGCAGGCACGGACGGACGTGTGACCCACGCCTGTTCATAGAACAGTGACACACCTTTCACATGCCACAACACTCCCAACCAACATAATTATGGGGAAATTACCCTTTTAAAACCCTGGAAAATCAGTGAGAAGAGCAATTTTCAGTAATAATATATTAAAGGGGCCCCATGTAACAATGTGTAGTAATTTACATGTATTGTAAATGTACTAGTTTTTTATTGGCCATTTGTGAGCGGATTCTGAAAAATGACGTGACGTGACAAATTAGACCTTCCCTGCCTCTCTCGATAGCCTGTACAAGCCTGTGGAGGTTTTCCTTAAAGGTCAAATTCATACTCAAAACAAATAAAGGTCAACGTATCACCAGAGTAACCATTAAGTGCTGCTAATTGTAGCTGCCTTAGCTCGTTGGCTCAGTTAGGCGGGAGTGTTAGTGTTTACGCCGCTAGCACGGGTGCTTTGGACCGTGACAGGCCCTAGCTAGCTGGTTAGCATGCTAACTTGAGTAGATATTTCTGCAACACAATACATTTATAATGTCAAAACTGCTATTTATTCTCATTCTGATGACAATTTAAATATATTTTTTTAGCTAATTTCAAAATTGTAGATATACAGTCTTTGTGAAGGACCTTTGGCAGATTTTCTGCGACAGTCCAAAGGATTTTACTTTACAAATGTTCTCAAGTGCCTCGTCTCAGGCGTCTCTCTCAGATTCATAAACAGAGAGCGCTAGTTTAGTCCGCTAACATAAACCAAACGACTGGCTTCCAGAAGATGAAGTTCCACAGAGCCACTTTAATTCAAGTCAGCTTCGTCCACGTCATTTTGCTCTGAAGAAATATTTGCTCAAACCCGCCCCATTCATGCTGGTGTCTGAAACAGTTGGTCCTTAATTTCACACAAAGACAGACAAAAACAGCCTTCTAAATTCTATGCAGATAAAACACAACTTGTTGCTGGCGTATTAAGCAGCTGTAGCTAGCTAGCTGAATAAGTTAACATTAGCTCCATGAGCCGTCTCCCCTGACCCATATCAAAACAAGTTCCTGTAGAAGACGTCCTTAATATGGACTTAATGGCTTTATAGATGATACTGCGCTAAAACACTGAGGCTAAGCAAGCTAACAGGCCCTGAACACAAAGTAATGCTGCCTTTCTCACTTTTGTCAACATTGCTGTTTAAGTAATCTTAATCTTAACACAACTGACCAGGGGCTCAACTCTTATGTTGGTCAGAGAGGCAGATCAAAACATGAAATTGACGTAACGCACAGTTGCCGTCCGGCTTTAGACAATTAGTGAGATGAGTTGTCGGAGGGAATTTTCAGTGACAAGAGCTTCAAATGAGTCTGAATCACTGAGCAGAATCAGGAAAAACGCTGAGCCTAATTACACTGAGTGCAAAGTGAACCACCCAGCTTGCAAATTCCCATCACTCGCTAAGAGAGAGATCTGAATTGAAACCTCGACGCCAGATTAAATGGCTGGCTAAAGTGGCCCATTGTTTTGCCGTCCTCGCACCTGTGTTAACTCCGCGGAGCAGAGGAGCACATCCAGCTACAGGAATGTACAAACAGTGACTGTGTGTGTGTGTATGTGTGTGTGTGTGTGTGTGTGTGGTGTCTTGTGTCACAGCACAAAGACCTCTGTAGGCAGCCGCTTGTGGGAACCGGCGCCCGGCACTTATGTAACCGGCCAGGTCGCCATGACAACAAGGCTACAGTAAATGCTGCATTGTCCCAGCGGCCCATCCAGGTGTTTTGAAAGACGAGTGTCAGATGACCTGGACTAGGAGAGGTGTCAGAAGGCATGACAATCCCCACGCCCAGGTTGGATCATTATTCTGGGTTTAATGACGTCCTACGGCCGGCGGCTCAGCGGGGCGGGGGGCAGCGGAGGGAGCTGGACAGCATTTCATAGTTAAACTAATGAAGCAGATTTGACCTCACACTGATAAGCACTTAAATTCATGGCATAATATTTTGTCATGCTGTCGTTTGCGGTTTAACACGCTGCCCGACTCCTGTAATTCCGCTTGTGGGCACAAGAGGGCGACATGACATCTGGAAGCTCCCACGCCACCTTGTGAGACGGTTACTACGGTGATGTGGCTGCCTGTATATCCACACAGGGACACAGGGGACGCTCTCGGGTTGCTCTTAGTTCAGGGGGGTGGTGAAAGGTCAGCAGCAGTTCGGGCAGAGATGCGAGGTAGTGCAGGTCAACAGGGAAACAGTGCAGAACAAGGCAGATAGAGGAGTTCATATAAAGTTATGACGTATGAAGTATAAAGCAGTCCAACAAAGGATGCTTTGTTCTCACATCCAGCCACCACAATCCAGGTGAGAAGAGAAACCTGATCTGTTCTGATCGGTGCTGTGCATGCACTGCACTCAACAGAGATGAGAAAGAAGTGAGATGCCTCAGTCCTCAGCCACTCAGACATATGAACGACTGGCAAAGTACTCACAACCACTTACAGGAGAACGGTAGAACAACTGACAGTTCCCACTACAATAGGTGACTCCACAACCACACACACACATACACACCAGACCCCCAAGGTGACAACAATACCAGTCCATGCTGCCACAGCTGGTAAAAATAAGGGCATAAGCTAAGATTTGAAACTCTGTCCTTAAGACAGTGGCATTCCTATGAGACAGCCGTCTCTCTGATTTTCACTGTTAGCGGGAACTCAATCCCAAAGTGCACTTCCATACAATCATAAACCAGACACTTACAGTAAATCAGAATGAGTAATGACCAGATGAAAATAGGTTTCACTTTCACCCCTCTCCTTCTGTCTTCACACGCGCTCTCCCTCTCTGTTGATCACCCTACTTTGCATAATTCCAATGTATTTCTTCTCTCCCCCTCCTCATTTTTGTTTCTCTTTCGTCTTCCCTCTTTTGCTCTCTTTTTGGTGAGCTGTTGAGGTTCCTTTTAAACAACTCGCCAAAGCCAGGCAGTGTCTGACCGGCATCTATCCTGCGTGGCGGGGTGGATAACCCCTTTTTTTGCCAAGTCTGTGCGCACCGGTCTTTTAAAGAAAACGTGATCACAATGTGTCCAAAGGTTTTTTTTTTAAAAAAAAAAGTCAGACTCGAACTAAAAGAAAATGGAAACAGTAGAGGCTTATGCAAACCCCAAACCAACACCAGCCCACTGCAGTGTGAATGCAGGAGTGAGTGAGGGACACACACTCCCACACACACACACACACACACACACACACACACACACACACACACACACACACACACACACACACACACACACATCCCTCTTTTTTTTTTTTTTTTTGCTCTCTAGGGAGAAAGGCTTCCTTGTGGAGGTGAGGCGAGTGCTTGTTGTCGGCTCTCGCTCGGGCTTCCTGTTCTATTCTCTCCCAGGAAGTGACACGTAGAGACAGAGGCTCCCACACACACACTCACAAGCGCGCACACACACCGCTGGCATGAATGGCAGGCTCTGGCTCCCACGGGTGACGGTGATGTCATCCTCCCTGCTGCTCCGTCCATCCGTCCATGCTGCCTCTGTGCCTGGAGAGAGAGAGAGAGAGAGAGGTAGACATGACGTTAAATGATGACGACTGAAATATTTATGTAAGATTCATCTTTTTGTTCCTTGTTTGCTGAGTCATGGTGCAGGACCTCACTGAATTGATAATTGGGCTCCTTTCATAACTTTCTTATATTTCTCGGGGTCAAAGCTGTGTCATTTGTGAATCAGCGTAAACTACAGATTTTGCGTACAGTACAGTGGTTAGCCTCGAGGAAAGGATGCATAAGTGAATGACTAAACGGATGGAGGGATGGAGAGTTGAGTGTAGGAGGGGAGGCAGCGGCATTAATCCAGGATGTTCACGCCGTTTAGCGCCGTCTATTAGTCACGCGGCGGCACCGCTGTCTCAACCACCTGCCACAGGCCGCATCATCACACACCTTCAGGTGAGAAATGGAGAGCGAGTGAATCGGCATACAAGCGAGTGTGTGTGTGTGTGTGTGTGTGTGTGTGTGTGTGAGTGGGTGAGTGGCTGATAATCAAACTGGATGTTCTGTTGTCCAAGCGTGACGAGTTTCCCCGGAGAACAAGACGACCATTTTTGTCAACGTAATTGTCAGTTTCGGCGCCTCGCGCTTGTGAAGATCTTTCGACAGTTTGAAAAGATTACTCTCTGCACGCCGAGGTCACACACGAGGGAATCAGCGTAATAAATCTGCCGAGTTGTGTCGTGGCTTTTCTGGTGTTACAGGCGGCTCGTTCCATCCACCGGGGTGTGGTGGTGGATGAAAGAAAAGAACATGAACTTTGACCTATTGCAATAATGGTATGAGGAAGGAAGAAATTATTCATTCAATCCCTGACATAACTTCCGAGTAACAAAAACCCTCAATCATAATTGCACCATGTCAAACAAATGTGTATCACAAAGCCCTTCAAGATAGCCTCGCTTGACAGTATGTCGTGCAGTTCACCACATAGACTGGGACTGAACTTAGCATCTCTCAAGGAAATTGAATCGAATCGGTTTTTGTCTTTGAAGACGTTTCACCTCTCATCCAAGAGGCTTCATCAGTTCCTGCTCGCTTGACTAGGCTGGGACTAGTCCAACTAGCCGGTGTGGAGGTCCAGCTATTTAACCTCTTAGGAGGCGGTCACAAGGCCAGTGATGTCTATGGGTCGTATGTGCTCCATTATTGCCAACGACAGTCGTTAGTACGGTCGTTGGGGATGGTGGAAAGTTGGTTTCGACTTTGTTAGTGTTCTATTGTGTTGTAACGACAGTCGTTGGAGTCACATGAGGCCCTTTGTGCACCGCCATTGTTCTTAGAGGCTAAGTTGTTGAATCTCCTGGGAAGACATGAAAGGGCAGCATTGTAAATTGGAGTGTCGCAGACCCCCTCCTCTGTTTAGAGATGGTTTTTCAATTTTTGCGTAGATGGCTTCCTTTACTCCTCTTTCAAACCATCTATCCTCTTAGCATCATTAATGTTTTCTCAAAACGTATGGATGCCGACGAGGACGGAGCGGAACTGCTGGAAATCGTGCGACCAGTAATCCATGTGAGACGATCGCAGGACAAGATGCGGAAGTTTGAACAATGGCAAAGCACTGGAAATGACATTCATCGGCATGTATTCAGTGGCCCCACAGACCACGACGCTGCCTCCGCCTCTGCCTCGTCCTTAACAGGTTCATTATTTCAACCTCCTACACTGTCGCCACGTTCCGTCAGAAAACGCTCGACTCTGTGCTGCCCTCGACTGGATTTACTCCTTGACATCCACGCCGATGTAAAAGAGGCAAAATGCCTGCTCGTGGGAACTCTCAAGCTTTTTCATGTCAGGGATCAACACAAGACATCTGAGAGCATAAACCACAGTTTGTTAAGATTTGTGCCCGAGGAGATCCACCTGAGGGAGGTTTTTATTGTAAGGTAATATTGATAATTAGATTATGTGGAAACTACAGAGACAATTGGATCCGTACTAACGTGTTTGACCTTGATTTCTAGTAAAACGAAAGAAATTTCTCAAGATGCCTTGAATAGCTATCATATTTACCGCCAGTGAATATAACTTCACGTGTATTGCCTAGAGGAGGTATGCACAGCAGTGCAGCGGAATGAAACCACCATTCAATTGCCCCTGTAAGAGAGAAGGAAGACTCAGTGGCATGTGCAGTATTAAAAACCATTAATCACCCTCTGCTTTGTGGCTCCCCTGAACTCTCCCAGTGGATCTCTCCTCAAGCAGGCAGCTTTTCAGACAGATCCGGCACCTCAGGGTTGCTGACCTGATACTGAACCTCCTTTCCCGTCAAGAAAACCTCCCCCCCCGTGAGCCATTTTATTGTTCATATGTATCTGTTCCGGGAAAATCAGAGCTTGGCTTGACATCGACAGGGAGAAGTGACTAGACTCAATGGTGCGTTCTCACAGACGGTGAATCACAGAGCAGTCACTGCTGAGCTGTCATTATTGATTGAACCAATATCTCAATAATACCATCCTCAATAGAAAATACTGTCATCGTGGGTGATTTCTTTCATTTTCAGGGGTTGAAGAGTGAAAGGTGAAACAAACCCAACCCTTCAAGATTGGCAAAGCAGCCATACAGCTGTCTGCATTGTGGGGGAGACTGTGTGTGTGTCCGTATGTGTGTAGGTGTGTGTGTGTAAAGTGCACAGGCTCAAATTGTTATCCGACTTCAAATGCCTGTTCCGCTCTACAATGAGCTCTTTCACTGACTGATAGCATACGCCACCAGGATGTGGGCCAATCAGTGGCAATATAGCCAAAAACGATACAGTGGCTGGCGATGCTGCTGTTTGCATTCAGCTGAAGATGACCAGGGCTGTGTTCAGACTCACATTAGCACAGTATGAAAAAACACAGCCCCCTTGATCATCTTAATTAGACTAATGAGTTGGTGATTGGGTCCTGAAACAGAGGGCTTAAAACACACACACACACACACAGCTGTCCAGCAAAAAAGTTCAATCTGGCTTGACTTTTCACTGTGATGCCATGCCAAATCATCTCTGGTCAATTAAATCTGTACAAGCACCTGATTAAACTACTTTGTAATGTTTATGTTGTAATGCTACTTTTTACCTCGCATTTCTTCTGTCAGGCACTTAAAGGGGCAACATGTATGAATTTAAGTTCAAACCCTTCAATAATTAACAAAATATGAAGATATAGACAATCTGACGTCTACGTATTATATTACAGAGACATTTACTCAAGTTGGTAAATGTTCTTGCATTTTTATAGCGCTTTTCCAGTCTACTGACCGCTCAAAGTGTTTTACAATACTTGACACATTCACCCATTCACACACTGATGGCGGAGGCTGCCATGCAAGGCGCCAGCTGCTCATCAGGAGCAATTTGGGGTTCAGTATCTTGCCGAAGGACACTCCGACATGCAGCTGGGGAGAGCAGGGATTTGAACCAGCGACCTTCCAGACGGCCCACTCTACCTCCTGAGCTACAGCCGCCCCAAAGTTAACAGTCTAACCAGCTAGCCCGGCCCAGTCCAAAGCTCACACTAACGCTCCCTGGTCCCCGAGCTCCTAGTCCATACCGCTACTTGCTCAGCTAACTGAGCTAACTAGCTCATGGGAGCGACAGTCCACAGTTGGCGGTTACTCTAGTGATATGCTGCCCCCTATTTGTTTTGGCCAAGGTGGCCAATTCTTACATATTGCACCGTAAGTGCAGGATGTTAAAATGTATGATTTTGCCTTCCCTTGGTCGTGGTATCAATGAAGTACTAGTGTAGCCTGTATATATTTTTGCTGTGACTGTCAAATGTATACTAACAAAACTTAGAGAAACAAATGACGAATGCACAATATGAAAGGGGCTGATCATACTGACTCATGTTAGTTGTGAATGCCAGACTTGCTCTGTATCTGCTGGATGCGTATATAGACAGGTCTTAACGAACAAATTTGTGATGGCTACTTTATGAGCTAATAATATGTCTGTGTTGTATTGACTGCTTGTTATGCTTCTCCCAAGTGGCCAAAGAAAATCAATAATGTTGTTTTAAGCTAACAGAATAATTTGAAAGATGCAACAATCAAATAAAAATTGGACACATCTGGGCTTTTAGATATTTTGTCTATCCTCACTGTTACATGCAGTTTTCTCAACCTGATGTGCCAGATGGTTTGTTACTCAGAACCAATCTGGGAAGTAGTCCATGGAAACTCAATCTCTTGGGGAAGTCGGTCGAAAGAGGAGTGCGAACATCTTTTTCATCTGGAAAAGTTCTTTGCTGTTCTTTAAAATATAGCTCTGATATAATCAATGCTATGGCTATAGCTAACCACTTAAGCTGCCACCATTGTTGTTTTCCAACAGTTGCTTCTCCCGCTGGTCATCACTTCTAAACCGAGCCTGTAGCTGCCAGTGGTTCTTCACAGGAGTTTTGCGCCAATAATGTGTCTTTTGAAGGTATAGTGCCACCATCGGACAAGTGTGAATGCTGCATTGCTCCAATCAATTGATAAATCTGTTTCTGTTTCAGTGATCATATTTGACTTTTCAATCTTATCCTGTAGTTCCAGTGCCCCCATCAGAATAGCAGTGTAAAATCAAAATGGGATGCATCATCCCTCCATTTATTCTGTGGAATCAATAGTTCTAACTTATTTTAAAAAGGCCACCTCAATCATTTCCATATAGCAGAATCAAGACCCAGTCCCATAATGCATCATACTCGAGACTAAATCAAACGATGACAAAAAATTGGAGGGTTCTCAGCAAACATAATGGCCTGCCTCTGGGGACAGTTCCTATTGGACACAGTTTGTTATCCCACATTGCCTTTGACTATAGGGCCCTGTATTACCCTTAATCAATGTCTGAAATTATGGATGGATGTCAGGCTCGAAGACAGCCCACCGCTGTGATGACATTACCATAAAGCTGCTCACGCTGTAGTACTGTGTAAAGCCTTGGGTCCTGTGTGCTTTAATGTGCGTCAGTGATGTGGTTCAGGCGGAGGTCTTGCATCGTAAAAGCCCAGAGGGAGGCAGACGTGAGCCCCGGCGTGCAGAGTTATGTTAATGGGTGTGTTGCTGATGGCGGCAGCGCAGAGCATCAATCCCGACTAAGGAGCATGGCGATACTTTAAGTCAGCGAGGCAGCTAAGCCTCACAGTGACACACACACACGCACTCAGCTGACACATAGCTGACAAAGACACTGCACAGGCAGAGACGCACTTATGGAGAATAACAGTGTGTTTTACAGTTTACCGTGGCCTTTGTCGATTCAGCATTTCACGCTATAAGCAGTTTGTCTTAACCCATATTTCATGGCTTGGTTTCCTACCTACTGTAGCTTGTAATTAACTGCTGTCGTGGTAAACAGAAGACACCCCAGATGACATGAGTGTGACAAATCAGTGTGTGAGACAGCATGTTTGGTGAGCATTATTTCCTGGGAGAGACTTCCATTTCATATAATGGATGTCAGCTGATTGACAGGAACGTAACGTAATACAGCGCTGATATGGAAACATTTAACTCAGGCACATTTAAATAAGCAACAAACACAATGAGGGCTTAAAGAGAACGATACCAGACTGCGATGATCCATTGCAATTCTAACTAGTGTATTCATCCATTGAACATTGATAAGAGATTGGATGATAAAAAGTTTAACCCCCTGACTATAAAAGTGGTGGAATAATCAAAGAAAACGCAACTGTAAGCCTCATTGCCCAAATCTTTAGTCCTCTGAAAACTGCTCAAATACTAATTTTATATGAACAACAGATCTTTGTTCTAACTGTGATGTAAATGGTGTTAATCATTGTGGCACACCGACTGAGACTGATCACCATGGAGCCCTCCTCAGCTCTACAGAGTGCTAGCATGCCGGGTGTCAGCATCTATCCAATCATCGTTGCAGTTTTTAAAGCCCAAAACTTGACTGTTTTGGTTCAGTCTCACGCCTGTCACGAACCTAACCTCCAGAGATGGTGGGCAGCTGTTTCCAGCCACTGAACACTACCTGTCTAGCTCTTAACAGATTAATAGACAGAATTAGCAACTGGACTGGTGAACACAGTGGAGCACTTGGTAGTTAAAAAGCAAGATATTTATCTTGGGACTTGGCGGAAACCAAAAACACAGCTAAAATGTACAGTGAGTTAATGTAGGTTCATCAGGTGCAAACAAACACAACTCCAAATGAGTGCTAGTGCTGCTCTGTGTCTGTTGACTTATTAGCAGTAAGTAAGAAGTAGAAAGTTTGTGTTGAGGATGGTACTTGAGGAAAGGCCAATGGGCCTGACCTTAAAAGCATGAGTGTGCTCAGGAAACAATCTAAGTAGCACCTTTTCTGGTCTACTGACTACTCCAAATGCTTTACACCACCTGTCACATTCACCCATCCATATAGTGATGACAGAAGCTGCCATGCCAAGTGCCCGCCTGCTTATCAGGAACGATACGATGTTTCCTTGCCAAACGCCCTGACATGTTTCTATGCTCATCATCCATTCACCCATCCACCAACACACCGGTGGAACAGCCATTGAGTGTCTTGCCCAGGAGCACTTCGACATGCAGTTGGAGACGGAGATCAAACCACCGACCTTCCGATTGGTGGACAACCTGCTCTGCTATCTGAGCCACAGCCGCCCCAGTTGGAAACTTTCTACATTCATCCTCTGTTGGCCACGAATATCTTCAACAAAGTTTGTGGAAACCCAGCTACTAAATTTTAGGATTCTTTATTTAGTCCAGTTTGGTCAAGGGGAAGCGCAGTTCCATTTGTGACCGCAGATGCCATACATTACGCCATTATTCCTACTCAGCCCTTATAGTATTTTTGTGATCGAACAGATGTTTACTATGTTTACATGAGAAAATGAAATGAATTCTTAGAGCTAAACCAATGTGTGAATCCAATATTTCTGTGTAGGCTGGAACCTTGGTTTCACCAACATTTGACTATTCAGAGCAGAGTAGACCGGTAAGAAATACCTTTGGAGAGACAACCCACTGCTGGAATAGCAAGTAAAAAAATTTGTTTTAACTCCCACCCTAAGGTTAGAGAACAATATGTGACCTAATTGAAGCTTGACATGCACTGACATGGTGTTGGCACAAGATATAACATAAAGAAATCACCAAAACTGGCAGGAATCATATTCTGGGGCCATTCAGTATATAAACCAAAGTTCCTGGCAATCTGGCCTGTCGTAGTGCTTTTGATTTAAGTGTTTAGTGGACCAAATTCACTAAATAACAAGGCCAACTTCAAGAGGTGGCAAAAGATGAATGGTTGACAAATATCAGTGTGCAAGAAGATTGGATAAAAGACAGACAACCTACAAGATTAGCGCAAATTCAAAGAGTCAAAACAAACAATGATATAATCCATTGAGCAAACACTACTGTTCTCATAGGTCATTGATGCTCCTTTGAAAAAAAGAAAGCAACATCATAGGATAAGCCTCAAGAGTTCCTGCCTTCGAGAACACAAACAAGGCTGACGTATTTCTCCTCACCCTATTTTCCATCCTGGAAAGGAGAGAGGACAAAACAAAACCCTTTACTTCTGGAGAATTTCAAACATCTGGCTTTTGTTTGGGCTCAGTTCCGGGAACGGATTACAACTGAAGTCCACTCCCAGCACTGCGGCGGCCGGCCTGGCCGAGAGGCCTTCCTCCCTGGACACAGATAAACAATCTTAACAGGCCAATTTGAAGCAGGGGTAAAAATAGCAGCATGTTGCTGCTCATGGTTTTGAAGTTCACTGGAAAATAGACCTTAAGGAGAGGAGGGGTGGGGTGGGGGGCAGGGAAAGCTTTTCACCTCTTACTCAACGGAGACGCACACTGCCAGGAAGTATGAGTGAGGGAGGAGGAGAGAATCAATGGTGGGATGTAAAAGGCGCTGGCCTCAGATTAGATGGATGGATGTATGGATGGGTGGTATGATGTAGGGAGACCACTGAGGAAGTGTAGGGTTAGACGCCGGGTGCGTCATCATGACAACAGTCTGAGATTACGCAATACAGAATGATATCAGAGCTTAGAGGATGCTGTTTTCAGCCTCTCGGTTTTAAAAGAGAGTGTGTGTGTGACAAAGAGAGACAGACAGCAGGTCATGACATAATCATGACACATCACCCACTTACAGTAAAGCGAGATATTTAGTCATTTCTTTGCCAATAACAGCACCTACTCATACCCCCAAACGCTTATCAGCTTAAACACACACACACACACACACACACACACACACACACGCACATGCACAAGCACACACACAAACATGCACACATTCAAAAGACCCCTGGAGACCTTTCCAGTTTACACTGCAGTTGTTTTTGAGTCTGACACACTTCTCCTGAAGTCCACTGAGCGGTGACTCAGGAAACACTCTCTCGCACACACACACACACACACACACACACACACACACACGCTCTTAAATTACAAAGAGCAGCCTTTACCGTCGATGCAGTGCCAAATGTACCTCATCACGTAACTCACACTCACACTACACACACACACACACACACACTCTGGCCTTGCTGCTGGGCAGACACGCGGCAGCCGTGTGATGAATGCATCCACGCTGCACACATGCATACACACACACACACACACACACACACACACACACACACACACACACACACACACACATACCCAGAGTTAGTCAGCAAAAGTACTAACCACAAGCCAAATTGTAAATCTTCAACTTCCCCTCTGCTCCCCCCTTGGCTCAGTGCCACGACGGCTTCCCAAAACGGGCCGCATGTTACAGTAAGAGCTGTTACGTTCCTGGAATGTCCTGTCTGCCGACACCTCACTATGACTATACTAAAAAACCTCCTCATCTGAAAACTAAATATCCCCCGGTTCCAAACAGACCTCCTGACATCTCATTGTGCTGCGGGCGTGTGGGTGTTTAGAAAATGTAGGCGAACTGACTGTGACTGAAAGATTCACGTCAAGGTCTGCTGGCAAGTGTGTAAACAGTCTGTGTGCAAATGAAGAGACCTCTTTCAAAACTGTTGGCAGCAGTTCAGCGCTCAATATCTCTTTTATGGAGGATCTGATCTGTGAATTTGCTTGTATTTGTATTCACAATGGACCAAACAGCTGGTTTGATGTAAAGCTTGGCATGTTTGTCATTTGGCATCCAAAGTATCCAATGTTCCAGCTGAAAAGACACTGAATTCAGTGGAATAGCTCTACTGAACCCACTCCAAGCACCAAACAGCTGATGATCACATTTAGGGACTAGCTGGTAAACACAGTGGAGCATTTCGCAGCTGAAGACCAAGACATTTCTCTCAGGAGTTGGTGGAAGTTTAAAGCTTTAATTGGATAAAATATTTAAACCCAGGAGGAAATTCTGTTATGTGTCACGTTTTACAAATGTAGATATCATGGAACCAACACTGCATCTACTAACTTTGACTAACTTCCAAATAATTGATCTATCCCTCTCATTAATGGCTTTTTTCAAACCCAGAGGCAGACCGCCATGAGAGAGATCGCATCAGAAACCTGCTGAGATAAAACAGCTCCCACTGCAGCACAGTACCCTGGAGCATGAATATGTGAGGTCAACACGTCTCTTCCTCACTTAGAAGTGTGGGCTTCCGTCAAAATTGAGCAGCGTTTGTTCAGTAACACTGAACTGCTCCCATGAGTGCCAATGCCAACTCTCTCTGTCTTCTAACAATCAATATGTAAGCAAGAGCGTAACATTCCTGAGCCATTCCCCTCTGAAATAAAATCAATAATGGCAGGATGTCCCGCCTGTCTATCTCAAAATCTGTCACTCCCATCACGCCAGGCTGCGATACCAAATCTCTGGTTAGAAAAGATACCAATCGGACCACAAAGAGAGCTCTGTCTCAAAGGCCTCCACACCTTAAGAAAAGCACCCCCAGCTACACGTTGGCAACATTTTCATTAATAATTAACATCCACAAACTACCGCTGCAACCACCTGAGATCTTTTGTTTCAGTCCCTACATTAAAGTCTTTCCAGTGATACAGAACATGTCAGATATTAGACCAGACCAAAGAAAGTCCTGGCAGTTCATTAAAGAGAAAACTGTTGAGTGAACGTGAAGCAAATTTAAGCTGTAGATTCATCATTCAACCATTGAGTACATGCACATACACATTTTAATCCTACAAAAGAAGATGTATTATTAGATTTGAGAAACTGGTAGAATGTATTTGTCTCATTGCTTTCAATGTTAAGCATAGTTACTTTTAGAAGTCTGGTTCTCTCTTGCAAAGTCATCACGTTAAACTTGACTATGTGCGATCCAGAGTTCCATGGTGGCTTTAACACCTAACCTGTTTGGTGCAGTTGATGAACTCTGGTGCTCTTGCCTGTTTACCTACTGTTGGGCTTGGGGGGGAAAGATTCAATCAAGCCCATTTGTGGACCAGATATCAGACTGCTTAAACTGTCAATAGACAAGCGTTCTGTCACTTATGATATACATGTTGATTACACAGTGTAATGGATATAGAATAATGAAACCATTAGCATTTACATTGGTTCCCTATGAACCTCACTGTCACGATACAGCTACGTCTGCCACTGGGGTTATGGTCATAAGCGAAAAGTAGGGTTACTTGGTTCATTTCTATTGTACACGTAAATAGGTGAATCAACTCATATTTGTGCTGTGTTGTTATTTGGAAAACAGAAACATTCTAGTTTATGACAGTTGTGCCAACAATACTACCAGCTGGTTGTGATTTGTTTGCCAGGTATAAGCACAGAGAACCACCAACAACAGATCAACAAAAAGTCAGACTTCAGTACAGTACAGAAGTAGTTTAGCATTACTCACAACCCTGATACAGAAAAGTTGGGATGCTGTGTAAACATTTAAAAAAATCAAAAAATGCAGCCATTTGATAAAAGAACTGTGTTTAAAGACTAAACAGTTTTAGGAAGTGTGCCCGAGCCCATGTAGTATCATACAATCATGTGTTTGACAAAGAGGTGAACCTCACCCTAACCTTGCTTTTGAACGACTGAGCCTTTCGAGGATGCCCCTTTTATACCCAGTCACTATCACCTGTTACCAGTGAACCAGTTTACCTGCGGAATGTTCCAGGTGTTTTTCCCAGTCTTTTGCAGACTTTCCACCCATGTCAGCCTGTTGGTTGGTTTGATGGTTCGTCAGCAGGATTACAAAAAAACATTAAAAAGGATTTCCACGATCCTAGATCTGGTGAGCTAAAACTATGGTTAATCAGTTATGGTTGGTTAAAAATTTAAAGTGATACAGGGCTATCAAGTTTCATATTGGATTAGGCTTGATTGAATGAACTGGGACTGTTGAACCTTGGCCGAAGTATGCACTCTACTGAGTGCCATTCTAGTTTGAAATGTTTTGATGCATTGAATTCAGAGTGAGCATACATTTACAAAAAACAACAAAAACTATTGTCTTTGGAATGTTTTCAATTGAGTATATGTCAAAAAGCTTTAGCATTTTGTTACATTCTGTTTTATTTACATCTCGCATATGTTTTAAATCATGTGTTTAGTCTGATAAAAGTGACAGCAGACTTCATGTTCACTCAGAATCAGGACTGGATGCTGACATCTTAGGTGAGAACACAGTATGTGGAAAGTGTCAAGATGGGGATGCACCTCTAAGGCATAGAATTTTATGAGCTCAGTACACTTGAAACAAATTAGGTCATGTAACATATCTGATCATGTCTTTAGGCAAAAGTCTTTATACCTGTTTTTCAAAGGCTGGATTGAAGGCGGGGTTAAAAAGCCCGAGGTGGTGGCCTTCTCCTAGTTGCATCACAACGCCTCCCTGGTCTCAGAACCCTGTGTATTTATAGGCTCAGTGTTGTGATGTTGTTCTCAGTTTTAAACAAAAAGTTACCGAGCTAGTTGTGTAAATAATTCTAGAACTAGTTTCTCACATCTGCTTAAAATAGAAACGCTTGTCAGATTGTCAATTTCTGTTACAAAAATTGTCAGATGCGGCCTCCCTCCAGTTATGACACTGGGTAATGGGGGTTTCAGACACAGTTCGACAACAAAGACAGCAAGAAACCACAGTAATACCGAGAGACCTTTGTGGAAGTGTGCATCCTTCGAGCTGAGTCATACAACTTACAATCAGCAGCAAACACACACCCACTGAAGTCTGACACACTAACGTCATGCACTTGGCTGTCAGTTGATTTCACCTTCCCATGACATGTCTTCACACTGCAGGCTGTACTGTCTACAGTACCGTATTTGAGGAAGTAGCAGCCTGCACCAGTGTCAAACATCACAACTGTGTGTTTAATTTAAGACATGAGGGTGTGTGACAAACAAAAGGCCCTCTCTTGTTGCACGGAAACAGGAACTCTGGGTTTACTCGGCCACGTCACTTTCTGACTCCCTGATACTGTCCGGTTATACAACAATAGCAGCATGGCTGTGATGACAGAATGATAGGCACAAAGGGACGTCATTGACAGCTGACTTAGTTCCAGATAGCATGGATACAATCCTTTATTCAACCGAACAATTTAACAGACAGATTAAGTTGTGAGAACTCCACACAAAAAGTGTATTGTAAGGTTGAATGTGCTTCAAAAGGCTTAATTTGGCCACATTAGTGACATTAGCTCACTATTATTAATGTAAACAATTAAGACCATGGTTGAAAAGAGATTGTGTTCGGCATTTCTCAAGTAAGGACTACACTTCCCATGCCATTACATAATGTTAGCTTGTTAGCACCTAAGCAGTACCTCAACTTTTAAAAGACTGACTCAGACTTTTTCAAGCTTATCGTAATACATACTCACATGCCACACCATATACTTCAGTCAGTGAAATAATTCTCAGACACTCACTGCTAAAATGTTATATTAGCTTTATCGGAAATTGCATGGAATCACTGTGGAATGTGTCCCTTACTCTTACAGTTGTGAGTTTCACAAGTCCGAAAGCGCTTGACAGCCTGTATGGACAGGAGGGACAATTGACTGATCCAAAGTCCCGCCCCCGTTAGTTGCTGTTGCTAGGTTGGACTAGCTTGACAACAAGAAACATGGCAGTACTGGTCCTGTTTAGTCAGAGGCCGCATTGTTTATTGAAAAGTTTCTGGGAGTCAGGGTATATTTTTCAAGAAGTTGACAGCAAGGACTACAGTACGCAATGGATGGAAAAAATCATGATTTTAAGTTTTACGAACACAGCAAAATGATGGGAATTGAGGCCAATATGGCTTGACATCATGATGTTACCTTTGAACAAACGTAGGTGTCTTTGGTGTTTGGTTTGTTGCTCAGCTGATCTGAGGTGATGGTCTACCACACAGCCTAACTCTACCAACTCTACCACTCTGACCATCGGCCAAAAGTTGTCCTGAGTTTTGGGGACAGAATAAACAAAATTCCTTCAACATGAACCTATGCGTTTTCACTGATAATCAATTGTTCAACCTAGCTTGAACAGTATCACGTCATGAAAGGAATTAGGACAGTTTTTCCACCATCACTTTCTACCATGCATATGAAATATTCTGTACATAGTCCCAAATGATAACATGACTTACTGGTTTCATCCCAGGTTTGTCCAATTGTAGTAGCATCACATCTCTGCTTTGGTTATTTCTTTGTTCTGCATGGGTGTAGAAAACAGATAGTATGCCAGTTAGATGGTCCTGTATTCAACATGGATTATTAATAAGCACAATTTCAGTCTTAATGAATTTGAGTCATACATATCCAGTATATCAGATTCAGATCATTCAGGAACTCTTGGTCTTTTGTTTAAAGGTGTATCATTTTAACTATTGGAATGATTAAGTAAACTTGCTAGCTGCAGCTTTTGCTGGCAACTTGCCCCAATTTTTTCCTGTTCTGCCTGCCTCTTGCCAGAGTGTGACAATCTATTTTGATTTGCCATCCTGTCTGATTGGAGTATTTCAGGGATGGCCACCCCAGTTGGACTGGCCTGAAAACAAGCATACCTGGATTTTTCAAAATCTGATCAAGGATCAATATTGGAACCCTTGATGTAGTTCCAACAAGTTGTTTTACATTATCATGGATGAATTTTATAATGTTTCATCTACGACCTCACTCAAAACAACCACTAGGACCACACACACACACACACATCACACAACAGGATGAGATCACAGCTCCTGGTCCTCAGTAGTGTTTGCACTCCCACCGAGAGCTGTCGAGTCAGAGGCTCTCTTACAGCGCGTTAACATCCACCGCCGCATATAAACACACCCCGCTGTGACATGGGCTCTCCGCCGCCACTTCCAACTCAAACAAAGTGCTTGGCTAACTGCTGCCAGCTTCCACCCCAGCAGGAAATGATGTCAGTAAGACTCGCGTCACAACTCTGGCCTCAGTCTGAGGGTGCTCCTTTTACGTCTGTAATGGTCAGGTGTCAGAAGTCCCTAGGGTTGGATGATAACCTGTTTTCGACTCTGATCTCTTGCACTTGACAGGCTGAGCAGGTACAGGAAAGGAATTAGGGTTGGGGAATTGGACAAACCAGGAATCAGCTATAAGCCCCATCAATTATCAGTGGAAATCCCCTTCTTAATTGTTATTAATCCCTTGGTAAATGAAAGGACAATATCAGTGTTTTGAGCCAAGTTTCAGTCTAGTCATCTGACGCCTGAGAAATAAAGTCTCTTCCTAGAAATTACTGACTTATTGTTTCTTCTGGGTTTGACTCTAAAGTTTTCAACAGATCAGAAATAAGTGTATGTCATTCATTAGAGCGACAGATGGGAAGTTACCTGTAGGCACGCAGGTATAGGGTCTAACTCAATATGAGAAGGGCCCTGATATGTAACAGTGAAGGACAAAAGAATGACACTCAACTTGATTTAAAATATATTCAAAGTGAGAGGAGGGCAGCCTAAACAAGAGGCTACAATGAATGGTCAGCCTCCCACAAGCAAACTGTTCCCTTCATCTCTCTTTCTTCTTTCATTGTGCATGTTAAAGCTCGGCAAGTTACGTAACTAACGTATTAAGTTGGTTGACAGGAGAAAAGACATTCATCCTAACCTCAAAGGAAACACAGATTTAAGAAATGGTGGTACAAGAAATATGGAAGGACGAGGAAGATGAGAGACACTACTCGGGAAATGAGTCACTTTGATGGCTACTAAATACTGGAATCAAAAACCAAAGCATATATAGAAGTGATTGGGAAAATCCCCCAAACTTTTCAATACATTTCATCTATGCAAAGTTAGGTTCTCAACCGCTACCTTTTTATGTGTGTCGTACTGGCGATGTATTGCAACTACAGCCCCATTAAGGTGATATTACGGTTCAATTAAGGGTGTAGTTAGAGAATGTTTTTCTAATAGTGATAAAATCCACCTAAATGATCACAAATCAGCTCAGCCAACAAACAACTGATGGAATCAAAAGTAGCCAGGTCCTTTTTTTTCATGATAAGGTCACTCAAGTTAATCCACAGCCATGGTTTCGAACATTTTAATTCAGGAACTGTTTTTTGTTTTTTTCTACCAAACTACATGCACTAGCCTCACGGACAAGAGGCTAGCTAACCAAGCCAGCTAACATTACAGCTCAATTGAGGAAGATGCCATTAATGTTTAATTCCCGTGCTGTCACAAGCAAGGAAGCTGCCCTCTTTCATATACTGTATACAAGAAAAGGCATACATCTTTATGATTTATATCTCCAGGGCTCAGCAAATCACGCCAAAACAATCTTAATGGATAAATAGCACCATGGGTAAGAGAATATATATATTTTGGGGTGAAGTGTTCATTATAGCCTACTAGTTACATTGTATTTTTTGTAAATATGAGGAACCATATGTACTAGACACTGGTGGTGTGTGGTTGTGGTATGTGGTTATACTTAAGATAAATGTATTTTTTATTATTAGGCAGTTAATAAATAATAACAGGCCACAGTAATATTGATTATGTTGAAAATACAGGAAATGATAAAGAATTCATTTAGTACCTGTAGTGCAATTTATTCCAAGGCAGCACTTTTGCTGTCAGAGGGCAGCAGACAAATAGACGTCTGGCCCATGAGCGATTGCTCTCACCTTCCATCTGTATTTCAATATCCCCAAAAAAGCTGGATTACAATTGGGGTAAGAAGAGACTGTAGGAAGTTTTGGAACTCACTGCGTACATTTATTTATTTTTACGAATCTGTGGTCATGTAACCAATTGGTAACCACATGGTCACCACATGACTACATGAGTAACTGAGGAATGAAATAAGACAATAAGGGGATATGATATGGAACTTTTTCAACACTGACAGTATATATTTTTAAAAAAGACATTATACTTATTTTATTATTTCATCATTGTATTATTTACCTAGGATGGCCCACTGGGAGAGGACCAAGTTTTGTTTACCCACCAGTGTGGACTGACTCATGAACAGCTCTTTAGATCCGATCAAGGAGTGAGCGGACTATGCTAACATATTCACCCAGGCAACCAATAAAGTAGGGATGGCAGGTTAACAAGGGGGGTGGCATCCTACTGTACCTGATCGCCCGTCAAATCGCCTAATTGGTTAGTTATTAGGGATGTACATGGTAGTTCCACTGTTCATAACAACCATAGACTGACTTTTATGGCTGCTCACAATAGCTATATCAAACACCTCAAGTGTTACTGGCCATTTGGCAGTTTCACTCACAATCAGACATCACCGGATGTCAATAGATGTTGGTCTTTGGTTGGATTCAAGTCATGACGTCAGGTGACCAAAACCCAACGTCCACTGACATCTACTTTCAACATCTTTTGACAGAGGAATATTGACGTCAAATGACGTTAATATTTTGTTGTTTTTATGTTGTGGTGTCTGGCAACCAAAACCCAACGTGTGTCAGACGTCTTGTACTCACACAACTTTGACGTTGAATAATGACCTTTTTGATGACAAAATTCTAATGTCTGGACAACATCTATCAACAACGTTGATTTGACTTAAGATAGCCTACATAACTGATATCCAACGTCGGACCAACGTTAAGTTCAGACGTTAACCCGATTTTCATTTTCAACTAAATACTAACGTCTATTCAACGTCGGAGGCGTCTCAATTAGACGTCTCTATGACGTCTAATTGACGTCTAGTGCCAGCTGGGGTGGTTTATTGGACAATCTACAGCACAATGTATACTTTAAACGTTGTCCTCCATCATTTGTTGAGATCGTAAACATACAACAAAACTACACACAGGCTCTAATCTGAAGTATCTGACAGCTCTGTACATGTATGCGTGATTTCTGTATGAATTTGGTTAGTACAAGTCGACCATTACAGTCTACATAAGCGCATTCTGTGAAAGCTGCTGTGTTAACCTGCCCTCCTCCTGCCCTCCAGCTTCATCTCCGGTGGAAAAAAACCACAGGAGATGTTTCACTCCCTACATTTGGCATCTCATCAATACTCCCAGACTTTCACCTTTCCTCTCAACCACCACGCACACACGCACGCACACACACACACACACACACACACACACACACACACACACACACACACACACACACACCACCTCCGCCAGTCGGACACCCTCTGTCTGTCTGCCTACCTGCCGTTTGTCAGATGACAACAGAGCATGACTGAGACGTGGTAAGGTAATCGTTTATGGCAGGAGGGGTGGAACAGAGCCCGTTGGATCCTGTTACCCTCTGCTGACGTCGGTTCATGTGGGAAAGCACGCAGCCAGGTAAACAAACCCAGGCAGGTACTGCATGGGGCAGTCGTGAGCACTCAAACACACGCCCACACACACACACACCCACTTTCATAAGCACTCCTGTAAGCAAGTCAAAAGCCATTACCGGCATCTATGTACATTACAAAAACACTTCAAAATAAGAGTTATGGCTGTAGTCACTCACCCTCTCCTGTGACATGGTGTAGGTAAAAGTCTGTTTTCTGCCTCTCTCTTATCTCCTGTCTCCTCCCAGTATTGCCTAATGACTAACACTTGCGAGCAAAACCTTCCTTTTTCTTCAGAATTTGGCCACAGTGAGAGCATCCGTTTCATCAGGAGAAGGTTTTCCCCCTCTGGTGTGACTCTGTCCCATCTTACACCAGTCCTCCAACTGAGCAGTTGCTTCAAGTGGTAGTTCCTGCCTCATGCTGTGTCCTGACAGTGACAGAGTTACACACTCCCCTCTCTCTGTTCCTCTCTCTCTCTCTCTCTCTCTCTCTCTCTCTCTCTCTCTCTCTGTGTGTGTGTGTGTCCTGTCCTACAAAACAAAGTGGGTGTGTCTTTGCGAAACAAGCCAAAAATGTGAGTAAAGAGGAGGAAGCACACACCCACGTGTGAGCGGACTATGGGTCTGCTCCATTGCGTGTGTGTGTTCTCTCAGTAGGTGTGACTGTATATGAGTGCGTGTGAATGGCATCCTGAGAGTGTGTGTGTGTTTTTTTTGTCCAAAGTCTACTTTCACGATGCACACACACACACACACTTTGCGGGAAATTCAACTGAGTGTGTTCGATTGTGTGTTTATTTGTGCCTGCGTGATGCCAAGTGCCCCATTTTCCCAGGCAGCTGGACAAGGTCCCAGTCATGCCGGAAGGATGGCAGGGAATACCAGGAGAAAGTGGAAGACCAGTGATTTCACTCAATATGACTGTAAGTGGAATTGAACAGACAATCCTGGCAGTATGAGTGCCTTGTTCGGCCCTCTGGGCTACAGAGCAGGACTACCCGCAAACCATCTCTGCTCTGGAGTCAAATAACAAAAAAAAAAGAGCCGGTCCAGTTCCTCCGGGTGCTAAATTGCTCTCCGTTAGCCTCCAACATATGAACTGAATGGTAAACAGCAGGAGAATGAGAGCAGCCGAGGGACTCTATAAAAAGAGCCCCCGTCTCCATGGCGATGCCAGAGGCAAAGAGCGGTTCTGTCCGAGTGGCCGAGCTTCTCGTCTCTGTACACACACGGCATTGTGGGAAAGCAAACGCATTTCTCATACACCCCCGTGGGGTATCAGACTTGACCGCAGTCACACTCGTCTCCGCAGACCAGACTGCTGAGTGTCAATAATGAGGATAAATGAACTCTCTTGACTTTGACCCACCCTCTGGTCAGAGGTCGGGAACAGTTGGCCTCTATACCCATTAGCAATGAACTGTTTTATTGTTACGCTGAAAAAAATAATATCGATTTTTATGTTTTTTTTTCTCATTTTTGCTTTTCTACTGCCAAGTTTTCCGCCTACTTATGATCCTCATAATCACATAACACAAAGTCAAATGAGCAAACTGACTGTTTACTTAGAAGCAAGTGACTTAAGAGTGACTGTTATCCAGAAACACAATATCACAATTTTTCATCCAGATCCAGTGTATTGTACTGTCAAAGTAACACATTCCACCAAAATGAGCTTATTCTCTTTCTTGTTAAGAGTTAGATGAGGAGATTGATACCACTATCGAACATAAAGACTAGATGTAAGGGGAAACAGCGAGCCTGGCTCTTTCCAAAGTTCAAAAAAGATTATTAACAAAGATTACTTCCTCAATTCCGGAGCTCCCCAGGGCTGTGTGCTCAGACCTCTCCCGTTCACACTGTACACCAATGACTGCACTCCCAGACATCAAGAGAACTCTATTGTGAAGTATGCAGACGACAACATCATCATCTGCGTTTCAAAATAACCATGGTTTGCAGTAAATGTACATTTCCAATATTTTTCTTCAGGCAATTGGGCTGATCGATGGACATAATTTAAAGCTGCTGTAAGTGTTGTCGTTGGTTGAGCTAACTTCCTGTCCATTTTGCAGTTGCCGATCTCCCTCGCTCCTCTCTACATGAACGCACCGTGGTAATGGCTAGACATAGTAGCAAATAGGAGGACCTTTCTCTCTGCGCATTCATAAGCAGCCAGGACCGCTTCTTTATGGGGTTCTTTGTTCTGATTAGATAAAGTGGGCAGGGATACCAGAACAGTTCTTTTCTGCCTAATCTCCATGGGATGAAGGTGAAAGCGATAAGAAGCTGTAGCCTGTTGGCAGATCACGATCATCACTCAACAAACATGCAGTCCATGATGTCTAGCATAATATTTAGATTAGATACAATAATTAATACAAATCTGAATCTGAAGTTCACTTCTGCTGCCAGGGAACATCATAGAGAGTCTCTGCTCAGATGACGCCATGTTTGCTTCTACTTACGACCTATAACAAATTCAGCAACATCTCTCTCTACTTCAGTAGAAAAGTAGTTCTCCATTAAAATGTGTGTTATTACACAAGGAGGAGACATTGCTGTTGAGTTTTCCAAATGTTGTATTCTGCACTTATAGGACCACAAAGCACAAACAACTGAGATTCAATGTACAAGGGGTAGCTCCATCTTCAACCCCCAGCAAGCCACACTGAATCTAGAGCAGGGTCTCATGGTTCTTTTTGGGTGAACTATCCCTTTAACCCACCACAGTGATCTGTCTCCCCCTGTGTAGCCGAGGTAGGCTATCTGTATGTGGGTCACAGCAGTAAACATAAATACAGCTGCTCGGAGAAGGTGGGGGCAGGGGAACAGGAGCTGTGTTTCCAATTAGAGAGCATGATCCATGGCCACTAGCATACACACACACACACACACACACACACACACACACACACACACACACACACACACACACACACACACACACACACACAGCTGGGTTGAACCTCTACAAGTGTGTTTGGTGTGTGTGTGTAAGCCAGAGAGCGAGAATGCACACGTGTGACCTGAGTGATGAGCGGGTTTCTCACTAATAAGGCTGAACTCAAGTTTACCACCCGCAGAGATTCACCTTCTGACAGAATGGGGCCCCTGTTTATGCACACACACACACACACACACACACACACACACACACACACGCACGTACACGAGTGGACGGACACACAGGTGAGTTAAAACAAAACAGAGCGGAAGACGATGCAGCCCCCACCTGTCAGCCTACTGGCGGAAGATGTAAAAATTGACAACGTGTGTGTGCATGTGTGTAGGTGTGTGCGCGGAGATAAAGCGTTTATGAATGTGATGTTGTTGCAGTTCGGGCCAAAGGTACAGCAGTGCCACACCCAGCCCGCTCAACCATTCACAAAACCTGGTCGGATTCCAGGAACACCAGCAATACACCGAGTGGCAAAGTGCTGAGTCAACAATGTCTGTTAGTGTGTGTGTGTGTGTGTGTGTGTGTGTGTGTGTGTGTGTGTGTGTGTGTGTGTGTGTGTGTGTGTGTGTTCAAGAGGAAAAGTGTGAGAAGGCGGGTAAGACACTAATCATGGAGAAGATCTGTGAGAGAGAGTGCACGATTTTATCTATGGAGGAGACCGTGCGTATGTCTTGGGGCCGAATAACGGGCTCACATCACCGTTTAAAACAGCCACATTTGGAGGCGAAATCAGTAAATTTCCCTCTTAAGTTCGATTTCAGCTGAACTGATGCTTGAACAAAAGTGTTGCAATAGCAGCAATAGCAAATCACGTAAACACAGCTTACCTTCGCGGGGACCAAGACTTCGAGGGAGTCCAAACCCGAGGAAGCTAACGTAATTAGGGGAGCGTGTCTATGTTCCCCGGGTCCTATGTTCCCCTCTTTGTATGAGACTGGGGAACATAGGACCCTTTTTTGAAAAAAAGGGTCCTATGTTCCCCGGTCTGTTCCCATGGCAAATAGGCCTATGTAGGCCTACGGGCGAACCCTAACCCTAACCTAACCCTAACCCTAACCTAGGACCCTTTTTCAGAAAAAGGGTCCTATGCTCCCCGGTATGTATTGCTACAGGGAAACATAGGTCCCTTTTTGGGAAAAACGGGGAACATAAGACCTTTTTTCTAAAAAAGGGTCCTATGTTCCCTGGTGTGTTACTTTTTCCACCATTACTGAAAAATTCTATGGCAAATAGGCCTATGTAGGCCTACGGGCTAACCCTAACCCTAACCTAACCTAACCCTAACCCTAACATAGGACCCAGGGAACATAGGGAAGCTAGCTGTGTCGCACCATTCTCTTCGCTAACCGACACCTAGCTCGCAGAGGGTCGCGAAGCTGAGGAGCTATTTTGGTGCCGCGGGTGCCGAAAGCAAAAGTATTATCATTTACTTGATAGTCGTGTTGGGTTGTTCATATTTGGAGCATTTGAGTGGACAAACTGTTGGGTGTGAATCGTCAGTAAACAACATTAACCGCCGTGTCAAAAGACTCCCAAGGTGCATTTTGACAAACATCCAGCTCAAAATTCTGCCATGTTTACAGCCAACCTTGAGTGGATAATTAATTACAAGTGAATTCTGCAGCTGTGGCGCTGTGTTTTGTTCACAGCTGAATTTGCTAAATTCTCATTTGGCCTCATCTCATGGATACTGTGGTGTTGAAGGCTGTCTACCAAACTGATGAAAGACATGGAAACCTTATTATGGGAATGAAGAATGGGGGAAAATGGGCTTTTATAACTGACGAGCGTTATATGCTGCTGATTAGCCTGTGCTTTAGCAGTTTGTACTCATGATCCTCTAAAAACACATATTTTACAAAGGTGTGCAGATTAACTAGACCGTGCTAATTTCATCAGATATGTGGTTTATGTGCGCTCTTGTTGTTGTTTTTCTCCCACTGATTACATTATTTTGGCACCACTATGTAATAAGACACAAGGATTTTATTGCAAGACAGCTTGCTATTAAGAAATAAATGCTAAGAAATGTTAATTGTTTGTTATCTACCAAGGGTCAAGAGTTCCTTCCTTTTTTCTAATAAGCTGTCAGAAACACTGTTTGGGTCGTCTACTTGTTGTAAAAGTTCATTAGATTCAGTAATTAAAGTTAATGAGTGTACAATAAGCCATCGAGCAGCCGCGAATGACAATAAAAAGACATAGTAAGCGTTGTGCCGGAGGAGGCTGAACACCGGTCAAATCGAACCAGAAAGTTCTGAATACGCAGTCATCTGTTTCTGTATCCGCAGCTGTTCAACCATTTAAATGAACTGCGTCCATACCCATAAACTGAAAGTGGGTGTTCCTTCGATTGGAAGTGGGTGGGACTAACCGGAAGTTGCTGATATTGACATGGGGTGATCAGAAGTTGGGGGAAGGAGAGAATTGATCTTCGGATCAATGTTTGATGAGTAAAGTAAGACTGTTTACAGCTTTTCATAGACTCGGATGAATCGACTTCAGTCAGCTGCCCCATGATGTAGCAGTACATTATCTGTCCTCGACAGGGTGAGGAAGTGCTACGTTAACCTTTCTGCTTGTTTGTTCCACACACTCTCGACAGTAGACATATATGCAAATACAGCAAAGCTAATTTGAATTGAAGTCCTGTCTGTAATGTGTTATAAAACACGTGACACAAGCGTCACAAAACCGCAAAGTACTGACGGAACAGTAAATCACACACACTCCCGACACACACGCCGACACTCACAAGAGAAGTTTAAAACTCCAAGTCGAGGCCTCCTCTCTGCTTCTGTCTGTGTGTGTGAGTCTGTCACACAGCCACTGGAAACTGGGGTGTGTGAGAGAGAGAGTGTGTCATTCATACTGCAACGCCATTCAAAGGGTCATGCCAGCCCTGACTCAACAGGCTAGAAGCAAGCAGAAAGCCCCCAAACCACCCACCTCCACCTCCACCCCCTATCTGTCTAATTGATCTATCAGAGCTTGAGTTTGTGTGTGTGTGTGTGTGTGTGTGTACGTGATTGAGAGAGGGCTTCCATACACACACATTACCACTTCAGTCTCAAACCACACAACACAACATGAAAACACATTGAAAACATAAATCTCATGCCTGTGGTTTACCCTCGCACACTGCTGCTTGGTGTGTGTGTAGAGTGTGTGTGTAGAGAGAGAGAGAGAGTGTGTGTGTGTGTGTGTGTGTGTGTGTGTGTGTGTTTTTGACAGGTGCTAGTTGGCGACAGGAGGTGAGTTACAGACCAGGAATTTGGAAGGACGCCTTCAGCTCTGTGGCGGGAAACCAGTAAGGGGCGATTTGGATGAATGTACACACACACACACACACATACACACACAGACCACACAACATAGTCATCATGCGTCACGGCTAACCCTTTGTGTGTGTATGTGTGTTTACTACCATCCCCCTGCTCATCATGAACCTTCACCTAATTCTGCATCAGTCCATTCCTGTCCCAGGTCACATGATACTCTTGTGGTCCGGGCTTTTTATTTGTCTTCCTGCTTCCACCTCTGTTTTGATTTCAGTTCCGTCCTCAATAGAGTCCGGCCTGGACCCCGATTCTTCTGCCCAAGTCCAAGAGAATTATGGCCGAGCACAACCTGAACCTCCAGACGCACTGAAGCGCGGACTTTGTGTTACCCTGTCAGGCAGTTGTTACTATGGTTACAGCTTGTTTGTTTATCCTGATGTGCATCGTTCTATGCACATTAATACACAATAAAAAAATCTATATAAATTTACGTAGTAGTTACTACTGTCGTGACCGAACCCAATCCCGACCCACACATCATTACGAAGTCTCGGTCCAAAACCGGCTTTGCCTGTCTGGTCCCAACAAGTCCTGATGGGCCCGCGGTGGGTTCGGTTCAGGCATCCACGCTCTAGTCCTCCATGGAAATACTTTGTAGCTGACTGACATGTTGGTTAGCAGATGCAGAAATCAGCCACGTGTTCCCAGTAGATTGCTAGCTTAGTGTTGCAACTCATAATGAGTGACAGAAGGGAGTGACGAGTTATAGATTCACAGCTAAGCTGTAAATATTAACCATAGGTACCACGGGTCCGGACAAACTTGTTCCACTTCTGTCCCGGATCCATCCCGCGAACAACTTTAACCACCCTGAGGTGAATGTAAACAATATCAGAATGTTGCTTCTTGACTTGGCTACTATCGTCTATGAGTTAGTTGTTAGCCAAAATTATTAGCGTTCACTTGTTGTGTTAAAACAGCCGTTCACTGTTAAAGCCTTCATGTTCCTCCCAACGGAACCTTTACTTCCTTCTGAGTGTTAAGCCGTTAGCTCTATTAGCTCTGTGAACTGTAAGCTACTGTATTAGCGGGCAGTAGCTCCCCGTAGCAGGACACACCTCAGGACTGTTCTGCTCACTGGCTGCTAACAGCTAACTAGCTGTCAGGGATTAAATTTATCAGGGATAAAACAGGGTGTGTCCCTTGTCAATAGTGAGTTCACAGCGTGTTTTGGGATTTTAAGGCGTTGTATTGTGAGTAGCTCTTGGTGAGCAGCCAGCCAGTGATAGTAACTAGTGCTGTGAGAGAGATAACTAGCCTAGCATGAGAACACTCGGTCTGTTGTATTCAGCCGGCGCTCGGTTCAGTTTGTCATTTGCTGAGCAATGGCGTTATATACTCATACTATCAAGAATCTCTTGGAGGTGTCCCGCTGATGGTCTCTGTTCGTCCCAAGCACATTCTCTACGACATGAAGCAGGTAGTCTCGAGCCTTGACGCGAATAATGTTGCCATTACCCACTTTGCATTTCCCCTTGGATGTAGCTTTACATTTTGCTACACAACAAAAGGCTTCTTTCTCCTCATTTCCTCCTCTCACTCATCTCGCTTCATTTATCTCCAAACCTTTCTCATCCTCCCATCCTGCTCGAGTGCCTGCCAGCATTCATCACTGTCAGGGGACTGCAGGGGAAAAAAAAAAAAAGAAGCCACGCATCTACACACCCAGATGAAGCTGTAAAGGCCACGCGATGTGGTTCAGAGGCAAAGTTCATGCCGAGAGGGAGTGGCAGGGTGTATAGGGGCCAGACACACGTGCACACACACACACACACACACACACACACACCTTTCACAACAGGTAGGATCACGCTGTTCGCCCACACATAAATTCTTCTCGTTCCATGGCCAGGTAAACGATTTGGTCCAGAAGGGAGAAATACGAAGGGGTATTAGCTGCATAAACAAACACACACACACACACACACACACACACACACACACACACACACACACGGCATCTTTGACGTAGCCCTAATATGCTTGGTGTTTGCAATCTGGATTTCCGTAAATTAAAATTCCTTGCGCATTCATCACTTGCTCCCTTATTTTAAGGACACACACTCACGCACTCACACACACACACACACACACACACACACACACACACACAAGGAGAGAGAGTCAGACCTTTTTTGCCAGTGGTGCATCACTCCAGTCCTGCTTGCTAATTTGCAGCCCATAGGCATCTGCAGCATACATTAACGTCCAGTGAAGCCTGTGAGGGAGAGAGAGAGAGAGAGAGAGAGAGAGAGAGAGAGAGAGAGAGAGAGAGAGAGAGACCACATGGTTACATAAATGTCCCCGTGAGATGGACAGCATCTCTTCACCGCCTGCCCTTGGTGATCAACAGCCAGCCAGCCAGCCTCGCAGGGAAAAAATACATAACAGAGACGTTACATAAATGCTTTCAGCATAAACAAACACACACGAGGCCAGAAATGAAGCCATGAATTACACTCGCGCGTCTGCCGTAAAGTGATTATCGGGAATAAACCATCTGCATCTCCTCTCTGATCACTATTCCCACGGTGCGTCTCTCTTACGAGATCCATCTCCGTTTACAGGAACGTGATCGCCGGCTCTGACCGGTAACCTCCTGACTGACTGCTCTTGATGCTGCTCATAAAGAAACTGATGCTCGCTGTTTAGGAGGAAGGAGACGTGATGAGATAGAGCATGACTCACAGCATAGCATGTCGATGGTGACCCCTGGAACAGCTCGGAGGGACGGACTGAGCTGGCAGGTCAGAATCTATTCCTGGCGGCGTCTACTGAGAATATGCTTGATCATATCAAAACTTAAACTTGCTGTCTTGTTGACTGCTTTTCAGTCTTGTGCTATTTGTTGGCCGGCTAGAGGTGGAGTCTGAAGACGGTGATGTCAGTTATAGGTCTTTCCGATAAAGCAAAAATAGCCTGATGACAGCACGTTCTCTCTCCTAACTCATCAAATATGGCAGCTTGCACAGCGGCCCCGAGCTTCAAGCCATGACGCCTTACTTAACCCGCTATCGTCCGTTTTGCACGTGTGGGGCTCCATGCTCATGTTAGCAATAATAAATATGCAACGTCCAGTTAGACTTTCAAAATAAAGCTTGCTGACAAAAAATGACATATTATAAGTTTGGGACTGTTAAGTGGTTAGGTTTAGGCACCAGAACTACTTAGTAAAGATAAGGAAAATACCATGGTTTCGGTTCAAATAAGTGTGTAAGTTCAGTCACGTAAGTTAATAACAAGACAACTGTGACATTTGGTTGCTCACTGGACTTCAACTCAGGTCTCCAGTGTTTGTTAAACACAACCATATCCCGGTGTGGCGTACCCACATAGTTTGAGCAGTTTGGCCGCCGACCAATCTGCCGAGCAGGCCGGCCAGACTGACACGTGATTTGGATGAACCTCTAGACCTTTCCTCTACAGACACAGCCCGACCAAAATGTACACCCGCGAAAAAAAAATAGCAAACAAAAATGGCCATTAAATGTATTAGGCACTTTTTACTACATGCCAGAGGATTACCTTATTTGTGTTTTGGACAGTTGATGATGATGAACTGAAATGTCAGCTGTGCACACATAAGATATATGCATATGTTGTGTTTTCACAAAACAAACTCAAATGCAGATTGGGAGGCAAGAGGACAATCTGTATTACTTTTTGATAACATATTTTTACCGTCCTGCCACCACACTGAGCGTGTGCTTTAGGGTTTGGCACAGAGAATGGGTTTTAAATTAATCAGTTTATTGTTTTGCCTCCAATGGTGAAAAATACTCGCAATTAACTGACATGAGACATTCTGCAAATCCTCACAAATATGGAACCAGGGCTTGTTTGAAAATTGTTCAAAATAGTAAGTCACTGTAAGCCCTTTAATAAAGTTGGGGAACTCACAAGAGATTTAAATAAAAAATAATGTTCATAATTGAAGCAGCAGAGGCTGAGACGCTCTTAGATGTAGTCCCCAGTGCTGTTCAGTCTCCAAAAACTGCATCCATCCATGTCCTATAATTCATCTCAAAGTGTAATGCAGGCTCAAGAGTTATACATTTGTAGTCTCCAAGTTCAAAATTTGCACAGCGCCCCTATGGAGCGTTGAGGTGGGGGGTTGCAGTAGACTATTATTAACCATTAAATACATCTTAAAGGTCGAATCATTTAAATTTCCTGCATACAATATGAGTTAATTCCCCTAAAAATCAGATCCAATGGTGAAACATGCCTCTGACTATATAAAGTCACCTGGTCAGTAATGTCCTGCAGACACTGATCACTGATTGTCTGACTGAAGGGCGGCAGCGGACACACAAAGCTAATCAGAAGGACAGGAGCAGCACATTAGCACAGGACAATGGGCCCCATGTCTTTCTGCGGGGACATATTTAGCACAAAGCATGTCTAGCTCGTCTGTTTTGTCCTCTTTCCATCTCTGCCCCCCCCTCCGGCTCAACATCTGCTTTGTCGAACCTGCCTGATGCTCCTGTTCCTCCCTCGTGCTGCATAATGTAGGCGGAGCACACGACACTGATGAAACCCGGTACATGGACATGTAATGCCCGCCCGTGTGTGTGTGTGTTTGCAGTCATACCAATATCAACCTTTGCGAAATGTCAATCACACATCCAGCACACGTTCATTTAACATTAATGTGATACACTGGCCTGGTCGTGTTAGGTGAGTGGATGGATTCAAATACTTTCAGCTTCAGCGCCCAGTGTAGCTTCAGAGAAGTCGCCTCCTCCTGGACAAAACAGGAGGATAATTGTTTCTCTGTGAAAGACAATCCTTACTGCAACCTCGTTTCACATTTATTTTGGTACGCGTCGAGCCTCCTCCTACTGCTGGCGAGCGTTACAGCTGCACTAGCTAAGAATTTTTCTGTAAATGTGTTCTAGTTTTAAGAGTAAAATACAAACTGCAGTTACCTCACGCTGACACTAGAGGCCACTGACGTGACAATTTGCCTCGTGCAGTTTCAAGTGCACTCCACTTCGAGCACTTTCGATTTCCTTCCAAATCCTTGGTTCAATTAGAATTCAAAACAGAAACCTTCAGCTCGCAGTGTAACTTCCAGCCTACCATCGCACCATACCAATATACTTCCAAAAAAACTAGGCTGGCAGCCGCGGTATGGCCGCGTGTCAACATATGGTGACCGCTGTGTAATTTGTGAAAAGACCTCAAAGGGCCAAAGAAGTGTTTTGTATGCAGTTCCCCTCAGCAGTGCAATCTAAGCAGCAGGGCTTAGAGGAATCGCAGTCAGCATTGTTTGAGCCTTCTCTGTAATCGAAATACAGAATGTCTGTGTGCTCACACACTAATCAGAAGGGTAGACTCTGCGCAAGCTGTGACCAACCTCAAATCTAACTGTGTACACAAGGAACACTGGTGTGTCGCTGCTTCTTTATGGCCTAACATACTGGAAACATGTTGTTAGAAATGGTAAATGAATTGGGGTCTCCAATCATAACAAAACAAAGCGATGGGGGTCCACTGAGTGTTGTGTGGGGAGCAGCCGCTGCTCAGCTGCCCAGAGTTTAACTGCAGCGGTTTACCGACGAAAGGATGTCGGGTGTTTATGTGCTGTCATACCCACTTGCTGGCAGGAACCGGAGGGTAAATGCACTTTCCTTCATTCAGTGTAACAGAGAGGATGTGGGGGGAAAAGAAGAGAAGGAACCGGAGTCTAGCGCCGAGTTGACCTGAATTCAAACCCACAGACGCAGAAACACCCTCGCACACTATCGCACAGCTGATGTACAGTAATCTGCCTGTTCGGGGTGAACGCACAAGCAACCACAAATGATCTCGAGGACAAACGTTGCAGTCTTCGCCGGTGCTGATCACGTCATTAAACAACCACCATCGCTGACAGCGTGTTTTCTGACCTGGCTCATCACGCATGTTCTTTCGAGTTTGTTCTCGTTGGCTGACTTCTTTTTCTCGCTCTCCGAACCAACCTTGGGAACGTTTGGGAAACTCAACAAACGAAGGTCTGGTCATTTTTAGATACTAATACAGAATTCTTACGTATTTCATCCTTAACTTTTAAAACACTTTATACCTTTATACAATATATCACACATGCAAGAAAGCAGTTTATTTTTGTAATGGACCTGGATGTCTGCCTCATTTAATCTTTATAAAGGAGCCTCATTTTGGTCTTTTTGTCTAAATCAGTGTAAATCACTCACTGAGGTATTGACAGGCTGGACGTTAACCTCAATGTCAAGTCGCCCATCCCTGTCCACAGTTGGCTGCTGGTTCCCCACACTGGAGGGAACCAACCCGCAGAGTTGGACCGACGGACGGTGGAGAGAAGCCCAGCCAGCAGAGAGCACACAGGCCCTGGATGCGGAGCGACACGGGGGGGTGGTGCTGTTCCTGTTGCCCTTGGACTCGGAGACATTTATCCAATGGGTTTGACAGACAAGGACCACAGCCAGGAGGGAGCGCATCTCATTTGCCGAGGGAACTGTCACAACTCGAGCGGATCCAAAGCATTAATGCAACGTAGCAACTGCAATGTTAACATGACCGCAGCCGGCGGGGGGGGGCAGAGCCAGCAATCCACTGGCTGGAGGGAAATGTCAATCACCGCCGATGCCAAATGAGGCACCGCAGCTTCCTTAACGATGTAAATGATGTAACCGCGGCGGTATGACAAAGCTCCTTTTCTGCCAGCCACCTCAGAAGTGTGTGTGTGTGTGGCTCTGCGTGTCTGTGGTTTAATCTCAGGGCGCTGGTTTTCCTGCATCCAGAAGGGCCGTACATCGTGTTCCTGAGCCGCGTCTGACAACAGTCCTGCACGCTGCCAAAGAATGTGCTTCCTGGCATCTGCCTGAACCTCTGACTGCCCTACACACACATCCACACACACACTCTCTCTCTATCTCCCTCTCTCTCACACACACACACACGCATATTGGCATCTTCCTGGAGTCCCTGCCCTTTCACCTTTGAGTTTGTTTGTTTTGGAGGGAGAATAAAAGTGGCTTGGTATGCGATACACACACCCAAATGAAAAACAGTCTTTCCTCGGAAACTCATCTTTTACTTCCCACCGATGATTTTGTGTGTTTTCTGGGGTTTTAGTTGTCTTTTGCATTTTTTTCTAGCGTTTTGTTCTCCCTCCTGCTTTCTCGTGCTCCTCCTCTTCCTTCCACACCTGTCTCGTATCCGTTTAATTAGCCAAGCCCTGCCTCCAGAGTTCTTCCCCAGTCTGCTCTCCCTGCACACCCAAGGGCGTAGGTTCGGTTTCGATACTGGTGGCGAAGCCGGGAGGTTTCTATGCGTCTGCTGGCACCAGAGGGGCAGAAAGAGAAAGAGAGGAGAGCGATGACACAAGTTACATTACCCACTGTCACAGGTCTGAGTTAACCAAGCTCAGAACAGTTGAGTCGACAGGGCCATAAGCAAACAGCAGAGCCCAACGGTCAGACATGATCATACGATGGTGCTGGCCTTCAAGGCCGTCAACGGAACTGCACCCGTCTACCTCCAAACACTGGTCAGACCACACGCCCCAGCGCGAGCACTTCGCTCTACTACATCAGCTGGCCGGCTGGTACCGCCATCGCTGAAAGCAAACAAAGGTCGCTCAGCGAAGTCGCGACTCTTCTGTTCTGGAGCCTCAGTGGTGGAACGAACTCCTGACCAATGTCAGGACAGCAGAGTCACTCGCCATCTTCCGCAAAAGACTCAAGACTCATCTGTTCAGACTTCACCTCGACCCCGCATAGCACGACTTCCTCCCTCCCTTGATAAATAGCAGCTACGATGCTCAGATGAGGGCTTGAAAATGACTTTTTTTTCTTTCTCGATGATCAATGATGTTGTGGCCTCTTTCTTGTGACAAATGTACTTATTGTAAGTCGCTTTGGACAAAAGCGACTGCTAAATGTAAATGTAAATACAGTAATGAAAGATAAAATGTGACTTGCTCAATAATTTTCAGTTGCATTGACCCCAAGCCACATTTGGAGACGCACACACTGTTGGAAAGACTTCTAATGATATCAATATTGTCTTTGTACTCCAAATATTAAGTGATATATATATATATATATGTATAATATCATTATATAACAATTTATTACTCACTGGATATTGGCGATTGTCCCTAGTGTCCCTACACAATCCTACACTCATGTCCACACCTATACGGCATCTCCCTCATAAGCCCTCGCCTCCTTTCTAGCCTTTTTCAGTCCCGTCCCTGTTTCTAGTGTTTTTCTGCTCATTTCCCTCACTTGTGTTTCTCTGCCTCACTCCACCTGCACCTCATCTCCTCGTCCAGTCATCGTTGAGTCATCTGTTCAGTTTCCGTTATTCTTCTGCTGAGTTACCCTGTGTTTGTTCCTGTGTATCCGTGTCCAATCTCCTAATGGTTTCTCTGGGTTTTGATTACCCATGTTTGCCTGGTTTGTGCTTTGTTTTTTGTTTGTACTTTGTTTTCGCTCTTGGATTTCTGGTGTTGTGCTATCTGCCCTTGTTTCCTGTTTCTATTTTGGGATTTTATGGATGTGTACTTCAGCTTTATTGTATTAAAGCTTGCCTTCCGTTCAGTCACTCGTCCGCCTGCGTCTCATGCATTTGGGTCCACCTTCCCTGCTTGACTGTGACACGCTCCGGTTGTACCCACTTTCCCTGAACCTGCACCATCATCCATTTCCATAGTGAGTTTCCTACACTTCCCACAATACATTTCAAAACATATGCTCTTTCTTCTGATGGACTGACATGTGAGTGACAATTGGGGATGGGGACAATTAAATCCTGTGTGGAAATACTATGGATTCCTAACCAAAGAGTGACAGGGACCGGCCAGACGATGGCGTCTGCCCTGCAGACCAAGACTTCCAATTTGCACTCCTATCACCGTGATCATCATTCAGTCCTATCTGTGATACAATAAAAAAATTATTCAACAAGATGTAAAGTGATTCCAGTATGATTTAGGGCCACTTTAAAAGGGCTCTGGAATCTTTTGTGTTGTGCTAGAGGCCAGTCATTTATGTTAGTGGACTCCATTTGTAAAAGAACGTTAGCAACTGAACGTTAGCAACGTGCTAAACGTGATAAGGAATCCATGGTCCGGCCGCATTAAACAACTTAAACAAATGATCAACAAGCTTGTATAGGCAACCGAGAGAGACGAGACTCACTTTACAATCTGTTCACGTACGGCCGAAGTGATTAATACTTGTAAACTGTTACATAGAGCCCCTTTAATGGCGTATTCAGACCAAATGCAAAGAAAATATTTGCGTTGCATTTACTCGTTACTACTTAGTTTGATCGTGGGGTTCTACATTTTTAATTGCGTCTCTTGCGCGAGTAACTTGAATAAAAAACAACTGCGAACCACATGGGCATTAACCCAAAATGAAGCTGTTTCTGTGATCGGACTGCAGTAAATCGATCAGAAGGACTCTGAAATAACGACATCATAGTCCCGTCTTGTTAAAAGCCTGAATTCATGCTTCGTCGGGTCTGTTGGCCGCGGACGCTCACCTCGCATCATTCACTCTGCCTGGATCGATTAGACGCAAGTTCACATCTTATCATTGACTTTGCGAGTAGTCAAGTTGAGAGGTCAATTCATGTCGGTTTAAGAGTTAAAGTATCAGTTCCTCTAATGCCACTAGGTGCTGGCTTCAGAAACGCTTCAACTCTATTGAAGTGAATGGGAAAACACCACATTTTTTTTCAAGTCAAATCAAGCTTTCACAACTTACAGTTTTGATAACCAATTTCACTTTCGATGTGTGTCCCGAAAGTAATTGTGAAGTGGAACGTCTTCAGCTTCCAAAAATTGACAGGAAATTTGATCAAAACCTTAAGATTTTTTTGTCTCAACAAGGAGCTGTAAAGAGTCAGCAAAGTTGCCCAGTGGGGTTTGTGATTACTGGTGGTGCTGTGGAGCAATGTTTTGATCAGCAGGCGTCTATATTGCTTGTATCTTGTGTTCACAATCCATCTAAATCATCTGAACCCAGGCTCCAAACCACTACCTCAGAAAACAATCTACAGTGCTGTCACATATACAAGATCTACATATACGGTGCTGTACTGTCCAAATTCCACTGAAGCTATGAAAAATGTATATTAAAATTAACAACAAGAAAAGTCTGCAAGAAATAATGTCGTGCTTCCAGTAATGCGGTACATTACCTTGACTAATAATTGAATCAGAAAAATGAAAGACCCACTCTGTGGGGATTTTCTTTCTTTCTTGATACAGAGAAAGATGAAGACTGTTTCCATTAAACTGTCTCACCACACTTGTGATGATATTGTGGTCAGTCGACACACAGTCCCTGTGTCTCTGTCTGTCCTCTATGTCTCATCTCTGCATGTCTGTTATTTTCATAATGACATGAGCGCCTTGACTGACATGAATGCAGCGGCGGCTGTGTGGGCGCATATGCGCTTTCTTTATTCTGGTGCCTGTGAAAATTCTAACGAATGAATGAATACATGGTTGTGCGAATTCTCCTGAATCACGACACAAAAACTTCCAGCTGAAAACCCCAGAGTAGGCAGTTACTACTTATCTTTTACCACAGTGCTGCAGCAGTTGAGTCATGACAAGAGAGGTGAACTCTGACACTCATCAGAGGAGTTGTCTGATGTCTTGCCTTCGCTTGATCCTGCAATATCACTGCAATTTCTCCATCTTGGGTGTAGGATTCCATGCAAGGTCACTTTATTTGCAGATTAAGTTGTGGTCGCTTTGTACAAATGTATAATTTCTGGTGGAAATATAAATTGCGTCAAAAACAATTGATACTAGATGCATTTCTATGCCTGTTGTTCCCTCTACAACCCCATATCACGGCCAACCGACCCAACTGTCCACCACGTCACTGTCACATTTGGACTTGCCTACCCGTGAAAACAACAGTCTCATTCCGTGGTCACATTAGCAGTGACAGGCATGCAACGTCTTCTCACCCTTCAAAATAAAGGCACCAAAAGTACTTGGATAGGTTTGGGAAAAGAACACGGTTTAGAACACTTAAAATAACTGCTGTCATCAAACAGTTCGACAGTCAAATGTCTTCTTTTGCTCTCGTCATTATCACCCCCTGCTGGCACTGCGCTTTCATACACACATGTTGGCCACACACTTGGGCGTTGGTCTGGGCTGTTCTCTACTCTTGTTAAACAGATCACAAAAGAATGCCATACTGGATGACTCGGGAGCTTTTTAGTTGCCGGTTTGACAGTTTTGTGACCTAAAAATGAGACTATGCACCAGAACTGCTTAAGAAAAGGTTGAAAAACCTGTGCATGACCCGAACAATGGGTTAAATCTTTAGCTTCATGATGAGCCGAAGCAATTTCCCAAAGCTTGTTGGGAAGGCAGAAACGAAACCAAAAAACAAGTTGATATCAAGGATGAATGTTAACATAGAGATTCAGTTAAGGGTGACTGATAGATGTCGACCAGTACGACCTCTTCCATTATGAATGAGGTAGAAGAAGCTGAAAGATACTCGGGTTAAAGGGGCCCACACATCGCCCAGACTCAAACCAACGGCCAACTGCCTTTATCCGACCACTCCGTTGCCTCTCGTCTGACCCGTTCAGCAGAATAGTTGCATTAAAATGTACCGCCTTGACTACTGCCAACTACACAGTAGCGTGTACGTTCTGCACTTGCACGAGATGCAGTAAGTCTCCTTAACATCGGGTGGCGCTACTCTCATGCCAGTAATCCAAAACATGAAAACAGGAAATGAAGGAATGGAGTGCAGACCATCATCACTTCCGCCCCTCCCACACACCGCGCTGAATCACCAGCACACTGCCAATCAGAATGGTCATTGAGCAGATAGCGCGCAACCAATCAGAGTATCCAATGGCGTCCAATCCTCAGACCACCAACACTCTCAGACTTTGCAAGTTGACTCTGACCAGACACCGTCCGGCGGTTCCAAGAGCTTCCAACACAGCTGAACACACCTAAAAGATTTGTTCCAGAACTCATCCGAGTCTCCCCAAACGTTTCAGAAGTCCGACGTTTGGGCCAGTGTGTTCCCGCCTTTAAGGTTACTGAAGAAGCTCTGCTAAGGGACTAATCGAACGTGGAAACATGCAACTTCGTTTATTGTTGGCGCCAATGTCACCCTGGATCATATCCTTCACATCAGAGTTGAGTACCAACAGCACAGGACAAACCATGAGTTCATCCATTCATTTAGTCTATAATGGAGATGTGAAAGCAGACAGAAAGAGTGCCAGGCGGTCCCAGCAGAGTTTGTGCCCAGTGTCAGACAAAACTGCATGGTGAAATCGTGGTTTATAGGGAACCGATCGCAGCACCGATGATTTCATCACCTTTAGACAATGCAATTGATATTTATCTCATAATGATGATAATGAAGAAAGAAAACCTGTCTATTGCCAGTTTAAGAATCACTTACACTGTGACATGTGAAGCAAGCATCAAACTGATATTAAAATGTCTTCGTATATAGTATAAAAGCGCAGCGATTCCTAATGTAGTCGAGTCCAACAGTCGGCCTTGTTGTAATTATGTTTTGGTAATCATCATCTCGACCTTCTGTTGCCTGCTCTCTGTGTTTTGATCCTCAAATATCTTTTAAAAAATTCTTTTTTTCTTTGTTTGTCCTGCTTTCAATTAATACAGGGTGTGCCCAAGCTCCACGTCACCTCTGCCAAACCCGCACTGTATCCGGTCTCTTGTAGCTCCTAAATCATGCAAGGTTGAAATGTCTGCAAAATCTATACTGTCATACTCACAGAACGTACTGAATATATGGACAAGAAGGCTACTTACTACTCACACTAATTGCATTACTTTAAATTTACTTTCGACCTCTGCACATGCAATGCTCTGAGAGCAGATCTTCTCTAACAGCAGCTGAGAAAAATGCTTAATATGGCAACTTCCTTTTTCCTGCAGCCCATTAAGTATAAAAGCATTATGCTATAATTAACATTTCGAGATCCTCTGCAGGACACTGTTGCAAATAAGTGATACGGGCCTGTAGACATGCAAACATGCACAAAAGCTGCCCCTTTGCATATGAATGAGATTTCTGAGATCATTTAAAAAGACATGAAAAGAGTTCAAAATGACCAAAACCTGCAAACCGATCCAGAGGACGTGTCGTCCAAACACACGTGTGCACTTTGACCTCGAAGGCCTGCTCCCATCTCCCCCAGCCGCCGCAGAGAGGGGCAGAAAAACGCACTCCAGCACGCCGAGACGCTCGGATCTTTAAATAACAGCCCGAAAAAACAGACACCAGGCGGAGAAAACTACCTGCCTGTGATCTCAGAGTACTCACGGCTGTGTTTTCACCCAAGCACGCTCCAGACAGGGAGATCGCAGCGGGGATAAATACTCCATCAGCTCGCGAAGCTCTCTCCCGTTACCCCAAAACCCCAATTTTTTTATACCCGCCTCTGCTCACTGCCTTTGACATCACGACGCTCGCTCTGCCTTGTGTGATCATGAATGAAAAGAGGAACATGACTCACAGTTCGCAGTCCTACTCGCAGACCACAAACACACACACACACGAAGAGTTCCAAGTAACCCAGTGTGCTTACGTATATGTATATATGCGTGTGTGTGTGTGTGTGTGTGTGTGTGTGTGTGTGCGTGCGGCCTTCACCTGGTTGACTAGATGAATCATAGCAACGAGGCAGAGAAAGATGATGAGTCTGATTGCAGGGCCGTACCCTTGCATATACACGCATATTTATAGATAAACACAAAGATGGAGGATGAAAATGGAATTACCTGCACCGTTCTGGCCGATTAACGTCACTTCAAACTCCACAGAAAAAAAGGCATTAATTACACACTGAAATCAAGTTTGTTCAAAGGAAAGAAAAGATCAGTCAACCTTGTCAACACCATCTGAACATGAGTTGGGGGAAAGTCCCAGAGTCTTAGTTTCTTCTGAGAGCGTCCTCCAAAAACCACGGCGACACTCACTGTGGCAGATCTGATTTGGTTCGTGCTGGCTTTTGGGCCCGGGAGAACCAATAAGCAACAGGCGGGGTGGAGTCTCAGCGGGCTGCCAATCATGTTACCCAACTTGTTGTTCCTGCAGCAGGATGGTGCAATTCGGTATCATCACAGCGAGAAGCAAAACAGGCAGGTTACAGATCAGCTCGAGGGTGAAACCAGAGGCGGCACTGAATCATTTCTCAGTCACCTGTCACCCGGTTTGGGTGCCACGTGGCTCAAGTTTAGAGAGAAAAATGCAAAGGGGTGACACATGACGAGGCAGATGAACATGAACTGTGTGGTGTGTTTGTTTTGCTGCTCAGCATCTCGCGGGAGACTGACAACAGGTGGAGAGGGAGCTGGAGAATGAGATGCAACAAAGGCCCGTGGCAGCTCATGGTTGGTTAACCCCTGGGTCACCGCGAGACCAACTCCATGTACTCATGAACCTAAGCTGCCACAGAGACGCACTTGACTATTTCTTGCATAAAAAGTTGCTGTCAATTTGGTGTTTGACGCAACTACGAGAAGCTTTGATGTTTTGTTGATTCCGGTGGCCTCTGTGGAGGAAACCACCCCCTCCTGTGGTAAAGATCTTGATCTGGCTAGATTATGCTTTTGTTTTAAAGTAATATATCTTTAACGCTAGTTTCCTTTTTTAAACGCAGCCATTTGCAAGACGCATGGTAATCTATATGTAGCTATGTAAAAGCACCTTTACGTGGAATATGACGATGGTGAGACAAGGTAAACTTTGCTTTCGTGCCGTACACCAGTCTGCAGAGCAGCGTCTTCCCTCAGACTGAGAGACTCAATTCGTTCCCTGATAGTCTTGTTTTCCTTATGTAGTTCATGTAGAAGGGTTTGTATTAAAGTGCGACTGTTTCATAACCAGTTAAAAGTTCCTTGTATTACATTTAAGTTTCGCACAGGCACAGGAACACAGCAGGGTGGAAGAGTTTTTGACAAAAAGCTCCTGCTCGATTTATTACTGCCCTTGGATAAAGTTGAGGGACTCACAGGAGACTGATTTTAAAAAAAAAGCAGAGACAGAGATATCTTCACTTTTAGCCGGTTTAGTTGGTAAAGCTCCACGGACACTGGATCCAATTCTTTCAACAATGGAACTCAATATTTGATTGGACCTTCCTGTATGCTAAATGCCATTCTTGCCAACTCCACACCTCTAGTTTTGAGCACAGGCTTCCTGTTGTAAATGTGTAGCCTGATGACATCTCTACGACGTTATCACAGTTGTTTTTTTTTCGAATCTTAAGAAGCTCCAACATGGACTTAAGGAATTATCCAACGGTTTTCACACGTTGAGAAGTACTCGTCATGATGGGTAAAAAGAACTATGCCAAATGTCAGCGGAGCAACCTTTTAATTCAGGTAGTGAAAGAACCGTGACTAAAATATATACAGAAAGTTAAAAACTATACCCTCGGATGACAAACTGTACAGTTATGGTATAGAACAGTTTCTAAATGACTTCAGACATATGTTTTGTCTTTTCAGTACTGACATTTCTTGCTGCTTATCTACGTGCCACGAACATTTGCATACCAACTGTACAGCGCCTCAAGCAAGTCTCTCCAGTATGCTCAAAAGAACAGCAGTGAATGGCTGCCTGGAAGGCCGTGAATCGAAAAGGTCAGCAGTAAAGTGAAGTACTAGCAATTTTTAGTTTGATGGATAAGTACGCGAAACCACTGGTGTGGTCCATTAAAGTACAGCCCTGAAAATCTTTATTTGTATACAGTGAATTTCTACACTCAAATGCTCACAGACACACACATATATGGTTTTCAAATTGAAGGGACTTAAAGGGTGAGTTTGCCCTTTAAAGTTAATAAAATGCCACTTCAATAAAAAATGATTGTACCAAACCACAGCTGTGAGGACTAGGAAGTTCTTAAAATGCATTTCACCGTATGTACGCCTCTTTTTAAGGTGTTGTCACAGTCGCACGCTGCTCAGACGTTTTGAGATAAAGCAGGTGTACAGCCCAAAGCAACAGACAATGTTCATACCACTTGCGCCGCATCAACGGTCGCCAAGGGTGTGCTGTGCGTCATAACCGACCTAACAGTCCATGTCAAAGCAGGGGTCATATCACGATCACTTTATGACTCGTGGAAAGGGCTGGTTTGTCGGATCGTTTACACCGACAGGAAGTGAGAGGTAGAAAAAGAAAAAGAGCTGACAGGAAATGGTCTGAGGTTTCTCAGTTGTTGACGCACATCTCCAACTGGACTCCATTTTCTTTCTTTCTCCCATCGTTTGTCGAAATCACCTTAATAAATCACAACACCCTTTTCCCCTGATCCCTATCCCCCCTACCAGACCGCATTGTTCACCGCACTCAAATGATTTCCAATCTAAACAAACGTGCATTTCCATTTATACGTCATTCTTAAATGAATATCATCGTCGTCAGGACATGACAGCCTGGATCGTTAGCCCGCTGTCTCTCGTTTGTGGGTATTGACCATAATTAATCAACTAAAGCGAATGCTGATGTTGCACTCATTTAAATTTTCCTTAAAGTTCTGCCTCCTTGATAGTGGTAGTAGTGGAGGAAGCATTCAGATGCTTCACTTACAGAAAAGTATTTATACCACACTGTAAAAATACTCCATTAAAAGTAAAAGTCCTGCCTTGAAAATGTGCTTAAGTAAAAGTATGTCAACATAATCATGAAGATGTCCCTTGTGACTGTTGAACTATCACATTTGATATGATTACTCATGGATTAATGCAAAGGCAGAATAGGGTTAGGGTTAGGGTTTACTTTACCCTTTGTAGTTTGGAATGACTTTTGTTTAGGACTGCAACCAGTGAATTCATTTGATGATTATTTTCTCCATTAATCAACTGTTTTTTTGGATTGTAAAATTCCTGAAAATTGAAAAATGAAAAGTGTCATCCACAAATCTCAAAATCCTTTCAAATAAAGTCAAATTATTAAAGTTATTAAAAGCCTTGTTTCAGATATACTTGGACAGCTTTTTTTTTTTAATTCTGAAAGGCCATCCTTCCAAATAACCAGTCTGCTCTGATTGGTCAGCTCACACATGCCTGAGCTAGAACCGCTCAGCGCATCTTCAGTTTGCTCTCTTGAGATTTCAGCTTCCAGTTACATTTACTTCTGCCATGAAAATAGAAATAAATTATGCAAAGATGCGACATGGTGACGTAAAAAAGTTTCAAACTAAAAATTGATTTCAAGCTTATTTCTAATGCTCTTTCACTCATTTAATGTCAGTCCAATATTCGTTTCTCTACAATGCTAGGGGGAATAAAGTACAAACAAATGAATTTGTGTACATAACAAGTTAATTCCAACACTTTTCATTCTTCAAAAACACCAACAGCTTTTGATAATTATTATTCTATTGAATACACTGCAGTGGGTTTTCTAGGTGTTCCTCGGGGGTCCATTCTTGGGCCACTATAATTTCTCATTTATATATATGAGTTGCCAGTGTCATATAATTTAGATTTTTATGCATTTATCATTCATTGATAAATGACTAACTCAATTATTTGATTATGAAAATGGGTTCAAACTTAACACTATTTGATTATAACTTTTTAAAAACACATTAACTCTCACATAATGCCTGGACTTGGTTGAATCAACACAACACTGAGATAATTCGGTGACAACAGAGGAAGGCAAAAATAGTCAAGTTCTTGTCAACTTTTACAGAGGTGCATGGTCCAGGACAGGATGCACTACCAGCAATTGATTTAGGCCGGGCAGAACGTTGGTGAGGTGAGGTTTCTGCACAGAGGATACTAAAAAGACAACACCCACCCTAGCCGCAGTCTGTTCACCCTGCAGCCATCTGGAAAAAAGGTACCGCAGTATCCACCGCTGTTTCACCAGACTACAGAGCAGCTTCTTTCCTCGTGTTTCTTAACTCATCCTCCACAAAACCTCCTTGAGACTGGACCAAGACTTTACTTGAGTAGGCAGAACTGATGTCTGCCATGTCCTTTTGTTTGACAGTGCGTTGCTGCAAAACTGATTTGAGTGATAACCAGATTCAACAATTTCCCAATTCTGACTGAGTGAAACAAAACCTGTCTGAAACCACGCCGTCCCCTGAATCAAAGCCAGAGCTCTTTTACATATCAAAAGAGTACACATTAACAATAAAGGCCTATTGATGACACAGTAAAAAGGGGGAGAGGAACAGAGAGGGAGTTGATAATGAAGGTTTATTATTGACACATCATGGGTCAGGTACTTTTCTTTCTCTGCAGCAGCAAGCGGAGAGCCAGATGTCTGCTCTCTTGGTGTGGTTTAACCAGTAATTACCAGCTCGCTGAGGTAAATGTGAGCTCGCTCGACCGTTAGAAATGTTCTGAGGACAGGTTTCTAATTGACTACAATGAGAGACTTTCAGTTGAAAACATTATATAATATTAAAACAAAGGCTCATTGTTCCATCAGTCATTTCTCACAGTCCCGTACATGGTGTGGTTTCGTACTGGCTAGAGAAGCCACTTCAACGAAAGAATGTTCTAATGAAAGAGAAGAACTTCAGGCCAATTGTTCTGACTTCCGAGTTCAAACTACATTCATTCAATTGTAAAGCGTGAAATGTCAAAATAAAGTACACAAATAGAGACAGAATACTCTGCTGATTGACTTCACATTGTAAACAGTTGCCCATCAACTTTTGAACTCTGATTAAGGGATTTGATGATGTGATTTCATGATGTAGTGAAGTATGCGTCTTTAGCAGAAAAATGCACTCAATAAAATTGCCAACTTGAATCGGCTCTTAGTGAAAGACAAGTGCACCGAAGAGCGATTGATTTAAATAAAGACATGGCTTTACTTTCAGAGGTAGGTGAAGCTCAAGGAATGGGGTTCAGCTTAACCAAAACAAAAAAGTCCGAAGTGAAGCAACGATGTTACTCAGTAAATCTCCTGACTTCACTGAAGTGGAAATCTCCAGATCTCTGACTGCCTGTGAAGAACTCCCGGAAAGACGTCCAAGGATTTCCAAGGAATCCACAGGAATTCACAAGAAAGTCGCTAGAGTTCTTACTAATCCTTTTTTTTTTTTTTGCAGGAGGGAACTAAGACTGTGGCGGGCTGGCTAATGCATAGCAAAGACAATAAAAGACGCCCTCGCTCCCTGCATTAACTGCAAGGTCCTACTTCCTTGAGGGTTGTCACATTTGGTGAACAGAGGTGATCTGGCCACACATGAGTCAGAGCTGTTCCCGACCGCTTTTATAGCAATTGGCTAGTCATAAGCAGAAGAAAATCTACTAATGTTCCTGTAAATCGAATAAGCCTCTTATCTGTAATGGTCAAACTATGCTGATTCTGAAACTGTAAGAAACAACTTCAAGGAAGGGAGGAGAGAGAGCAGGATACAACGGCGAGCCTGATGGACGATCAACCCTCAACTGGGCGCGGGGGAGTCAGATGAAGTTACCTGTTCTACTCCGACAGGAACAGGCACACAGGCTTTTTTACATCCACCCGACTTGTGCACAGGCGTCAACAAATCATACATCCAGCTGGTAGTTTGAAGAGAAGGAGGACTGCTTTTTCATATACCTTGTGTTTTGAAATGAAATCATTCTGACTCCAAACAGGTTAGGACAAACGGTCGAAAAGAACTCCCACACAAGAACAGTTCATCAGCGCACAAAGCCTTCCCCTTGGACTAATACACAGAAAGCGTTGCCTTGACGCTCCTGGTACTTCGCTGAGCTTTATGATTCAGTAGGTGGCTCACTGCACACTGCGCTAAGACACAATGTTTTAGAGTTTTGAGCTGAGATTTCAGGGAGTGCTGGCTCTGCGTCGCTATAAGACACGCAGTTCTCGTGTGACCTATGACAATGTATTTAGTCACAACTTTTAATAAGTTAATCATTGGTCAAAACATGACGTAAGCTGACAAAACTTGCCCCACATGTAGATACTAACCTTTTAGAACATTATGCAAGTCCATAACACCAAGTACAACCAATGATACAATGATATGAATCTCATCTGTGCAAATCAGTGTACGATTTGATTGGACTTTTGATTTAACCTGTTCTTTTTCTGGGAGATTTATGTAAAATTATCCTAAAACGCCTCTCCCACTCTAGCCCGGCGTACAGGAATGGTTTTTAAAGGTTACGAGCTTCATTCATTCATTCATTTTTTACCACCTAAATTTTTGAATGCAAAAATAAGCCTGCAGGTGACCTGTAGCTGCCCCTCTTAGATGGAAAACACAACGAGTCATAAAGTTCAAATTTAACAAAAATATCACTGAACACATGTTTTTATGAGAAAATGAATAAAATATTCAAAAGCAAGTGATTCGATGGAAAAACAGCCTATTCAAAGAGCAAGGTGCATTAAACTACATACACTTGCATCATTTCTAGAGTTATGGCTTTGAAACTGTAATAAACTATATATAACTGGATTTGAAATGCCATTGGCTACATGATGCATCCATCATCCGGAGGCTGTCATGCAAGTGCAGAAAAGAGGAGAAAAAAAAAGATTGGGTCACTTGGCTGCACGTTCACTCTTGTTATAATGCTGTCTGCTGTGAAATGAGAGAAGTTTTTCGACAGATAAAAGCATGAAAAAGCCTCCATGATTGCAGTTTTTTTTATCATTTTGTCACCATAACTCATGGAACACTGTGTCTTGGACAAAACATGTTTTCAAAATGGATCTACTAGAAATTTTGGAGTAAGAGGACATATTTTTTGTTGAACTGCTGCCACATTGAAGAGACTTTATTGGTGAGTTGGCAAAACTTTGTACATGCTACTTTAGCTTGTTTTGACTTCAACAGGTCTACATAATGGAACGAATGACTGCAAGTCTATGAATGAAAATGAACATGTTTGCACAAAGGTGGAATTGTGTTACACTGCACTAATAGTACCACAGAAAATCATCTTCGTAAAAATTTGTAAAACCTTTTTTAAGAACTATGAACTATTTTATATTTTTTTATAATTATTTAAAAAAAAAAATTTATTCAGTTTTTCATTAATTTGTATGTTTATTGCTTATAATAAATAAGTAATATAAGCAATAAAATTAAATGTAAATTAAACCATTTTCAATGTTTTCTTTAAAACGACAGAGGTATTTCACAGCAACAGCTTGACTTCATCATGGTGGCTTTTTGGAGGTAAGGCAAGTTCAAATAACATAAAAGTAAAGAGTTCACAAAAAAAAAACACCTTTGAGTTCAACAATAACCAAGGAAACTAGGCTTGTGAGAAAGTTCAGTGTTTTAGATCTGTCATGAGTCACCCTTCCAAAATAAATAAATAAAGGATCTCAACAAGCCAATGAACAATTGAACAAGCCAATGTAATGCTGATGAATGATGACTATTCTAAAATGCACTACTTCGAATTGTACCAGTCAGTTGATTTTCTTCATGCATACAGGATAGGTGTCCGTAAGTGCAGCTGCAGACTACTGCTAGCTGTGTCTTGTTTATTATATACAAAGATACTTATTTATTTCAAAATCTCCATCGTCAATCGTCCATAGACTGTATCAGCAACCACGACAGACCTCTAAATGTCCAAACGTACAAGATTAGGAGACAAGACAAGCCTAATTCTCAGTACACCCCTTATATTGAATAATTAAACAGTAGGAGAAGCACAACATTTGGTTTACCTTAAAATGGTTCTTCAGTCATTTTTTATTGCATTGTCATACAGTTCGAAATGGGTCATCACTGTACTGGATCAGTCCAGTGAGCCACCAAGACGCCTCAGACTTATAATCCTGATCCCTGGACTGTCTCTGAGTCACTCGGCCTTTTAGACGGACTCCTCTCCACAGAAATTCTCCCAAATGGGAAAGTGACAGAAAATTAGAGCTGCAGCGGATCATATCAGCAGAAACAATTTCCAAAAGACTTGAAAATCACCGAGGCGAGTTGGTCCATCAGTCAAGTCTCTGTTTTCTCATTATTTCATCATGACTCGGTTGAGTGTTTTCATATCAGTGCTGCATTACGTTACGCTCTACTTCCTGTCAATCACCTGACACCCACAATAAGTCTTCTCCCGGATATAATATACAGCAAAGTGGTTTCAAATGTTCACAGTATTTGGAACAAGATCAAATATTGAGGCACACGTCAAGTCCAACAGGAATTAAATTGTTATTTTTCTGCCATAACTGCAACGGCTCTCATTTAAGAAAAGAATATCTGTAACAAAAACAGAGAGAGAGGAGTTATTTGCACAAAGGCAATCAAAAAGTCTCATTTTTAAAGCTGAACTAATCAATAACAGTGGGTCAAACTGCTGTTTGTGTGTGTGTGACGAGGGTTGCTTGTAGTGAAGAAACCACAGATAATTAATGAATTCGCACTGTTTCTATTTCTCAGGAGGCAGCGCACAGCCGCCTGTCAATGTGGTTTTGTTGTGTCAGTGTGCAGCTGTAACTCGGCTGGCCAGATGGCGGAGAAAGCAGCCATTACCTCGTGCACTTTCATATTTTGTGAGTGTGGCTCACTAGTTGCATGTTGAAACACGGCTAACTGCAGGCTATACGAGTCTGTGCTCTCTTGTTTAAAGAGCCTGTGCGCCGTATAGGTCGAAAATCAAAGCTGCTTGTCGCGACCCATATTTACGTTTGTTGTTCAGCTAGTTCAACTATTTATAATGATTTATAATTAGGCAAGCGTTCGCTAACAAGTTCGCCATATCAACTTAGAAGGTCATGATACGTCAGTGTTGTGTTCACAACTTGTTTCCGCTGCCCCCAAGTGGCCAAAAAACAAGCTGCAACAGGTTAAAAAAACACAACCTTGCAACGTTGTTGTATTTTTTGTCAATTTGTTCGTGATGGACCACAGGCAGAGCACATTTATAGAGTCGTACTTTCATTCTACCGTCACCACACATGGTGTACGCAATGTCTGTGGACGGACGGGTCAAGGACAGAGCAACTCTCATAAAACCCAAGGACGGTGAATGCGACACGTGTAAAAAAAAAAAAGAAAGAAAGAAAGGAGAGCCATTATGAACTCTCCCTCCCTCAATGTCCTGTCCTCTCTCTCTTCTGTGTCCTTTCTCTCCCTCTCTTAGTTTAAGGCATGTTTACATTTCGTACAGGAGAAAACAGAGAGACAATAAAACCCATTTTTATTAGGAAATGGCTCCTGTGTGCCTCGCTGGCGCCTGACCCCCCCGTGCGGTTGCCATGGAAACACGCCTTAAGAGGCAGTGCTTTCGTCTCTCTGAGTGGAATGAGTCACTGGCGAAACCTGTGGATCCGGGCCAATCAGAGGCTGCCAGAAGGACTGAAGGCTAAACGAGAGAGCCAATGGTGTGGCGTGATCAGGAAGACAGAGACGGACCTGCGCAACTTTTGCTTTCAATTTGACTGATGACTTCGAGGTACGTGGGGATGTGCCAATTTCACTTTTTCTCTTTGTTTTAGTCAGTGTTCTCGTTGGGTTTCAAGTCTCCTCGTGTCACCCTGACTGTGTCACCATGACTCAGGTTAAACAGTCCCAGCAGCAGGTTCTTACTGCTCGCAGGTCACTGCCACCTTTAATTCTCTGCAATGAGGAAGTGATACGAAAATAAATAGCTCTCAATCACATGCTGCGTGGGACAAAACCAAAAAAAAAAGTGTTTACACGTGAACCGTTTTTGCAGGTTCATTTTTTTTTAGAAACCAAAAGTCAAAGTTAAAGTCAGAGATGTCACGCTGTTGTTGAATGAAACAGGCCTGAATTGAATCATTTTCTTCATGTTTCAGCCTGTTAACAACAGATCATCATTGAGACCGCTTTCCAAAACACATCAAGTACTTAGATAGATCTCGTATAGTTTCAAACTCTGTCACATGATCGATGGAGAACTGAAACTGCTAAAACATGCTGGTGTTCAGCGGATATCACGTTTATCAATGTAACCATCTAACGCTATGTTCCAGTCGATGTCAGAGGTCGGAATTACCGAAATTTCCAACCTCTGACCTCCAACTTGGCCGACCGGAACAGAATTATGTCTCTAACAAGATGATGAACGTGAGAAAATGACGGTCGGCTGTAACCAAAAGGTTGCAGGTGTAGATACAAGTGAACTCTAAGCAACGCAGCCTCCTTGCAAACGAAATACAGAAAGGGAAATGACACGTGAGGTAACAGACGCCATATTTCGAAATGTATCTAAATATTCCATTCATTGACCCAATACTGCGGTCTACAAAGACACCCTAACCTCTCCTCATGGGTGTTGCCACTGTTGTTGGATGTCAGATTACTGCTCATGAAGTCGGGTAGACTGATCTGCCCGGAGTGAACAAGTAGGAATTCCGACTTCAAGTCCAACGTACTTTTACTAGTTTGGTAGTTTGGTCAAATGTTGTTTTGTCTGTTAGCAGCATTAGTTTAGTGTTAGTTTGCTAAAGTTCTACTAATGAACTCTGATCGCAAGCATAGCCGATGCTGCTGGGAATTAGTCTTGCAGGTATTCGGTACTGCACAAATACAAATTTGATAATGACTGATTGCAGCTCCTTTAACCTTTTTCTGAAACAAAATCAAACACAGTACAGTGTCCATGTGCGAAAACGTGGTTTTAATTTCGTTCTATTGTCACAGCTGCTGTGAGCCAAGCAACAGTGTTGGGACCCACACGCAGATGAAAAAGGGCAGAGCTGATGCAGGTCAAAGATTTCTTCACAACAATAACATATAAGGCTTACGGGGCCATAAGGCAGGCAAGGGTCCAAACCGGAGAGGCACTCCAAAAGAGGCAAGTAAACCTCACAAGGAGCAGGCAGGAATCCAAAGTAAAAATCACCAGGCAGAGGGTCAGGCAGTGGGGCAGGGGGAGGCTTTAAAGCAATGGCACGAAACAATGAACAATCTGGCAAGGAGTAAGTGGAAAAGAGCTGGTGAAGTGCTGCAGGACCAACCAGGGAGAGTGGAAACAGGTGAGCAGGTGGACAGGGAAGGTCAGGTGACTGAGACTGAACTGAAAGGGGTGACTGTAGGGCGGGAGGGAGGGAGGGGCTGGATGTGGTGGTGAGGTGACCGGGAGAGGGGAAAAAGTCAGAGGGCATCCAGCGGACAGGAAGAGAGTGGCAACGAATGGGTATGAAGACGTGTGGATGTGGCTGGAGGGACGGAGGGAGGTAGATAGTGAGGCTGATATTATACTTAAATATATGCAATGAATTCAAATGATCGATCAAGTTAAAGGGTAACTGACAGTTTTACAGAATAAAGTGTGGTTACAGGGTCCATGTGTCACCTGTTCACTGGGTTATTAACTTCGACATCTCAATTCACTGATGTCAGCGATGCTATGGAGATGGTACCTGTGATGTTCTGGGCGGTTTTAGTCACCCGCTGCGTAGCCTTCCTGTGCTAACCTGACTCTCGCCAGATGAATTTCGTTCCACCTAGCTCCACTCATCCATCTGGGATCGCTCCATTGGAGATGTGTTTCAGAAGGCTGGGCCTTATCAAAAATCCTTGCATATGATTGGATAAACCACTTGTCTGTCATCTTTATTGACGTGCTACTTCAACCACTCACATCGAAACCAACCTGTGACGTTGATGAGAGCGACGTTCTTTTAACGAAAAAATATTGGGTAGATCGGACAACACGGATGAAATAGCAGCATCAATGTTGACGCTTGCTTCCTCGATGCGAGCCGCCATTGTTGTCTGAATCAAAACAGTCGCTTCTCCGCTACGTCACATCTATGAAACTCCCGCCCAGCGGTCCTGATTGGCTCTACCATAAAATTTGGTGCTGAAATCCCTCTCATTGCCACGCATTCTTCTTTCTTTTCTTTACCCACATTGCAACGTGGCCACTGAGTGACATCACTGGAGGCAATTCAACAGATTACCTGCAGCTTAATCTGGATCTGGTTATACTACTTTTTTTCACATATGCAGTAGTAGCCTACTCCCCGAGACCTGTACACACTTTAATGTGGAAAATTCCTGGAGTTACCCTTTAAGGTGACTCAGGGTGCCAGCGGGGCCCCTAATTAGTCCCCGCTTTTTCTTAGTGCTCTCTTGTGGGTTAACTTAGCCCTAATAAGGTGACCCCTGATCAGCCCAAGACGTTACTATAAAGAATGATCTAAAAGTAAAGAGGATTCTCAGGCAATACTGTGAGTAAATAGTAGCTCTGAGGCGATGATATGTTGGTGCTCCGGATTTATGGCGGCCAGTTTGATGGCGTAAGCAGAACCCATCACGACATCGGAAGCAGTGCGGGTCGTAAAGATAAGCCTGCTTCGAGTAACGGCTTTTTACGGCCCCGCTGCTCAGTCCGATACTGTATATATACCTCCCCCTCCTTCGGTGCCCGAGGGCGCGGAAGAAGAGAGTCCGCTTGCTGCAGGTGCTGCACAAACACACACAAGCATCATCCATTTATGCAAATACACTCCCAGCCTTCTGAGCAAACACGCTCCAGCGGCACGAGCAAAAAAATGCTTCCTTCTTTTTTTCCCGAGCACGAGCTTTCACTAACATCTCCAGACACAGGCCTAACGCTCATTTTGAACCACATGTTTCAGCCGTCTTAAGTGAAAACGACCCCCCCGGGAGCGGCACAGCGCCGTGTTTATGTATTGCTCGCGTTTCTCCCTCATAAATATGAAATTAGCACAATTAGGTTGGAGCGCGCTGCGTGGGACCGCTCCTTGACACGGCTCTAATTGAAATGAACAGCGGCTTGGCCTCCCCTGCCGTGGCCCGCCTAATGCCATTAGAGGGGATCTGAGGGCACGGCTCTGTGTGTGTGTGTGTGGTTCACTCGACACTCCCACACACATCCACCTCGCTATTAAATCATACACTAATCCCCATTCATACCTCTAACAACAGCAAGGACGCTTATTGAATGAAACAGAACACTTAAAAGAGGCTGCACACACACACACACACACACTCGGAAGAAGCTGTAAAAACATTAAAAAAGGAAGAAAAGCGCGGGCCAATGCGCCGTCAGCACCTAGGACAACACCCTACCCATCATCCATCAGTCCTCGACACATCATTGGACAGACGTCAGCCACGATGAGCAAGTTTTTTCCTATTTGCACGCTGTTCCCATCTAGTGGAAGTGAAACAGACTGCAGCGAGGTAAAACTGAGAGCACACACACATTAACACACACACACACACACAGCAGGACGTATTCGCGCTCCCAATGCAATCAGTGTTAACACCATCAATAATGCACTCGCATGAGCCCGAAGGCTGAGAGCTGAAAGCTGTACATTTCGTGTTTGATTTCCCCAAACCCAGGGGCAGCCACAGAGACGCACACACACGCACATGCGCACACACGCACACACACACACGCCACGAGCGCCGCTGTTATGTAACCAATAGCCACGTGTTGCCGTGGGAACGGGGAAGGAGTGGGGTTGAGGGAGGGAGGGAGGGTGGGGAGAGAGAGAGAGAGACCAGACAGAGAGAGAGGCAGAGGGAGGCTAAGAGGACAAGTATCAAATCAATAAGATGATACTGCAAAGACTTTGGTAACAAAGTGAGTCCGCCCACTCCTCCCAGCAGCGCCTTCGAAAATCACACACACAGGCATGTACGCACACACAAACACACCTCAGGAGCTGGTTCAGGTGATTCAGGCAAGGCTAGAAGGGCACAACAGCAACAGAGAGGCAAGTAATTTCTCTCTCCCACGTGGAAGCAAACAAGAAACGGAGGCTGACGAACGCCGGACGACCCAGTATTGTACAACATGAACAAACATGTTCTGATCGGTTCCTCTTCAAGCCACATCGCTATATATTTAATGTGCTATGCCTTGTTGCAAACCGTGGTGACAAACCTATAGACAAACCCGTCACTGAACTCGGTTCCTTCGGTTCATTAGCGTCTTTTAGCTCGTTGTTTTGGTTCCCCAGCTTGAATTTGTGAAATGAATGCTAATGTCGCTCCGTATCCATCGGATCTGTAAATAGACAGCTCCTTGCTGACACTTAGCGACTTTACGATGTGAAAACATGTCAGTGTTGTGATGCTAAGCTCAAGATATAAGATATATATAAGATATTTTCGCAACTTGTCACTCATCTCATGAGTCAGATATACCTGAGCTTGGCTGAAATGAGGTGTTTGAGGCAGATATTAATATCAGTATCTGAGGATGACTCTTTGCCTCACCCTCACCTGTAGTATCCGCTACAAATGTGGTGAGCCCTCGCTCGACCCGGCGTTTCGTTCGTCCCTTGGGATACAACATGGCAGACTGTGGAAGGGGATCCGCTCCCTCGGTAGACTGAAGGGTCATTCTAAGGTTACATACACACAACAACTCTTAGTTTCAGGTGATTATACATTAATTAAAAACATAATAATAATAATAATGAAAATTCCATTTCTGCCATTGGATCCTCCCAGATGCCCCAAATCCTGCACACTGGACATTTGAATTTTGGTTATTAGAGCTAATTGATGGAGTGGTTTGACATTCAGGTAAACACACTTGTTTTCTTTCTTGCTGAGAGTTAGATGAGAGGATCTACGTGGTGGATATGAAACTGCAAGCCGGCAGCCTGTTAGCTTAGCTTAGCATAGGAAGACAGGGAACATTATACACACAGACACGAGAGTGGTATTGATTTTATACAACTCCAAGCAAGAAAGTGAACAAAGTTTCATCCCAAAATGTCAGACTATTCCTTTAAAGATCGATGTCTAAGATGTGACACACTCACCAATGCTTTACGGTGAACAAATACATATACACTGATACCGGTTTATCTGCAATAAGCTAAAATTGGAAAACACTGGCCATGTCGATGTCTCAGTTTTAATATGAGATGCTTATCATTTAGAAGGCATGTTTATGAATGTGTACAGCCTAATCGAGTGTGTGTGTGTGTGTGTGTGTGTGAAAAGAGTCTGTCTCTGTTTTGGTGCGTCAGTTTTTTTTTGGCGCTTGAGTTGGTGTGTGTGCGAGTGTGTGTTACAGAGACGACCGTCTTCAAAGCCGAACTGGAAGTGCTTCATTGCACAATGCTTTTTTGTTGCAGCACTGTCCACAGACGACGACGGCTGCGTTCCTGATATCGTTTTACATTTTCGTTTTGGACGGAAATGCAAAAAAAACACATGGATAAAAACCCAGCGTTGTGGAAGAGAACCGACGCGGCCTGTGAAAGGCAGCAGGACCGTCTCCTTTCTATTGTTCTGCGTGGAGGAAAGGGCAGCAGAACTTTTTTTTTTTTTTTCCTGGGAAAGTCGTGCTCTGCTGTTACATCAGGGAGAGGCAGAGGAAAGGCTATAAACGGCAAGTGTTCCAGGTCCATTTTCAACAATCTAGGCCAGTCACTCTGACGTAAAAAAAAAAAAAGCCAGCGAGGAAGAGGGGAGCTGTTGCATCGCTCGCCGCCGCGCAGGAGTGGATGTGGTCGACGACGGGGACGAACATGAGCGTGTGTGCGTGTTTGTGTGTAAAATACCACAGTGTCAGCAGCGTCACCGAGGCCATATCAAGAGGCTTTCTGAGAAATCAGAACCTTCTGTGGGTTGTTTTTTTGTGAATTTGAAGAAGAACCCCGGATCTTATGATCCTCACGTAACCCGGGCGCTTCCTCCTGCAGGGTGAACTGGTACGGCCGGTCTTTTTGGCTCCAGTCGCTGGGGAAACTGGTGCCGTGGAGAAAGTCCCCCCCCACCCTTCTCCTGGACAAAGACAGATGACAGACTAAAGAAACTCTCCCAGAAACCCGGATGTACAAACAGACAGGAATAAATCCACAGGCAAACACAGACTGGTTCGTCTGTTTTTTCTGTCCTCCGTCTTATTTTCTATTCATCGCTCTGACCTCACAACTGTTTCCCCAACCCTCCCGGCCTTTTTCCACCCCCCCCCCATCTCTCACACTCCCCTCGGGGCCAATGTCGCCGTCCTTTTCTGTTGCCTTGGGGATGTATCTCACTTTATCGGGCTCGCAGGGCGACGGGTGTGAGAGAGTGTCAGACGAGGAGGAGGGGGAGGCCAGGCAGTAAACAGATGACGAGAGCCCGGTCAGAGTTTTATTGCCACGAGCTGCGGTGACACCGAGGACCAGGCTTGAACTTCCTGTAGCCCTCGCAACCCCTGATAAGAGCCGGACTGTCGGCCCCCGGCGCAGAGAATTTCCCCCGACTTCGCTGACCTTCAGTGGCGGTTGAAGTGGTTAGGGAAAAGGTCAGCGCGGTCTCCCGGCCGATGGAAATGAGCACTTCCCCTTTTCAGCGGTGCGGTTTTGGGTGTCATGCACAGACGTCAGGCAGCATGGGATACATGACGCACGCTAACTGCTCTCTCCCAGCTCTCCCTCTCTCGCTCTCTGGCTCTTCCCATCTGTGGCTGAACAAGACACTGGAGAATGGCGAACATAGCAGCGGCGGTTCATGTGACATTCCCCTGTGCCTTTGGCCTACTTAGCCGAGCTCGAGCCTCCCCTTAAACTTTCTCCCATTCGACTAACTCCTCTCCAGCTACCGCTCAATTTATCCAGCTGTCAAAAGTCCAGGTGGAACATCATCAGCTTTCTCTGACTGGCAAAAATCTCTCCACTCATTTTTTCCTTTTCCTTTTTTGCTAACAACCACTTGCTCCTCACCCAATCTTCTCATTAACCCAACGTTGGGTTCGATCTTTGCAAAGTCACGTTGAGTGACCAAACGTTCTTCAAAAAAACACACAGTAAGAGCAACGAGCAGGGCTAGGATAACATCGAATTAACTTTCCATGAATTTCCCGAGATTCTCCTGAGTCAGCTGCTTCCCAGACATCGCCATTAGGCGAGCTCAATGGGCGGAATGGAACAACAAGCAGGAAGCGGCGTGCATGTCTCTGGTGTGGCGCAACGAGCGGTACAATTTAGTCATAAAGTCGGGACTGGACTCTCAAATTTGCCGACGTCCGCTCAAACAAACCGACGGTCGTGCCAGACGCAGCGAGGCTGTCGCAGCAGAACTACTGACTGTCTGGATCTGAGCGAGGGTGGATCGTATTTAACTTTTCACTTGTGACATAGTTCAGCTTTAGATTGTGTTGAAGTCACAAGGTTTCAGGATATGGAAAAATATGCTAGCCTAAACTCAGGGGATTAAAAGATGAATAAAACAAAAAATATTCCTACTTGGTGTGATGGCTGCGTCTCAGTACGGCTGCATGTGTCGTATTATGGCACGGTGCGGGAAAAGATTGTGGTTTTTGTCGTCAGGCGCGAGTCAGAACCGTTCTGTTCGAACCGTCAATGGACAAAACTACTACAGGCTGCAGCTGAACTTTCCTCTCGATAGAGAGAGTGTTGATCTCGGTACAGCATCCGTATCATAACGCCATCTCCACCTGCACCTGCTGCACGCTGAGCTACTGCTCGCTCTTCCTCCGCTGGTTTCTAATGTGTGTTTCACGCGTCTTTAATTATGTTTCGTCGTCTCTGGGCTTGCCGTGAACACGTTAATTATTTCCTAATGTATTAAAGATTTTAGAATCATTATTTTATGTGTGATATTTTGAGAATGAGTAACTCAGCTGGAGTAATTTATTTTAGATTCATAATCTCTGTGTTAAAATTTCTGACCTTAGTGATCTCATAGAAATCCCACTACTTAACTGCACCTAAGCTCTCCTTCACCGGCAGTAAAACTCAGTGAAAACTGCATTGCGAATTCGCTTTACGCTATTTTTTTCAGTAAACCCTGAGCGTTGAAAATAGCTAAAGAAGCCAACGAACGTGCCTCTTCAGTGTCCAACAACTCTCCTGGACTATATTTCCGATCTCCCGTTGCCGTACGCTCCGAGCAACTTTTAATCCGAAATATTCCTCTGGAACGTTTCCTTCATCCGACTCTCTTCGCCAACTATCTCCTCCCAAACTCTTACCTCTCTTACAAATCACTCCCCAAAATAACTCTTATCCAATTAGCTCAGCTATCTCCATCAAGTCCCTCAAGTAGGTTATCTCCTCAAACTCACTCCTCTCAGTCTTCTCCAGCTCCTCTAAAATCTCCTCTGTCAACTGTGTCTCACGCCCCGTCCAAAGATTTCCATCATGAGCGACTCTAACGCTCCTTTCAAACTGGATTTTGCTCCAACTTTTATAGATCCTTTTAACTATCTCTCGTACAAATTCTCCTGCTCAGGCAAACACCTGTATATATTTTCAGACTATATCTCCTAAATGCATCTCCTCTCAGATCGGTGAGAATCTCCTCCTCTCTCTCTGCGAACACTTCCTGGTGGCCGAGCTCCCTCGGTCACGCTCTGCAATGCGAACGCCTCGTTCTGAACACGAATCAAAGCAAACAAGGACAGCGTGTGTGTGTGTTTTATGTGTGTGTGAAGTGGGGAGGGGGGGGAGGGCGCCGAGGAAGAAAAACACAAACTATCGAGAGCTGTTCGTCTCCTCCCAGCCAAACCACATCGACGGCTCCAGACCATCACTTTTTCTTCTCTCTCGCTCTTCATGTTCCTGTGTTTATCTCTTCCCCCGCAGCCCTTTTTCTCTTCACCATCTTATGGTTTAATTGCCGTGACCGGCGGACATATGGACAGTGGGCTGCTGCCAGAAAATGTCTTTTTTAAAAAACCAGACCCGATGGTTTTTACAGTGCAGCAGCTCTTCCCAATGAGAGGTAAATAAACATCCAAAGTAAGCGACAAACGCTCTTCTAATTCCTCCTAAATTGTATTATCTCCACACCCTCTGTCTTCCCCTCCCCACCCTCCCTCGCCTCCTCTCTAATAAAGACATGGGAGGTTTTCTCCTCCATTACCCGTACCCTGCTGAGGTTTCATTTCACGTCCTCCCCGGGCCGGTCGTATGCCAAGCAGCTCGGTGCCAGGCCGGACTCTGCCTGCCAACTCGCCCTGCATCCTGCAAGGCTGCTTAACAATGCAATCTGCCGCTCACCTCTGACCACACCGGCTCCATTCATAGTCTCAGAGAAGACACGCAATGCAGTTAAATACTTTAGAAGGAGATATACCGTAGCAAGGAAGGGAGGAATGCAGCGGTAATAAAAAAAGGAAGTCGTTTGTGATATGAAGTCGTTACTCAGAATGTCAGAGGTGGAGTACATCCGTCCGTTCAACCGGCCGAACTGACTTGAAATTGGTATTAAATATGTGATATGTAACGTTTCTGCATTAAAATGTCAAAAAAAGACTACACCTTGTTATATAACCTGTTGAGCTGTGAACTAACATTATCCCAAATGTTTCCGACAATATTCAAACCCGGAGAAATCTGCAATGTTATCAAGGTGATGGTGCGTTGCTGTAGCTTCCAGGAGAGAGTCACAGAGTGGGGAAGGACTTTGGCTAATGTGACTAAACACAACGTGATTAAATGCATTTTAATACATCACCTCATCTGTAAACATTTCTGATTGAGTCACGTCAGATGGATTGTCACCATTGGTGGTGGCTGTTTAACAATGAAAACAAAAAACACCTCCAAAGTTCCAACACTGTCTACGTTTTTTGTTGTGATTGAGAGACCGCTAGAGGCAGAAATGACACACTTTGCATTTAATATTCACAATCCTCATAATCCCCCAAAACGCCACTGACAGACCAAAGATTCCAACTGAACCCTTGACTAACATTTTGATCCCGGCAAAATGTTGCGCACTAGTACAGATGTTTATCAAATTTGCTTTAGACACTCGTGATCCCCAAAGAATGAACACTGCTGACATCTATGACCCCCTGGCTTCTCCTCTCGCATCACGATCTATGTAAAATCAATTCAATTAAACATTCACATTTTGAATGGGTATATAACTATGAAATGTACACATTCATACTCCCCTGAGGATGAACCCTCTGGGGGATTGCCACTCAGCAAGCTTCACAGTAGCGTTAAGGGCCTAAATGTTCATGTTGGACACAAATATCTCATAATCAAACACGCAGACTGACGTAAAAATTTCACTGAGCACATTCATGCTCCCCTGAGGATAAACCCTCTGGGGGATTGCCACTCAGCAAGCTTCACAGTAGCGTTAAGGGCCTAAATGTACATGTTGGACACAAATATCTCATAATCAAATACGCAGACTGACGTAAAAGTTTCACTGAGCACATTCATGCTCCCCAGAGAATAAACAGTTAGCATTTCAACAATTTTCTTTCTACTGATCTACACTCACCACCAGTATTACCGAGCAGAAGGAAGCGTACACTCACTTACGAAACGAGGGGCTTGCTTATAATAACTTGAACTTTTCAACTGAGCCGAGGAGGATGCCGTTAACGTTTACAGCCTGCCTCGTCACAAGCATCAGCCTCTCATCCAAGAGTGGATACACACTTCCTTCCCAGCTGGCACCGGACGTCAGTAGACGTTGGTCTTTGGTTGGATTCAAGTCATGACGTCAGGTGACCAAAACCCAACCCAATCTTTTGACATAGGAATATTGACGTCAAATGACGTTAATATTTTGTTGTTTTTATGTTGTGGTGTCTGGCAACCAAAACCCAACGTGTGTCAGACGTCTTGTACTCACACAACTTTGACGTTGAATAATGACCTTTTCGATGACAAAATTCTAATGTCTGGACAACATCTATCAACAACGTTGATTTGACTTAAGATAGCCTACATAACTGATATCCAACTTCGGACCAACGTTAAGTTCAGACGTTAACCCGATTTTCATTTTCAACTAAATACTAACGTCTATTCAACGTCGGAGGCGTCTCAATTAGACACCTCTATGACGTCTAATTGACGTCTAGTGCCAGCTGGGTTCAGATTCCTTCATCAAACTACTCACAACAAGGTCTGTGGTTTTAACGAGACCGGACATCTCCGGCTGTGTCTGTGGCCACCAAAATAGGCATATTAATTAGCAAGAACTTGATCTTTTCCTCACTCTAACCAAGTGTTTTTTGTGTCTAAATCTAAACAGATCATAAGCACGGTGTTGTCTTTGCATAATATTGAAAATATTACTTAAACCGACGTAAGGTTGCAGCATAAACAAATGTATTCATGCTTCAAGGGGGGCAAGGCTTTTTGATTTGGAAAACCCTGTACCCTTTGCTTTAACATTTTTGTCTCAATACTAGTAAGGCTCTACCAAAAGCCACATTTTAATGATATTGTTTGTCTGGCTCTTTTGGTTGCAATGACCACCGTGGCCTCTTGAGAACACCAGCAGGGCTTTACAGAATCATGCTAAGGTCAGCCAGAGAAGGTGAGTACACTCGACGTCTTATCATCGAGCGATCTGACTTTCTGTTGATCTTCCCTTCACCACTTCCCCGCGCAACACTTTCTGTCAGCAGGCTCGTCGGGGCCTTCGCCGAGCCGCTTGAAGAACCATATTCCCATGTCCATTTTCCATCCCTTAGGAAGCCCTGCGTTTGCTGAGGAAATATTTGAGGAGTGTCCATTACTGAAGCTGTTATGAAAGTCTTCCAAGAGCCAAGAAAGTTCCGAGTCTGCTCCAAAGCGAGAGGGCAGCCGTCCAGAGAGATGATGACTCTGAACAGTGACCGGGGGGAAGTTGGCTCAGAGCTGGAACAGGCACCGTTCTGGACAAACAAAAGCCTGTGTCACTACTTTTATAGTGAGCGGTGGGCAAAAAAAAAACATTTCATAATCGAATGCGCACTCGCCCAACCTACGCTGACACTGACTCATTTTTACTGCGTGTTTGCTTTTGTTTTACGGCGGATCCGGCAGCAGCGACGATCCTGCAGTCGACAGCAGTGCTGAAGAAAGTGATCGCTCATTACTTTTTTGTTCCTGTCTCACTCTTTTATCTGTCTGTGGTTTTCCTGCCCCGTCCCTTCTTCTTCTCTCTCTCTCTCTCTCTCTCTCTCTCTGTCTCTCCCCCTCTCTGCAGCGGTGTAATGTCTGCAGCTCTCGCCCCTTTTTCGCTGCCTCCTGCGTCACTTCCCTTCCTGGTCGGCTGTCATGTAAACACAAGCACACCCCTGCTCGCGCATACAAGCTCAAACACACTCGCGCAAAAAAAACACACACACACACACACACACATACACCCAGTCACATGGGAGCCGCTAATTATGACCACATAAACCCAGCGGAAATACAACTTTCACAGCTGGCTGTTTGAGCTGCGCTCACATTCAGGCACATAATTCACAGACAGACAAAAAAAAAAAACGCACCATTTACTTCAATTATTCAGCAAACGCACACGAGAGAAGAAAAAAAGAAGTAATGGGCTCATTTCTCAGATCAGCCTCTGATGCTCGGGCTACAAATAGCAAAGATTTTTTTTTTCTTCCTGTAGCAGTGCTGGTGAGGAGGAAGGATTGAGAGCCAGGGACAGAGATTTAGTGAGAATGACGGAGGGAGGAAGGTTTAGCTGCGTAAATTCGAACGAAAGAAGGGGAAAATTGGTCTCGGCGCCGAGCATTTACACGGGGCAGCGGAGGAGGCGACGAAAACAACACATGCTCATTTATGTCTGAATGAAACAGATCTATTTGTTGAGACAGGGCGAGCGTAAACATCTGTCAGATGACATGCGTAGTCTGTGACGCAGATGGGAAAGTCTGTGTTCAGTGAGCACATGCATGCACTCACAAAAAACCGACACAGATAAACAGGAACACACACAAACAGGCAGGCCATGTTATCCCCGCAAGACTCCTCTGACACACTCCAACCATTTCGAGCATGTCACTAATCTGTGGTTCAGGCTCATTGGTGGAATTCTGTGCGTATAGGTTTGCCAAGTAATGCTCTCAAGGGCGGAAATAACAGCTTAGAGCTCTGAAAGTTCGCTTCAAAAGGCTGATGGATTTGTTCTCGGCTAATAAGGCCAAACACAGCAGGATTAATGCTGGTTAATGGTTAATGCTGCGGGATTATTGCAAATTTCATTATCATGCAAGCGCTGGAAGACAGCAGAGCTCATGTTCTACCCTGCTTGTACTTGTCAAGGCACAGTTTGTTGATTTGTTTACCGGGGAAAGACGGATAATTCTTCGGAAAACACATTTGATTGAAGAGTGTGAATTCACAGGTGACGCAGACCTTCAGCTGAAGCAGGAACCAGTAATAACATGCAAGGTTCAAGTACCGACAGTGTATCAGTTCCCTGGACTTGAGCTCATTCGTGGCATAATTCATACTGAGAAACATTGGTTCATAATGCATTACAGAGTCACTGTTTGGCTGTTACATAACGTCTGCCCTAGATTCTAAAGCTCATACCTCATATTTCACCATACGCAGATGCATTCAATTTAACGCATACAATGCTTGATACTATGCAAGCACTGGCAGTAAGAGGCAAAACTGCTGACATTTCACAAGGGGCCCAAACCTTTAGAATGACTACAAACGTTTTTTAAAGATGACAGCAAGTCATTCAACATGGAATGAGGTTGGACAGAAACAGCTGTGTTCAATCATAAGCAGGGTATAACTTGAAAAGAATATATTGCTGCAATCCTAGCTCGTGGTAACACACACACACACACACACACACACAGATTAATATCACCTGACCCTGCGGTTCATCTCCACCAAATGGCGCATTTTGGCTTGTTGTTTTGGTTTTTACGGACCGCGAAATCACTGTTTCGTGCGGGGATCTATTTCAGCAAAAAAAAAAAAGCTATAAAAAACCCACTGCACACCCCCTGCCAGCACTAACCAGCAGATAAACCAAGTCAGCAACTAACTGGTGAACATAGTGGGGCAATTAGAGGCTAGTGGAACCATCATTTCAACTTACAACAGCAGCAATATCCCTACCTGGAGTAAGCTGTTATGGCTGAGTAGGTTATGTACAGGAGTCTTGGGTTTGTATCCCATTTGGAATATGCTGTGATATTGTTTATTATTTTTACACACCTCGTTATTTCACATACCTTCGGTTTCTTTTCAGTTTTCTGTCACTGGTTAAGCTGTGTTACCAATATAATGTTGGTTAGGTTTAGGGAACAAAAATACTTGGTTAGGTCTAGGCAACAAACAAAATTGGTAATGTTCAGGAAACTAAATTGGTTAGGTTTAGGGAACTAAAATCTTGGTTAGGTATCTAGGAACTAAGATAATTGGTTATGTTCAGGAAACAAAAATACTTGGTTAGGTTTAGTGAACTAAAACACTTGGTTAGGTCTAGGCAATAAACATAATTAGTAATGTTCAGGAAAATAAATTGGTTAGGTTTAGGGAACTAAATTATTTGGTTAGATATTGGGAACAAAAATACTTGGTTAGGTATACTAAGGAACAAAAATAATTGGTTATGTTTAGGAAATTAAAACAATTGGTTAGGTTTAGGGAACTAAAATATTTGGTTAGCTATTGGGAACAAAAATAGTTGGTTAGGTTTAGGGAACAAAAATAATTGGTTATGTTCAGAACACTAAAACACTTGGTTCGGTTTAGAGAACTAAAACACTTGTAGAACCAGATGATTTGGGTTAAAACAGACCCTTTCACAATGTTAACCAGGTGTTAAAAAGAAAACGTTTCCCATGTCTGCTGGATGAGTTCACCCTGCTGCCATCTGGCAAAAGATACAGAAGTATCCGCTAGCAAAGTTTTCCAAATCCTTGTGTTTTGAAAAATGGCAATACATTTACCTTGTAGGCAGGTGTTTGCTCTACATAAGCTGTTATCTATAAAACAGTGGAAAGCAACAAATCCTCACATTTTAGAAGCTAACTCCACAAAGTGTTTTGTTTATATAAATTACCTAAATGAGTAGATGATTATCAAAATTGTTGTCACTTAATTTTCTGTTATTAGATTAATTGATTAATCAGCTGACCTAATTGTGATAATTGTGGTAAATTAAAATAATGCTACAATCTCACTTCTGTGAATACTGTTTTAAGATTAGCTGAGCAAGAGCAAGGATCATCTGATTGTGACAGATGATAATGTAACAACAAAAACACTGACTTTTGTACACAACTGAATGTTGATGAGGGCGAATAAAAAGCTGTGTCATGATCAGTTGGTAGAGCAGGCGTCCCATGTACAGAGGCTTTGTCCTCGCTGCAGCGGACCCTGGTTCGAGTCCCGGCCTGGGGACCCTTTGCTGCATGTTTGCTGTCATATCTTCATCAATAAAGGCCAAAAAAATACATTAAAAAAAGCTATGTCATGAGCTGCCTGTGTCAATCAGGCAAACAATAACAAAAGAGTTTCCTCCTACCATCATATTTTTAACAATTTGCTGCAAACTTTTGTCATAAAGAAACGTTTTTGTTTTTCCGATGCTGATTTTGAACGGCTCCCTCTCCGACGCCTCCCTGCAGATCGGACAGATTTCCAGCTATCTGCCAGCATCTTGTTGCATCAACTGGTGCTTCCTTCAGTTGGAACGGCCTGAGAGTCAGCCGGTGCTGCTGGTAAGCATCTCCGGAAGAGCCACTTGCATTAACACAGTGAATTATGTCCCCCTCGCTGCTTGAGACTGAAACTGAGGCCAAAATTAGAGGTTGTTTGAACTATCTGTGTCACAGCCACACCAGATGTGACTGCCCTGTTATGAATCAGCAAAATATTGCCTGTTGTGTGAGTTGGGGGCGTGGGGTGTGTGTGTGTGTGTGTGTGGAGGGGGTGGGGGGCTTGCGCAATAGCCGGAGCAGCAGGCAGGTGGTTTTCTTGTTTTCCTCTCTGGCGAGTACTGAAATGTAGAAGCGCTGACGGCACCTCGCAGGCACGCTTCCAAACATCCCGCAGGGAAATTGGATGGCTTTATTAAACAAATAGGGGCTTCTGCTTACAAGCTACACACTCATGAATTATGCTCACAGCCAGAAACACCGCCACGCTCACGTTTTAACGCACAGCCATGGCTTATATAAACATTAATGCTGTCTCACTGCCTGTTAAACTGGGATTGATTAACATTACATTTATACTTTGTTAGTTGTAGAGCCGGTGAGTAAGTCCCTCAGACTTACTTTACGCGCTGTGATGTGTCGTGTGAACTTGCTGTGATTCTCACACACACAAAAAACCCATCAACAACTTCACTTGTTCTCGGCATCTGGGAGCACAGCCTCAGGGCTGGGCTTGAGAAGAGGGGCGGGATGTTTCCAGCCGAGCCCGGAGCGCCGTGCCGAACCTCAGAACACTGTTTTCGAGCTCCGACGCGAGGCCTTTTATTCCCACTTGTTTACTTCAACTCCGATTTCTATGTGCGCAACACCACCTGGAATGCGGACACTGGCGAACACAGAGCGCGAGAAAAATGCACATGACACATGATCAGAAATCTCCCCTGCAGGAATGCTGCGCTCTCTCCAGCCAGCACACTTCCCCAAAAAAGCTGAATGATGCGGGTCCTAACGCTAGAATAAGGCACACCAACCGGGCACAATACAAGCGCGCAAACGCACCTGCGGCAGCGACACAGAGCCGATCCCACATCAGCTGAGCGATTACAAATAACTTCACTCACGCTGAAAGGCGCTCCTCTCCTGCTCCGGGACCGACGCGAATTTTCCTCCTCTTTTTAAAGTGCGTGTCATAGCTGGCAGGTGCAACTGCGAATAGAGAGGTCCCGTCCGATGAGGCGCAGTGAGTCCGGCTCGGCCCGCCCCGGCCGGGATCGGCTCGGCTCGGCTCGGCCCAGTTGTCCCTCTCCCCGCAGGCTGCTGGCTGGCGGCACATGACTGCGTATATTTCTGCCCCAGCTCCATCAGCCAAGAGCTCAGCGAACTCTGCCTCTCTGTTCCTGCCTTTTCATTATATCATGTCCATGTGACACGCTCAGGCCTCTGTCAATGGAAACTTAAAGGGACCTCCCACGTGATGGCGCTTCGTGCGCGCTCACGGCGGGCAGCGCGCTTCCCGGGGAAATAAGATGCTGCGCCCTTAATAAAAGTAAAGCAGCAGGCCGTGGAGACCTCAGACTGGTTCCACGTTGTCTTCACTGGGAGGATGATGATGATGAGGGTTAGTGGTCGCTGTGATAATGACGTCAATAGCGGCGATGAAGATGATGAAGACAACTGTTATGATGATGAAGCTGATGAAGATAGTTCTTATGATGATGATGATGATGATGATGATGAGTATGATAACCATTATTAGTTGTTATGAAGATGATCTTGAAGCAAGCTGGTGATAAAGTGGATGAGGAGAGCTGTTGATGATGAAGATGACGATGATGATGATGGTGATGATGATGATGATGATGATGATGATGATAACGATAAAGAAGATACTGGCTGTGATGATAAAGATACTTGCTGTGATGATGATGATGATGATGATGATGATGATGATGATGATGATACTGGCTGTGATGATGGTGATGTTGATGAAGATAATTGCTTGTGGTTTTGATGATAATAACCTAGACAGCTGGTGATGAAGAGGATAAGGAGAGTTGTGATGATGATGATGATGATGATGATGATGATGATGAAGATGAGGATGAAGGTACTAGCTGTGGTGATGATAATGATACTGGCTGTGGTGATGATGATGATGATGATGATGTTGATTAAGGAAATGGTAAGTGGTTTTGATGACGGTAACCAAGACAGCTGATGATGAAGAGGATAAGGAGAGTTGTGATGATGATGATGAAGATGAGGATGAAGATACTGGCTGTGGTGACGATAATGATACTGGCTGTGGTAATGATGATGATGATAATGATGATGATGATGATGTTGATTAAGGAAATGGTAAGTGGTTTTGATGACAGTAACCAAGACAGCTGATGATGAAGAGGATAAGGAGAGTTGTGATGATGATGATGATGATGATGATGATGATGATGATGATGATGAGGATGAAGATACTGGCTGTGGTGATGATGATGATGAAGATGATGTTGATTAAGGAAATGGTAAGTGGTTTTGATGACAGTAACCAAGATAGCTGTTGATGAAGAGGATAAGGAGAGTTGTGATGATGATGATGATGAAGATGAGGATGACGATGCCACTTTTAATCTTTGGTTAATCTTTGTTTCAGAATGAGGTCGTGCTGTGTGTGACATCATCATAGGGTGACTAACACTGTGGGGAAACACAGCTGAGATCATATCTGAGACACACACTCAGAAAGACAGACAGATACCCTTTCTCCCCAGTCTGGTAGTACATCCTCTCACATCCACAGAAACTATGACTGCCTGGCTAAATCTGCTACTATTATTATTATTATTATTATTATTATTATTATTATTATTATTATTATTATTATTATTATTATTATATTTTATTATCAATCTATTCAGATCTACTCTATCTGTATAAGAGTTTCTCTCCTCTCCACTTGTATTTAAGGTGCCAGTAGAGTCTCCTCTTGTTTGGCCCATACTAACACTTTCTCATCCAGAGGATGCCCTGTGTGTCCAAGAGGCTTAATAGACATGTATACAGGGTTTCAGCGGAGTCTTAAAAAGTCTTGAATTTGACCATCTCAATTTAAGGCCTTCAAAAGTCTTAAATATGTCCATATTTTGCCTATAGGTCTTAAATTACATTTAGGTCGGTCTTAAATATGTCTGTTCATTTACCGCTTCCGTCATCGCTTTTTTGTTTTGTTTTGGGGAAATGTGTTGGTGAGATTCACAGTTAGCTCTGTGTGTTGTACTTATTTCTGAAGTATCCAGGAACGTAAGTGGCATTTTGCCAACAGCACGGTCGGAATTTATCGCCGTACACTTGAGTTGTAAGACCTTGACTGCGGAAACTGCTACAACTATAGGAAAGTGTAAATTTAACAAGTGTTGGCTTGAGTCACGCGATCACACACTTTTGTACGCCTTTGTCATCAGTTCCCCGTCCAAGTCCATCCAGTTCTCTGGGTTATTATAGTTAATTAAATTAAATTAAATTCCTAGGTAGATATATTCCTAGAAAACTAAATTTAAACTACTTAATCACTTGTTAAACTAATTACAACTAAACTGAAATAAAAAAACAAACTGAAAAACTAAATTAAAATAAAAACTTATGAAAATGTTCAAACTATAATAACCCTGACACTCACTCACTCACTCACTCACTCACTCACTCACTCTATTCTTCATTGTTTGAGTTGCTCTGTAAATGGCAATAAATTTGGTTATTTTTTAAAGTGATTCTGGGACTGCATTTTTCCTTACTTATTCGTACTTATTCTTATTAGGTCTTACATTTAGTTCAAAATGGTCTTTAAAAGGTCTTAAAAAGTCTTAAATTTGACTTGTTCAAACCTGCAGAAACCCTGGTATATGACATTCCCTGCATCGTGCTTGCTTCAGGAACTATTTAATACTTTGGAAAACAGCCAGAAGTGATGCTAAATAAAAAATTCAGTACCAAAAAAAAATCATGCTAGAGGAAAAAAAGACTAATACCTACTATAATAATTACTATTGGATGTTTAAGCCCCCGTCGGTAATTAGGTGCATGGCTGTCAGCCACAGTGTCTTTTTGTGTTATCGTTAAAAGTCACCATGTTCACTCCCAGAGAAATCTGTAATTCTACTCAAGGTAACAGTACGTTTCATTTGGTCCTCTGTCAACTTCTGTGAAAGACTCAGAGGGTGAGGAAAGAAGTTGGTGAACAAAACTAAACAAGCATGAATAAGACATTAACACACTACCTTGTCTGTGAACGTCATGTAATTAGAATTTCATTGGCAGTGGTGGTTGTTTATGTTTAACAACGAAAAGTCCCATGATCCCCAGCGACTTACGACTTCTGTTATGCTTTGATTTAGAGACCTCTAGCGGCAGATATTACATACAATGTACAATGTACAACAGTTAAAGCTGCTCTAATTAATATTTTCATATTAACCTTGGATCAAATGTGTATTGTAAAAAGGGTCACAGCAAAAAACACAGTAAATTATCACCAGACTCTGCAATTTCTCTCAGCTCAACTAAGCGTTTTAGCGTCTTTCAGCTCATTATTTCTACTGTTTTGATCTACACTGCAAAAAGTGACCATCTAAAGTGAAATAATCTTATATTTAGATTAAAAATCTAGTTGCTCCTTTGACTTGATTCAAGTAAATGCCACTTGCCTTGTCTTTTAACTAGATACAAGGGACAAATCTGCAAAAAGTCCAAAGACTTATTTTAAGCATGAGTTTGCCAAGACAAAAACATCTCATTTCAAGCACTATATTTCGAACTAAGTGAGGTAATCTTATATATAGATTTAAATAACTTGTTTTGTGGGGGACAAAACATATAGTTTTCTTTTTTGAAAGTCTTTCATTCAAAAAGGTTAAATTATTTTGTCATATTCCACTCTAAACAAAGGTGTGATTTACATCCCATTTCAGTTGTACTGAAAACAAAGTTCAATGAACTCTGATAGGAGCTAATGTCATTTGTTAGAAAAGGGGTTTCTGGTCATACAATCCATCCTGACAGAAACATGAACGTCTGAACCCCGTGCCCATCCAGTAAATGTTGAGATAATTGACTGAATAAATGAGGACTGTAACTTGCTGTTGGCACTAGAGGCAGAGTCGGGGGATGATCCATGTCACTGAATGTCCTCCTCAGAGGAACATAAACACCTGTACTAAATTTCATGGCAATCCATCCCATAGTTGAAGGGATATTTTGGTCTGTAACAATCTGTTAGACCCTTCAACAGATATTCATATTACTAAGCCACCTCATGAGGTGTGACTTGGATCAAATCAGGCGATCAGTTTGATCAGTTTCTGACGGAAACATGAATGTCTGATCCGTGTGCCCATCCAGTAAATGTTGAGATATTTGACTGAAAAAATGAGAACTGTAACTTGCTGGTGGCACTAGAGGGATAGTCGGGGGATCATCCATGTCACTGAATGTCCTCCTCAGAGGAACATAAACACCTGTACTAAATTTCATGGCAATCCATCCCATAGTTGAAGGGATATTTTGGTCTGTAACAATCTGCTAGACCCTTCAATAGATATTCATATTACTAAGCCACCTCATGAGATGTGACTTGGACCAAATCAGGCGATCAGTTTGCCGAAAGTTGAATTTGCTATGTCGTCATGCTACTAGCATGGGGGGTCATACCTGTGATCTTTTGTCCACATCGACAGTCTAAAAATAACAGTGAACAACCAGGATGCAAGGCACGTCGTTAAGGTGTGTGTTACAAACTTGGGCACAAGACCAAACCGAGTGATCAGTGGTGAAGCTTGTCTGTTTTATTCCCTCTGAACCATTTAGCCATGCTAACTAGAATACCTCATCTGACCTGTTCTTCTCTGCGTATGATCTCCGGTCATGCCTCTGCCAGGGTAGTTAAGCATGCCTGTACCACAGTGATCGTCGGCATCCACGGATGTGTTTTAAACTGGTGCACAATGCCAAATGGAGTGAATACACACGACACATTACATTACAATCCACTGTGGTTGTAGTCATTAATGCTGCTAGTCTGCTTGCCAGCTTATGTGATTGGCCATCACAACGTAAAGTCTGGCTTTCTCCAAAGTCTCTTTTAACTTTTTTGCCCCAGCCGGCTCAGTTTTTTTTTCCTCTGGAACCCCCCTGTGGCCAGCACCACTGCAGCCAAAACTGACTACGCTCATGAAAATGAATGGGAAGACCTGCGTTTCCGTGCCACCGCCTGATTTGGTCTGAATCCAGCCTTAGAGTACCTGACTCCCCAAAGACTGTGGGTTCAAATCCCAGTGGGAAAACTTGCTAATTTTGTCGTAAGATCCTATTTTAAGATGATTGTGCTAAAAAACCTTGGAACAGTTATCAGAGGCCTACTTATTCCTGGACCTGGCCCAAGTTATCTTAAGATATCCTGTCAAGTAAAATTATCTTAGTGCACTGGCAGATATTGGCACAGTGTAGTTCATTCATGAAGATCTAGCTAGCCAAACTGGCTAATGATATGGGAACACAACCTCACAGAGTTCAGAAAGTGTAAAAATAGGAATACTTGCATACCCTACTTAGGAAGATAACATGAAGTGGAGCAGTGGCCTATCACCTACAGTAACATTTTAAGCTATTTTGTCAGTTCCTTACCTGTGATGGTAAGGCGACATTTAATATCTAGGTTAGCGACTTTATCATGTTAATACTAACACTATTATTATAGCTTAGCCCACTTAGCAAATGCTTCTAAAGCCTTGAAAGTGTCGTTGGAGCATCAGTCATTGAGATACTTTGTTACTTAAGCACTGTAATTATCACCCATAATCGTTTTCCCAGTGACCTCCCTCGGAAACTTGTGGACAGAGCTGCTAATAACTGGGCTGCCAAATTGTAGGGTTCTTTACGGATCAGTACAGTAGGACATGGACAAAAGTAAAATCTGATCTACACTTGAAAATACAATGAAACCATGTTCAGATTTACATTATAGGACATAACCTCACTTGCCAGTGCTACTCCGTAATAAAAACAGTTCCCACTTGCATTCTCAGTGTCTTTGTTCACATCCATGCAAATTAAAAGTTGACCAGTGGCCTTCCAATCGCAGTAAGTGGAAGCGAGGGCCTGCCAAGCACTGGATGTGCACTGAGAAGAAACACCATTATCATTCACTTCACGTCACCGGGCCTGGAAGAGGTCCACTTGCAGATGATTCATCAACAAACACTTTCAACAGAATTTTTGCAAAAAATATCCATTCCAAAGCAGGCTCAGGCATGCTGGGCAGCAACAGGCAGTCACTGTGCCTCTCCACACTCTATCCTCCGGATGCCTTCACGACTAATCTCTTCTTTAATTTAATGTACTGTTATGTCCCCAAAATAATATTTTTATTTTTTTCATCGTTTTCTTGAATCCTGTTGCTTCCAATACAATTCTTGTTGTGTTATCTTAGATACTAGTACAACAAATTACCTAATCACCTTATAATAATTTCTAGAAAATGTCTGAAACAAGAGAAACTGGAAATAATTCTGTAAAGTGTGTTTTTTATTTGAAATAAATACTTTTTAAAAGCAGATTGCTACCGAACATAATACCAAAAATAAAGATAAAGACTTTCATTTAGGCTGTCATAAAGATATAAACACGTACATACATCATGAACACTATTTTAGTTGATTTCTTCCTCAGTGTGATGGAGCATTGCGCTGCTAGTCCGGACCGTGTGAACATACCAGAGGTCGGGGGGTCTCCGAGGCTTGCAGACCGCCTGTGGTTTGAATTAGAGCGGATTACAACTCTCATCAACAAAAGACACATCTCAGCTTCCCCCACCTACTTTTTTTGTGCTGTCTGCTCCTCTGACCAAGTGACACCGCCAACTAAAGTGGTTCCTTTTATGCTGCCAACCCATTCTGAGGTACATACAGACATCAATCACATGTCTGTGTATTATACAAACAGCATACAGTTTATTAATATTAATTACATATAGTTTTGTTTGTCAGTTACTTTATTTTGATGAATTAATCTTGTGTACAGAATGCCAAATTTAACATGCCCATCACATGTGATCTAAGCAGTGAGTTAGTGTTAGTAAGTCCAAAGTGGTGAGTACAAATTGACCAGACCACAATCATTTATAATTGACAAAGTAGTCTCACCACATGGTCCATTTAGAAGCTGTTTTGAAGCTTTCGATCAGATCATATGACCTTCGTCAAACAATGGTGATCGTGTGATACGATTGAAAGGTCTGGAACAGCTACTTACTGGACCTTGTGACGATGAGATTGTTTGGTTTCCCGTTCCCTCCTTAATTTATGATATTAAGGAAAAGGAAAAGGCAGCGGGGTTTGAGGAATGGAGGAAGTAAAAGTGTCGGTAAAAGAGGTCCAGTTAACTGGAAGCTGAGCTCACATTACTCATCAGATGATTCATCCGCGCTGTTTGCTCTCAATGACATTAAGTGAAACACTGAGATCACCCAGAGAGGTGCTTTTAAAAGACAGGCAACAGCATTTGTGCTATCGTTGTTTCAGAAAAGAACCACTGCGATGTTACACAGCAATCCACGGTTCAATAATGACCACAGTATGACGAGTTAATCAACTTTAAACCCAGAAAAGACAGGGCTTGATAGTCGTGAAACGAGACATTTCGGAGGGGTTGTGACGCTCAAATAATTAATTCACAGTTTTACAGACGCTTCTTTCACAATGGGTCTATTGTTGTTTTCTCTTCTGTTACATCTGTTACGTCAAAAGTCACCAATGTGACATACAACGTAATGCTTCAGATAAAAATCACTTGCCTGCGGGAAGCGGGAATGTGGTCAACAATTGAAGCAGATTTAAAATGTGTAAAGAAAAAAAAAAACAGGAAAAAATTGGCTGCATATAGCTTGTTAATGTAATCAATTTGTAAGTTAATTACACACTCGACGTGCAGTTGAGCTTGTGCAACTGCTTGAGCTACAGTGAAGATATTGGTTTGAAAATGATGTAAATAACCATTTTAAATCAATATGGGGATTTGGGGGGCTCCCAGACAGGTCTGTGAATGGTCTGAAATATCTGGACATTGTTTCTTGGAAGAGATATTACTATATAGTTTTTCCAATGTCATTTTTCAAAGCTGTACGCACCATAAAATTCTATTCGAGTATATTTGGGCAAGAAGCATAGCATTGTTGTGTCTTATGTATTTCTTATGTCTTTATGTTTAAATTCATACAAACAAACCAAAACAGGGTGTACTGTCTCTTTAAGGGCTGTCACTGCCCGCTCCGTGCTGGCCTCCCGCTGCTTGTTATTTTCTGCAACAAGATGGCTGTCGTTCCTGAGAGCAGAGTCCTCACTTTCAGCGTTTTTAAATGGAGCTCTTACTCCTCTACATATTTACCCGAGTAAGTAATGCACACGTTAGTTGGCCCAGCATATGCACTAGGTTTTGTGTTCACAGGTGGTCTTGGGCCGCCTCAGTTCACCACTGTTTCTTCCAGCCGGCCCGACTGGCCTAACGTTAGCTCGTCTGCGATCCGAACCAGTTAGCTTTGTCAGGGGCGATGGGGGCGTTTGGTTTCCTTACCCAAGTGCCGATAGTGATGTTGCTGACGATCCATTGAAGCATTTGTGGATAACATTTGCATGTGACCGATTGTATGTTTAATAAGACAACACAAAGACATTACTTTTTAATCTTGTAGTTATTCACCAGTGTCGTTGACATCATTAAAGCGATAGTTGTGTGTCCGTTATGCACGGATCATCCGTTGTAGGTGCTTTGTGTACGTCAACATATATTGTATCCTCTTCAGATGAGCTTGTTTTGATTCAGCAGCCCTCAATATTTTAATATTATATACTTTCTGACACTATTTTACCAAATCCGTTGTAACTTTAGATTAATATGTTGTCAAAACAGTAGAAGTTGATTCAGCAGTGTGAAGCCCGGTACCCTTGTACGTGAAAAACGAACGTCCCCATTAGCTAACTGTACTCTGGGCTAATGTAGGAGACGAGCGTTAGCTGCTGTTATCTAACCAAATAGCTTTGCTTTAGCAACCACAGCTAATCGGCTTGTTTACCGGCTACTGGAAACTAGTATTATAAAACGAACCGTCACACTTTATGGTTGATATAAAGACACAGACCCACCTAAATATTGTAATTTATATGTGATGTCACGCATAGTTTTTGAGCATTCGCCTGTTGCTGGTTCAGCACTAAAGGTCCAGTTTAGCTGTAGCTGCTTAATATTAGCCTGCATGCAACAACAGTATGCTAACTAATATTAATGTTAGTTATGAATAAATGGACTCATAGTACCTTCTGACATAGTCTAGTTTGTTGTTATTATTATAATTCACATACCTTTCCATCTAATTTATACAGAAATATACATACACACCCATATTTATCCGGCCTGTAGTGAATTGTGACTCCTGTGTCACAACATTGATGTAATGTTGTCTGCTGTGTCTCAAGTTTACTCCTGCTGTGATTCCCCACAGGGACAAATAAACTACTTTTCTGTGTGTGTGTGTGTGTGTGTGTGTGTGTGTGTGTGTGTTTATCAGGAACATCTTGGTGGACAAACCTAATGATCAGTCTTCCAGGTGGTCTTCTGAGAGCAACTACCCTCCACAGGTAGGTCTGCTGCTGTTAACACAAACTGTAGACTTCAGTCGACATGAAAATTTAGAGTATGCATTAAGTCCAACTGTGCGTTTCAGGGAAGCCTGTGGTGGTTCATTTGTTTTTAAAACAGTGTACAATATACTATATACAAAGTCACCACCAATGTAAAGCAATCATGATCAGAGCACAGGAGATAGCCAATCCCAATCCAATTCCACCTCTTTACTAGTAGCCCTATATGGATGTTATGTTATGGATGTGTTTTAAGTTACATAAATCACTTGCCATTAATGGATACTGGCTACTGGTGCCGTGACAGAACATCGGTTAAGGTGCATACAGGGAAACAGTACACTGCTTGTAAGTAGCAGGGTCCGTTTCTTTTAAATTGATATTGTAGCATTGGATCGTTGTGACGGTTTGTGTGTATTCGCCAATACCGATTTTTTTGGGCAATATCAGAGGCAATACTTGTTTTGGTATTGGTACAACCCTACCGCGGATGCCGCCGAGGTTATTTGAAGTGAGATAAGAACAAAATGGTACAATTTAGCACTTACTTTGGTGACGTAAGCGGTGCATCAATTAATGGTCCCAGTATCTATTTTTATTTATTATTAAGATAATAAACACATGTCTATTTATTGTAGTAATCAGTTTATTTACACAAAGTCAACTGTGTGATTAAAACATTTATTGTGGGGAACAGAAGACTTTTTTATTTTTTAATAAGCAAGGGCGTAGGACTGATTATGATATTCCCCAAGTGGCAGTGAGGCTTCTTTGCTCTCTGCTTCAAGTGCTCCCCCAGCAGTATGCAGGTCTGAAGTGTCTGCAGTCTTACTACATTGAAGAAGTCGTTTCCCATTGTGTCTGTTGAACCCATTGACCGAGTACAGCTACGCTGTGCCAGGCAGAGTTTGAGGTTAAATCTGAAAGTTTGTGTTGTATGGTGAGAGGAAATGAAGCATTCAAAACAATGGTTAACCACTCAGCTGTCAGCTTGAACACGCCAGTGTGTTTCTGTCTAGTAAAGCAGCTGGGTGGTAAAGTACAGCTGAAGGCTATCAAAATAGGCAAAAAGCAAACGTGTGTGATTGTTTAGGCAGCTTTTTTAGTATAATGTTTTTATTATAAATTCCGTCACACTTCCAGTATTCAGCTAGTTAATTACAGTATTATTATTTGAGCCTTTCTGTTGGGATTATTTTTTCTGTAACAGTTTTTAAGAAACGGCCTTGAAAAAGTTAGTATAAGAGCTGAAGTGATTAGTTTATTAATTGATAAGTTGATCTGCAGAAAATTACTCATTTGAGTCAATGTTCAAACAGAAATGCCAAACATTCCCAAGCTCCAGCTTCTAAATTGTAAGAACTGTCTGAAAAGTTTTCTCCTATGATTAGTAAGTTGACCGTTGGGGATACAAACATTTCCATGTACATTTTTCACAGTTTTTGGACATTTCATAGAACAAATGATTGATCAAAAATCGAAATGATAATAACACAATAAAAATTAAGAAATTAAAAATGTGAATTCATTTATACGATTTGGAGTCCTAATGGTATCAACCTGAGTCATTAACATGTTTGATGTCGAAACAGACAGCAAAATTAAAGCAATGTATGGGCCACATCACAGACAAGAATCTAAAAGTTCTGACCTTGAACATTTCATGGTAGAATCAGACTATTGACTAATGACAAATTGAGGCAAGGAAAAGGAACAATGCCTGGCAGCAGAGTCACAAGTCAATAGAACTGCTTTTATTTTTTATTGATAAGATTGAAAGTCATGTGGAAGGACTGAGAGTGACATCAGTGTTTATAAAAGTTTTATCCTAGATGAATCATGATTACAGCTCAGGACGCGGATTGGTGAAATATATGTCTTTTATGAGCGGATGTGAAAACATCAGTCCCTGGGGTTCGTTAAATGCCTGTTTTCCAGTAGCACATTTAATCAATGTTCTGGCCTGTGGTCTCCACTCGTTCTGGCCCACTGGCCGCTAGTAATTTGTCATTAGATGTGCTGGCTTGTTAGAGCACCAGTGACATGTGGATGCTGCTCACGGATTGTGTGAAATGCCACTTACCTGACGCAGTAGATTGACCCTGCTCCAGTCATTTAGCTAATGAGCAAATCTTTTCACAGTGGTTGCCCTGACATAAGCACAGGCAATTTCCTGCACTCTTCCACACACTAATAGCGTCACAACTCTGCTCTTTGCCTCAGTCTGCTTCATGTCTCCTCTCACCTTTCTCTCTCTTTATTTCCAGTTTTTAATCTTGAAATTGGAAAGGCCGGCAATCGTTCAGAGCATCACCTTTGGGAAGTATGAGAAGACTCACGTCTGCAACCTGAAGAAGTTTAAGGTGTTTGGTGGGATGAGTGAAGAGAACATGACAGAGCTTTTGTCCAGGTGAGACATCACTGCTTGTGTCAGTTCAACTGTTTATTTTATGTTAATTTTCAGCAGCTTTAATGTGAACGTGCAGTTCCATTAGCAGCATTTTTTGTTTTCTTGTAAAATAAATTGGGAATGTTTGTAGCTTGTTGGGGGGAGATGCGCGTTCTTGGAAAAAGGTCTGCCTCAGAAGGCAACTTGAGGGGAAATAATGTCCTAAAGGCAATAAATTAGCTGCAAGGCAGTTGGATTATTGATGTCTGGGATTGATGATTAAGCTGGTCTTCTAGCAGAGGTTATGTATCCAGGAGCTTGTTATTGGTGCCAATACTGACCTTAAAGGCATTTTTCCATTACAAGAACTTAACGACCCATTGAGTAGTTTGTCCTAGGTTCTGCTTTTTTTCCAATGTGTTTTACAAACCAAGACATTTTGGATACAACTGAAAAGGTGGCACCGGGACAAACCATAATTTTAATGTGCTGTTTAGTAGGTGAGTGGAGTTCAGTTGTGGGACAGACAACAGTGGGGAAAAGTGTGGCTATTAATATTTCCCTTAGCGTTTGTATGTAATGACTAGCTCAGTATAAGTAAATGAATGGAGGAGCCCCACCTGCAGTAGGAGGTTAACGGAATGAAGCAAAGAGAACAGATTGGTGGGGAACAGACTGCAGGATGCGGCGAATCATTTTACCTTTCTTTCTTTTCTTCAACAGTTATATTTTGACATATAGCATTTGGTCACACTGCCCCGCTTCTTAGTGTTGTTAGTAGGGCTGTAATCAACCAAAGAAATTGGACTGAAACCCTGAAATTTCGACTAAAAATTGGGGGGCAAACTCGACTCTGACGTTTTGCATCACGTGCATCTGCGCAGTATAAAAGCCCATGATTACCGAAAATATACTGATATCAAGTGCAAATGAAATAAAGCTGTCCATTACTGAAAAATAAAGCATAGGCTCAAAACAATAGCCTACAAACAGTGGGCACGGCGCAATTGCGCATTAGGCAAAAAAGAATACTAGTAACTGTAACTGTCTTTGGCAACATATATGAGGAAAACAATAAGTTGTCTGCGTCTGTCCTCCCGCCTGTCTTGCCGACTCCTCATCACATTTCTGCCCGAAAAACAGCGTCTGTCACCGGCAGAAAACTTAAACTCACCAAGTGTTTGTGATGAAAATAAATCACTGCAACGGTCAGCCTTCCAGACCGAGACTTCAGTGAGCTTTGCCCCGGAAGACATCCTCCGTCCCCGCGAGTGACAGAGTCAGACAGGGTCCAGTTTACTGATGGCGATTTTATTTATTATTTAGTTTCAAAGGTCTCTTGACTCCTTCCAAATACCTCCACTTACTTTGCATTCGACTTTTTTCCCTCTATCTATTTTGGTAAAATTCTGCCACACTGCCGATGTCTTTGACATGGATGGTAGAGGAGGACTCACTGTAAATGAAAAACTCAAAGAAAAAATAGATATTCAGCAAACCACCGGACGTTGAATAACGTGGACGTTCTTCAGTCTACCTGTCTCTGGTGGGTTGGGCTAATCCAAAATAGTGAAAACAAGGGGGCTGTTCTCTGAAGACAGGCTGTTACCTGTGAGACAGGGGTTCTCTGAAAACACCCCCATTAGCACTTGGTACTTTCCTCCTGATGAAATTAACCATAGACTGTATGAAATTAACACGGCAAAAATCAACCAATCAGAATTGTTGGTCGACCCAGAACGTATCGACCAATAAGTCGACCAGTCGACTAGGACTTTACAGCCCTGGTTGTTAGTGTTAGTGTAGTGTCACGATACTGGAATTTCTAACTTCAATACACAGTACCTTTCTAAAAAATGTCGATATTTGTTAACATGTTCAATACCACAGGGATAATTGACGCAATATTGAGGGCATACCATTTTTTATTTTTTATTCTAACATGATTATAACAAGGCTTGTGTACTGTGTGTTAAGAACAACAGCATTTGAGGTATTTTACTTCTGACCACAGTCCAAAGAGTGGGAGGAGGTGGGAATACGTGGGCACTGCAGCGGTGTGTGTCTACTTGCTGCCAGACAGAAGCGAGAGCGAGAAAGCACAGCTGTTATCGGTATTGAAACAGCTTCGAATATTCAGCATGATATTTATCGACATTTCAATCATCAAGGAACCCAAATTGGGTAGAGAACAGTGCATACGGAGGCAGAGTTTGTTTTAATAAATACACGTTGAGTTTCCGGTTGTTATGACACAGTGGAAGAGATCTGGGCTATATGAAGTCAATATCAACTCAATCCAAACCATCATTGGGCAACTGACGGGGTACAACCTGGACAAGTCGGCAGTTTATCACAGGGCTGATGTATAGGGACAAACAACCATTCAGGCTCACAGACTACATCCAGAAGACGTTTAAACTTGCTTTACATAGTCTTAATCAATAACATTCCGAATAAGGCACATAGTTTTTTCCAAATCTTCCATGACAAGCATGGAAGCCACTGACGATGGTTACTTTCTAAATACATTTTTTACTTCAGTCTCTCTTTCAAACTCAGTGTTGACTAAACAGTGTTCAAGCCCTGCTTGCGCAGAGAAGGATTTAAAAGTATAAACAAGCCAGCGTCCACATAAGTTATAGCATCACGTGGTGTTTTCATCCCAGCAGATCGAAGCTGGAGCTGATAAATACCCAAGACTATTTCAGAGTCATTCGACCTGGATTCTACGCATTCATATTGAAGACAGAAGCCAGTTGTTGGCTGTTGTTGGTGTGTTTTTTTGGTCCAGGGTGAAAGGGGTATGTTTTAGAGATTTTCAGTGTGCTCTTTTGGACTTTTCCAACCCCACTGTGTGCCATCTCTGGTCATACATGTTCATTTATAGAATATGGTTTTCTCATACATCAGTAGATGTAGTAGTTGTTGATACTGCATTCATTTTTTTCACTAGTACTATATGTGGAAACTTGCAATCAGTGCAGGGACATTCTCTCAGTAATTGGTGGATTACAGCGTCCAGTAAATCCTCCAGTTTCACTATATTACCAGACTGCCTGTTTGTTAAAGAAGAGGACACATCATAGCTGCCAGCTGCCAAACCAACAAATGGAGTTTGGTTAACTGCCAGATTTGGATGACTATCCAACATTTCCTAGCATATGGGTGCAGTTGGCAAGTCAACTCGGTGATAAAAATGTATGAAACATTTTTCCTTCTCTTCCAGTGGCCTTAAGAATGACTACAACAAGGAAACATTCACCTTAAAGCATAAGATCGACGAGCAGATGTTTCCCTGCAGATTTGTCAAAATAGGTGAGCGCTGATGTGGTTTTTCAAGTGTGGTTTCTGTTGATAAGATACACGGTGAATATTTCTGTCTTTTCACACTGATTTCCCCTTCTCCATGTGTGCTGTGTTTCAGTGCCTCTGATGTCTTGGGGTCCCAGTTTTAATTTCAGCATCTGGTATATTGAGCTGCATGGTATCGAAGATCCTGACGTGGTGCAGCCCTGCCTTAACTGGTACAGCAAGGTAAGCAGTCAGTGGTACACTGTGGGTTACCAACAAAGGCTGGAGTAGATTAGATTCAGCAGGCCTGAGACTGTAATTAGACGGATTAATCAGACAGTAGGAGAACTTAACTTCTGCAACAAAGGCCTCCTTTAACAAAACAAATGTTCTGTAGCAATGCACCTGTGGATAAAAACACTCGTACAGTCTTTCCTTGATCAGATCAGTGTGAAGACAGTGAATTAGCTACATTTTTGTAAACTGGTATTTTAGCTTTGTTACAAAAAGAGCAGGGATTGTAGATGAGCCAAATAGCCTCAGCAGCAGAGCATTATTCGGAAAGAGTTTAATTAATTTCTCATCAGGGCAGGGCAGTATGACGTGAAGCTTATATCACGGAATAAATTGAGCATGGATGGTATTAATCATAGTATTTGTTTTTCCTAAAATTTCAATATAAATGCTTCTAAGGGAGTAAAACACAATTTTTGGCATCTTCAGAGCCGTTTCTCCATTAGCACTTTTGGCCGTGCAGAGTCAAACCGAGCCGCGCTGATCTGCTTTTCCATTACCAGTTTCACTGCGCCGAGTTGAGCAGCTCCGCGCCTCAAAGCAGGCCGCGGTGAAGTCTCGAGACTGCAGCCAACCCATAACAAGCCCCCGTCTCCCCCTCAAATCGATACTCGACTCATGTCTGTGCAGGGAACCTGAGAGAAAGATGTTTTTATAAGTCTGTGTGTTCATCTCTCAGTATTTTTGAAGCTTCTAACAGAATCTCCTCAGTTTCTCTCACCTTGTTTGTACTTTAAATCTCAGCAGATTTTTGACTGTTTGTCGTGTTCGCTTCCATTCAGTCATGGTTTGTTACTGCGGATTGAAAAATACAACGTTTCCTCTAATGGTGCTTCATAATAAAAGCTTTTAAATGGCTCAGTAATGGGGGGCTTTTATTGTGAAGAAGTTAAAGGAATTTAAACATTGTAATTTAATTAGCGAGGCCACTTTGTTGCTGTGATCAAGACAAGAACGTCATTGTTTTAAGACATGCCTACAAGCAGGTAGCCCAGTTGAACAGATGAAATCCATTCTTTTGACTGGTGATCACAAGGCCAAACTGTGTATAACTGACACATGATGTTAAACTCCCTTGTGTTTTTGGTCATACTTACACCACAAATCCAGGTCCCTCGCAAACTACAGTGAAATGACTGCAAGAACTTATCCTAAATTATGTTAATAACTGAAAACATTATGATTCAAAATATGATACACTTGATAAAGAGTAAGTAAACACATCAAAAAAGACCAAGCATTTGGTGCCAACATCTCGTGGTTGGTGCTAGAAAACTGTTGAGGTTTGATCCCCAGGTCCCCCAAGTTCTGATGTCCCCTTTGTCAACTGCTCCAATAAGAGTTATGGGTTGTGGTTGTAGACTGAGCCTAGATCAGTTTCCTCTCCATTATGCTCTTGCAGTACAGAGAACAGGAAGCCATCCGCCTTTGCCTCAAGCATTTCCGACAGCATAACTACACAGAGGCCTTCGAGTCACTGCAAAAGAAGACTCGGATAGCACTGGAGCACCCGATGCTCACCCACCTGCATGACAGGCTGGTGCTGCAAGGAGACTTTGACGCCTGTGAGGAGCTCATAGACAAAGCTGTGAGAGGTATCGTACCAGAGCAAAACACTACAGGTTACTGCCGAGTTACCTCAGAGTTTTACCTCCTGAGTTTTATGTTTGGTTTTCGTTTGTGTTGATGGTGACGGTGATTTTGCCATAATCGATCCTCTTCTCTCCTTGCTAGATGGTTTGTTTAACCAGTATATCAGCCAGCAGGAGTACAAGCCCAGGTGGAGTCAGATCATCCCGAAATGCAACAAAGGTACAAGCGCCCAAGAAATCAACCGAGACGACATGAACAGTGAGACCCTCTATTCAAGCGGGAAATGTTCCCGATCCGTCAATCAAACATATCAGCACACTTTGAAAGCCCTGTGGTCTTGTAGCTAAAGTGATGCCACCCTCCCTCTTTTGTTTGCTGTCTCCCTCCCGCCCTCTGCTCCTCCCATTATTCCACCCATCACATCATCCTCTCCATCACTTTCCTATGCGTCATCTTCCATCTCCCACGCTCATGCACCATCCTTGTGTCCTCCTTCCTCCCCTCTTTGCAGGTGATGGCGACGACAACAGGCCGGGGATGAGGGGAGGACATCAAATGGTCATTGACGTCCAGACTGGTAAGACCCACGCAGCCAGTGTTATGACTTGGCTGTTTAATCAACGCGATGACTCATACCCTCCTACACATGCTCAGAACGCAAAGCTCTATTACTGTTTAATCGAATTAACCCTCCCTCCAACTCCAGCCCTTCTCCAAAATAAAACGGTCCTGAGGGCATTTCTCCTCTTGGAGCAGATAAATCACCACTTTTGTTTTCTCAGAGACACACAACTATTGTTTGTTGGTGGCGGCGTATTTTACCGAGGGGCATCTGAAAAACAAAAGTCTGCACTGTGTGTGTGTGTGAGGAAGAGTGATGCAGTGTCTGCAGCGTGTGTGAGGACTGAGAGAAGGCATTGCATCCCTCTGGTCCGTGTCTCAGGCTGCACACACTGACCTCTGTGTTTTGGTCACAGTAGATGATAGGAGCAGTTTATACAGGAGATTCCCAAAGATTTCTTATTCAAAGGTTCTGTCTCATCCGGATCCTGATCATTCTCACTCCCTCTCTTATTTTCTGATGTGTTTATGTTGGAACATATAGACAAAGAATCAGTGTGTGTCTCAGTTAGGAAACGTCCTAATGATTATTTCCCTGAGGTTTAAACTGACGCTTCCACTTAGACTATGACATGTCTAACTAAAGAAAACACTTGAACACGATTTTACAGATTTAGTAGTTAGCATACAAATTGGACGCTGCGTTAAAGATATTTCTTTAAGAAGACATTTCTGCATTAAAACTTGACCGCTGTCATATATGTTGTGTACGTGCATCATCCCAAATTTTTCCAACAATGTTCAAACCCACAGAAATCCCTTATTTTATTCAACACCACAGTGTGTTTCATTTGTTCACCTGTGACTGTAACTTCCGGGGAAACATCAGATGATAAGTTACAGAGCAAGGAAGGAAGTTGGGAACATGACTAGCATAGCATTGATGAAATTCTGAGACATTACCTTCTTCTTGAACCTTTCTGCTTGATGTAGATGGATTGAATGATCCCATGCCACTTGCGTCTTTTGTTTTGTCTTGTATGACCTGGTTAAATTACATATTGTGCATTTAACCGGCATCATTAATATTAGTAATGAATGGTCATGTTTTATAAAGCTTGAGTTCATCTTTCTTATATCCACTTCTGGGATGTTAAATATACAAACATGAGCTAATGATTAGAAAGAACCGTTAGTCCACTGATTGTTTAGCTATAAATAGGTTCATTCATACATTCAGTCAAAAATGGTTGTTCAGAAATTCACTGTTCCAGTTTCAGAATGCTTCGGGCATCCTCTATATGGAGAATATTTTAGGCCATAATTAAAGTCCAAATTAAGTCCAAATACAATATTAAACCTAAAATAAACACAATTTAGAAGAACATTATTTTATTACACAACTAGGAATAATCGTTTAATAAATGCACTTAAAGGAAAAAGTAGATAGAAAAAGCAAACTTAAAGTGTAAAATGGTAATCTTAAAATGAAGGGTAAAGCTCATACAGGGTGTATAGGTTTCCCTTTACCTCCTAAGCCCGGTAGCTACACGTGGTCACTGTATCCTTAACATTAGGAGGCATGATCCAGGATCATTTCCAAACACCAAAGGGCATATTCACAGCCATACAAAATGTGATTTTGATTTAAAAGTAATGATCCTCAGCCCAAAACAAACCTATTGTTGATCATAACCAGTGGCTCATTGTATACTTTGTGGCTTTCACAACTCATTTTCTGGCCTGGACTCAGTTTTGGAATTGTAGCAGTAATGGCTGAACTTATTTCCTCCTACACAAGTCTCTGATACAATCGCAACTTCCCACAACTGCCATCTGCCTGAGCTGCAATGGCCTGTGTTTGACCCAAACAATGATGTTTTCACAGCAGAGATTGGAAAAGTATTGGAGTTGTAAAGAGGTAGTATATCACAATACATCATGTGTTGTGTCGTTGTAACGCCACATTCTCCTTTGCCTTGTGCCTGAGTAGTTCCTGAATGTTAGCGATTCCCAGATTTGTAATGTGTTGGAAAGTCTCAATCCAAACCAGAATAAATATTTATAAAAAATTAATGCTCCGATCCGATTCACTCACTCATGTGTTTATAAAAATACTATGAGAAGGTGATGCAGTGTGTCTGTGTGTGTTCTGCCTGTCTATGTGTTCATGTTCACTGCTGCAGGCTGGTTCTTACCATGAGATGTTTCTCTGTGTTGATAACTTTGTCTGCAGCTGACTACATGCTCACCTTGGGGAACATTTAATGCTTTATCAAAGCATAACTTTAATCCGATTATTCAAAGTAGCTTTGAATATTGTCTGAAAGTTTCTTTTGTTTGTTCCCTGCAGAGACCGTCTACCTGTTTGGGGGCTGGGATGGCACACAGGACCTGGCTGACTTCTGGGCTTACAGCGTTCAAGAGAACCAGTGGGCCTGCATCTCCAGAGACACTGAGAAAGAGGTGCGTGAGATCAGAAAATAACAGTAACAGAGTATTTCTACTCTGACGTATTGCTACTTCTACTAAACTTGAGGATATTTATACTTCTCCCACTAATGCTCCTGTGCACCTATCAGAGTGGACCAAGTGCTCGCTCGTGCCACAAGATGTGCATCGACTCTCAGCGGCGTCAGATCTACACGCTGGGCCGGTACCTGGACTCCAGTGTCAGGAACAGCAAGTCTCTGAAAAGCGACTTCTACCGCTACGACATTGATGCCAACACCTGGACGCTACTCAGCGAGGACACGTCAGCTGATGGGGGGCCAAAGTTGGTGTTTGACCATCAGGTAGCTGGAATCTGTTTCTGTTTGTAGCTCCCTGACCTCTTGTTTCATTTGTACAAGTATCAAACCGAACCCAGCTGAGCATTTTGGTATGGTCGATCACTTTGCTAGGTTAAACCTGTATTTGACTAGTGAAATATGCTTGTCTAGTCAACTATCTTTGATATAAATAACATGGAAAAAATATAGGAAACACCTTTATAATATGAAGCAAATTAATGCAGTCCCACAAATTGAAGCTTTCAAAATGACAAAGCTCACACCTCTCAAATATATAACTTTCATATAGGTAATATTTACTAGACTGAACTGATTTCAAGGTCGGTGAACATTATAAACCGGTAACTGAGTATGGCATTGTGTAAGTATGCACAATTTGTGTAATGTCTAATGTTCAAGTTAATTTTTCAATATACATTTGTTTAGAAAGTATGTGTACACCTCATGACATAGAGAAAACATTTTAGAGCTCAAACAATTAGTCAAGTAGCTATTTGATAGGACATAAACTAGCCACATCTTTCATAAATGATTAATTGGTAAGATATGTGAATATTAATCAGTCTACTGTAATAGTAAGCTGAATATATTTGGTTGTCAGCCTGCAGGTTTGGATAAAACAGCTATTTCCAGATCTCGCCTCACACCATGTCTGCAGGGGAGGTGTAGCATGAACAGCATATTAGCAGAGCGGCAGGAGATTCAGTGCTCTGTCCTTGACTACACAGGATGCATTCAAACGTATTGTTGACTATAGAGCACCTGTGTATTGGTAGCGTTCAGATCCCAATGTACAGTCTGCGTAGCTAAGCATGTAAAACAAAAGACAATAGACCTGAAGCAAAATTTCATATATTGCGCAGCTCATATAATATTGAGGTAATAACTATAGATTTTGTCACTTTAAAGAAAGACGTTTTTTTAGCCAAAGAAAGCTGTTTATGGCTCAAACACATCTCACTGGAATCTCTGTGGGTTTTAAAGTAGAAACATTTATGAATCAGAATCAGACAACATAACATAGTATTGAATATTAGGGTCAAATGTGACTTAATTAGCTTTTTCGGAAGTTTTTCATTTTCAGAGGCAGGACCACTTTTTTCAAAAAGTGCTAAATTGATTTATTTATCAACTCAATAAAAGCTGATTTATGAAAACCAAAAATTGTAACATAAAAGTGAATCCACTGTCATTAAGACCTCTCTTTAAGTCTTGATCATGTATAGTGGAAATCAGAAACTCATCCTGCTGCGCTTGCTAACCCTCTTTCTGAACCCTGTTTCCCCATCTCTTGTCCTCTCCTCTTCCTGCAGATGTGCATGGACTCGGAGAAGCACATGATCTACACTTTTGGTGGGCGCATCCTGACATGTAACGGCAGCGTGGAGGACAGTCGGACGTCAGAGCCTCAGTTCAGCGGCTTGTACGCCTACCACTGCCAGGCCGGAACGTGGAGCCTCTTGAGGGAAGATTCGTGTAACGCCGGGCCGGAAGACGTCCAGTCTCGCATTGGACACTGCATGCTCTTCCACACTGTGAGTCCTCTCTGCCCTTCTGAAGACATGTCTTAGGTTTATTATTATTGCTTGGTTGTTTTAATAAGATCCTTAAAGCTTTACTGTTAATCATTATCTCTGTGTTTATCCATTTCTGCCTTTTTGTTTCTTTTACCTTACAATCGTAGAGAAACCGCTGTCTGTACGTGTTTGGAGGTCAGAGGTCAAAGACATACCTCAATGATTTCTTCAGCTACGATGTGGATGGAGACCATGTTGAGATCATATCTGATGGCACGAAGAAAGACTCAGGCATGGGTAAGATTTGTCCTCTTTTGAACACTTCTTTCTCTGTGTAGGAAGAGGAAACACAAAGGCCAGTGCCAGCACACAATTTGAAATACTGGCTAGTATAAGTTTAGAACTTGTCGAAATTGATAGAGGTTATTGATTGATAAAGCCGCACTGGTAGGTCATAATCTGATGTTGCTCTTTTACAGGTTTTGTCACTTGCAAGGAAATTCAGCATCAAGTCAAATTTCAACACACATTTAGCCCATTCAACAATGACTTTCTGTTGGTTTCCTCCAGTTTAATAACAAGGAAACTACAGTTTGGATGACAGCAAGCCTTTGGCAAGATAACTGCTGGCTAAACTGTAACTTGGAACCGTCAGCTACCGAGACGATTACTTCCTGTATTCCCTCCTTAAGTAATTATTTTTTGGGTTAAAGGTGTAACACACAATATTCACAAACAATAGATACTGCACGAGAGCAACAGCATGTCAGACCAAAATAAACACGTGCATTACAGCGGCATACAACTGCAGTGCGGTAAATCTAGTAAGCTATGATATGAGAAAGTTTGTCTTATTTTTTAGGAGGTCTGTCTCTGTAGAGATCATTTCCAATAACAATCTGAGCCTGTCAGTAGCAAAGACAACCAATTTCAGTGGAACACTTTGACAGTGTGCAATTGCCCACTGAGATCACATTGCAGCCCTACGTGGCTAGCAACTGAAGCGCTCAGTACTGGGCCAGTTTCAAAAATTGTTGTCCCCATTAGTCACAAAAAAAAAGAGAAAATAGGGTCCAGGTTGAAAAATATAGAGTTCCCCCTAAAGACGGAGAGCTCTGAGACTTTCAGTTGCCTCTCGGTTGTTAGGGTCTCGGCCGTAGACTATCGTGGGTAGCGCCAAGCCACAGTGCCACTGTGTTTTCTCTCAGCAGCTATGCTAAACGCTAGCCATGTACCTTATAGGATTACATGTTACTATCAAACTTGATTGAATGATTACACAGGTTATGAGGTTGGGTACCCTAATTGGGTAAGCTAGTATGTTGCATGATAACAATCTTCCAAGAGTGTAGTGTAGTGGAAGAATGCTTTATATGAACATGTTTTTGTTATAATTTTAACGTTTATCTGTGATATAATCTCAACACTGGCATCCGTGTTGTACCTTTGTAGAAAAATAGATTCATACTGAGGCTGGAAAAGTAACAGAAATGTGTTATTTTGAAAATTGACTTCCTTGCACGTTTACATGCAGGATGAAACACTAGCTGGAACTCCAAAAATGTGATTTAATATAAATTCCCCAAATACTTGTTATATCAGGCGCTCCTCGCGCTGTCATTTTCAAGCCACCGCCTGACTCGTGTGGTTGAGGGGTTTTGGGTCGCTGCCCTGTAGCCTCAGGGGTTTTGTTTAACACAAACCTGTGGCTCCGTCACACAAAGTAAACAACCTGTGATCATATCTGCTGCTGCATTCAGAGTCTAATGGGCTCTGTGTGTTTGTGGGCTTCTCTGCCTCTGACAGATGTGACAGATTCCCTGCCTAAAAAGCTCTGACAGCAGTCACACACTTCCTGCCCTGTTAGACAGATTGACTGAGCTCAATGCCGCACTCTCAGCTCCACCTCAAACCCAGCGTAAATAGACCCCTGTCTCACCCTCTGTTCTGTCGGAGCCAAGCAGGGAGAGAGAAACTGGATGTAGTGATAATAAGGGAGAGAGAAATTGAAAAATTCAAATGGGTGTGCGAGTGAAACAGAGCAAGAAAGAACAGAATGTTTTTTGGCAGGAAGGAAGGAAGGAGCATGCCTAAACAGTTCTCTCTTTCTCATAATCAGTGTCACATGTTGATGTGTGCTGTGGCTCAGCGCTGCAGCAATATCTCGTGTTGTCGGTCTTCACGTGCTGACCTGTAACCCCCGACTCTGCGCGAGACGACTTATGTCTGCTGCACAGGCGTCTGTCTGCCTGTCTGTTTTAGCTCAGCTGGGGGTTTTAGTCAAATTAAGCTCATTTAGATGATATCACTGTAATATCGTCTGTGTTGTCACACAGTTGGAGAGTCTCAGCGTCACCTCTATGATATAAATAGTGTCTGTGTATTGGAAAGTGCTGTTGATGATTCATAGTTACTGTATGTTCTCTGGATCTATGAAGCTTCCTGGATAAAATACCACCCTTTTGTATTTTTCCTCTCGGTTGGTTTAAAGATGTTTGAAACTATAAGGCCTGCCTTTGCAGTGCTTTGCTCAGTTTTCTTTCACAAGGTACAAGGTAAATGTATTTGTCATTTTTTTATAAACAAGGGCAAATGAACACGACACAATGTCAGAGTCCTTGAGTCCTGCTACATCTGTTGTATGGAGTGTCGAGTGTTGTTGTTGAGGATGAGTTCAGGAGTCTCGGCCTGGGGGATGAAGCTGCTCCGTAGTCCGGTGGTTTTGCAACAGATACTTCTGTATCTTTTGCCAGATAGCAAGTTGAACACACCGTGGCTGGGTTGCATGTCATATTTTGGTATCCTCTGGGCTCTACAAACATCTCCAATGTCACTGGTGCTCCGTAGATGAGTACCAGTGATGTTCTGGAAAATTATAACCATCCGCTGTAGAGCCTTCCTGTCCTGGGACGCACATAAACCATGCCTTTTGTGATGTTTTCAGTCAGGATGCTTTCTATTGCTCCTCTGTGAAAGTTGACCAGAATCTCGCACTGGAATGTAGCCTTCTGAAGTTTGCATAGGAAGTAGAGCCTTTTCTGTGTAGAGCTTTTTCAATGGTAATTCCAAGGAACCTTTAACTGTTCACCTGCTGCACCTCCGCTCCACTGATGTAGACAGGGTGTGTTCCTTTCCCTCCCTCTCTCTAAAATCAACAATCAGCTCCTTGGTTTTGCTGACGTTGAGCAGAAGATTGTCTCAGTGCACTGCTCTGCAAGACTGTTGATTTCCCCTCGATATGAATCTCCTGTTGTTGTTTTTGGTTCGGCCAATGATGGTGGTGTCGTCCGCCTACTTCACAATAGAGTTCTCTTGATGTCTGAGAGTGGAGTCATGGGTGTAGCGTGTGAACAGGAGGGGGCTGAGCACACAGCCCTCGGGGGGTGGGCTTTGTTGTTGAGCACTAACGTAGACGAAGTGTGACTGCCAATCAGAACTCTCTGGGGTCTGCTTGTGAGGAAGTCCGATATCCAGCTGCAGAGTGTTTAGCTTTCCAATCGACTTCATGGGTAAGATTGTGTTGAAGCAAACTGTTTACTTTGTGGCGATGGTTGCTCAGAATTCCTTTTCAGAAGACAGGGATACCATCATGAGAAGAACAAATCAACATATCAACTTAATTCAATATAGTGTCAGTAAAATAACATTAATAATTGAATTTAAGAAAAGATCTCAGTTTGTTTGCAGAAAAACTTTTAGCAGCACATAATTTACACTTGAATAATTATTAAACAGCAATATTAAATAGTCTTCAGATTTTATCCAAATATAGGTTCAATGGGCAGAATATAGTCTTTAGTGCACAGATGTATTTTCAGTCACAGTAATAAAATCTACAATAAACTATTATTAAAACCTGTTTAAAAGTATTTCTAACAAAGTAACATGTCTTTTATTAGTTGAGAAACCTGTCTGGTTTTCTGAGAATAAGAGGATTTAACTATTACTCCTGAGTCACCTTGTTTACTGTTGATGTGTGGTGTCCGCTGCAGAAGACATTTACATAACTCCTTCAAAATAACATATACAGAAAAAATTCACTTGTAAAAGATTAAAAACCAACACTGAAAAGATTTCTCCCTTGTGGTTCAATAATTTGTGCATTAAAGGGTTATTTTAGTCAAATTATTCATGTTTTTCTGGAATTTAAAGTGGCAGTTAGCTCAGGTATTTAGCTCTTCAGTCAGTTGAGTGCTGTGCCTGCAGTTTATCATGATTTTCATGCTTGTTGTGCTGTTGTGCACAGTCCGTAGACAAAAATGCAAAATGAAGTTCAGTTTGACTTCAGAAAAGGGAATTAGTCTTTAACATGTCAGTGCTGTGCTGAACTGTTGATGCAGTATTAATTAAGATTAAATTAGATCAGATTAGGTTTCTATTAAACAAAACGTAATTGTGTTGCAACACAGCGATATATGATTCAATTACACATACATTAAGTAGAAATCTTCATAAATCACGGTGCAGCTTGCAGTGTTGAACAAACTGCATGCAGCCCTAACAAACATTGTTTACATTCGGTCATCTGATCAAGGCTTTGACTTCTGGAACGGCTGAAATCGCTCTTATTGCTGATCCGCACAGGGAACTCAACCCTCACTCATGTGATTTTTGCTGCCTCGCTCCACCTGCAGCAGGTTTCAGGCCTGTTGAAATAACAGGAAAACGACAGTGTGTGTCGGCGTTTCTCCATCACACCCTTCCTCATTTGCATGCTGTTCACTCCTTCTCTGCCGGGACTTGTTGCCATGGAGGCGTATTGCTGTGTTATCGAGTAGTTTTCTTTTAGCGCTGCTTCTTTTACATTTACTCTTCTCTCCATTTTGGGGCGAAAGAAGTTCTTCTTCCATGCTAACAAAAATGACGACTGACCCATAAACTTCATTCAAACAATGTCATTTTCTTACCTTAGCTGAATCAAATCTGCTGGAAGAGTAAATGTTTTTAATTTCTGAGCCGACCTCCCTGCTGATAAATCGTTGCAATTTTTTGTCTCCACAGTACCGATGACGGGCTTTACCCAGAGAGCCACCATCGACCCAGAGCTCAACGAGATCCACGTCTTGTCGGGCCTCAGCAAGGACAAGGACAAACGCGAGGAGAACGTCCGCAACTCCTTCTGGATCTATGACATCGCACGCAACAACTGGTAGGAGAGAGATAAACAAACACACACACACACAGGTTTCGGTGACCACCACTGCAGCAACAAGGAGAGAAAACACACACACACACAGGAAATCCTTTCACACACACTAGCTCTTTGTAGCTCTTCACCACAACAGATAACAGAGAGAATGCATGAAAACAACAGACTCTCGATCGCTCATCAATGTATTTATACAAATGTCACCACTGCAGAGAGTTATATTTCACAGCGTGTCCTGACCTCTCAGCCCTCCACCAGGGAACTGCATGTTCCCAGTGTCTCTGTGATTATATGTGTGTTTGTGTGTGTGTGTGTGTGTGTGCGTGCGTGCGCGTTGTGTATGCGCACATGTCATGTTTGGATCAGTGGCTGTGAAAGAACAGGCTGCATCCCTTACTGTTCCAGTACATTGATTTCAGTAGCTGTTCTTGTACTCGCTGTCCAGTGAAATAAGTCAGTGAGACACTTGCAGAATTATGTTGGCGTGTGCTTGTTCCTCTCTTCTAGCTCTGTCTGCGTGCCTGTCTGTTCATGTGTGTGTGTGCGTGTGTGTGAGAAGGAGTGGTGTACATGCATAACAAACTGAATTTGTTAAACAGCTTTTCCTTGAGGTTTTTTTTGTCACAATTGTAAATGTTCCTCTTCCTCCACTTTTTTTAATCTGTGTGTGTTCCTGTGTGTGTGTGTGTGTGTGTTCCTGTGCAGGTCATGTGTATATAAGAATGATCAGGCAGTGAAAGAAAACCCAAGCAAGGCTCTGCAGGAGGAGGAGCCGTGTCCACGCTTTGCACACCAGCTGGTCTACGATGAGATGCACAAGGTAACACACAGCTCACACACTCTTATTTCATACACTTTCACATTAATTTAGGTTGCATCCAGTGGACACATCTCCTGGCTCCACTTCTTGATCACAGCTGTCTTCTATTACATGAGAGCTAAGAGCTGAGAGTCAGAATTATAGAGAGGATTATAACCCCAGTTGTGACTCAAATTCTCTCAAAGATCAGAAGAAAAATCACAAATTCAACTATGCAAGAGTAGATGTGAAAGTTTGTTTTCTCCTAACCTGTCACTATTTTTTCCAAAAATGAACAAACCAGAAGACTTGATGCAAAAGGAAAAAAATAAATTGCATATTTGACATTTTAAATAATCAATTCTGAACCAATCTGATAACAAACCTGAATTTGTTGCTATTGCTGTTTGGAAGTATGTTGTATGAACAATCCGATTTGCTTGAAAGAAGTTTGAATATAACAGCACAATTTAAAAAAAAAAAAAAAAAAAAGATAGTCTTTTGGCTGCACTAATCACAACAAAACTCTGGGGCATGAATAGTTTTATTTTTAACTGAGGAAAGAAAAAGATCACTTATTATGTAATACTTGGTGTGATGACTTTCCAATGTAACTAAAGACAGTGATGACAGTTTTGTAAGTGTAGCAAAAACATTTTCTTAGATTTAGTTTTCTTAAGTTTATAATATATTCAATTTTGGGTTTATAGGTTCATATGCGTATTTCATCGGTGTGTTTTTCCAGGTTCATTACCTGTTTGGTGGAAACCCCGGGAAGTCTTGCTCTCCCAAGATGCGACTGGATGACTTCTGGTCCCTCAAACTGTGTCGGCCCTCCAAGGAGTACCTGCTCCGCCACTGCAGATACCTCATCAGGAAATACAGGTAGAGGTGTAGCTTTTAGAATTACAGCCTTAACACCACATCATAACATGTGCTGTGTCTTTAATTGATGCACCAATATCATACTGATACACATTATCAGCATCCCTACTGATGTTCGAGTCACAGACCGCAAACAGTATAATAATATAAAACAGTGCTGGCCTGGACCTTTGACACAGAACAACCATCCCAATCAATTTCATGCATTCAGGTGTCCAGCATTCAAATAAATGAAAGCTCTGGCATCAGATCAGTCATTTGTAATGGCAAGTATCAAGATATTGGAAACAAGAAAAACAAATGGTGAAATCAATGTGCCCTCAGCCTTTTTGATATTGAGTTCTGAGGAAAACTAGTATTGACAAATATTTGGGGCATTATGAGGTCAGTCCCAGTTGAAACCAGTGTACCTTTTACCTAATTTACCTTAATAAATCTCTACAGATCCTAAAAGAAGATCAGAAAAGACATAGATTAAGAAAAGTTAGATGGATGAAAAAATGGTTCTTGGTTAATTATCAGACATTTCATGTATGAGTAGGACAAAATGTTATTTCAGGAGGATGTTGATGTTGTTTTCAAATTCCATTTATTTACCATTTGTTGCCACTGGATGTTCATTTGATTTGTTCACAGCAAAGGCCACTGTAGAGGAGCTGATCCTTTTAAAATGAAAAATACCATTTCAGGGCTCGTTTATATGTCGAGAAAAGACCCTTGACTTGATAATGTAATGTGATACGGTAATGGAAAGTCAAAGAAAGGTAATGGAATCTTCCATCCAGGTGATGACGGGAAAGCCGAGTTACTGAGCTGTGGGCTTATCTCTGCTTTGTGCCTGTTGCCACCTAGTGTCTTTCTGTTGTAACTGCAGCATGTTTACCTTCTGTGTGTTTTGTTTGGCCAGGTTCGAGGAGAAAGCCCAGTCGGAGCCGTTGAGCGCACTAAAATACCTGCAGAACGACCTGTCGCTGACCGTGGACCACACAGACCCTGATGAGACCAAAGAGGTACTATACATTAATAGTTTTTAACAGGTTTTCAGTGGAAGTTTAATAAAATATATTTTTGACTAGAGAAAAGAACTAAAATAAATGACCATGTGAGAGAGATAAAAAGAGCAAAATCCATACATGTGGAGGAAAGAAAAAGCGTACGAATGTGTGTATACCAGATGGAGGTTGAGATGTACAATTTGTTACAGTTTAGAAGAAGAGAAAAGGTTTGTGATTTATGCAGATGTCCCATTTACATTAGAGCCGGAGCTGTAATTTCTAACCTCCATCTGTCCATTTGGATGTGTAATGAGAAGGTGTATTCTGCCCTCATTTGCATGCTGAGGGTTACAGCAGCGGCTGCAGCACAAGCTTCATCTGCTGTGGCTGTTTGTTCAATACTGTTTCATGTAAAAGAATCTCAAACATTTGCTTTGTGCTTCAGTTCCAGCTCCTGCCGTCGGCTCTCTTTAAGTCGAGCTCTGACTTCATCCCACTGGGTAAGAAGCTGGTCTCTGATCACACAAAACGCCACATTTACCTTCAGACATGACCACGATTTAGATGAAGTCCTATAAATGAACCAAGAGCTGCTTCACTTGAGAAAGTGTTGTTTGATTTTAAGAATGGAAGTCACCTTAGTCAGACAGAGGCTGCTTCTGTTTAGAGGTCGACTGAAATTCTAAACACCAAAGCAATATCTATAATTAGACAAACTAATGGCTGATAAATGGGCTTAAAAAAAATGGAAACAAACCATTTTTGACTTTATTAGAAACTGAATAATTTCTGAGGTGAACATGTATGTAAAAGTAAAAAAATATCACAGAAAAGAAATTGATAAATTTAAATCACTGAACATCAAACTCCAAGTAATAACTACCTAAAAAGATATATGAACATCAATCCTACTGTAAAAGTCTAGATGGGAGGGATTTTAATTTTTTGTGCTTTTATTAACCCCTTAAATTAAGTAATTCCAGTTGAGAAGCCTGATAATATAATGGAGGAAGTGTAAATAACATAAAAATAACTCATCATAGGTACACAATGACATCACCTTGACTTCTTTTAAGGCGCCTCCATGCAAAGTGGTGATGTGTGTCCCCAGCTGACTGGTGGAGGCTTAGCAGCCAATCTGCAGGTTTTGACAATTGGTTTTTGCCAATCAGCAAAGCCAATGAATCAGTCGACCTCTAGTGCACATTAGTAGTGTAGTTTTGTTGTTTTAGTATTTATTGAGTAGAGCCAAACTGTTTACCGCAACTGGAAATATAAGTAAAAATTCCATTATAGTTCACATATTTCACATTTTTCATCAGCTGTGGAAGGGGTTTTGATGTACCTGGGAGGTGCGCCTGTCAGAGCTGTTGTCGGAATTTAACTTTTTGACCCTGTATGATTAAAAATAGAAATAAATAAATAAAACTCCAGCAGCCAGGAGCGGAGGCAAGTTAGTTTTTCTTCTTGTTCTCCAGTAACGTAGCGTCCTCTACCCAGTTTGTCACTCTCCTCTGAGGAGAAAATGCTGTTCTTGTGCTAGTGTTTCACCGTTCCAGTTCCTCAAAGTTGAGGTTTTTGAGTTGGAGTTTGAGCTTAGAGTCGTTTCATCCAAGACATTTCATAAAATTCTGAAAAGTGTATATAAGGAAAACACAGATTTTACATACCTACTTCACCTAATGTACAGTGGTCTGCTGACAAACATCTCCAGTTCATATTTGACACATTTCCACCAGTCAAAAAAATTATTAGTCCCAGCATCTCTCAGCGTAAAACCGAACTGAAATAAATCAGCATAAACATGATGAAAAGTCAGCCATTCCCCTGTCCATAGCACTTTCTGAAAGTAGGTGTTTCTGTTTTTGTCTCGACCTCTTTCTCTCCCCGACCTCTCATCTCTCAGGGTTCTCAGACGTAGACCAGACGTACGCTCAGCGGACGCAGCTCTTCGACACACTCGTCAACTTCTTCCCCGACAGCATGACCCCGCCCAAGGGCAACCTGGTTGACCTCATCACGCTCTAGCCCCTCGGACCCCTGACACACCCACCCCTCCTCCATCGCCTCGCCTACTGGACTGAGTGAACACCTCCCCATCCACACACCTGATGGGACAGAGGAGACAGAGACCAGTTATTTTTCTATTCCTGAACCCTGCTGGTGGGATTACTCTTTATCCGGAGCCTCCTGCTGTAACCGTCTGTGTTGGCAGATGGCGAGGGTCGTAAACACACACTTAAACAACACTGGTATTTGGATATGAGCGAAACTCCTAAACCTGAGGTGTGGTTGCTTATCCCTTTGATTTCCGTGCTGATGAAAATTACTTGGCACCTGCAAAGCCCTTCTGAACTCTGCCAAACATCACTTATGTTTTTCAACTTCACTCGATTTTACTTCTCCGAAACGTTAAAGCCAAAAAAGAGGATTTGTAAGCATTTGTTTACAATCTTTTTTCATAGATTTTCCCTTTTTTAATTGTTGGATTTGTGCTTTGTACCCACGCAGACCTCCACAGTCGACCGCAGGTTTCCGACTACATGTTGGGAGTGAAACAGATGAAGAGCATGTGTCTGTTCAGACCCAATTGCTGTGGAAGTGAAGTTCAAATTCAAGGGTTGTTAATTTTTTGACCACAGGACGGTGCGATCATGATCCAGGAAATCACTTCGCTCCACAGCTACGAGCGAATCTGTTCTGTTGGTAAAATATGAACATCTCTCGTGCAAATCATTCATTGTGATGATTTGGTAAGCTTGCCTTTCTATAGCACATGCCCCTATTTATCATTGTGACGCCCACACTAAGGCAAAAAAAAAAAAAAAAGATGTAATAGTGTTGTATGAACAGTAAGGAACAATTCTATGAGATGAAGTTTAATATATATCTAAATATAACTTATCTTGGTTTTGGTTGTTATCCCTGTCAAACTGGTGAGTACATTTGGATTTACTACAGAAGACACAAGATGATTTCCTCTGCAATTAATGGACTTTAACTTCACTGCTGTACAGGATATGTAAATATACATATAGGACTATTTTGATTGGACAGATTCTGTGCTGGATCTCGTTCTTTCTTGCCCCTTTTTCATCACAAAGTCAGGTACAGTAACTTTCTGGCTCCACTTTTAAGACTTATTATTACCTATTGGAAAATAATTGAAAGCAGTTGGTGTGTGCGTGCATGCGTGTGTGTGTGTGGAGTGCAGGCGCCAGTAATCCAGTTTGACAATTAGAATGAGAAAAAAGGCATTTTAGGTCCGTTTGTCATGGTGTGCTGACACGATGTTCCTCTAGTGTCATGAATTAGTGAAATATCTTTTTGTTCCTTCTAAAAATCCCAAGTTGGGCCCCTTAATAGTTTTGTTTTGTAGACAGCCAGGTTGAGTAGAATGAGCCTGGCCTCCGCATCATCCAGTTAAACCACGAAATGAACACACTTGTCAGGTATTTCACCACTTACAACATTTCCAGCTGGCGTGAAGTCTGGCAGACATGGGCTGGTTTTAATCGACACAGAAGATTTTCACAAACAACTCGTCTGCCTGTTAAGTCTTTACTCATCCCACAAAGGATGAGTGCCAGTGGAACATGAGGAACACTATTCAGCGTCAGTGATTCAGATGTTAATCGCTGACAATCTTATTTATTATTCCCGTTAACAAGATACTTGAGTGTGTGAAACTGCTGGTTCGTAGCTCAGCGTTTCCCACAGATTGACTGTGTACCTGTGGCGGTGGTGGTGGGTGGGAGGTTATATCAGACACGAGCCGGTAACCTACGTTCAACATTATCGTCGGTGCGTTTACAGGAGGGATGTAATACTGGAACATCTCTGCAGAGCGTGTGTGATTGACAGCAGCCTGGATCGGAGCAGTGACGGCAGATGGTCTTTTAGTTAATATATTGTGGATGGTGTCGTTCCCTCCGACAGATAAGAAAATGAAAGTAAAAAATGCTAAAATTGCTCGTCCAATATACCTAGGCAGCCCGCTGAAATAATGTCTATGTGTGGGAAACACTGGTTCAACAGTCTGGTGAATGAGGAAGGGACACCCCACCCAAAGGTTCCCATCAACACTAACTCTGGAATGTCTTTCACAGTTGTAGGAAAAAGCCCCGTCATATCGACTGTAACATCACTAAAACAAAAATAATTTGGGGCGGGGGTTTGCAGAGAGAGCGGGGCTGATGGCAGACATTGATCAGATCTTCATACAGAGGTAGAGAGTTGGGGCTCAGTCACGTAAGAGTAGCCGGGGAGGATTTGTTTCTCGCTCAAGGATGCTTAAGAAGTTTGTGGGTCTGGCTGCGTGACCGCGACCTCTGCTCACAGTTGGAAAGTTTACCTCTGCTGTCACCAAATCGTTCTGTTTTCATTGGCGCTTACTGGTTACGCAAAGTCACACTGTCAGTTTTCTTTATTGTCTTCCATGACTCTCAGTGAGATGCCAACGGATTATCTTTTAGTGGAAATACGATCACTGTCGCCCCATCGATAAAACTCTTCGGTCACTGGTCGGGGTAAAGAATCAAACGATTGTCTCTCCCAGTCCTACATTTCTAACAACCGCGATACATCAGAACACTGCGTGACTTGAAGTCCCTGGCATATCTGCTACGACTGTTAAACTCAATTTGTACAGATTTAGTGTGTAATGTACAGGATCAGTGCTATTTCTATCTGTGAGCTCGAAGAACATTGAGGACGAAGGACATCACGAGGTCAGCTTGACGAGAGGGCAGAATTGGGTTTAAAGGACATTGTTTTGTTTGTTGTGTGACAAAATTTAAAAATCTTTATATCTCATATTTAACTTTACATTGGCTGAGGGGTCACATCTGTAATCAGAGTGAAACTCAGTGTTAACTGAGACTTTAAAATCAGACAAGTTGACAAATGAGTCCCTATTCAGTGGTATTTCAGCAATGATGTGTTACACTTGCTTTGAATTTAAAGGACAATACTGGTGTGTTGAGGTTAAAGGTCAAATGTACTACTGCTGAGCTACACTACAGGGTCGTCCTGGCACACTGCTGTTGGTTTCAGTCAATTTCAGCTTCAGTTAATGAGAATATAAATAATAACCATAACCATATTTACTGTGCTGGGCTGCGTATTTCACTTCTGAGAACGAATGTGTTAAATGGCGCTGAAGTGAACGGAAACCAGCTGCTACGTGGAACGCGAGGGAACAGCAAAAGTATGCTTTGGAGGAAGGCTGGCAGTAATGTCAGAAATAGCTTCGCAGCTCTGCCTCCCTGCTGAGAGTTGGCTGAGGAGAGCAGCACCGCTCATGTCTGTACATGTCTGTGTCTAATTATTGAGCTACCACCAGCAGCCAGTTAGCTTAGCTTAGCCTCAAGACTGTTAACAGTGAAACACGCAGACCCGCTCTGGCAAAAGGCAACAGAACCTGCGTTCGGGCCCTTCTAAGGCTCATTAAACCACAACTTGTCAGTTTTGCACTTGTACAAATTGAACAAACAACATAAAAGGTGTTAATTAGTTTGCTTTAGAGGGGCTCAGATGTGGATATTGTTACCTTTGGACCGAGCCAGGCGAGCTTTTCACCCCTTGTTCCGGTCTTGATGCGAAGTTAACCACCTGTTGGAAATGGCTATACAGCGTACAGGCATGAAAGCGATGTCAACCTTCAAATCTGACTTAGAAATTTGGAGAATCTCACTTATTTGCTTTCGTGCTAATTATTCCTTCAAAGATGCATGATTTGAAGCACACGTGCTGGAATGAACTGAGCAGAAACACACTGGTATTGTCCTTTGAGTGTCAGGCATGAGCTTCTTATTTTCTACAAACCCCCGTTTGAATGGAAACGTCTGATGCTTTATATTCGAATGCATTTGATGAATCTGTGTCTCGTCAGTAGAGCGGGGAGCCTCACGTCGTCACTTGCTTTGATGCGGCTTTAAATCAATAATGTGCTCGTCTATGTGAAAGATCTTAACATGAAATGCACTATTGTATGAACTGTCTGATCTGAAAAGGATGCGGACCCCCTCAGGATGTGGTTTACTGCGATTGTGGGTGCTCTGCTAGTGTACCTATCATCACTGTAAATAATCTCGCCGGTTTTTCTATAATCTGCCCGTTTCCATCACTCCAAATTCAAGCGAAGAGACGTTTAATTCTCTAAATTCACCAGTTGAGGAAAGTCAAACATTCGACACTTTACTCGAGAGGGATGTTGCCGACCGTTTCTCGACTATTTGGTCGTTTTGCACGTTAATGTTGGTTTGCTGGAGGCAGATCGCGGCGTGTGTGTTACGTCTGTTCATGTTTATTTTGCCCGTAATTCTGCTGCCCTGATGCTGACTTAAACTAAACAGATCAGCGTTTCAAACAAAAAAAGACACCAGAGCAAAAAAAAAAAAAAAAAAAGAATGAAACTATCTTAGAAAATGACAATGCTTTGCGGGGGATTATTTATGATATTTGACAACGTTAAGGGCTCATCATGCTTGCGGTAGCATCTATTTTTTGTTTTGTGCCAGAAGAAAACTGTGTTTTAAAGACTAATTGAAAGCACCTTTGTAAAGAACAAGAAAAAAAACAATGCCAAATACTACTTTTCCTTTTGCTATTTTAGGGTAAACATCCTCCATGTGACAATGTTTGCTGGATGAAATGTTTTTTTCATTTTCTCTTTTTTTTTTCTTTTTCCATCTCGCCCTTCTCTCGACCCCTGGGTGGGACTCGAGTTTAAAGGCTGGTACTCTCAGATCAGTGAGCACTACTCTGTGGATACAGTGAATGTGTAGAAAGCCTTGTAGTATTGCATTGTATGTAATGTATATAATGAATAAAGATTGTATTTTGTTGAGGTTTTCTTAACTCCTCTCTTTGTGGTGTTTCTGCCCCCTAGTGGCCATCTATAGACACAACAGGCAGCTGAACAGAACAGGGAAATTACCACAGGAGCAAAGTGGAAAAAGGCTTCCTTTATTTGAACAGGTACAACAACATGACCGCCAAGACGGTTGACAATTTACAGCTTCCAGTGTGTCAGACCCCTGTTTTTTGCCCTCAGCAGCAAACAAACCATAAATACATAAAAATACTGGTAACGAACTTTGGTGAAAATGGCACAGCTATAATAAAAGTGAAATTATAGACACACAAACAATGAACAAAAAAGAAACAAAAGTTGGATTGGAGTGCCCACGGTGATGGTTTCACTTGTATATAGGTAAATATATATTATCTTCTTAATTGGTTTAAAGGGGAGTAAAATATTAAACTGAACAAAATCCAAAATGGAAGAGGAAAAAAAAAACGTGCTCAGGTTCTGCTGGGAGGGTTTAAATATCAAGTCAAGACATCTTAAAATGTTAGATGACCCCACCCCTCCAGCAACAGTGACAAAAACAGCAACTATTTACAGTGTTTTGCTTCAGAGGTGCACTAAGTTACTTAATGACGTATTCATCTTCAGCCAAATCAGCTTTGAAAGCCAAAGTCAGCATCTGTCCAGCATTTAATTGTGGAGATTTTTTGTTCCTTTTTTCCAAGGACAGTCACTTGATGCCGTTGTCGAAATAGTGTCGTATAAGAAGTATACACATCGTGGTCCTGAAAAACTGGAAAATATCTACTTGTTTTGCAGCTTGACCCATAAAAATACATGATTGTAACATCCAATAAGATAAATGGAATCAGAAAGTAGTTCAGGATGACTCCATGTTATTACAACCTGCATTATTTTAGTGTTTTTGTCATCACTCCTGTAATAATAATTAATTAATTAATTTATAATAATTATAATAATAATAATAACATTGTCCAGTCCAATAGTGCAACCAGACAGACTAATATGGACAACAAATGCAAACTCTCTGTTGTAAAGGTCCATCACAGTTAAAGAGACTATGTGACTTTTTGCACACACTCGCAGTGGTGGCAGGTGGTAATTACAGGATAATGAACCATTAGCTTTTCCTTCATTTCCCAAGATTCCCTTGAGTATGTAGCGTTAAAGACAGTTCATCGGGTGACTTGCTGAGAGTGAGATGAAGTTGACCACAAAAAGGAAACATCTCCTGGTGACTCACACAGCATTTGCTTACTGTTTTACTTTTGTTATAAAACCATAAAAAGGTAGTTAGCCACACGACGCTGCTGGTGACAACAGACTGAGTGAGAGGGAAGCAGGAAAATCCCGGACTAATCAAGGAGATGTTATTACTTCCGCCCGGGAGGTGAGCTTTTCGTCCTTGTCCGTTTGTTTATTTGTTGGTTTCTCAGCAGAGTTACGCAAAAACTACTGAACCGATTTCCATGAAATTTGATTAGAGGATGGGTCTCAGTCCAAAATAGACTCCATTAAGTTTTGGTGCTGATCCACATAAAGGGGGGCTTATCCAGGAATACTTTTCCTCATTTTCTTTAGCCTTTTTGACATTTCATTAATTTCTCAGGAGATAATGTGTGGATCTTGAATGAAAAAAAGCAGGTGTATTTAGGTAGCTGGTATCTATGAGTGAGCACAGTTTTATACCCAATAACAATCCTGATCTAGTAGATTAAATGTTTTTTTTTTTATAGAGGGTAGTCTTTTCCAGCTGCTTTACGGTAACAAACAGGGATAGAAACCTGCCACTGTGCAGCTGAGACGATGGAGATTAAGACCAACGGTGATCAGGCTTGGCTGAATTGAAGGGGACTGTCGGGCCTTGGCAGAGGTGTGCGCACTACATTGAATTACATTTTCAATGTAAAATAAATTGACCAGCAAATTCCAAACTACAATATTTTTATACACATGATGTGGCCACTATTTGCGATCTTTGTGTACACCGAGCTCACAAATCACTTTAATGTAAAGGATCCCTGGTTAAAAGTTGACCTGTTTTACTTTCCGTAACTATGCACAGTTCAGTTTCACCTGGAAATAAAGAGGGTGAGATCATCTGGCAAAACTGGTGTCGGCCTGCTTGTATGTCTTGCCTCATCAGACTACATCTTAGCCGTGTGTTCCCAGATATTAGAAACAACTTTTCTGAGAACAATGTTTTTATAACCAATAGAAATAATGGAAAACACTAAAAAATGACACGAAAGATGAAATAAAAGGCATTTTAAATAACGGGACTTTATTTTTTGAATGTAAGATGGAAAAGCTCAGTGAAATATGTGATCAGTTGATTTTTCTCACTGAGCATGAGCCTCCAAGTATGAAAAGTCAAAGGGGACGGGAAGACTTTTTTTCAAAGGATAAGAATTTGCTGGAGCTTTTCCCTTGATTGCTATAAAAACGCTATAAAAAAAATATACTTGTTTTATGTCCCCTCGGGCTTTCCATACAATCTTGAGTCAATATGAGCATTTCAGATTGAAACCCTTCATACGTCTTATTGCTATAGACCGATCTGCCTCAAGCAGGGTCTTTGTGGACATTCCCTTCTTTTATGACCAGGTTTAATGCTCAGTTGCACTAGTTTCTGGCAGCTCCCTCATAGCCGAAAGGCACTTGTGGAAAATCACCAGGACGCACTGAAGTATCCTGAGGTCATCTATCTAAGTTAGTAACTCTAGAACTGCCGAGGCAGCTGACGTTGCTGTTACCTCTCTGATCTTCTTCCTATCAGGCCTCCGGAGCAAAGTGATGAGTGAACACCATCGCCCGGCTCCTTCTCGTTCACAGAAAAGAACATTACGATACTCTATTTACAGGTGCTTGTGTACAAGTCAGAGAGAAGGCACAATCCTCTTGGGATTTTGGGCACTTTCTGAGTTTTTAGAGTGAGGAATTTCTAATTGTGCTCTGTAGGAAGTCACACTTATCAAATATGTTGATATAAAAAGCTGTATAGGCACAACAGTGATTGATTTAGTGGACTTTAAACAAATGTCCACCGTTCTCCTGTGTCATTCACCGCCAACGTCATTCTTTCTTTCTGACTTTTTCATACCAACGTGCAGCAGAAAGGGAGCTTGTTTGTTCTATAGGATGTATTTCTTTGTGGGGAAGTCTTCTCCGGCTACAGAATCCAAAGGTCGGGAGCATAAGGTGAGTGAGCGGGGCTAAGTGTGGATTCTTTTCTTTGTTTTGGCGAGAGCCAAACGTCGTCTCTGTCCCCGGTCGTCTCTACAGGTGAGTGTCCTCCTCGTCAGGCGCGTCCTCCTTCGACAGGCTGTCGAAGGGGACGATCCAGCTGTCGTTGAACTCTCCGTTCAGCACCATCTTCTTCTCCTGCATCTCCGGCTGCGCCTCCATCACCTCCAGCGTGGGGTTGTCATGGTAACCGTTCTCCACCGTGTGCAGCTCATCCGTCAGGTGTTGCTGTAGAGATTAGAAGGACAAAATCTCTCAAAACAGTTCATTTTCATCTATTTTCCTTTTTTTGAAAGCTTAGTATGTAACCACACGAGGGTTCCCCCCAAAGAATCAAAAGATATAAGTAGCACGGGAGCGTTAACGACCACCTTTGCCGATAAAAGTGTCACGTTGTGTTCTGTGTAGCCATGTTCACCGACTTCCTCCATCACTCTCTGACTTCAGGAAGTTATAGCGATGGGCAACTAAATGAAACGCACCTTTTCCCCGGATAAGATTAAGACTTCTCTGGCTTTGAACATTGTTGGAAACATTTGGGATAATGTAGGTACACAACTTAACAAAATAATGAAGGTCTAGTTGTTTTTAAGAGCTTTTGTAGCAGAAATGTTACATATGTTTAAAGAAAAATGGCTTTTCTGTAAAGTAAAATCACAGTTACCATTCAGAATATTAAAGCTAAGAGTTGGAAGAGGAAATGAAGTTTTGAAGGTGCTTTTTTATAGTGAAAACATGATTTGTTTAAGTTCAAATGCCAGTTAACGTCTTTATTGTGTTATGTGAAGTCATTCTTGTTAAAACAGGATACAGGAGTAACTCAGACCACTGTTCCTAACAGTATACCAAGGTCATGTCAGTTAAGGAGAGGGCGGCTGTAACGTCTGATAGAGGGGGCATCAGTGATTCAAGTTTTTCCTCTACTGATGTGGGATGAGGTCACCATTAAAGAATTAATGTTTCCTGAAATGTACAGTCGACGATATAGAAAATGAAGTCTTTATTTTAAGAGCGCTTCACACTCGGACATGGCTGTCTGTAATAACTCACTCATGCAGTGTTAAACTGTTCCAATTTACTTTTAATTTGATGAGCCGTGAGTTACATTACAGATTCCCATAGACCTCTCGGTTGTGGTATTTATTGATACGGCTTGTCTCTGTGTCGAGGCAGCAGTGCCACACAGATTTAAGTCGACCTTGATTGATTAGAAAAAATATTACAATGTGATTCCAGCCTGCATACCGAATCGTATCTCAAACGGCGGGACTAAGCACGTCCATGAGGCTGCAAAGAAATACAATTTGACGGATGGATTGGTTGTCATTTCTGGTTTTATGATTCTGTTTTGATGCTCCTAACGGTGTTGTGAAAGTGTTTTTTTTATGGGATTAAATGTGGGGGAACAGGACAGGAAGTGTCATGTTTGCGAGCTGAGCTGTTTGTCCTCTTTGTTTTCGCTGCCCTTTTTACGTACAGTACAGTGTTTTATCTGTACATGTTAAGTCACTGTGATCAAATGCGGCATCGATGAAGTGACATTTGAATGTGTTTGAGCGGTACAGGGGAACACTTGCTGTCCCCACAGGCCAAAAGTGAAAACAAGTGCTGGTTGGTCGCCTGACGGAAAACACCACCTCGAGGATCCGCCCCTGTGGGAGACTTTATTGCGTCCGAGTGGGAAAACTGTCCACCTACCTGGTTCTCATTGTACGGCTTGCGGTGGTGGGAGGCACAAACAGCGAGGATGACGATCATGATCAGCAGAGCTCCGCAGGAGGCCAGGATGGCTATCAGGGTCTTGTTATCTGTTGGTTTCTTTAAGTAGAAAAAAACAACAAAATATTAACTTTGAGCCACTAACCCTGCAGGTGCATACTTGTACTGATAACAGCATCCACGCATTTACCTTTTCCTTGATGATTTCTTCAAAAATCTGGGATGCCCGGTCGTTTTTCACTGTAAGATAAATTTCAAATCATTTGTTTGCAGATGGTTTATAGAACATTCTGTTTCGCTTTAATTTAACCCGACAGATCAGGCTTCCATACAGGGAGGACGGTGCTTTACCTTTTCCATTTATCTCCACGAGGTCGAACCTTTTGGTGCCGTTGCTGTCCCTCCATGTCACGCTGCAGTTTCCATCACGCAAAGTGTCCAACAGCCGTCTGCACAACTCCGCCAGCTCTTCCTCCTCCTTATTCTGAAGCTGAAATAACACATCTGTAAACATCTATACAGATAATAAATAAATCAACTTAACATCGTATTTTTTACTTTTCTATAAATAATCCATGAGCTGATGAGCCATCGACAACCCTTCCACCATACTATACTGTCAGAGTCTGGACAGGAAGGTCGGAGGTGAACGCTGAGGTCATATCCTCCTGTGCTGTGATGTGAGGATTATTTTTGGAGTGTTATGGAACAGCACAGCTGCGTAGGCAGTCAGAGAGAGGGTGAGTGTATGGAAGAGGTGTGGGAACGTAGGAAACTAGTGAAAGGCAGGAAGGGTTTCCATAAGACACTTTTTCCACCCAGTGATTGGAAACCTACTTTTTCTTAGTGTGCTTCACTGTGTCCTGTCTGTTGCTGGAAACGACTCAGAGATCCACCCAGAGCCCCTCCAGGGGTGGGAAGTACTTCTGCTTATTTTTCTTATTCTTTTCTGTCATTTTTGAAGATTTTGACTAGATTCTTAATGGAAATGTATCATCAGCTCAATCTGAGATGGTCAACTGGAAAATAATTTAGAGGAAAAGTAATTTCTTTACAATCCTCAGCTTACAATCGTCATTATTCCCATCAGATTCCGTCACATTTTACTCATCTACTTCATCTATGAAATCTACCATGCGGCAATTTAGTGCATCAAAGCAAGCAAGCCTTCTCCTGAACAGCTGAAGTAGATGGGGACTTGTGTTTTAACTGAAAAACATTAAAATATATATTTTTTTAAAAAAAAAAAAGGCTTCATATTATTTGGCTAAATCCATGTCGCCCAAATTGACTTGAAGGGACATTTGTTACACCCTTTTTTTTTTAACCTTCTTCTTCCAGAGACTCGGATCATGCCAGTGGAGCTGTATAGATCCATTTCATGATTTCCCAGTTGTTGTTTATGTTAAAAGTCTGCATCTACTTCAGTTTTTTTAAGAGAGCGCTGCAATGCTGTTTTGCTGTGAAGCTCCAGAAAAGTGGACTGCCAAACTAGAAATTCACATTGAAGCAGACGTTCAGTAAAAAGTCACTGGCGTGTACTGACTCGTGTCAAGGCCGTAGCAACCTAAGAGGACATGATGGTCCAGCATTTAAACAAAAACATGTCTTATTCTTGTTCTTCCTGCAGGATGTTGCACAATTATTCGACATTTTTGAACTTAAGGGACCTTTGAGAGTAAACGCCGGTGAAGAAAGGAGTAGAAAGGGTGTGGTCCTGCCTCCCATCGACAGGACAATAGCGGAGGCTGGGTGAGAGTCAGCGTAGGAACTGTGTTTATTATCACATGTGTTGTTTATGTGAATGGAAACAGTCTGATGCCAGGACAGATTTAAAGATATACATATCAAAATAAAGTCAAATCTTACCTCATGTCTTGGCTTGTTTAGGGAATACTGCAGACAGAAGTCAGGAAATAAATGTCAGTCAAAAGCATCAGCGACCATCGAGTCTCTAACAGTGTGACATTCATTTGTGCTGTATGTTAATGTAAAGTACACTCTTAAAAATAAAAGTTCTAAGTAGAACCATATAAGGTTCTTCGGCTTGTCCTCATAGGAGAACCCTTTTTGGCTCCAGGTAGAACCTTTTATAAAGGTGGAGAGTTCTACCTAGAACCCAACATCAAGGGTTATACCTAGAACTGTGTGTGTAAGGTTCCACCCAGAACCCCCCATGAGAGGTTCTACAAAGAACTCATACAGGATCTTATACCCATGCTTTCAACAATCCCTGAAGAACTGTTTCTCCAAAAAAGGGTTCTCTGGATCAAAATAGTTCTTACCGGAACCGTTAGTGTTACCAAGATCCCTCGTTTCTTCGGGAAAGGGTTTTTCAGAAGCAAATGGTTCCAGGTAGAACCTCAGCCCTTGTAGAAGAACCCTTTTGGTACCCTTATTTCTAAGAGTGTACCGGCAAGCAAACTAGCTCTGTCTGCTTCACTACATGATGTCTTACCAGAAACGTCTTTGGCTGAGCAGCTGTTGTGGTCGTGGTGGTGGTGGAAGCTGTGGTGGCGGTGGAGGCTGCGGTGGCGGTGGCAGCTGCGGTGGCGGTGGCAGCTGCGGCGGGGGTGGGGGTGGTTTGCAGGGACGTAGTTCCAGCTTTGTTACCTGAGGGATCTGTTACAGGAGGTCCATCCTTGGGCAGGCTGGAGGAGGTGCTGGTGGCTCCTGTGTTCCCAGCTGGATCCGGGGCACTCAATGTCGTCTGCTCAGGGCTCGGGACTGTCCCAGTTTTATCCTCGATACCTTGGAACATAAATAATATGGCAACAGTAAACATATTGTCCCCAGAACATGTGGGGCTGTTTTTAATTGACAACGTTTGAAATGAGCCCTCAAATGATTAAGTCCCCCCATCAGGCATGTTATTTCCATGTTAATAAACAGGAGATTCGCAGGGGAACTTGCCTCCTTGGCTCGTCTTAGAAGTGGTGGTGGTCTGAGCCATTGACTGTTGGGCATCTGTGGGGGTGTTTGGGATCTTGGTTGTCCCCACATTGCTGGTATGTCCTGGCGGTTTATTGGATCCGGAGGCGTCAGACGTCTGTACAGTGACAGTTACCACTGAACTGCTGTTGCTGGCTGATGTTGCAGCTGATGGCGGCTGGGGTGTTCCAGCTTGGGGCAGCTGGGGTTGGCTGGGGGCAGCATCTGTAGGACTGGAATCATTCTGTCCAGTAGAGTCAGTTCCGGAGATGATGGTAGGTGTTGCTGGTTTTTCTGTGACAGCGCCTGTGACTGGCTTGTCTGCGTGCTTGTGTGCAGCAGCTATGGTGACCGCAGCAGTTGGTTTTGTGGGTGCCGGTGTTTGCATAGCTTGACTGTTCTTACCAGCATCATAAGTTGTTGGTGCTCTGGCTGTAGGAGTTGTCACAGCATTACTGTCAGTAGGTGCCGTAGTCCCGGATGGATCACCCCCAGTTGACTTAACATCTGGCGCATCTGTTACAGGAGTATCATTCTTCGACACAGGAGGACTCGTCTGACTCTCGTCTGAACAGACGCTGTGAAATAGGAAGCCTACGGAGGAAAAAATACATGATTATTACATACAGCACGATGTAAACAAGTAGCATGAAAACAAACCCACCAGTGGCAAAGATTTACACAAACCTGCATTAAAGGAACAGTTCACCCAAATTATTTAATTTAGTCATTATCTACTCTGATGTCAACGGAAAAGTTTCATAGTCCACAAACCACTTCTGGAGCGTCAAAGCAAAACAGTACTCCAGCATTCTGCTAAACAATCGAAGTAGACGGGGACTTAAAGTAAAAAACAACCGGAAAAACACAAGATGGCTCCATACAGCAAGCTCAGAGATACCAAACTGATTTGAAAAAGATGTTTCATACCCTCAACGTACAGTCAAGCTTGTGCACCCACTTCTATACTTCTATTGTTATTATACTTTTAGTATTATTCATATTCATATCCCAATTAGTAAAGCTGTTATTACTGCTGTGGCTGCTGTATCCCCCCTTCTCCAGTCTCTGCTTCTCCCCCCTCTCACCCTCCCTCCCTCACCCCCCGCCTTCCTCTCTCTCAACCGAACCGGTCGAGGCAGATGTCCGCCCGCCATTGAGTCTGGTTCTGCTCTGAGGTTTCTGCCTGTTAGAAGGCAGTGTTTTTTCTCGTCACTGTCACCGTGAGTGCTTGCTCATGGGGGAAATGTTGGGTCTCTGTAAATACATTAATCAAGGAGTATGGCCTACAACTGCTCAACTTGGAAAGTGTTGTGACTTTTGTCGTGAATTGGTGCTATACAAATAAGGATTTATTGATTGATTGACGATTGATTGATTGACCTCATCAGGGCGCATGCTAATGCTTCTAGTGTAGCAACTATAGTGAAGCTTTCAGCTTTTAAAAGGTTAAAACTAACATCTTTTCAAATCAGTTTGGGATCTCTAGAGACATTTTTTCTTTTTCATGTTTTTAAAAAAAGTCCCAAGCTACTCCACTGCTGTTCGGCCGTCAAGCTACAGAAATGTTTTGTGCACGACACCCTTTTTTCCATCAGGATGGGAAGTATTCCCATTTTTTGGTGAACTGCTCCTTTGAATGACTTTTCTTTGCCACTTGGGGGCAGCACAACAGGCTGAAAACACAACACAGACACCATCACCTTATTAAGTTGATATGAAGTATGTTGGCAACACATCCAGAAGACATGGAGCATTAGCGTTCAGTTGGAGTTGTGTTCGTGGCCACCTGATGGATGTTCATTAGCTCTGTTTTTGGTTTACATCAACTTTTGAGAAAAAAATCTGCTTGTTCAGCTGCTAAACGCTCCATTATGTTTACCAGCTTCTTGCTAACTTTGTCTTTCTGCTGTTCAGCGCTGGGCGGGTAGTGTAAGGTGGGTTTATCAGAGCTTTTTTGCTTCCTGCTGCTGCTGCTGCTGGAAACGAGGTTGATGAGGGCAGTGAGAGTGACAGCAACAGTAAAGGTGCAGGTCCTAAAACCAAAACCATGAGCCTGAAGGACGCTAAAATGCTCTGTAGCGTGAACTGCAGAGTTGGGAGATAAGTCTGTGTGGGTCGCTATTTACAAAGACCACTTTTCACATCACACATAGTCATCTCGTTCATTGTGGATATAAAAATAATGCGGTTTGAATTTTAAATAAAGGTCTCTTTCAAAGTTGAGGCTAACGGAGCTCTCTGAAGTCTGAGCTACGTTGACCTCCTGCTCCTGGAGTTCCTGTGGGTCGGACAGCTGCAAGCTTCAGCCGCAGCGCTCCATCTTCTTCTGTTCCCTCTATTTATAGTGAGCAGGACAGGATGCTGCACACAATAAACTTGGAAGCACCACACCCCGTGATCACGGCCTGTTTGGAGTGCCCTGTGAACAATCCTTGCCTGACTCCGCGGGCCAGAAAACAATGGCCGTACCCACGCCCCCCCGCCCCAGCACTTTCTGACCTCCACCCACATCCAGACACAGCCACTGCAGCATGCATGTGCGGTGACACTTACACGTAGCTCTCCTGCATGACATGTACATTATGTAATATTTCCTCAGCGCACTGTGAGTCATTTACATTTTAGGGCATTTAGCAGACGCTTTTGTCCAAAGTGACAGTAAATTATACACACAGGGACCAGACCAGAAGCCAGACCAGGGGAATCAAACCAGCGACCTTACAATAACAAGACGCTGGCTCAAATCACATATATGTTACCTCATTTTCTAAGCCATACTGTTATTTTAGATTTCAAAATCTAGAATATCCACTCGAAATGAATTGATACCTCTAACAAATTCTTCACTCAGTATGAATTTAAAAATATAATTTCTTGCGCTCTGACATAACTCGCTCTTTTTTTTTATTTTATCTATATTAAATGAATCCCTGAAAAACTTAAAGCATCGAGGGTTTAGCCACTCTGCACGGTTGAAAGTAAATGTTAACCATTTAAGGCTTTTTTTTTTTTTTTGCTCAGATATTCAAAAACATTAAAAAAAAAGTTTATCGCAAACCGACTAAAGTCAGACCATTGAGGATCTTTTCACGACTATCTCTAACCATCCTTCCCGTGGCATTTGAATGCAGCATCGGGGTGGTGTCAGAGGCTAGCAGATAAGAGTCTGTTCTGGTCAAGTGGAGGCTGGTAGAGCCGAGCCTGTCCTGTCTCCGCAAAGCACAGACACACCACTTATCAGCCTTCAGCCGGCTGCCGTAAACACTGTTACTCAGAGAGGAAGGCTGTCAGCGTTCTGGAGTCCTTTGATTGAGCTGAGTGCTCTCTCTGCAGAACATGTGCTGCGTGCCGCTCCGAGGCTGTTCGACAGCGTATAACATCTGCTTCACGAGGGCTTTTTGCTTAGATTGACTTTATGGAGACCCTGAACCTGCTGTGTTCAACCTGTTAGGATACAAGTTGGAGTTTGGGGAAGCTGTCTGGGTCATTCCATGAAATCGGTGCCTTTTGTGTCCCCAAGAAATTATCAGTCATAAAATTACAGTAACAACAAACAAAGATGTAATTTGAAAATATAACATTACCATGTCTTCTCTCCTCAATAAAACATCAAATTAAAATCAATTAAATATTATTTTAAATAATAAAAATGATTTTTAAGCTGATGAGGGTGAGGTTTTTGGCCTGTCCCTCACTGTTGTTGTTGTACGTCAGCAGGACTTTTAATTTGTAAAATGTTGGCAAAATGTTAAAATGTTCACATTTACATATTGTTTTAAGTATGATCTTATTGTGAAACAGTGTTTTTGGTAAAAATATATATTAATTGTAATAAATATTTACCAATTTATCGGTGTCCCCTAATTTTATGTCAACCCTGTTACCCTAGCCAAAAAACCCTATCAAAATAACGGTACATTCTAGATTTGACATGATTTACAGGAGGTTGCATCATCTCTGAACCAGGATGCTAACAGCTCAGTGACAAGTAAGTTTTGCTCATCTCTGATGTGCTATTTTTGATGTTTTTTCAAGGTTGAACCAGGGGGGACAAGCATACAACATCAACCCTGTTACCATTTTTTAACATATAAATCCAAACAATTATTTATTTCTAATAATATAATCAATATGTACATGTAATTTCCTTTCAAAGTACATAGCATGTGCTTTAGCTAACATTTGTTTTAGCTAGCAATGGGCAAATTAGCTTGAAATGGTCAACCCTGTTACTGTCAACCCTGTTACCTTTCCAGTAACAGGACTTGACTAAAACAGTTATAAAATATGAAATTCCATAGCTGAAATGGCACAATATAATTTCTTGTCATTTTAAACTGTCTTTAATTCCTGGCTACTGAAAAAATAGCAATTAAATATAATTTAAATTTTAACTTTTCAAAGTTGAAAAGGCACCGATTTCATGGAATGACCCTACTGCAGCTGCTTGGATTCTGGGCTGTTTTCTGCAGGTACCAGTATCAGATGGACCCAGGAATGCAACAGACATCTGAAAAAAACAGTGTGAAGTACGTTGATACTGGTAGGTTTATGGAACTGGAAACCTTTCCAACATCACATCATTTTTGTGGAATTTGGCTGATAGGCGGCGGCTCGGTATATTTTTCCATAGATGATGAATGGCTGCCATCCGATTGAGATCGAGTTGTTGCAGTGATGGTGTTCTTTCTGTTGCACAAGCAACAAGCAAGACGTCTTCAAACTCAATCAGTCTTCTCCTTCTCCCACCCCGGCGTCTCTCTCGCCCTCCCTCCCCCAGGTGTGACGTCTCGCTCGGCGTGACCTCCACTGACCCGAGCTGTCAATGTTGCATCTGTTTCTTAGCGGGCGACAGCACCCGCTGATCCCGCTGCTATCAGTACCAAGGCTGTTTTTACCTCACCCACACATTCCTCACACGTCACTAAGTGGAGTCCGTCAAATCTATTGCGCGGCCTCCCACTCAATACAAAACAACATGCACCATTTTGTCTAGTATGTTTACTTGAGGAGACTTCCTGTAATAGTTTATAACTTTTTAGGATAGCATCACTCTTTTTAGAATCACAGTCCCACTTCGCTCTATGGAGCCATTTAACGTTTTCATGTTGCAATTATCGATATTCTGGCAGATGGTTGGTGGCAGGACGGTAGAATTAGGTGAGGCAGGCAGAGAATAAGGTCAACAACAGTAATGGTAAGATAAAAGTTTTAATATTTGAACTTTTTGCCATCCTCTGTGGCAAAATATAACAACCAGATGTTATGCATTTCCTTCACGCAAGGAGAAAACATGTCAGTTATTCTTTTACTATACATGTTGGACATGAATGAATGACTTCCTGTTTCGGGGGGGAATTAACATTAATTTTAGGTTTCTTGGAGGATAAACCTGCACTTTATAGCTACATACCTTAATATCAAAATTACAGAAAATAATAGACTTGACACAATTGCATTTAATATTCGATTCCATTCTTTGTCATCATTACTACGCTTATCACCATAGTAGCATATTGCCATGTTTGCTTCTTTCGGCCTGAATCCGTGTGAATTCAGCTTTCTCTTATTGATCTTGTTTGATAGACTGCAGCATTAATGTTCTGGTTAACTGTGATTCTTCTCAACGACCTCCTTCTGGCAGAAGCTCTAATAAAGCCACTGTGTTGCTGGGCGATATAGCCTTAAAATAATATTGCAGCATTTTTAGGCTATGTTGTGATACACTATATATATATATTGTATATATAACAGTACCTTAGAAATGCTATTACTGGGTGACTAAAACTAATATCACATTTCTTTTGACTAAATACCTCTGTATTGATATAAAGACAATATCGTTGGGATGACTATTGGTAAAAAAAATATTTAAAAAAATAATCATCAGTAATGTGGTTATAATGACTCAGTGGATAAAGGTGAGTATTAGAACAAGTAGAGCAGTCTGGTAAGTTTAAACAACCTACAAGACTTAACTGTAATCCTGTCTTCCTTCCTTTAAAACCAGTGATCGTGATAAAACAATATCCAAAATCTAGGATGGTACATAGTCCCATATCAACGATAAAATATCAATACATTGCCAAGCCCTTACCCAATGCATGCTACCTATAGACACTGTAACAGCGTCCTGTGGTCACACTGTTTGTCTCAGGGTGTGACCTGCTCCACTGGACTGTACGACGGTCAGACAGCGGAGTGTGTGAGAACCGACCTTCTGTCCTTTCCCTGGCTCTTCTTTCTACTTTTTTGGCTCACTCAGTGACAGGAAACAGTTCTGTTGATTTGGCCATTTGTCATTTTTTATTTTGTACTATACTCTACCTTAGCGGCGTGGACTTTTTTGATTTCATTGTTCTCACTTGGGGTTGTTTAACCATTATTTGAGCCATTATGTGCCCTTGACATTTGTCACAGGATTTGAGCGACGCTAATCAAGCCTTTGCTACACGCAGCAGTGTTCCTGATACCGAACATATCTATTTTTGTGTTGGGAGGAAACTGGTGCAAAAGAATGAACATGAACAACCCTAATGAAATGCTGTGAAGTGCCACACGTCACCTGTCAATCAAACACCACTGGTGAGTCACCATTTTCTTTAGATATCGTGTTCAGGAACTTTGAGCGTATACAGGTGGTGCTTTTGTCTTTGCCTGATGGTTTAGAGGTAGTTCAAATATTTCCAGTTGCACTGTTGATGTTGGCACGACCGGTGTTTGGAGTCAGAAACTTGGTGCTGTGGTAGAGTTCAACAAAAACATTAATCCGACAAGAACTCGGCATGATTATCAGTTTTTTTCCAGCGTCAACAGAAACCTGAAATGTGTAACTTCCTTGGAAAGAGAGAATTTGTCTGAGCACCACTTAAGAGTCAGCAGGCTGATAACAACAAATGCTAAACCTGACTTGAAATATTTTCTTTTTTTAATATTGCTGTTATGTAAGACACAGAGAAGCAAAACTGACACCTGTTAATCAAGACAAATGGCAGATAGTTACAACATTTTAAGCTGAGGGAACATGCATCGCCCTATAATCTCAAAAGGATTTTTTTTTTTGGCGACTGGCTGGTGATCAGTGGAATGTTTGGCAGTTGAATAGTCATTTTTCTCAGGAGTTGTTGGAGACCAAACCAGAGCTAAAAGGAGGGTGACTGTTGGACTAATGTTCATCAGGTAGACACAAACATGATATCAGATGAATGCTGATGTTGCTCTGTGTCTGGATGCTTTATATTATCGTATTAAGTGTTAGTTAATAAGTAATAAGACCCTTATAAGCACTTAAAAGATGGGCTATTTAAGCATTAATGGCTTACATAGTCTTTAACCTGTCAAAAAAGTGCATAATATAGAATTAATTCACCTGAATAAGTTTAATTCATTGTAATGAGCGTTAAGAGTTAAAAAGTAATACGTCCTTTATAACCCATCTAAGATGTGTATTAATATCAATAAGACTACATACGTGTTAGACACTTATGTAGTATAGAATAGAATTTTGTATCCTGAGTGAGGCATCGTTCTCGCTTTAGATCTGTTAGCTCCAAAAACACAATTAGCTGTTAATACGTTCGTAGTTAACAGCCAAGTAATGGAGCATAGAGTATAAATCTTAATAAACCATGAGAAAAATAAAAGGTAAGTTGGTTTAATTTAATCAATTTGTTTGCAGTGCTGTTATAAGGCTTTGATAAATGTTCCTAATCAGTCAATGAACTGTTACAAGGTCCTTATAAGTGCTTATAAATGTCTTATGATCCAACAGTAGACATGTTTATTATACAATTATCAACACTAATTAAGTGTTATATGGATTTATAAAGGACTTATAACCTATTAAGTACCACTAAAATAACCTTTAAAGAAAGTGTTACCATTTGATTATCAAAATATATTTATGACATTTTTAACAATGAATGCTTTAAATGCCTTCTTGTTACATAATGCTTGATTTGAGAGGGCTGAAATAGTATCCACAATAGAACCAAGATAAGGCGATTCAAAAAATACCAGACTGATGAAATCATTGATAAAAAAAATAATAAAATGAATAAAGTTTGAACGGTATAGTCATAAAGAAGGCAGGTTTTACTGATTTCTTGAGAGAGGGAAGTACAATTTGTGCCAAAAGTCTGTCCCTAGTGACCTGAAATACCTTTGAAGCTGCTCCCATAGTGAGCCTCTGGAGTGTGACAGTGTTTGGCCTGCATTCACTGAGACTAAGTGGAGGTCCGGAGGAGGTCAGAGGGTGCTCTCCGTCTGCCTACACTCCCTTCAGGAGGTCCCGCTGTTTGGTTCCCGCAGGCGTCCACCCCATCCTGTTCGGTGTGAGCGCGCATTAAGGAGAATGACAGTGTAGCCAGAGGGTGGAGTCTGGCTGAATTGTCTTTGCTTCCTGACTACCGTGGTGTAAATAAATGCCCCCGTGAACAAGGCCCACACAGACACTTAATCATGGAGAGGGTAAGGACGAAGGGAGAGGGACATTTTTATTGCTCTCTGTTGGTATCATTTGGTCAACGTGAGGTTCAACACTGATCTGGCGATAAGGTCTGGCTCGAACGTGTTGGGTGGGGGTTGAGGGAACCCTTTATATGGAGCTAGCTTTGTGCATAGGGACACTGTCACGTTGAAACAGGAAGGGGACAAACCCAAATAGTCTAAGATATCACTGGACAATGTGACATATAAGAGTTCAATCAGATGAGAAGATCGATACCACTGTCACGTCTGTGAATTAAGTATGGAGCTGGAGGCAGGTGACTATTAGCCTAGCTTAGCATAAAGAATGAGAGAGTTGGCCTAACTCTTTCCAATTTTTTGAAAATCTGCCTATCAGCACCTGTAAATATCACTGAGTAATCCGTAGACAAACCGTGTAGAAATGACTATTTGTCTTTTTGGGAGGAGTCTACGCATTGTCACAAACTATTTCCAAGCACACAACTTCCAATCACATAACAATCTGTGCACCCAGCACTTGGGACTTACAAAGCTGTTGCACACTTTGGATAAGTCCCGACTTCAAATTCACTTGAATCACTTGTCTACTTGGGACTATCTTGAGATTTGGACCAAATGACTTGAGTCACATTACCTTCTAAGAAACAGTTACAGCACACCACTGCCCATGAAACTACAAACCAGTTGTATTTACACTTCACTTCGTTTACATGTTTCACATAGGGAAACAGTCATGCGCATGTGTAAGATTTTAAAAGCATTTTGTCAGAGGGCTAAGAAAGAGTAATAATTTGAATAGGAAATAAACTTTAAAGTTTAACTTCAAAGATCCTGAAATGACATTTGGTTTGGACAGTCATCAGTTATTAGTCATCTGCACAAAGCCTACTGAATGCATACTTATTGTAATATAGACTAACTCTTCATTGCTGGAAAAAAAAATGTTACCCATACCAGTAAGCCTGTCAACACCAACAGGTACAGACATGAGAGTGTTTTTTGTCATAACACTCCAAACAGGTGCAATCCAGTACAAAAGCCACAACGTTTGGGACTATGTCAGAAATTGAATGTAAGCAACACAACGGCAGTAGTTTTTGAGGGCTTTTTGTTTTAGATTTGCATTATGTGGATGTTTATTATTCATGTTGTGAAGACATTAATCTGTTAACGCAGTCACAGACAGTGTTGGGACTGGAAAACACAAGTCCCATAATGTAAAACATTCAATTTTAGGGTGAGGACTTGGGTTAAATGTACTCCAAAGAACTTTTAACTGGTTACAAAACAGTTTCAGTTTAACACTGATGCCTCCATATGATCTACATAATCAAACAAGACCATCATTGAGAAGACTAGCTACTTCTATAGATAAAAAAAGATATTAAGTATAATGATAGTTATTCTTGGTGTTGATCACGGGGTCAGATTCTGACTTATCTGGTTGGAAAACTACTGTTTATGGCAGAGTGAGGATTAGTCTCAGAGCCTAGGGAAAGAAGCTGCTCTGTAGTCTGCTGGTACGGCATTAAAACAAAGTTTGCTTTGTTTCACCGTCGTCATCTTCTGTCTAAGGGGGTTGCCAGAATCAACACAAAAAAGGAAAGTTCCTCTGAAGTTGAAGTTTAGGTTGAGGGTTAGGGTAAGTCTCTGTGTAATCCTAGTCCATGTAATGTCCTCTGAAGGGATGGAAACATGACTGTGTGTGTGTGTATGCCAGCTATCCAGCCAGTTATCCATCCAGCCTGCCAGGCACTGACTGTAGCGCTGGATTGATGTGCGTCTGAGCATGAACATGCACTCTGCGTGCCAAACGGACTAGAGTAAATAAATAAATGTAGCTGTCGCTCCGAAGCGGCGGCGGCACAAAGCTGCCCCGTTAGCTTGGTGACAGCCCACACAAAAGCCCCTCTGGCCCCACGTGCGGCCATGCACGCATGGACTACCGCCTCACCGCAGACCCCTGCTGCAGCCCGGGGCCTTTTAGGGCTCGGCCGCCCCCCCATCCATGTCCCATTAAGAGAGGTAATTCATCTCTGTGAGACTGAGGGAGCTGGTGGGTGTGGGAGTGAGGAAGGGGAGGGAGGGGTCTTTGCTTTACATTGTGCGCTCCGGCGGAGGGAGGTGAGGAGCCGTGAATGTAAAAACACTCGGCGGGAATAAAAGCGAGACAAGTGAAAGGGAGGAGAGAGGGAGGGGGGGGGCGAGAGGAGAGAAAGTGAAGAGGGCTCCGAGACACACTAAATCTAACGGCCACATGGAAGTGACCGACCACACACAAGCACACACACACACACACACACAAAGAAGAACACCCTTGCACACATTATTCACAAACAACACACTCCCTGTCCTTGGAAACCGGGCTGGTATGTGTGTTTATACGAGCTGTGGGGTGCGCTAATGGTAAGAGTTCAATGTTAGCGCTCCGTCACCCCCCAGCACACACACACACACACAAACACACACACAAGGAATAACGCTCGACAGGATATCTGGAAATTTAAGTTGTTGGAATTTATCTGTGGTTCATTCATTATTGAAGATGTGTGTGTGTTTTTTTTTAACAAAAATGCATTTCAAAGGGCACTCCACCAATTTCACACATCAAACTGCGTTTCCTGGTTTTTTTGCGAGTACTAACGCAAAAAGGGGAAAAAAAAGTAGTATAAAGCCTTTTGTGGCTCGAGAGGAAGCTGTACTGAAACTGTCACTCAGCGGCTAAATTGCATTGTGGGCAATCGGAGGATTTGAAAAGCAGTCCGGCGGTCCAGCATTGCACTCTGACAGTTTAAAAACAAATTATCAAAAATCCGTACAACACGACCGGAGAGATCGCCTTTACTCATCTCACACATGTTAAATTACCCAAAATGCAACTTAGCCCCGAGTGACATCACTGGAGGCAGTTTATCAGATTACATGCAGCTTCCTCTGGAGCCACGAAAGGCTTCATGCTACTGTTTTCACATTTGCCATTGTATTCCCCAAGACCTGTTAACACTCTTTAATGTGTAATGTGTTACCCTTTAAATGAACTGGGCCTCCAGTCAAGTCCACTGATATGTGGTATGACATGCTCCTTACTTAGAGTGATCATTTAGAGATATACAGGCATATTCACACAGTGTATTAAATAAAAATATCATGAACAGTGCACCATTAAATCTAGTAAATCTTGTTTAATTCAATATTAGTGCACAATTTAAAAAGAAAATTGGGAAATTTATATAATCGGCTATATATCAGTGAAATTATAGCCAGAACATTATTTTCTGAACAAGTAAAAGCAGAAAACTCAATGGGAGGAAGAACCTGAACCTCCAAAACTAGATTTTAGGGAAAAACGTGAAATATAACTGAAAAGATAGAAGCAAAACTATAAACTATCTGCACAGCTAGATACCATAAAAGGTATGTGAAACACATGTTGTTTTTTGCACTTTGGAAGACAATCAGCAGAGGCTCAGTGTGTTGGCATGTCTCATGTGACACACACACACACACACGCACAGACTCACATTAACTGAATGGAGCAGCGGCCGTCTTCTGTTTTCTCACAAACCGGGGAGTTCACACAAAGTGATGAGGCGGATGAAAAGAGTGCTGAGAGAGTGGGGAGGAAAAGATGAAGGGAGGGAAGGAATGAGGCCTTGGATGAGGGAGGGGAGGAGGCAGGCGGGGGGAGGAGGAGGAGAGCGAAAGTCCACGGCGGTACCAGCCGCGGGCCTGATTAATGGACACCTGGCTGCGCGGTGTGGCATGCTGGGTAAAAGGGAGGGAGTGTGGGGTTACAGTGGAGGTGAAGGCGAGCGGCTCTTTATCGGGAGCATTGGACAGTGATGAAACGCTGGGCTTTACAGAGAGCAGAGGTTCCTCCCTGAAGGAAAAACCTGTGTCCACATGCCAGCCATGCCTGGCCTCTGAAAACAAGGTCTGCAGCATCTGGACTCACTCTGAAGAATAACTCATCGGATGAACGTAATTTAATCAACCACTTATATTCCATCTAAACAAATCAATTAAAGACAGCCTTTAAATTTTGTGTTATTCGAACGCCACATACAGTTGTGGATGAATGTTAATATTTCCATTCAATTTATTTTCCTTTCATTGAAATAAAATGTTGGTACTTAATAAGGAAAGTGTCATTTACATTCGACAAAAACTTCAGTACAACAAAATTCACCCTTTGTTTGTAACCCTACTATTATTCTAGTTTTGTCTGTTATACTAATGTCAGTCTTGTTTTGTTGTTAGCATTAGCGTTCATTTGAATTGAATTACCAAAAGGACAACACGCAAATACATTTTACGTTTTATTTACATTTGGTTTTAACAAAGAGCTGCAAAGATCCCTGTTCTTCTCCTCATTCCCCCTTTAAACGGCTGAACGCGAAACAACGTGAAATCATCTCCGCCACAACATCTTTATGGAGTTCAAAGACTTTAATTTCGTTATGCAAACCCGTGTGAGGTTTAAGTAAGGGATAATGCCCGACGAGGTGTCCATTAACATAAATTAATGGACGACGCGGAGGGCATTATCCCGCTTATACCATGGTCACTTGCCAAAGAAAATAAATTAAGACCATTAATTTATATTTTCATGCGTTTTACAATCAAAATATAAAGTTTTTCACAGGCAATAACTTAGTTTCCCTGGTAACGCCTGAGGGTTTGACTAATACCTGGAACAATCATTACCCTCCCATAAGGTTCTTATGCAACGGAAACGTTGTTCACCTCTCCAGTAAATAGGACGGACCTTAGATACGACTTGGCAACGGGAGATATTCTAGTCCGCTCAGCGGTGAGCCAGAAAGCTAACGCTATGCTAGCAAGATTCAAAGTCGATAACATTGCGTACGGTTGACGAACAGTAAATATAATTTGACAGTATGTTTAACAACAAGACTAGCTAGCTTACCAGTCATGTCATTGTCCCCAAATCAACATCAAGATTTTCACAAACAAATGATCGGCCGTGTGTAACGTGCCTGTAGCCTGAAGTAGAGAGCTGAACAGCGAACGGGATGTGAAATTATTCGCTTATGTGATAAAAAAAAAAAAAAAAAGTATGAGTAAGTTTAGAGGGGAAGTGTACTTTCTGCAGCTTGTGTGTTACAGTTGCCATCCTGTGGTGTTCAGAGGATAAGGCACCGAAGGACTGACGGACTGCACTCAGTGTTGGAAATAAATTGTAAACAGTGGCTTTGACTGCGTTCCTGTCGCTATGGTTACACCAGCTAGCGCATTAATTTAGACGGTGAACAGACAATTTAACTGGAACTACTTAGTAGGTGTCCATTAACACTTTTTAACGTACACCCTCCAGCCAATCAGAATCGAGTATTTACCCTGACCATGGTATAATGACCGATAAAACACGTTGTAGCCTACCTTGTAAAGACTATGGAACTTTCAAAACATTATTGCAAAATATGTGTTGCACTCCTCCAACACTGTTGGACTCATTATGGACAGTTTAAAACAAATGAGCAAAATCGCTTTTTGAGAATCGAGATCTGACGTCTCAGCTAATTGAGTAAATTATGGTATGAAACCAATGGCTGCCAGGGAATTAAAAAAAAAACTGATGCTATGCTTTCAAAATGTTTCTTAATTAAATTGAACAAATAGCTTCACTATAGTTCTGTACTCCTAAAGCTCAAAACAGTCTCTTCGGAATGGTGAGAAAATGCGTCTCTCTGCTTCAAACAGCTCTCCTCTGCATCGTTTTTTCGGCCTGACTCTCACTCGGCTGGATGAAAAGCCTCCCCGTGGCTGAGTTGGGACAGGGGGTGGCTCAAGGCCGTCTCCTGCCGCCACACCCTTCTTGGGAACTGGGATGTTGATAACAAATTTTTCCCATCTATTGTTCTCCGTCCTCTCCCATGTACGCCAGCCAGCGCAGACACCAGACGAGTGTGCCAAGCAGGCAGCGTCTCCCCGGGCCGCTGGTGTCCGGACGGACCGGGAGCCCGCGACCGCCTGTTATCTTATAGGAAACGGACAAGTCGTGAACCCACAAACGCACAAGACAGATGGTCTCCACAGGGGTTAGGAAGTCCTGGAGAGGACTGATAACTGACGATGCTGCCTTCTCCCTATAGTCCAGGAATCATACGATTTATTCAGATGCTGAAATTATCTTCGAGCATTCGATGATTTACCTTGGCTAAACATGGTCGGTCTTTAATTTGAGTGTCTTGACTACGTTTTTTCTACACTCAGCGTCACTTTCAAGTCACACATCACTATCATGTCACTTCAGCCAGCATCTTTCAGTGCTAGTAGCATCATGGAGAAAAGAGCTTGAGTTGAAAAAGAATGCACCAAACCACCACAGGTATGGGCAACAGATTCAGCATTTTCAACTTGATATGGTTTCTTTATTTAGTCTGTTTAGGCATAAGACATTTGTGTCTGGCTTGAAAAAATTGAAAGAACAGTATATGTACCTATTATCCTGGCCAAACATAATCGTGATTTTGTCTCCAAATCTATCAAACTTTGTTTACTGTGTGTTTTGTTGAGTGTCATTAGGTGGAAATTAAAAAAAACACACACAAAAAGAACAATTACACTGAGTGACTAGTAAAAAGGCGACCTGATGAACTCATTAACAAAAGACAACAAGGCCTAAATCTTCACTGGATGATTCATACCATATTATCATATGTCTGTCATTAACACACAATATCAAGATGACTCATGACGGTTAGGGTGAACACAGTGAGTATCGCAATATCGCGACACCCCAAGCACAGTACGTCATTTCCGCCACTGGGGTCTTACGATCAAAACAAAAGCCATAAGTAGGATTATGGAAGTTGTCGTCGTCATCGTTAAACAACCACCATTGCTGAGGAAAAATCTATCTGATGTGACTCAGAGTTGACTCGAGTTTTACTCACTCTCTGACTTCCTTCCTCGCCCTCTGGCTCTCTCCAGGAAGGACAGGCACCCACTTGAAACGCACCGTTACCTTGATTAAACTTTTCGATATATAACAGTCAAGTTTTTTTGGGGGGGATATTTTGATGCAGAAATGTTACATATTATATCTTTAAATCGCTCACTTTATCCACCTTTCTTGGCCCTATGATGACACAGACATTTGGCAGGTGGATATCTAACTATTTTATCTGAGCATTCAAATCTAGGCTCAAAAGTGAGTAAAAGCTGCCCGCTCTCACTCCCAATGCACCAAACACAGCAGCCCGGCCAGGGGCCCCACATTTCCAGAGTTTGACACTGTCGTTACCCTTATCAGAAAAGGTTTCTCATATACCACATTATGACAGAGGAGAGATTTGAAACACCAGAAATCGAGGTTTTTTTCAGCCATGGCACCAAACTGCAGGCCGAAGTTATCCAGTTAATTAAGAGGAAACAGAATGACTCACTTCAGCGCTGCTTATGTTGCTGTTTTGCATTCGCGTCGAGGCTTTCCACCCTTTCTTGTGATAACAGGGCATTAGACACACAAACACAGATGCACGTTCACACACACACACACAAATGTGTCGGGCTTTTATTTTTAGAAAAAGTGCTGACAGCCATCAGACTTGTGTTTTGGGGCCGTGTCACGCGTTTTTTTTTTTTTTTTTTCACACGCTCAAACAAACAAATAGAAGCCTCCCCTCTGAGTCCACCGACTGCAGTGGTGAGAGAGCGGCAGGTGCATAATTAAAGAAAAACACTTTCCTCGCCTCTCTGCCGGGGAGGGAGGTCAGGGTCACTTCATTATGCAGGCTCCTTCTGTCCTCACACAGCTATTGGAGGACTCTCTCGTGTGTGTGTGTGTGTGTGTGTGTGTGTGTGTGTGTGTGTGTGTGTGTGTGTGGAGAAAAGGGGGGAATCGGGGACTCCTTCACCGCGGGGTTGTGGGGGGTGGAGGCGCAGATGTTTCATACAGACTTCATACAGTCCACACAGCAGCAGCAGCTTCAACAGTAACTCAGAGAAAAAAAAGTAGCTGAGCTCACCGATGCAGAGGATTCTACTTTTTTTTTTTTTTTTTTCAGTTTGTGCACAAATGAAGGCGCTAAGAAACGAGAGGAAGACAAAGAGGCTCGGACCGGCAGTCCTGGTTGGAGCACGTCTCGAGTTTGGCGCTCCTCCTCAGGCAGCATCCACAGATGCTAATTTTGTGTTCTTATTGCTTCTTAGAGCCTGAGTTAGTCCACAAATGTAAAAAAGAAATCAGACTTTTTTTGCAATAAACGGCCCATATTCTATATGAAATGTTCTAACTTTCTTTGTATCTTTTTACATGACACATGTTTCATGTAATATTTATAGTTTTAGTTTGTTCTAAACTGTAAAATATTCTGCCTCAATTACAAATCTATGTCACAAGCATGATAATGGTGGTAAATATATCAGCCGATATATTTACATCATTATGTTTTCTTCCTTAATGATCGTATCGGCCTTAAAAAATTGAGTATCGGGTATCTCGGTTTAGGTATTTGTTCTTTACCACTGCGTGTACTTTACAGCTTGATACTTTGCTGGTTGTAAATACAAAATATATTCTGATCACTAATACGATCGAACGCTACAGGTGGTTCACAACCTGGGGTTTAACAGATGATTCAAAAGAAGACAAAAAGAAAAAAGGTATTTCTATCACACAGACTTAAACATTTACGTCCATTTCTCCTCAGAACTCTAAAAACTCCACCTGCTGCAACAGGAAAATGCTGCTTACGCGTACAAACACCTTCCACTCAGCTTCATAGTGACATTTATTCGAGGAGCCTTCTGTACTGGAGCATCATTTTGAGCTTCTTATACTTCATACTTCTGCTCAGCGATGGAATGTAAAGAATTACATTTACTCAGGTACTTGAGTCCAGTTCTAAGGTCGTCTACTTGTATTCCATTTTCTGTTACTTTAAACTTCCACTCAACTACATTACATTATATTGTTCTTTAAAAACTTAAGTTACTAGTTACTTTGCAGACCGCATGCTGTATCAAAGCCAAAGTAGAGTATTTTCTTATTACTTTACATGTATTACTTGAGTACTTTTGTGACTAAGTAGGATTTTAAATGAAGTACTATGACATATAATGGAGTATTCATACATAACAAAAGATTTTAATACGTCCTCCACTACAGCATAATGAGTACTTTTGGCAGTTTAATTAGCAGCCTGCTTTATTACATTCTTATTCAAGTGAAATTTGAAAAACATAACTTTACTCATAATGGAGTATTTTTACATAAACATGTTTCTACTTTCACTCAGTTAAAGATTTAAAAGCTTCCTCTATCTGTGATTTTTTATGATTATTCTGAGGGAATGCTGTCGGCACCTGTTGCTGCATCACTCAGCCGACGCTCACATTGTCTCGATTTCTGTCTTGGAAGCATCAGTGAAGCCCTGATGCTGCGCTCCAACAGGCACGCTAAAGCCTGCAAACACCAGGGGGGAACGTTCCAGCAGAGCAAAAGCAGTCAGACAGTCCTGACGCACCGTGAGAACCGTCACAGGTGGACGTGCACTTTGAATTAAACTCTACTCACTGAGAGACAGCAGCAGCCACGTGATCCCCAGAGTCGCTCTCATCCTGTTTCAGCTCGTTTCTTCTCCCAGATGTACGTATCCTTCATGCAGTGCCGCGCTACAATCCTCACTTTGGATCTGGAGCCGCTTTAGGGATGATGAGTCCGAGTCCTGAGTCCTGAGTCCTGTCACGCCTTTCTCCTCGAATTTGTATCTCAAGTAAATGATCTCGCCCGACCTATTGTTAACTTTTTTCTTCTTCTTCTTCTTTTAAACTGAAAGCCAAGAATGCTTTTGTTTGTCTCTGCTGCTTCTTTCTCTCCTCTCTCTCTGCAGAGTTTGGGATTTGGGGGGGGAAGAGTATTTCTGCGTCTCCTTGGCGGTGCTGTTGTTGCTCTCTCTCTCTCTCTCTCTCTCTCTCTCTCTCGCTCACACACACAGACTCACACACACACACACACACACATAGAGTGGCTTGGTGCTGTATTGTGCTCAGTCAGTCCTCAGTATGTTCAGCTGTTAGCAGCCAGTTTGGCAGACCAGGAGCACTGCCCATTCCCCCCGAACTGTCCCTGCCTCCCTTATCGTGAGGAACCAGGGGCAGACCCAGTCTGGTCCAATCCCAGAGCTCTGGGCTCTCTGCTGGACGTTTTGAATAACAAAGGAAGCCGTGAGACAATGTGTTCCCCTGGTTTTGATTCTTTCCTAAAATGGTCCACGGCTCAAGGACTCGGGGTGAAGTCACATCAGCGCTGATGTCGTTTGATCAAAGGAGAGGCCCGTTCACAGTCCCAGAGTCAGCTGTCTTCGTGTCAGCGTCCTCCAAACATTGTCGCACAAATCCAGGCAGAAGTGTAACATGTGGCCGTTGAGCGCCTGCAGAGCTTTAGACCGAGCACCTGTAACAAAAAGGAGGACTTACCTCCCTCATGTTGCTCAGTAACGATGGGAATCTCTTTAAAGTGAGTTTCTTTCTCAGGGGTCGGGGGTTTATCTGCAACATAATCACAGGATACAGATTTGGATCAGTTTCAAACTTAGACATTCCACCATAATCATTCCATTTCCGCATGTGAGGACTAGGTTTAGCAGCAATGCATTGACATAACATTTGCAAAAGATGATACTTATCCATCTGCTCTTTCAGTGAAATATGTTATGTAAGTCAAATTGCCTTGCCTACAATGCAATTCATGCAACACTCAATGCTCTCACTGCTCACATTAAGGCTCAGGGTTCATGTGTTTGTCACCGTCCAACACAGGTTGGTACAACAGAATGAAAAAAGGGGGAGTGGATTTAGGGAGTGAACTATGGGCACATCGATTAAAAGAACGTCTCTCACCAAGTTATACTCTTCATTCTCTTCATTCGTACCAAAGAGCCGTTGAAAAGAATGGGATTGTTGTCACAGTACAGCTGCTGCAGCCATAAATCCATAACCAGATATTATTGCCAACCGGGATAAAAACACTCTTGATTATTTGATCACGTTGAAGTACCATTCCCAGGATAATCATGAATAACCTCCTTGAGGGACTTGGGGACTTGGAAAAAGCTGTTTAGCCTAATAAAGTCGAGTTTGTTGATTTTTTGATTCATGGCTTCATTCATGGCAGAAGGTCCGGCTTTCCTGTTGCAACACACACTAACTGCTCCGGGGTGTTTTCATTCAAAATGATTATTAAAGGAAGCTTTTGAGTAATTATGATATAAGTCTGCCATCATTTGGAAGAATTTTACACTTCTACAGATATTCTGTAGATATTCTATTTGCACCTTTCTTCCCATTTGTTACTGACGTTAATGTTACCTGATTGGCTGATCACAGAATAAGGCTTTCATCATTGGTCAGTCTCTTCACTCGTACCAAAGAGCCACTGAGAGGAATTGGATTGTTTGCGAGCTTACCATCACTGTCCTGTGGTGTGTATCAACACAACTGATAGAAGCACTGCAGGTTTAAATTCTCTGTGGCTTCTTGGTGTTTTCTCAGCTAATGTTATCAGCAGGCCCGCACAGAATCTGCAGCCTCCTGGTTGTCAGGAGCAGTGAAGGGTTGTCACAGTACAGCTGCTGCAGCCACAGATCCATAACATCACAGCGGGGATGGGAGCATATAAGATATTATTGCCGACCGGGATGAAAACACTCTTGATCAGTTAATCGTGGTGAATTACTGTTATCAGGATAATCATGAATAACCTCCGTGAGAGACTTGGAGAAAGCTGTTTAGCCTGATAAAGTCAAGTCTGTTGATTTTATTGATACATGGCTTCATTCATGGCAGAAAGTCCGGCTTGCCTGTTGTAAAAACAAGTTAGTTTGCATGTGTAGATCCTACAGATTCCAAATTCGAGAAGGGCAAGGAGCCGGGGTGCAAACCATTTATTTATCCTTTACGTGTGCAGTGGCACCAATGATGAAATAAGGATAATGATTCTTAACAATATGTCTAATAAAGTGATTCCAGTATATTTTGGCATTTTGCCAGGATAATCCTGACCAAAAAAAAATGTCATCCCATGTCTGCTTCACAGATTCAACTGCAGCCACGGTCCAAGCAATGATCACAACCACATCTTCAACCAGCACAGCAAGGCAGGTTGAGCTCGGCCTTTACAAAGTGTAAAGTGTTACACCATCTCTTCTTTCTGTTGTTTCTGCAGAGCATTTCTCTAAATTGTCGGTGTATAACTTGACTGGACCAACACACACTAACTGCTCCAGGGTGTTTTCATTCAAAATGATTATTAAAGGAAGCTTTGGAGTAATTATGATATAAGCCTGCCATCATTTGGAAGAATTTTACACTTCTACAGATATTCTGTATCCAATTTGCACCTTTCTTCCCATTTGTTACTTACGTTAATGTTACCTGATCCTAAAATAAGGCTTTCATCATTGGTCTCAGTGCAGCAGTGATGGAATAAGGCTTCTCTTCACCTGGTTAGAAGGTGGCATTTATTATTTATTGATTGGCGTTTTAATGTGGATGGTGAATTAAACATCCTGAAAACGGGGATGCACATTGTTTTCATGTACGAGGATGTACTTGAGACTTTAGCTGAGACTTGGACTCATCCCAAAAGAAAAAAAAAGGTCTTGAAAGTTGAATCGAAGAAGCAAAAGGTTTAATTAAATAATTATTTCATTCATTCATTTTCTTTCTTTCTTTCTTTCTTTCTTTCTTTCTTTCTTTCTTTCTTTCTTTCTTTCTTTCTTTCTTTCTTTCTCTGAAACATTTTCATATCAATTGGCATTAACAAACTGGCATTTCCATTTCTTTCTGCTTTTGCAATATGATAAAGATATCGTTCATACACACTATGTGACAAACATTTCAGTGAACCTTTGCTAGTTGTGTCTTTTCTTGTGCTGGGAGTTTTAAATGATGAATATTCATTTGTTCTGTTTCCATTAACTTGCAACGATGCTTTAATTTACTCTAGGAATGGGCACACTGGTCCAGCTGGCCTTGTGTTTGACGTTTGGATTAAAGTCAGGCAGCCGGGCCAGATTGTCGCCCCTGCAGGAACCACCGGGTTGACTCTGTGTCTTGTAGCCATGCAACGGATGTTCACAAACATCCCGGGAATTGCTTTCAGGGCACTTTTACTATGCCTCCATTCACTTGGCTCCAAATCTCCCTTGACTGACGGGTCACGACTGGATTTAATCCAGATCCTTCTCTGAATGCAAAGTGCAACAACAACAGCAGTTAGATGATTACAAAGTCTTCTTGAAAATGACATTGTAATCGCCCAACTGCTGCTGTGCCTTTCGGGGACGTGGTGCAAGCTCCGCTGGCTGTTGATGGGAAGTCTGAGAAAGAAAAAAAAATAGGAGAGATAACATCAGGGGTGTGGAGTCTTTCCTGGGTGTTTCCTTCCACTGGAACAGTTAGGACTCATTAATAAAAAGGCTTCAAAGACATGCCCACAACATGAGGAGTCATGCTCCGACTGCAGATCTTACACTCGGTGATCTCAGGGCTGCTGTGTAATTGTGTATTTATATTTGCATTAGTTCACTAATCGCGCTGTTCATCATCTGGCTGGACTAAACTGTGTTACTGGGAGATTATGAATTTTACCCTGAAGAAGCGAAGGCCAGTAGAACTGATTCTGATCTGCAGTGTGGTACTGCGGCCTCTCGTATCATTGCTGCGATCAGTATTTTTCCATTAACAGCTCAAACGGCGCTCAGCTCCGCATTTTGGCTTCAGTACGAGGAACTCTGCTGTAGCAGGCTGCTGCTGTCGGCGAAAATTGCTCTGATAATCCGACTGAGCACTACCTGGCCGTCAGCGGACAGCGGAGACAAAGTTTAGCAACCATCTCGCGTGAACATAATGGAGTATTTAGCTGCTAAAGAGACACACATACAGCCTTGAAAGTGCCGCCAGTGCATCAGTTACGGCTGGTTACACCAAGCAACGGAAGCACCACCCATAATTGTTTCCCCAGTCACCTCCCCAGGACACTAGATAGATTATGTTAACCCAGTAAAGAAACAACATTTTGACTTTGCACTTTTTTGTTTGTTGGGACAGTGGTGAAAGAAGTTAGTCTGGAACCCTGCTTCAGAACACTGAAGGCAGCAGAACCCGGGAATCCTGAGGCCAACACAAACAGATAGCGTGGAGGGTTTCTACTGTGAATTTGGCCACAGCAGAAAACTCTGGTTACACTGGGCTTAGAAAGCTATTAGAGATTCATTGTGGTTGATGTTTGACTCACATTTCAGAGCCCGATTCAGCCGGATTAAAGCAAAGAAGTTGGTATCACCTGATTGGATTTTAATGTCAGGGTGGTTTCTCTTTACGACACAGTTATGACTATTAAAGTGTAAACAACAGGATTAGTTCAGTCAGATTAGCGCTCATGAATCTCTGAGCGTGCCTTCCATGCACGACTGCCAGCAGCCGTCCTCAACTCCTGCAGCTGGTCAGAGGAATGTCGTGTTGGCTCTAGTGCTTAAAGAGCAGTTTGATCCGAGAGCTCCTCGTAGATTTCACCCTCCATTACCTCCATGTGGCCTGGGTGATGGCACCTCACCAGCCTGGCTGGATCCGGGACAGACAGGGCGTACATGCGCATCAGCAGTTCACTGAAGTGAGAGAAAATGTCAGCTGGAGGGAGGGAGAGAGGGAGGGAGAGAGGGAAGGATGTGCCACAGAGCTTCCTGAATGTGACTGATTCTAGAGTCGCTTGTCGTTGGTCTGCCTGCCAGCTGTGACTCAAGAAGGAAGGATGTTCCTCGTCCACTTTGATGTCAACTTTTCCACTAATAGACTGCTAATCGCGACCGCTTTATGTCTGAGACAGCTCATTGGCTTTTGACACTGTTATATGAATCGTTTCGGAGGCCAATGCTGATATTCTTTAGCCGAATCCAGTCAATAGCGTAAATTTGAACAATCACAGAAACAAAATACAGTTGCAAAACTTTGGCTTTCTGTCTGGAGAAACATGCCTGGAGGAACAAAAGACACGTGTGCTGTGGATACAGGCTCAGTAATCTACCCCTCCATCCACACTGCATTCATGTTGGTTGTCATGTGAAAACATGAAACTCACTCTTCTAATTGTTGAGTGAGGGAACAAAAAGCATCACTCAAATTTCTCACTTCCCAAATTATGAAATCATTTTGCTCTGTCCGAAAGATGCAGATAGTGTTTCACAAGTTAGCCAGATCAATTTAAAATCTGCTGATATATGAAATTGTGATCACAGATTGTTCTTTTATTTAATCCACTATGTGCCCTGGTGCCCAATCAGAAAAACTATTGTACGCTACGTGAAATGTCAAACAGCTAGTTGGATGCACGATGTCGACACCAAACATCTGAAGTGATTCTTCTGAAGTAAAAAAAAAAAATGTTGGATTCAGCACTATTACAGGAGAAACTGTGGCTAAAGGTAGAGCTGTTTGCTGACTTTGTAAAATAAAAATTGCTTTTAATTTTAGCTGGTCACGCAGCTTCGTAAGTGGAACATTTGGGGCGCTCACACTACTCTTCCTTGTTCTCTTCTATATATTGTGTTATACAATATTATTATATTTTACTTTATAATGTATCTTATATACCATACTGTATTATAATTTGCTATATTGTACTATAGGTTGTTATATGTCTTATTATATTACATACTACATTTCTATATTTCTGTCAATACAGACTGTCTGACTGCAGCTATTAATCACATCACTGTCACTATAAACTCCTAAATATGTTTTTAATTCTAAAGTCTCTAAATCTATTTTTATTTTAGTTCTATATTTCTCCTAGTGTTTATGTTTTCCTATTTTTTATTCATCTGTACTTATTGTTGTCTCTCTCCAGCTGCAACATTCAAATTCCCCTCCCTCTCAGGATCAATATGATACCATCATCTTGTCTTGTCTTGAAGCAGCAGAGGCACTGGGTCAATTGTACATGAATGGCTATTTATTATTGTTCGCAACTTCTATATTGTTCAAGTTTGATTTTGACTTGTTATAGACAGTCTTCTATTTTCTGCTTACCACAAAATGTGCTCCTGGAGACATCTATGGTAGCAGGAACTAGCAGTTTGTCCGTCTCTGAATAGGTCTGGTCCTGTGCAATAACGTCACAACAATGCAAGATGCATTCACAAAACTTCCAGCCAAGTTTGAAGCTGGGTGCGGTTCCACCCATGAGTGAGTACTCATGTAATAATTTAGTGACGACTGCTAACTGGCCAATAATCAGAACGTGAACATGTTGAAGGGCATCGCAGCTGGTGTGATCCCATCGCAAGAACATCTCTCGTTACAATTATTATTCATAAAAATAACATAGAAATATCGTTGAGCTGATGATCTGAAGTGTTTCTAATGTTTTAATATGTTGAAAAACTAGACAGAATATTTCACAGTTCATAATATTTGATAATATTCTATAATTGTATGCATCTTTACTTTTTTCTTTGTTTGTGTTCTATGTTAGCTCTTTTTCAGAGTCCTTCCATTCAGGTTCCAGGTTCATTAAACATGAAAATACATGATCTGAAACTGAAAAAACGACTATACTCATAATATGCCATATTTAAGAATTGTATGTTATATTGTTGTTCTCTTCTATATACTGTGTGATACAATATTATTATATTTTACATTATAATGTATCTTATATACCATTCTATATTATAATTTGCTATATTGTACTATAGGTTGTTATATGTCTTATTATATTACATACTACAGTATATTTCTATGTCAATAAAGACTGTCTGACTGCAGTCTGACTTATTCATAAAAATAACATAGAAATATTGTTGAGCTGATGATCTGAAGTGTTTCTAATGTTTTAATATGTTGAAAAATTAGAGAGAATATTTCACAGTTCATAATATTTGATAATATTCTATAATTTTATGCATCTTCACTTTTTTCTTTGTTTGTTTTCTATGTGAGCTCTTTTTCAGGTTCCAGGTTCATTAAACATGAAAATACATTGTGTGAACACACCCAAGTCTTTAGTTTTCCCTGAATTTGATTTCTTTTTAGATTCGAGAAACAAATCCTAAAGTGATACTATAATCTGTCATTGATACCTAAACTGAAAAAATTCACAATTGGCCACATAACTGCTGTTAAACAAAGATATAAAACAAGACATAAACCATGAACCAGGTTTTAGTCTTTCTGTTGAGGAAGGGAATCTCCATCCTATCAGCGATAGTTCTGGCTCATGTGGGACCAGATATAGATGTGTATGTTAGCGTGTGGTGTGTGAACAGTTAGAAAACTGCTGGCAGCGAGCCTTGCCCTCTCATGTCCGGCGTTTGGAATTCCTCAGCCGTGAGCTCAGCCGCTGTATGCCGGCCGGTGCGCCGGTGGTTTTGTCCTCTCGCTGGGACCAGGGCAGCGCTCACTCCCTCCCTCGGCTCATTAGCCTGCTACAATGAGGCGGGCATGCTAGGAATGCGAGAGCGCATTCTTCCCCGTACCCCCCAACTCCCCGCCGGTAACCTCCTCAGCACCTTCTGGGTCTCCTTTAAACACTCACTGCCACCCAACAGCCGTCCTCTCTCCTCACACTCACCTCCTCACCTCACATAGCATCCCCCTTACACATCTCTCATCCTCCTCAACCGGCTCAAACCTCCCACCTCGGTGGGGTGCTCCTTGCTGCCTCTTTCCCAAACTATCATACGTTCCCCAAATTCTCTGTGGACATGGTACCATCCGCAGGGAGATAAGACTGTAATCCTCCCCAGAATTTAGTACATTCTTTGTTTCAGCCTTTGCAGATTTATTGTGGCAACATCTCTGCGCAAGAGCAAAATTCTTCTTTCTTGTGTAAGTTTGACCGATAGCTGTGACACATACTCAAACCCCTTTGGTTCATCTTTCAAGATTTCGTTGTGTTCTCTGTGTAACAGCCACATAGGCACGGCGCTCATTCTGTTTCTTTCAGTGCATAAACAGGGAAAGGAAACTGTAATCTAGCGATCTTGGAACCGTAGTCTATAAAGGAAAGGAAGGGGAATATCAACAGAACGGCAGCAGAAACCAGTCCAAGACAAAACATTTTAACAGACTAAAAGGTGAAGCCACAGCTCACGTTCACCACTCCTGCAGTAGAGGTCTATTCACCATCAAAAGTAAATGGAAAAAATAGATCCTCATATTAATGCCAAAAGGATATTTACTCTGATACACTTAGCCGACTGTAATTGTTACAACCCATGACAGCCTTGGCTGGTATTGTTGTAACATATAACAATGATCTCAATAATCTTAAAAAGACATGCTGAATCAGCAACAGTGGATCAACAGACAACAATCATCTTCCTTCCTGATGGTGGTCAACGGCTATCCCTGGAGATACTGAGTTGTGATTTCTGATGCCAGCTGTGTTGGTCTGATTGAAGACCAAATGAAATGACATTTAGTAATCCCTTCTTGTAGTCAAAAATAATGTGAACATGTTTTTTAATGTGCTAATTCTCTCACTTTATGTGTTCCATTGCACCATACACAATTATTTGGCATTGTGGCTGGTTTCACCTGACTGACTGATTCAAACTACTACTACTACAGTGAAACTCCTTCCTACCCCCTGACTTTCACCCCCTTCTCTTGAACCACACACATCTTTAAACTCTGCCCTCATTTTGATCTTGAATTCACATCTGAAATGTTTTGTGACAGCATATGAACATCTGGTTCAGCACTTAAAATCGCTTCTTTTGTACTTCCTGTTAGAATAGGTGTCCAGGAACACATTTTGCCATGATGACACAGTGTCAGTGTGGGTGTGCATGGTGAGATGAAGCACATGGCATCAGAGGGGCGAGAACTCTGATTGTTTCGTTGCAATGCAATGTTCAACTGTTAAAACTTGGGTCCTGGCATTCATGTGAATGCCACTTGACAGACACCACCCACTCCAAACACTGTCGCAGACCAAGTACACCCCCTCATGGCACAAGCAGTGCCCCCCACCCCTCGCTGGACAACGGGCCCTGCCGCTGCAATAACCGCACAAGAATGACCCAAGGAATGGGACAAAGAGCTCAAGATGTCGACCTGGCCTCCAAATTCACCCGATCACAATCTGATCGAGCATATATGTGCCAATACTAACATACTGTAACTTAAAAGTTGATCATGTGATGATGGTAAGGCATACTGAATAAATCTGCCAGTTCACCTGTTTCACCAAACTCAGTTCTTTAAAGTCATGTGTTCCACCATACACACTGATTTGGTGTTGCGGCTGGTGTGATCCTATCTGGTCTGTAGTCTTCATTCATCACCCTTAAGTCAAATGGAACAAACTTTATAAACATTTCTCCAAAAGTCAGCCCAACACATATCTTCGGAATCTTCTACTCTCAATCTTTTGAGTTCTGTTGAGGGTTTGAACAAAGTTCAGCTCCATCGCCTTCTCTCTGGACAGATAGCGCTGATTTCAGGTTGCTGTGTTGTGCTCAAAAATGTATAAACACTATTTCTCTGGCTTGCTGTGTGAGTGTGGAACAGCTCGTGTCTCTCTCTGGAAAAAGAGTTTGCATGTTTGCATGTTTGCATCGTGTTAAGCTGTGTGGATGAGCAATATTCAACAGGGTAATGACTAAAATTGGGAATTTCAGATCTGTCATCGGGTCTTCGGTGTTTGCTGCTCCGTTCTGCACGGCATGCCGAGTGTGGGAGGAACCCTGACATGAGAGTGATGATAAGAGGCAGAGCACTTACACCTTGTTATCAAAAGCCTGGTACCAAGTGGAGCTGCATCTGGAGCCATAAGTACAGTGTGTGTGTGTGTGTGTGTGTGTGTGTGTGTGTGTGTCTCTGAAGAGGACAGAGGTTTTGGTTCAGTGTCAAAAACCTGTTTCCTCTGCTTTGAATGTGAGAAGCTTTGTTGTTAACCCTCCTTCCTTCAGTTAACACCACCATGCAAAAGTGGAACGGGAGGAACGAGGGGTCGAAGGTTAAAGGGAGGAAGGAGCTGACGTGGGATAACCTAAGAAAAGGAGTGGAGGGATGGAGGATGGTGTGTGTGTGTGTGAGCCCCGGAGGAACATTCTCCAGACGCGATGCCTGAGAGGAAGCTATCGGGCCCAGGAGCCTCAGAGGAATCTGTGACAGCAGGGGTCAAGCTGACAGACAGATAGCTATATGTGTGGTTTATCTGGAGGTGCTGCTCCACGAGCACATCTCTGACTGACACCACAAACTGCTGCTCAGAACCACAACAGAGATCACTGTCCGCTGCAGTGTTCCCTGATGAATAAGACTCTTTTAGTTTTAGCGAACAGAAATCTCCAACTCACCTTTTCTCTGGCAAACATCAGCAACAACATGACGCTGGACAGGGGCATTGATGTCAAAGCTTTTGCGCTTGCCAACCTTTTGTGGAAGGAATGTTTTCCCTTCACTGTCTTCTCTGAGCTTTAATGCCAGCGTAGAAATTTCAATCAGTTGTAGTCGAGCGTAAATAAACGTGAGCGCATTTACTTTCTCATGAAGCACGAGGAACAAAACTGATTCCTGCCTCTTCTCACCCTTTCATATATCTGACTAAACAATCTACCCTCAAAGCCCCCTTACTTGTTGAACTAAACTTCATTTTGGAAATAGCAGCTGACAAAAAAACTGGGCAAATAATTTAGCTTTTGACCATATCACACGCGAACAGGAATCGTGAATGAGAAGTCCCCAAGCTCTCAAAATAATGGAATATCTGAGTATCTACTTACATGACAGCTGAGCAAACTTTGTCTGCTGATGAAGACTGTGTGATATGGTTAAAATCAGTAGAAACAGTAGATACAGTAGAAAGTGTGAGTAAAAAAAAACTTTGGCTATGGGTGTAAAAAAAAAATTGAAGAATTGTCCAATATCAATGTTCTCGTCTGACCACAAGAGGTCAGTTGTCAGGGCAGCATGACATTCAAGACATCCTCATACCTAAATGACTGAATGGGTCACTTGCCAGTGAAACCCAAAACAACATGACTGTTGCATTGTACAGTTAGCAAGTGTACCAGACCTTTGTCTTAAGGTCACAGTTTGGTTAGGTTTAGGCACTAAACGACTTGGTTAGGTTTAGGAAATGATTGTGGTTTGGGTTAAAAGAAAAAAGATCATCCACAAATGTGCATGCATTATGTAAGAAACATATGTTCACTGTTCAATGGTCACTGCAGGTCCTTACATAACACAAAAGGTAAAAATGGGTTGTAATATACTGCTGTAAGAGTTGACCGACTAGATGAAATAGTTATTCTGTTGAGGACAGCCTTCACCTAGAAGTTTGGTGGCTACCTTGCAGCTTTCGCAAAAATTTAGTAGAGATATTCATGGTTCCCAGAGGATGAAAGCGGATTCTGGTAACCCCTGGGGATTTTCATGGTCCATAAAGGATGAATGCTAAAATAATCTTTATTAGTCCCATACAATCATACTGAGTACAACACAGTGAAACTTGTTCTCTGCATTGAACCAATCCCTGAGGAGCAGTGGGCAGCCACCGTACGGTGCCTGGGAAAGCATCTACATTCATTATGTTTCTCCGCTTATTGTTCAGGAATTCTTCCCAGGTGAAAAAATATTCCACTTTCGTCACTTAATGAGAATTCCTCACCGTCCTCAACCTAACAATTTACATGTAGCGAATAGCCTGATATCCAATTAATTTGTGATGGAACAGTAAAAAACGGCAGATTGCAAACAAGATCTTATCATGAAACTGCAATCAAATTTGCTCAGTATGATCATTCCTCCAAGGAAAACACTTCATACATTTCATTAAGCCACAGTAAAACTTGAACTTGGACTTTCAGTCCTATAGCTGTTATTTATAGAGCGCTTAAAATATAACAAAAGGGATGGGTGGATGGGGAGGAAGACCAGACAAATGGGTAAAACTGCAGAAAAGGAGGAAAAGGAAAGGGAGGAGGCTGGGTTGTATCCTTGTTGGGAGCTGCTCCTGAGACACAAGATCGATGTGCAGACAGTTCATTGTAAGTGTCTATTTGTCTGTCCGTCAAGGAATGTATGGGCCCACGGGCAGACGCCGCAGTGTGCTGTGTGTTCGCAGAGCGAGGGGCGTCTCAGGAAACAGCCAACAGGGGCTTCCCGGGGAAAAATGCGAGGGGCGATTCCTGATGTTCTATAGCAGGAAATGAGCCATGTGGGCGTGGGTCTGACGGAGACCACTTCCAGGGCCCTGAGGTGCGGCCACCCACAGGAAATATGACATTTCAAATTGACATTACATGTACATTGAGGTATTTAGCTTATCAGGAAGTACAATGAGTACAATTAAGACCAATGTCCAAGATTGACCAAGATTACAAGAAACGAATGGCAGGATGAGAATGGTTCACAGCCTAAACACTTCCTGTGAAAGATTATATTTCTATTATATAAAAAGCTGTGTAGAATAGACAAAACTTACATTTTACATATAGTATATATGATGTGTAAGGGGTAGAAATCTGGAAAAAAGTTTTTTTTTCAAGTGGCAAATAAAGATGTTAGGTGCGAAGGACAAAACTGCTTGAAGGTGTCGATCTTGGCAGCCTTGCTAGTTTGTCTACTTGTGGGGTAATCAGAAAATTCCCATAACACTGGCCTTAAATAAATTGTAAAACTTTGAAGCAAAGCTTGGAAAAATGCAGCTGTTAACTTGTTCATCCTCCCGTCTATATAGACAACAAACTCATGATGGTGTGATCCAACATATGACATAAGTAATTCTCATACAACTGAGGATCTCTTCAAGAAATCCTCCTCAAGAGTCCTCAGGCCATTTTTGGATGCCAGATTTGAATGACATTTAATATTCCAATAACAGATTAGAGCCTCAAATACACCAAGCCTAAATTTGGAGAAAGGTTTATTGTCTGCCTGACAGTATGTATGAAATACAGGAACACAAGAACACAGGAGGGAAATAGCAAAGGACAACACAAAACCCAGAAAACACATACAACACTAGGAAAAGAAGACAGAAACGAGACGATCAAGACACACTGATGGTTGCAAATATGCCTGAATCTAACGGTAACGCCTTACCTTGATAGCATCATAACCTGGTAATTGCTATTATTGGATTAACCCTATGGTACTGGACACAGATTGGCCATACAACAGCAGTAATGAACAGAGTCATAGCTGTCCATGCAGTGAGGCCTCACCCTGGTCACAGGGAGGTGAATGAGATGCTTAGCTGTTAGACTCTGATGTCTTTCCTTCTCAGTTGTCAGGTAGGACCTGCTTGACTACCACAATACTGACCCCTGACCTTTGGAAATTAGGTGCTGATAACACCCGAGCACATTGACACAAAGTTTGAAACTCAGTGGGTTACTTTTCTGATTTCCTTATGATGTTCTTTCTGTAGAGAGTCATGGATCATGCACATTTGTCCAGGATTCCTACACTCTGTGCTGTATTCCACAGGTACAGTGTATGTATGTGTGTGGTAATAAGAGTGTACCCTTGGAAAGTTTCAAGATGTTGTTAAATTCAGCTTTACCTAAACGTGTGGAAAGAAATAGTGAAATCAAAGCTTTTTTTTGTAATGCCTGACAAGTGACTGCTCTAAAGATGATGTTTCCCCCACCAATGACAAAAGTCATGGAATGAATAAGTCATTTTTTTTTTTTATCTGTCTGTTTCTAGTTGTTGCAGGTTCATGGAGTGATGAATGACTCAGTTGCAGTTGTCCAGAGTATGATCTCCACTGAGCTGCACAATGCCATGGACAGCCCAGTATCCTACAGAAAAACAGCCCTGCATGCTCCCCACGACATATATTAGTAATTTACGTATATTCCAAAAATCCAAAGCATTTGATGGTTAAAGCTCTCAAATGCGGGTGATTTGCTTTTTTTAATTTGCAATACCCAATTGTAAACAAAATATTTTAGGATTTTAGATTGTTGGTTTTAGCAGCAACTTGGTTATGTGAAGTTATAGCAGCACATTTAATTATTAGTCAGTTAATTGAGAAATTAAGTAGGCCTTTCGCAATTTTTTAAGTCAATTTCATTTAAGATTTTATGATTAATATTTTGTTTACTTGTAATGTTGTTAGCTAATTTGTTCCCTTTTGGGGGCGATGACTTCACTGAGTCTCATCATTGCCATCAGCAGGGCGACCGATAGCCTTGCTTGTGCCCACTCAAAGAGATTATTTGATTGGTTTGAGGGGTCTTTTTGGGCCCTCCCATGAGCCAGGGCATAGGACATCACCGAGGCTGAGGGAGTTAGGGTAAGAGTTGCTGCTAGGTCATTTTTTATCACCTTTGGACAGAGGCAGGCTAGCTGCTAGCTTAGTATACAGACTGTTACCAATCTTTGTGCTAAGCTAAGCTAAGCTATCCAGCTAAAAGCTCTAATTTTATACTCAATAGATGGACATGGGAGTATTATCAAACAAAAGGAAGCAAATAAGCATATTTCTCAAACTAATAAAGTAAGTTGAACTTTAATGATCTGGATTCCTTAAAATGTCCAAAGGGTGTCTTAAAGTGGGCGGCTGTGGCTCAGGGGTAGAGCCAGCATCTTGTTATCAGAAGGTCACTGGTTCAGTTCCCCTGGTCTGCATGTTAAAGTGTCCTTGGGTAAGATACTGAACCCCAAACCTCTCTTGATGTGGTGGTCGGCACCTTGCATGGCAGCTGCAAGTCTCTTTGCTAAATGCCATAAAATGTTAAAGCAGTCTGAACGCTTCTGACATTGACACCATCCAGTTTGAAGTAGCAAAATAAGACAAACTCCCCATATAGATGGCTGAAGTCTGTGCCAGTTTACACCAGGATTTTCAAACTCAAAGAAAACTGACTGGTGATCTGTGAACCCTCAACTTATCTCCAGCTGGTGTTTGCAGCAACTGGGTAAACAATATCAGGTGGGAATTTCCATGTAGAGTATCAAGTCAAGGTGAAGTCACTCTGAACTAATGAGATTTCTGTGTGATTTATGGTCCTTTATCCTCTTCTATCTCTCTGTCTCATCGTGGTTTGTGTGGGTGATGGTGTTTGGGTTGGCAGACAGTGTGTGGAGAGGACATACAAGGACATAAGAGTCAGCGGCTAAATGCTCGTAAATTGTGTCTGTCTGGCAATGTTTCATCTGCTTGCTACTTTGGCAGGACACCAAGTGTAATCTCAGTAAGTGACACAGTTGAAAAGGCTGGTAATTTAAAAGATTCAAATGAATCACCACCACCTTCTTATACCCCTGATCGTCTTATCTTTTGTATATGTTTTGGGTTGAACATTGGATATGACTATGTGGTTCCAGCCACTTGACTACGTGGCCATTGGTGTACATGAGCTGGCTGAAAAAGTGGGAGGAGCAGTGGCGGTCCTAGCTTTCATGACGCCCTGGGCGAACCTCACCTCCAGCGCCCCCCCTCCACCCCAAAAAAAGATTAAATAAATGGAGAGAAAAAAAAACTCCAAATAACTTATATATTAAAGTAATTGTTGGAAATTTGGAAACACACACACACAGTAACAGCTATAATAAAAAATATACAATCATAAATAAACTAAATAAACTAAAAATAAATAGCACAACTGCCATCTATATCCTGACTCTTCTTGCCCTCCTTGATGCAAAGTCATCAATTACATCATCAATCTGCTCAACAACTGTATGATTGATACTGATGATGGCCAGACCAGTAAGGCGTTCCTGTGACATGGTTGACCTGAGGCAGGTTTTGATGAGCTTCACCTTTGAAAAGCCATCCTGGCTAGTGGCAGAGGGTGCTCCAAAAGATTTAAAAAGTGCCCCTGCATTTGCATTAAAATACAACATAAATGATCAATGCATGAATAGCACAATTAAATAAACATGTTATAGTGGAGCTGTTAAGCTCAATAATCTTGCTCTTTATGAAATGATGGTTCTAAATGTGAACACCTGACAACCTGATGGTGAAATCAGACGTGGGACACAGTGTCTCAGTCAGAAGACACTTTATAAACTCTGTCTCTGACTAACTCTTCATTGTTTGTTCCTTCTTGTGAATTCAGCAAAAGTTCTACATGAACTTCTTTCTGTCTTTGAGTAGAAAAATGGAGTCTGCTTGTCTCAACACGACGACACAACCGTGTGTGTCGTCACGTCGGTCCGGTGGTCTGATCGCTGACTGAGAACCTCATGACTGTGGGTTGAAGACCAGCTGGGATTTAGCTGATGTCTAGTCTCAGTCGTGGTCAGTGAAGTGTGCTCACATGTTAGTGTAGCGGTCTGAACTTAGGAGGCAAAGACTTCAGTGTGCGAGTTCAAGTCCTGGTTATTGATGCTAGTAAATGTTTTCTCACTCCATCACAAGTTAAATGCTGCGTCTGACCAACATGTTCTGCTCCATCAGGAGCGGTTCACTGTTTCAGGCTTCATATGTAACGTTAGCACATGTTAGCACACGACAGTGAAACAGTAAAGTCTTGTGGTTTGGTTCAGACCTCGCTGAGGTTGGAGGAGTACGGAGCAGCAGGGTGACGTCCTGATACAACAAGCTGCTGTTGAAGCGATGTTTGTGCTGGGCAACGACCTGATGGAGACACAGACGGACAAACTGAGACAGCCTGGACACAAACTAAAGTTCAGGTTCACACACCTGATGTCCAGGTAGCTCAGTGTGTTGGAGGACTGTCCTGAAGGTCTGAGGTTGTGAGTTCGATCCTTGAGGCAGTCTGAGTTTTGAAAACAGCTCTTAAAAGAGTCAAAGGCAGGACACTCAGGTATCTGATGAGCTGGTCTGGAGGTTGTGGGTTTGAATCCTGACTCTTTATAAATTTGCTGCTCAGAAGAACGAGTGAAAACCTCTGAGAGACTCTTTGTGATGTCATCTTGTTAGCTCAGCAGGGTGACACCAGGGATAGAAGATCTGAGGTTGTGGGTTCGAGTCTTGTTTGGGTTTGATTCTTATAAAACTGAGTGAAGTCTGAAGTACAGACTGAACAGTGCCCAGAGAAGAACCTCCAGCGCCCGTTGGGAGGGGGAGGGTTGTGTTCCTGAGAAATGGAAGCTTTATGGGGCGATGAACCATCAGAAGCTGAACGTGTGGATGTCTTTAAAACTTTGTTGCATCATCAAAGATCTAATCGTCTATTTCTACACACCTGAACAGAAAACTGTTCGACTATTAGAAACTAACAAAGAGAGAAAGACTCCAACATTTCAATGAATCAATCTTTATTTGTTCATTTCACAACCAACAAAAGTATCTCATGACACTCTCATTGGTCAAAGAGCCCAGTGTGCTGGAGAGCTGCCAAAAAAAGGGTTCTAAAGGGTTGCACCTTTTAGAAACACCTCGACTATTAGATCTTTGATGATGCTCACCTGTTTCTAGAAGGTGGAAACCAGGTGTTGGTGTCCACCTTTTAGAAACAGGTGAGCATCATCAAAGATCTAATAGTCTAAGGGTTTTCTTTTCGGTGAAACAATGATGGTGCTCAAAGGCAGGACACTCAGGTATCTGATGAGCTGGTCTGGAGGTTGTGGGTTTGAATCCTGACTCTTTATAAAGTTGCTGCTCAGAAGAACGAGTGAAATCTGTGAAATCTGAAAGAAACAAAGTGCATCAGTCAGATCCAGTAGCTCAGATCCCACCCTGAGTGCTGCTGTGGTCGCCAGTGCTTGTTTGGTGTTTGTAAACGCCTCTTCTGGTGTCCAGGTAAGGGTGGCAGTGAGATTCCTGTCTGGTAAGATTGACATAGTTAGGAACGTGGTTCCTGCTATAGCCAGACCCAGGAAAGCCAGCATCTGTTGGACAGTGGTAGGTTGACCATGGTTGAGGATGGTGTTGCGCTGTCTTGTAGTCAAAGTGTGACCATCACCAGATATCTGACGTCCGAGAAACGTGATGGTTCGGCCACACACTTGGATCTTTTCTTTCTTTACCTTGTAACCAGCTGAGGAAACTTTAGTTAGGAGGGAGTGGGTAGCTTTGAGGCAGGCTTCGGCTGTTGTGGCTGCTCGCAGCAGGTCGTCCACATACTGGATCAGCAGAACGTCAGTAGGAAGCACCAGGTCATGCAGATCAGCATGAAGGGCTGCGCTGAACAAACCTGGACAATCTCTGAAGCCCTATGGTAGGCGGGTGTAGGTGTCTGTGGTGGTGGCTGGCACTTCTGGCAGCACCACTTTGCATGGATGATATGGACAACAGATCTTCAGAGTTCAAGCTTGCTTCCTGTACTGCTTGTGTCTGTGCAGTTCCTCCAGATCCAGTTGGAGAAAGTCCTTGTTTGCTTTGCTTCATTATGCTTTGAGACAGGTCAGCAAGGCGGGTTTTCTGTTTGGTCAGTACTTTCACCAATGTGTCTAGAAGTTTAGCTTCCTCAGTTTGGAGTGCCCAGGATTTATTTAAAACTGGATCTTCAACTTCTAGGATTTTGTTTGTGATCGTAAGGGTAGGGCCTGCACTGGTGGACCTTGCCTTTGTGTGAATGGGTTGAGGTGAGGGTAGACTGACTCTGGCGAGTATGGTGAAGGTGGCATGGGCTCTTTTAGTTCTGCCATAGTTGGGTATATTCCTGGGGCTCCTGCAGGGGGCACTGTGGGGCCTTTCCCCCATGCTGGATCTTCTCCTCGTGCTGTGGGAGTTGTTTCTTCTCTTCTTTTTCTCTGTCAGCCTTCATTCGCCCTGCTTTGGCCATGAGATTACACACTGCTGAGGTAACTGAAGCCCTTTCCTTGTACTTCTCTACATTCTTCTTTCCCCTTAGGTGGTGTCCTCCTTTTTCCCCATTCGGCTTTGGCTTCATTGTAATTTGCTGTTGCAACTCTGGTGATGCACAGGATGGCTGTTAGACTGGGCAAGGTGGCAGTTGGGCTTTTGTCTAGTAGCTGCTGGTCCTCCCACTTGTTCCACAGTTCATTAATTCGTTTTCTGGCTTCTGTGCTACTCCTCCCTTTCTGTTTAGCCACTTCTTTCATTTGTTTTGTGATCCATCCTTTTAATTCTCCGAGGTTGGTGGAGCCTTGAGTATTTTCTATTGTGGTGGATAAGTTAACTACAATACCAATTGGCTCAAGAAAAATAGCTCTGTTATACCAATTATGATTTTTGTTTATGCTTGTTACTTTAATGAGAGACTCAACACAACAGAACACACTGTCTCTTGTTTACCTCCTTTACCCTTCCTTATGTTTTACCTTCTAATGCTTTTTAGTATTCTAGTTTACCATGAGGGTGCAGTTATTTCTTGTAATTCCCGACCAGATGGCAGCACTTTAATTTTGTCTGTAATACTATTATCTATCCTACAGAGGGAGACAGAGTATCCTTTTTAAGAATTTCTATTTAATTCAATCTTCTGTCCACCAGATAGAGGCAACCATTTATTTTGACACTATTACCCCTTGGCTGCTAGACTGAGGCAGAGCTCTAATTTTAGTTCATTTCGACACTACTATTTATTGAGACAACCACCCTTTGTTTCTCTACTTCCTCCCTCCTCCAACACATTTTATCAGTCGACACAAGATTGTCTCAACAGCGGATCAGTTTATATGGAGTTCACCCGACCAACTGACCCAACTGATTCATAATACCGTAGTCAGCCAGTTTGTATGGCGTACACCCGAGTAACAGGCTTTTGTGGTGAAAAGTGCTGCGTATGTTGTCACTATTTCAGCAGCACGAACAGCTTTGTTGACACCGTGAGGTCTCCACTGTTCGCTCTTTCACCAGGACACTGCTGCTTTCTGCACCAAGACACTGTTGCAGCTACTTTTCACAATCTATCATTTGCAACATCACACAAAGCATTTCCCAATATTAGCTCAGTTTCAGCGCTTTTCTACAAACCTATGTCACGTGAGGCATTTTCTAAATTGGTATTTCCACTCACATTTTTTTTTCGGACGTCCACCCTGTGGCCTTTAAACCATAGTTTGATTATTTTCCTTTAGGATCCTATTGATTCTTACAGGAATAGCTATCTGCTAATTCATTTTTAGAGGCTAAAACTCAAGGACTCTAAACCAATACTTTTTGGGACCTTGGGGACCTTTATACCTCAGGCTAAAACGGACATTCGAAGGCACACAGGTTCGCAATACTTATGGGGCTAGAGATGTGGTTACATTTAACAATAGTTTTTTTTTATTTTAAACAAACACCATACTAATAAAAGGCCAGTACACAATTATGGGGGGGAGGAATAGCCAAAGCTGAGGATTACCAGTGGAGGGATCTCCCCAATCACACGTGCACACACCTCCACACACACACACATGCACACACATGGAGGATCACACCACTCCCTTTGGGTGATACTTTTTTCAGCAAGTGTATCTTAGCATACAAGCAACTAGAAAAACATGTGAGCTTATCGCCGTAAATGACCTTGACGTCTCCCTTTTGTTGTTATTTGAGAGCACAATGTGTTCTTTCTCCTATCCCGGCTTGTTTCTCAAATGTAACCCTTCGTACTACGGGACTTATGCTTGTGTCAACCTCATCTATCAACAGGGTACCCCTCTGATATACAAAGTTATAAATGCATAGTGATTATATTGTAACAGTAATGTTATTTCAGTCAGTGCATAGTGGGAAGATTATACTGTATATCCTAACAGGTGCTGCGTCTGGACTAAGGGCTTCTTTCTTGCACAGCAGCCTCTCAGATCATGTTGATGTAAAACACAATTGACTGTGGACAGATATTTTCTTAAAACTTTTTCTATGCATTTTGGCCTTACGCACACACGTAGATGGCGTTTCAGGTCACCGAAAACTTCTGACTAGCAAACATGGCCTTATGGTGGAGGTTACATCGCCATCTGTTGGTTTGGCATGCGCTTGACATCACTAAATAATCGTTAAATACTGTTGGTGTTGATGGGAATGTTTTTGAAACCAGAGTAGGAAAAAGAAAATGTTTTTAAAGATACCTGCGCTCATGTGGACAAGGTCGGAGAGAATGCCCAAATTAATGAAACTCTATACCACTTTTTCCAAAGCAGACTGACTGCATGCTCCTCTGCATCCTACTCATCTTCTCCAAGACCGTCAACTTGCTTCATGATTGGTTGGCTTTGTTGAGCAGACAGGCAGCGGGCTGGTCTACCAACGCTCCGCCACCCTGCCTGTCCGCTCTACCTAACAAGCCCAGAGACTTTGCAGCTGCGACATTCAAATATTCGTCTTTTTTTTTTTTCAGTTCAGAGACACGCTAAACTTCTTTATCAGCCTACTTCAGTATGTTCTACCTGCAGCCTCTGACTCGCGGTTGAACTGTGAGATTTCCTCACAGTCAGAGAATGTTTGAGTGTGCATCCTGCTTAGAGTTCAGTACTTCCCAGAGTCTCTCCAGTTGGCTCCTGACAGCACACTCAGAGCAGTGCTGGCCCTGGGCCAGATTAAGATTTGTGTTGCTAAATTGCTCAACTGACTGACAAAATCAATCTCCATCCAACTGGCTCATCAACTTTCAGGGGGCAGCCTTAGATGTGCCAGCGTTTTGTTTTCAGATTTGGGATTTTACTTTTTTTTGTTCAATATTAAGATTTTCATCAAACATATAACCATGATTATAACTATATAACATAAAACACAACTTGTAAAATGCTACAATGTCAGAAATCACATTTTTATTGGGGACCCATTCAATTTCCCTGGGACTCACTCAAATGACCACCTGTGGAATATTCCTGGGAAATATAAAACCTAGCAACATTCCTAACATCACTACATCTACTGCCTTACCTTTGAAACAACTATAAACCATCAACTCCTTCTACAGCCAGAGGAGAGTTATGGCTTAAGCTTTACTGAATATGAAGTTATGCACACTTGGATTGTTCAATGTGATAGATAAATTAAGGTGAGCTTCAATCATCGCTTTTGAATTTTTATTCAAAGGATTTACATAACATTAAAGCACATGGTAAATCGTGTGACCTTACAAAAGAGCTGCATGATCTGATGTGACAGTATCAACGTGGCTTCTCGAACAGAGAAGGCGTTCAAAAATAAGCATTCAATACAACACTTCCCCCATGCCCCCCCCCCTGCCCCAAAAGAAGAAAATGCATAAAAGCAAACACATTAAACACACACACAAAAAGAATTCGACCACTAAATAATGAATAAGACTAGCCTTTAAAATAAAGCCTCAATTTCCCAGCTGGTCTGGATGCACTCCAAAACATTTGGTACCTCACAACTAGAAACTACACTTTCTACTGAACAGGTAGTGATTTCTCTGTACATGAGGGTTTCTGCAGACGCCTCTCCCCCTCCTCCCCGTCCGTCCGTCTGACAACCTTTTACCCTGTGGCGAGGTCAGAGGTCATCCGGCGAGCGTGGGCCTGGTATGGAGCCGCTGTGTTCAGGCTCGGGGTAAGGCCTCGTCATGAAAACTGAATCTGCTGTACAGTGGGAATCTGCAACACAGCCATGGAGTTCAGTTGTAGATGGTGGTGTGTTGAACACATATACATAACATATTCATAATCCCAGTTAGATCACTGTATTTCAACCAGTGGCCTGCTGCTGCCTCAGTGTGTAATCTACCTGTTGATATGAGGTGGTGTACACCATGACGTTCTGCTGCTGACCATCTGCTGTGATAATCCCTGCTGGCAGTGGATTTGCTGATCAAGAGAGAAAGTGTTGTATATTAATGAGACTGAACCTCAAATGTAAAAAGCAATACAGACATCATGAAATATATGACAAAAGAGAAGGAATGAAAGCAAACAAAGCATTTCACTTACTGAAGCTATCATCTGTGAGATCCTCTCCAAGGCTCTCTCCCACAGCCACCCCTGGAATCCCCTTCTCCCCCTTCATGGCCTGGAAAACAGCAGAGAAGCAGAGAAGCAGAGAACATCACACATGTGAGCAATGCAACATCTGGAATTAGTAACAATGTGGTGTGACAGTATAATAACTTAAAAAACAGCAGTGTAGTAATTTAAAAGCAGTATTTTCTTGTTCTTTTAACCCCAGCATTGCCATATTCTGATTAAGTGTAATCAAATCTAACCTAATCGTACACTAACTTACTGTGCAGTACCTATCCAAAATGGAAACCTATTTAGCGAACGTGTTATTGAAACATATTGGTGGGAGAAACAGCTGACTAACATTAGCCAGGCTACAACTGCTGTGGACTAATACATGACATGGAACGTAAGGCTGCCTAACAGGTTATTGTAGCCCGACAACACATGCAGTAGGAGGTCCCTGCTCCATCCCACTATCAGCTAAGGGGTCCTTGACCTGTAAAAACGTTGAATCCCCGTTATTGTTTATTTGTTAAAAACTTCGTACTACATTCTCTAATCATAACGCTTTTTAAAATTAGAATTTTGGCCCAGAATTGACCAAAACTGTCTGACTTATGAGACATAGATAACCAGAAAACCTGAGCGGTGTACAAACATGACTGAAAGATTAGAGTCTGAGGTTAAAACATGTCTGTGTGCTCACTTTACGTGGTCATTTTGTCTCACCTCTCGGAACTTCTGCAGGTAGAGCTTCAGCGGCTCCACGTACATGTCAAAGCCCAACGTGGACATCGCGAAAAGGATGTCCTCCCCGTTGATGGTCTTCCTCTTCTCCTGGTGGCAGCGCTCGCTCGCCTCTGATGTGATGAAGCTGATGAACTCGCTCACACACTCCTGCACACACTCCTTGGCGTCTTTTGCTATCTGTGGAGGATAGAAACAAAATTACAGAACGTTGTTTCAAATGAAATGGCCTTATGTCATGAATATGTTTGTGTTTACACCAAAAACTGCAGGAGAACTAAAGAAATAAGAAAAAAAGCTTTCATTTTTTTTGGTGCAATATTATAAAATCTGCCTACAACATACAACCATTTAGTTAAGCAGCTAATTAGGCTACTCAAACTGCTACTAGCCTGTTTCCCTGTTTAGTGCCTGTAGCCGGGTAGTCCAAACAAGAACTGCAGCGAGCCACAGAAAACGATTAAAATTTCCAACAAACTCAAAGTATTTTAATGCAATCAGATGATCAAAAAGCGAGCCCGTCAGGCTAATCCAACCTGCTGCTAGCCTGTTCAACTGAATTACAATATTAACTTACTCAAGCTAAGCTAGGGAACCCAGGCGAGAACTGCGGGCTAACCACTGCCTGTGACTGGAACAACTTGCATTTGGAAGAATTGTCTAGCACGGCTAAATGTTGACTTGCTAAATGACAGTTAGTGTAGCTGGTGAGCGAGCCAGCAAAAGACAAGGACACTCAGAAATATAGGTAGGATAGCCGGTCAACCACCACAGGTGATGAATCACAGAAGTGACACATGGATCCACGGAGCAATTGACCAGTGATGAACATCGACAAACGGCTAACAGTGAGAAGATCAAAGAGGCTACCATGTTATATTTATAGCAGGGACATGTACACATGTGACTTTGCTTATATAAACCTTCTCGATCCTCAAGTACGAGGAGACATATCCACTTAGTTTACTGCTATTGGCAGTCAGGAAAGAATGAAACAGAAGTCTACAGGAAACCTATAAATTTACGTGATCTGGTTTTCCACCAAAATTAGCAGGTCTGCATGTCCTTGAACAGACCGCATGTCGAATCCTTCTTTATTTAAGACGACACCACCACCAGATGATGAAAACGTGCCATCGCTAATGGAAAATTGGTCAATCATTTTCCAGGATTCCCAGGACACGTGGGAACCCTGATCAGTACTATTTAATGTATCACATGTCTGGAGGGGAAAATCATCTTCTGTATAGACCAAAAAAGTTGACCTCAGGGGTGTATCTGCTCTACAAAATGAGTAAAACAACTTGCTGCTATTTTGAGAAATGTAATTTCTTGCTTTGATGCACCAATTACTTGATGCATGTATAAAAAGCATATATAAAATATTCCTAATAAAACTCCTGCTGGAGTATTCCTGCTCCTTTCCTTCTCTTTCACTCACCTTTCCAGTCTGAGGAACAGCATTCTTCATGATGCGGGCCACGTTGGCAATGGGAAGATAGATGTCCTGCTCCCTGAAAGTTCTCTTTGATACCGCCGTCGTCATGATCATTCATCCCCTCCTCTCCATCATCTACACAGAGCAAACACATACGAGATTAGCTCTCAGTAATGAAACAAACAAAAACAACAGGAGGGGTTGTTGTTCTTTTGCCGCTCCTCACCATCTTGAGACTGAAGTACATAGTGACCAGATGCCATGTACTCTCCAGTGATGCCCAGCTGGGAGGCGTCGGTGGTTGAGCTGTCTCCGTCCATCTGCAACAAAGACAGTCTTGTTTAAACATATGAGGCTATAGAAATAGACACCTGACGTCTGAGTGTGCGCGTGTGCACGCATGCGTAAGCACACACACACTCTCTTTTTGAACTGAATGACAGGCTGTTATACGAAACACAAAACACTGACCTAGATCATGTGAAGCAGGTAGAAAGTACTAAGAGAAATGTCAATGGTGGGTGTATGGCAAGCTGCTCATACACAGACAAAACACCAGGAAATATGTTTTTGAAGAAAAGGTCTATGGAGTAGATGTAAATTTGCCTTGGCTGCAATAACAATTTAAGCGTTTGCACTCCTGCTGTATTGCTCTTATGGTCTGTATGTATGTCTGTGTGTCTTGTGAATCTGGATCACTTAGCAACAATATCAAAATATAAGCACCACTTAAAAATAGTTCCAGATAATGGGACATTTTAGTGTTTAGTCTGTGACATATCTGATTTTTTATTTTGTGAATATATTTGGTTCTCAAAAAAAAGTGACATATTTCATTTGACTTTTATTGCATATCCATGCATGTGCATATATGTACCTATGTCCCAACACCCCTAACACATTTTTAGTCGTGTATGTATGTTGACACCATGCAGATAGATTCAATTCACTCATCTTTGATTTGAGCAATAATCTCATGCAAGCTGATTCTGGACATTACAGAATGTGTCTGTGTCATTTAAGCTTGAAAATTATAAGGGACCCTAACTTAATTTCCTTATCACCAGCTGGGAAAACAACTGGACAACATCAGTGAGAAGTGCCAATCCAGTCAATTTCACTGGTTGCTGTTGTACGGCTTCTTTTTTTCAGCTTCTTAAATGTGGGATTTGTTGCTTTTGGGGATGCTGATCGCCATTCAGAATTGATCCGCTTAAAATGTATTAACCAACAATCACAGATGGCAGAGGTCATTTTATGTTTTACAATGAAAAACAGCAATTTTACATCATTTTGGACCAACACTATCACTGCATCGGTGTACAAGAAGTTATGAATAAACAACCAAAAAGCTTAATAGTCACATAGTCCATTGAGGATAAACTACAAGTATTAGATCTGGGTTAAGTCGTTAGTTAGCTTTGATGCTCTCCACATTGATCCTACATTCATTCTGCTTAGACGGTGCCCATAACAGCTTGGGTACTGCGCCTAATCATTTTAATGGTGAGGAAAACGCTGATGTGTAAAAGTAAACCGAGTTCTACAGAAAAATATGATTGGAATATGTCACTATAGGCTATGACAAATAATAATGTCCTCTTTCCCAATACTTTCTGACTTTTCATGCCATGTACAACCACACCAGTACCCTTGAACAGTAGGGAATATCCCACTCTTACATACATGTTGGCCCTTTGTGCAGCATTGACTAATAAGGCTCATCAGTTACTGGACCACAGGAAAAAGCACAGATGACTGAATTAGCCTTTGCACCATTATTTCTTACAAAACAATTCTTCATACAAAGGCTTGGTAAGTTCATGTAATAAGTGACCATGATAATGATGGCCATAAGCGAACAGCAGAAGGACTTCTGGTTGTTTTGAAGATAACTTCCATGTCATACCATGACTAAAATATGAAACTACTCTGACACGAACATGCACATCCAACGCTCTCAATACTCTTCCATTCAAAGTTGAGTCAAATAATGAGCCGTGTGTGTGTGTGTTTTATCTTGTGCCAGTGTAATACTGTAGGGAACGAGCTACCACAGCTGACCTCGCTATTCATTAGGTCACTGACTTGGCGAAAAAAGCGGTTTGGTACTGTGCCAAACGATGCACTCAGACCACTCACGGTTAATATTTGAATTGGTTTTACGTTTTAGAGGATGGACAACGAAGGCCACCGAAACATGACCGCATCTTTTCACATGGAGTGTGTTTGCTCATGGGGAGGAACACTGACGAGAAATGTGAAGTGTTTGGCACAAGCCTGCGGCTGCGAGCTAACGTTGCCTTGTTGATGCCGTTTACACCATTGTAACTTAAACGGGAACAGATGCTAGTTAGACTGCTGTAAACCCGCGATAAGGTTAGTTTACGTTAGCCACACGCTAAACACATATGTTTGTGTTTAGCTACCGTATGCTAACTAGCAGATGTGAGCCGAGGGTATTGTGAGATGTTTGGCTAACGTTAGCTAATGTTGACTCACGAATGGAACTAGCTAGCCAGTTCACTGCTTAAAAGACTGAAACTAATGAGTTCGACACGATGAAGAGAGACTGCCCAGCGAGATATTACCTCTTGCAGTTAACCTATTCAGGTACATAGTGTCCCTTGAATATATTTTCATTGTAAATCCACCGCAACTCGCGCCTGCTGAGACTGCGCTGGCCTGTTCTTTGTCGTACGGAGCGGAGCAAGTCATGGCCGGGGCCGAAATGTTAAATTGTAATTTTTAAAGTTTTGCCCGCTGGATACTTCCTGATGAGCAGCCCTCATTCACTCAGACAACAAATAAAAAATCAGACAGAGACGGACATTTCCATTCGAGCTAACGAGAAATCGGTTAGCAATCATTGGCCGGAGCCAGGCACAAACCTGCAATGAAGCCCTGGTTGGTTACCTTCCTGAGACGGCTGTTTGGTTGGACAGAAAATGGCTGCGAAAGGACCAGTCCCAGCGCGGAGCCACGGCTGCACTACCGCACCCGGCCAGCAGAGGTCCGTGCTGCGTTCAGGGACTCATCGCAAGCTCCTACGTGCGTTACACAATAGCAATAGTGGCCACAATGTAGTAGGAAGTGGACTTGTGTGCTCGGTTGAATGGGCTAAACGATTTTGAGCTTTAGTTGGTTCAATGACCTTGGCTGAGCGCAGAGTAGCTGCATTTCGAGACGTCAACATGAGGGTAAATGCACACCGGTCGGTCGGAATCGCAATACGTTGCAATAATTCCTACATTTATGGCAGCAAGCAAACGCCTCTCTTCAATCCTACAGGTTTTCCCGCAAATGTTCTCCCCTCCCTCTGCCTCCGGTGAAGACTCTGCTCAAGATGACTCTTTACTAATCTTTCAGAGGAAACACTGACCCTTCAGCCACCTGAAGTGCTGAGTCGGAGGATCAAACCTACACAGAAAGTCCATACATGCCCATCAAAGTCAATTAAGGCGAGTTATAGCAAACTGTTTAGAGAAGCGTTGACATTTCACCACTGATTTTTTCACAAAAACAAGGTAGGCTGTAAAATCCCGAACAGCTTCGCCAGCCAACCAAAGCCACAGTTCACTGGCGACTGTGTTGCATCAGTGGGTTTCATTTAGTTTATATGTGTCTGCTGTGCTTAAAGTGGTCGTGTAATTAAAGTTTAAGAATGCTGTTTACCAAGTCCCCCGAGAGGCAGCGGTTTAATTACGGTGTTGTTCGCTGTTTCCTCCACAAGATGTCGCCACATCACCGCGACAATAGGAAAGGATATGAACCTGTACCTGTGCTGCTCATTTGAGATATTTATAATTTCCCCCGTTTCTGTCAGACTGTGGCCAAAACACACAATGAAACATTCTTCATGAAAAGTCTAACTCAGTGTCAGTTATCAGTTATTTGATTGGAGTGCAAACCATGAAACTGTGACTATGTTTTAATTTTTACAATCCGGGGGCCAAAGTTTAAATGCCTTTGAATTAAGTATCTTCCATCCTGGTAGGAAACACACAAAAAAGTTTTTTTCATCTGTCTTCCCAGAGTGTAAGTTTTGGCATTCAGAACTGCTGTGTCATTTCATGTCATCCAGTGCAACCCACGTCTCGCCTGCAGCCGGACAGCGCTCGGGTCAAAGTCCCTCCTCACCGAGTCACCGAGGGTGTTTTTGGTGTTGACTCTGTGTGTCTCTGCTTTTAGGATTAACAGCAGAGGAAGGTTTCCAGTATCTGAAACATGGAGCCGCCAACAGGGTCATCCTCGGAGGCTTATGACTACGACCTGCTGGTTATTGGCGGAGGGTCAGGGGGCCTGGCTGTGGCTAAGGTCAGTTTACTCAGTTCTTACTGAGCTCTGCAGTCAGTCGGAGTATTCACAGTAAATGGATTTGTCTCCTGTTATTCAAAAACAATATTTTTGCGCTTTCTTCTTTTTATTTGTTCTGTATTTTTTTTTTTTTTTTGAAGCTTTGAGATAAACAGCAAGTAATAATGACAGAAAGTAGGGTCTAAAGAAAGTTTAACTCCATGTGTACATACACATATTCATATATACTTTCTTATACATTATATATGTATAGTATCAGAGGCCTAGCAAAAGTAGATTCTGTGTTATGTTCGTTGCTACCACGGTTATTTGTTTATTTTTAGATTAGATTAGATTAGATGGGCTTTATTTATCCCACAATGGGGAAATCCATTTGTTACTAACAGCTCAAGATGCACAAGTACAGGAGAAAGAATCAGACAAATATACATAAAGTTGAATAGAAAATAAATAGAAAAAATAAAGATATTTACAAAAAATGACTTTATTCCTGTTGCTGTCCAGCATTTTGCTCTGTCAGATTTTGATTGGTCACAGCGCAACACCAATTAACGGCATATGATAAAAATACACAGTACATATCTCACAACAACAGCAACCTGCAAAGGTGCCCTCACAAACATGTAAAGTGAAATGAGCCTTTTCACATGTCAGAGTCACAATTTCAGACATAAATGTAACATTTTCACTCGTGGTTGGCTGTTTTCACACGCAAACAAAGATTTGAACATGTGATGAGGAAATAATTTCACATGTGAAGTGAAATTTAGCTTTTCACTTTATGAATGATTTGTGATTGACCCTTTTTAAGGGCTCAGAAGGTTCAAAGGTTTATTTAATTGTCATTTTACAACACAGGGTTGAACAATGACAACAACTGTAGTCCCTTTATGCTGCCTTTATGGTGGTGTTGAGGATGAGTTCAGGAGTCTCACAGCCTGAGGAAAGAAGCTGCTCTGTTGTCTGCTGGTACGACTGTGGCTGGGTTGGGTGATATCTTGTAGTATCCTTTTTCACATGCGGATACAACACATGGCACATGAAATCCTGTAGTAGTGACCACTGCATTACTCCATGAGTACTTTGTCTTTGAACTCTTCATTTCCATTTCAACCACACGCCTGTAAAGTTTAATGACTGTTTCTTGCAAGATTTTGACGCGGTGACAAAATTTGTCCACAGACAGACAGTCAAACACCTGGTAAAGTACTCAAAACCTCTGTGTTAATTTCTGCGACAAAAGGTGTCTTCAGGACCACCATGTGAAAACAGTGTAACAGTGTCAAAGAGGTCTCCGGTGGTGATGAGAGGAGGATTATCAGCGGAATCTTCAGCTCCCCATTATCATAACGGTAAACGGACTGGCATTTCTATAGTGCTTTTCCACTTGAACCGCCCAAAAGCATTTTTACAGCCCATTCACACACTGATGGCACAAGGTGTTCAAGGCTGCTCATCAGGAGCAGTTGTGGGGTTCAGTATCTTGCTCAAGGACACTCCGACATGCATCCGGGGAGGTGAACCTTCTTCTGATTACTGGATGACCCTCTCTAGCCTCCTGAGGCACAGTTTCAGCACATCGTTAAGCTGTCCTGTCACAGGTTTACAGTTTCGTCTTTTCATTTGCTCCACAGCAGCTGGATGTGTAGATAGCAAGTTCCCCATGTCGACTTAAATAGGGATGATATGTCAAAATTAGTTTCTGCTGCCCCCAAGTGGCCAAAAAAACTGTTTTGTAAGCGATCTCAAGCCAGTCCATCAAATAGATCACATTTTTCGCATTGCAGGTGAATTTGATCTTATTCTGTTTTATATAATCTGATGACTGAAAGAGTGGCAGTTTGAGATTTAATAATATTGCATTAGCGATATCCTGCTTAAAGATGCTATGAGGGAGAAATGAAAGGGAATGAAGGGGTCATGTCTGAGGAGAATGGGTTATCTCTAGGTTATGGATGTTGGGAGGGTGTTGCAAAAAGCGTAAACTCATATAAAGGTTTGGATCCGAATGACTTTTAGGTAGGATTTCAAAACTGTTAATTTATTCATATTCGTATTTCATGTGGTTTTAAGTTACTCTGCAGGCATGTAGCATTAACCCCTGCTTCGCTCCCATTGGTTAGACTCCACTCCACCAACTCGGCCTCGTAATTGCTGCTAATCTGGTCAGTGAACGCACGCTCTTCTTCCAAAGCACAGCTCAGATAATTATCATATTAATGGGCTTTATGGTAATGGGATGATCTGCGATCGGCTCTAGAGGAAAGTGGAAACGAGATGAAGGGGGCAGGAGCGCCGATTGTTGAGAGGGACAAACGCCTAACCCGTTTCAATATTTAATTTCTCTCCTTCTCGGTCGCGGCCCGACTCCGTCGCTCTCATTTATTCTGTTTTGCTCTCTTCCCGCTCCTTTAGGAAGCTGCAGGGTTGAGGAGGAAGGTGCTGCTCCTTGACCTCGCGGCTCCCTCACCAAGAGGGACCAAGAGGGGTGAGCGCTCAACTCCCAGTCTGAAGAGTCGGGATGATTATGAGTCATTTCCCTTCTCTTCTCTTCTCTTCTCTTCTCTTCTCTTCTCTTCTCTTCTCTTCTCTTCTCTTCTCTTCTCTTCCCTTCCCTTCCCTTCCCTTCCCTTCCCTTCTCTTCTCTTCTCTTCTCTTCTCTTCTCTTCTCTTCTCTTCCCTTCTCTTGAGTTTTGAAGACACATATGTCAGATATTGGAATGAGATAATGATTATAATTGTGTATCAGCATGTTTAAATTCTCATCATCTCATGTCTTTCCTTTCCTTTCCTTGAACTTCTTGTCTTTTCCTCTCCACTTCTTTCTTTCTTGCCTTCTGTTTTCCTTCCCCTTCCTCCAGAACTGGGTGGTTCCAGTCTGAACGCGAACGGCGTCAGGAAATTTCTCCAGCAGGCCTCTCTCCTGGGAAATGCACTTCGAGACTCTCAGAAATACGGCTGGAGGGAGAAGGAGCGTGGTAATAAAAAACAAATCATTCATTTTTAATTGTGATGATTGTGAGGCATTCAGTGAAATCAAGATTTGAAAACCAAATTAGACGTGACAGCGTAATAGAATTGGAAATGCGACCAAATTAAATATGAGCAAATTATGGGCTATACATAATATATCACTCATCTGTAGCAAGTCTCCAATGTTTGCCTTCTGTCAGCGTCTCATGGCTGGAGAGAGCTGGTGGAGGCCGTGCAGCAGCAGGTGAAGACTCGCAGTTTGGAGCTGAAGAAGGAGCTGAAGCGCTCGGGAGTCTTTTACCTCAACGCTCGTGCAGAGATAGTCGCGCCCCACACAGTGGAGGTATGTTTTAGCATTTATTAGACAGTACACCATAAAAGATTTACAGAAACGAGCAGTGAGGGGCGGACATGCAATAAAAGATCCACCAGCTGGACCTGAACTAATGACTTTACATGTATATGGTCAGTGCCTTAGGTCTCTAGGCCCCCAGGACTATATGTAGTCCCAGATAGTGGTGTTGAACCTTTAATCCCTTACTTGTATATGTAGTTTACAGTAGAATTTTAAATGCATAGTTTTAACTCAGCATCGCCAGCATGCAGAGGATTTTGAATACTGCCGTTTGGCTTCACCCGTTGCCATTCTATGCTTAATTGCTTGGAGGCAGATCAAGATGCTGAACCCCAAATCTGCCACCGAAAAAAAAAACAAATACAGCATTTTCTCTCGCTTGAGTAACAATTGATAAAAACTACAGTGACCAGCTTTTTCAGGAAAATACTGAAGCCTTTTTAAAGAATGAAATTATGAAATTCTGAGGTGAAAATTGAATTGAACCGAACACGTTTTCAGTAGGAATCAAATTGTCTTGGTGCCACAGACAAAGAAATGGACTTATGAAGAGTTGATTTGTTTCTCATGGGATTTGTTGACGCCAAAGAAAACGTTGGAAACTGCGGCCTCAACTTTCAAAAGGAATTTTAAGCTGTTACTGTCATCACTAATGACTTTACCTGTATATGGTCAGTGCCTTAGGTCTCTAGGCCCCCAGGACTATATGTAGTCCCAGATGGTGGTGTTGAACCTTTAATCCCTTACTTGTATATGTATTTTACAGTAGAATTTGAAATGCATAGTTTTAACTAAGCATCACCAGCATGCAGGGGATTTTGAACACTGCGGTTTGGCTTCACCCGTTGCCATTCTATGCTTAATTGTTTGGAAGCAGATCAAGATGCTGAACCCCAAAGTGCTCCTGATAGAGGCCTGGCACCTTGCATGGCAGCGTCTGCCATCATTGTATGGCTGAATAAAGTGCCTCGAGCAGTCAGTAGACTGTAAAAGCACCATATTGTGGAATTTGAGCGCAAGGCAGACAAGCCTAAGCAAACTTTAACGCTGCATCGGATCTTAAATCGGTCTCTCGTCCGTGTTGACCGCTTAGTGAAACCGTCTGGAAGAAAAACAGAAAAGTTCAGGACATAACAATGGCCTCTGACTGATGGTAATGTCCTGTGAAAATAGGCTGGAGGTGGATGTGTGCATGCATGTGAGCAAAAATAGAGTACAGCATTCAGTGTGGTGGCTGACTCAAGTTGTAGTTCAGTGGTCAAAATGTGATTAGAAATAGAAATCACAGGAACCATCTCTCTCCTAATGTCCCAGCTGGCACTAGACGTCAATTAGACGTCATAGAGAATCGGGTTAACGTCTGAACTTAACGTTGGTCCAACGTTGGATATCAGTTATGTAGGCTATCTTAAGTCAAATCAACGTTGTTGATAGATGTTGTCCAGATATTAGAATTTTGTCATCAAAAAGGTCATTATTCAATGTCAAAGTTGTGTGAGTACAAGACGTCTGACACACGTTGGGTTTTGGTTGCCAGACACCACAACATAAAAACAACAAAATATTAACGTCATTTGACGTCAATATTCCTCTGTCAAAAGATGTTGAAAGTAGATGTCAATGGACGTTGGGTTTTGGTCACCTGACGTCATGACTTGAATCCAACCAAAGACCAACGTCTATTGACGTCCGGTGCCAGCTGGGGTCCTACACTTGGCCCTTACCATACGGCACAATGTCATCATCAGTGTAATCTGTGTTTTTCTCATGTTATTGTGCAATCAGGTGACGGACGCGAATGGGAGCAAGAGGCGTGTGACAGCAGAGACCCTGGTCATCGCCACAGGGGACAGCCCTCAGTACCTGGGCGTACCTGGAGACAGAGAGTACTGCGTAACCAGGTCACCCAGCACTCAACCATGACATTCTGTTTCCACATTAAAAGAAATGTCTAAACACAAATAGACTGTGTCACAGAACTTGTGAACATCACCCTCCCCCTCTCTCCTCCCAGCGAGGATCTCCTCTCCCTGCCTCACCCCCCCGGTCGGACTCTGGTGGTGGGCGGGTCCGCGGAGGGGCTGGAGAGCGCCGGCTTCCTGTTCGGCCTCGGGCTGCCGGTCACCGTCGTGCAGCAGCACGACCTGCTGCAGGGGTTTGACCAGAAAACGGCGCAGAAGATAGAGAACCACATGATCGTCGGCGGAGTGAAGTTCCTCTATCACTGCTCACTCACCAAGGTGCTGAGCGAGACGAGGACAGGGATAGCATCGCTCGAATTAGAAAACTGACGGCCATGTTTTTAATGTGGTCTTGCTTGTGTCTGTGTTAGGTGGAGCAGACTGAAGCCAGCAGTAAGGATGTTGGTTCAGGTATAATAACTGTTTACTCTTTAACTCTCTAATTTGATCTAAAATATGTAGTAATTAATAACTTTTCAGATTAAGATTTTACACAAAAATAGTCCAGGTTTATAAGATACAATTACAGTTTAAACAAGTGGCCCTTTTTTAGCTTGTGGCACCTTAGAAAGTACAAAGTTAGAGTATCTAGCTTAGGCCCTTCATCCCGTTTCACATTTGTATGAGTTGTTGGCGTTTCCACATTTTCCGTTTCAGCTTCTAAGACACTTTGATCTCACACTTTGAAGCGGTAAAGCTTCCAAATCTCTCACAAAAAGCAAATGTTAGAGAAAAGTCCAAAAACATTGTTTCTTTTTCATCTCTCCCGTCCACATGAATTATCTCACGACCCCTCAGATGTACCTCTGGACTCAACTGTGTAAAGTCATAGTAGAATAACTGTCAGTATCAGTATTAACATCTCGTAATGCAGTATTTTGTAATATAAAAATGTATTAGTACTTTTACCTTTGACACCATCAGTACATGTGGTGATAATACCCCCAGCAATGTACCAGCTTATTTGTAAAATGTGGAACTATACTTTTACCTTAGAAAGTGATCAATAAATGATCAGAGCGCTTCTTCCACCGCTGCCCACAGACCCTCTGATGTCCACTCTCACATGATTTATAGATCAAACTCAGATCACCTCTCAGAAGAGGATCGTTAAAGTCGTCCAGAACCCCGTGGTTCCAAAGATACCAAACATAACAGACTGAGTAACAGGAGGAAATCTCTATCAAAGTCACAGACAACGCCCAGACACTCTCATTTGACTGAATTTGACAATTTAATTAAAATGTTAAAGTTTAATGTTTAAATGTAATCCTGTTTCGGTTAAGATTTAGAGCAATCAGAAGAAAATATGACGCCGTATGTGATGCTGTCATATATTTTAAATCTAATTAAAGGACTAGTGACTAGTAGTCTATATTTTGCTAACTGTAAAATCCCATGAAAAATAAGCGTTGTGTGTTAGCTTCTGCCTCTGTGTCATCGCGCTTCACCTTTTCCACAAAACTATTAAAAACACGTCAATGGGTCACACTGTCGTACTCAGTCACATGTTCCTTCATCACGATGAACGTACCAACTGCACGTTATTGTGACTCAGTCACCATCCTGCTGCCCCAAATACTCACTAGGGTACCTAATGTGGAGTAATCTGCCACCGAAAAAACAAAACAAATACAGCATTTTCTCTCGCTTGAGTAACAATTGATAAAAACTACAGTGACCAGCTTTTTCAGGAAATTACTAAAGCCTTTTTAAAGAATTAAATTATAAAGTTCTGAGGTGAAAATTTAATTGAACCAAACACATTTTCAGTAGGAATCAAATTGTCTTGGAGCCACAGACAAAGAAATGGACTTACCAAGAGTTGATTTGTTGACGTCAAAGAAAACGTCGGAAACTGCGGCCTCAACTTTCAAAAGGAATTTTAAGTTGTTACTGTCATCACCATAAACAATTACAACTACTTAAGTTTAAGGTGAAATTCAGATTTAATTGAGATATTTATAAGGTATTTATGCTGAGCTTGAAGATTAATCAGATACTTTTTAAATTATTATTATAATTAGGTGATTCTGCAGCCACACCACAGCAGTTTTCTAAGGGGGGACTTCGAGCGACCATCATCTCTAAGGAAGGCCAAACTATACAGGAAGACTTTGATACAGTATGTCATCTGTGTCCAATTCATGATTTATGTTAATAGTTCTCTTGTCAACGTTTCAAAGAACAGTAGAAAGCAGCCTTGTTATCATGCAGTCTTGTGATGATCCCGTGGACGCTCACCTCCCTTCGTTTGTGCAGGTGCTGCTTGCCGTTGGAAGGAAAGCCACGACCAGCGACCTTGGCCTGGAGTGTGTCGGGGTGCAGCGCAGCCAGGAGTGCGTTTAGCCTGTCCATGTTCATCACGGCTTCAGTTTGTGCAGCGCGTCATGTTTTGTCAACTGTGTGTGTTTTTATGTGTGTGCAGCACCGGCAGGATCCTTGTGAATGAGAGGGATCAGACCAGCGTGGATCATATTTACGCCATCGGATCAGTGCAGCACGGACGCCCCTCCACTACAGGCCTCTCAGTGCATGCTGGGACACTGCTGGCCCGTCGACTCTACAGAGAAGACAGCATCTTGGTAATCAGTTGTAGAATGATGTATCATTTTTCCATGACCATCGATACGTCATTCTTACAGGGCCCGTGTTTTTTTGTCATTATTCATTCTGCATGTGTTTTGAAGCCTGCGTGTCGGCCAAATGTTGCGTATGAGACAATAAAGTTCGAAACAATTTGGGCTGATATCATTTTCCATTCGCAGTGTGATTACTCCAATGTGCCCACTGTTGTGCTCACTCCACTGGAATATGCTGCCTGCGGTCTGTCTGAGGAGAAGGCGAATCTAACGTTTGGAGAAGCCAGTATAGAGGTACACACACACACACACACACACACCATACACTCACTAGCATACATACTCAAACAATTACCTAAAATCAAAATGTCTTCCCTTTTTCCAGGTGTATCACAGCCACTACTGGCCCCTGGAGTGGGAGCTTCCTGGAAGGAATAAAAACTCCTGCTATGTTAAAGTCATCTGCCACATCCCTGACCATGTATGATTGTTTCTTTAAGCTGCACTAACTATTTCTGTATGAACATCAGATCAAGTAACTGTGTAATGTGAAAGGTGTCACTTGTCGTGAACCCACAAACAATTATGAATAGTCCTGCAGTCGCCGTCACCTTTATGAAGTGTTCTAGCTGCTGATTCGGTTTTTACGGCCTGTTACATAACTGTTCTGTTCACTCGCACTGCTCTCATCATGTTTTCAGAAGCAGCAGGATAGCCAGATATTTATCTGAGGAGTCAGTAGAGCCCAAAACAGAACCATATGCATTTAAAAGTTAAATTTTTTTGTCTGGCAAGAAACACAACTCCTGATCAATGTCTTTGTGCTTATATAAGGTGCTAATATATGCTAACGGCTCGTGGTGGCCAAACAATCATTTAATACACAATCACTTAATACACATTTTAATACTTTAGTGTTCTCAATAGCAGGAATGGAGCTGATTCATTATTTTTTTTCAGATGGTCCATTAGACCTAATGTCTCAGATTGTACGAATTGACGTACATTACCATAAATGTTTGTCAGCTAAGTCTGTTCCAGACAGTGGAGTGGCATCTGCCAATGTTCTCACTTTATATGTTATTTTTCGCCCTGTAGTTGGCATTTAACTTTACATGATATAATATTGCTCAGAATGACTTTTGATTAGGTATCCATATGCATTCATTTCCACCGAATGATGCAACTGTGAAGCTATATGATATGTCTAAACAAACTGAAGGCCCCCATCCGCTCGCCTTCATCAGTGTAAGCTTTTTCCATTTCCCCCTCGGATATTTAGTCATAACGCCAAGTTGTGCAACAGTTCACACCTCATTAATCCACCTACCTCCTGTTGTATTTTTAGTTCTATCCACAACTGACTTGGCACCACTTGAGATAACTGCATTTCAGAATGCATCTCTGCCAAGCTGGTGATAACAGTTAATATATATGTTCTCTGCTCATTTGCACTGATTATGTGTGTGTCAATTACACCGCCATCCCTGCCATTTTAAATGGGCTTTATTCCCTGTCTGCAGATAGTAATCATGATTGAAATACACTGCAGCCATCAGAGCCACTAAACTAGCTTTTGATAAGAGTTGGTCTTTATTGTTTTAAATGTGTTAATGTGTGAATAACTTCAGACAGTCTGGAGACTCTGGATTTACCGCTGACATGACAGGAGCTCTGACTTGAACTCAGTAAACTTGAGGTCCATGTGAGCTCGGTCATGACCCTGATGACTCAAATTCCCATTCGGGTTTGAGAACTCTCTTCATATGACCACAATGATGACTAGGACTCAGTTCATTCAGGTATCATGAGATTGCTCTGACTCTGAGATGGGAACTACTGTAGACCCAGGCAAGATCTTAGGGACTTGGAACTGTGCTAGGACTTAATAGAGGACTTGGGACAGACATGATTTTTCTCACTCTCACACTGAGTAACTTGGGCACCAACTCCAGCATGATGGCTTTGACTCATACACTGAGGAATTTGGATCTGCGACATGGGAACTAGACTCGTACAGGATGTTGGGGACTTAAAACCAGGCTCAGTCTTGAGAACTCTGGACTTGCTACTTTAGTTAGACGTGATTTTTCTAACTCTGATAAACACATCAGAGTAGCTGGAACCTAACTTGGCCATTACATGGATGACTCATATTCTTATTCAGGCTTGAGGAATTTGAACTCTACTAGACCTGGACTCAGACAGCACCTTAGGAATCAGGAACCAGGCTCAGACATGAGAAGACTTGAGGAAGTTGAACTCTACTTGACTCTGACTCGGACAGTACCACAGGAATTCGGAACCAGGCTCAGACTTAAGAAGACCTGGGATTTGATTAAGATTCCCACGTAGTGTGTACGACTCAGACCGGTGACTCACATTTGGGTTTATTTTTGAGAACAGAGGAACTGTGACTTGACCTTTGCAACTCCAGAACACAATTAAAAAGAGTTGTACTCACCTTGGACTTGGACCCGCACATACACAGATTTGGGACTGACTTTAGATGTGATGTTTCAGATCTGATGTGATTCAGGCTTCGAGTATGTGAGACTCCAAGTGGACAGCGCCTCGACTACTCAAACTTTAGTCTCAGAACTTAATATGATATTTGTGCCTCTGAACATCTTAAAGATCAAGAACTTATAGCTCAAACTTTGATGGACCTACCACAACACTGCTTTGTCTCAACAGGAGCGTGTGGTTGGTCTCCATGTCATGGGCCCCAACGCTGGAGATATCGTCCAAGGCTTTGCTGCAGCAATGAAATGCGGTCTTACAAAACAACAGCTGGATGCCACGGTGGGCATCCACCCCGGGTCAGCCCAGGTCAGCATCCCTTTTTCCACACTACTTCATAAAAGATTTGATAGCTGTTAAGGCACGAAATGGCCATCTGCCGCTTTTGACACCTATCGATTTTTTTCCTCCAGCAATAATATTAATTCACCATCACCTCCTTAATGTGCTCTCACACTCTGCTTTGAGGCACTATGCTGTGAGGTCAGTCTTGAGAAATTACCATGTTCAGTCCTTGAAAAAGGCTCTGCTGTCTGGGGTCAATGCCAGACCAGCAGATTCAAATGAGTTTGCTGCTCCGAACGCTGAATTATTCATGGCCAATATTTAATAAACCTCATCGCTCACAGTTTATCTCTGTGCAGACTGACCCCACAGTACATGAGCGGGTTAATTCTTTACATTTTCAAACTTAATTAATAAGGCATTCAATGGAGAGTTTAATTGAGGTCACTGGTCCTGGCAGTGCCAGCTAAGGAGGAGTCAGGGGATATTGTTTAATGGCTAACCCCGTTGGACCGATTGATTAAGTGAATTGATCGCTCTGAGGGAAGGAGGTTGCTGTAATTATGAACTTTCGATTGATGTTTAACACGTTAGAGCTCAGAGATTTGGTCTTAGATTTCAAACTTGCTATTCTTTTAAACACGTCTGTGTTTAGCATACATAGAGTTTTGGACTGATTGTGTGCTTTATAAAGTTACTCTGAAAAGTCCCACCAGACGTCTTTTATAGCTAACAAAGTCTGCTGGTCACTTTAACATGACACACATTTTGGGCAGAGTTTGCTATTGTGATGAAGTTACCTCAGATTTTAAAGCCACTGTGTGTAGAGATGTGTGATTAGAACATCTTGAAAGCTACGCCTGTCGTGCTATTTATCCATCCAGATCTTTTTAGTTTGTGTTGTTGAGATGCTTGTTGGGATGCTTCCTTTCTGTATGTTGATTAGTTTGGCAGGTGTAATTTGGTAGAGAGAAAATAGTTCCTACATGAAACTGATCCCAACGAGGTCTGTGGACTATCTTTAGTAAACAGGTTATAATTTCTGGAGTGGGCAGTTGCTGTTGAGTTTTTCAAATACCGGCTGTGGCTCAGGGGTAGAGCCAGCAGCTTGTTATCAGAAGGTTGCTGGTTTGATTCCCCTGGTCTGCATGTCGAGGTGTCCTTGGACAAGATACTGAACCCCAAACTGCTCCTGATGTGCTGGTCGGCACCTTGGATGGCAGCCACCGCCATCAGTGTGTGAATGAATGAATTACTGTAATTCTATTCTATATGTTACTAAATGAGAGAATCTGTTTATATTTTCTGTGTAGCAGAGGACAAAGTTAACTTTTCTCACACTCTCAACCTGTTGCCTCCTGGCGTGTTGACATACTCTGACAAGGTCTCTCTCTTCTGTCTAGGTGCTCACCTCATTGACCCAAACCCAGCGTATGTCTGACGCCCTAAAGATGCGTGGGAACTGCTGAGGTTAGCCCCCTGCTGTCGATCACAGTTGCCCATGGCAACAGTGCAAGACAGCAGGGGGGGGCTTGCCATCACCCTGAAGAGAGATGGCGGCAGGACGGCCGGTCGACCGTCCCATGACGTCCTCACCCGAAGCCTGACAGACGGGCGGGCGAGGACCGATGCTCTGCCGCTGACTTACTTCCTGTTTTTGTGCGTGTTTTTGTTCGTGCTTGCTTTTTAGGTTTGTTTGCATTTTTTATGAACCGTGCGCTCGAAGCGTAACTTTGAAATACAGTAGCATTGATGCATTTTAATGGCTCCCGGCTTTAAGGGAGATAAGATGCTCCCTGAGGTTCTGCCTCTGAAAGCCCCTGTAAGCTTTAATATAGCTGAGTTTTAAAGGCTGCGGGAGAGTGATAAGGTTCTGGGATTTGATGCATTTACATGGAGCGAAAGCCCGGGCTTAGACTCTGTGTTTTTATTGCTATGGCACAGGCCTCGGGGATTTTATAGCCTTAATTTCATGTAATGAACTAGATGAGGATTATGGAATTACCCAAATTAATTGTGTTTATCGGCGAACGCTCTCGCTTTAATTGATGCATACGGTGTCTTTATTGAGACATTAGGCCAGAGTTCCTGATGCGCTCTCTTGTTTGCTTTTCCTCTTTTATATTCTCTCTCTGATTGAGCACCACCAAGCGTAGCGGCTGTCTTAAAACAACTGTTGAATATTTATGCGTGAAGTGCAAACGAATGCAGCGACCAGAGTACAGATCATTCTTAAAACCTTGCCGCTGACCCTCTAAGTTTGTCCCGCCACCTCAACTCTACACTCTGCAGAGTAGAGATGTGTGCAAAGGCGTCGTTTTTTATTCTCTTGGAGTACAGCTGTTCCCATCCGCTCCATGTTGATGCCTGTAGTGGCGTGCATTGTGCTTTTACTGGCTGAACGTTGCGGCAGTTAGATGCAAATCTTGCGAGGTTATCCTCCAGACCACCTTCTGATTCCCCCCCTGACAAAGCTGCTTGTGTAAGTGAGACAGATATTCTAATTAGAAAAAGTGCACAGGAGTGTCTCTTTTGGCGTGTGCCTGAAAACGCCATTAGAGCATAATTTGATCACGGCAAAGCAGCAGCCGTGACTTTGTGCAGGTCTCGCAGCAAGGTTAAGATGCCGCAGAGAGGTCTATCTATCACTGCCTGCTCCTCTTGGACGGCGTTCAGAGGTCTCACCTGACCCCACGAAGCAATGTGTGCTCTTCCACCACTAGATGGCACTGTAGCTGTGTTGGGAAGAGGGGAAATGAAGCAATACTTTGTGCCTTTTGTCATAACTGGAGAGAAATGAAATAAAAATGATGCAAAGATGTGTGTGTTGAAAAAAGTTATTACAAGTTAATACTGATTCTGCTACTTAGAGCTGCAAAGACATTCATCGATTAGTTGTCAGCTTTTAGATACACGCCAACTATTTTGTTAATGAATTAGTTTGAGTATGTTTAGGAGAAAAAAGTCTAAATTCTCTGTTTCCATCTTCTTAAATGTGGTTATTAAACTGTCCTTGCTGCAGCAGGTTCGACATCTACATATGAACTTTTTCACATTTTACAGAAAAAATAATCGATGAATCGAGAAAATGATCAAACCATGAAACAACAATGAGAATATTGATTTACTACTATTCACAACTACTCCCATAATGCTAAAGTTAGTGATATTGCTGCTAATATTCGCACTATTGCGTTTACATTTAGCAGACGATTTTGTCCAAAGTGACTTACAGTAATTCATACACACATTCATACACTGATGGCGGTGGCTGCCATGCACATCAGGAGCAGTTTGGGGTTCATTATCTTGCCCAAGGACACTTTGACATGCAGACCAGGGGAATTGAACCAGCAACCTAAGACAACAACTCTACCCCTGAGCCACAGCCACCCTACAAAGATGATTACATTTAGGGCATTTAGCAGACACTTTTGTCCAAAGGGACCTAGAAATTCATATACTGATGGCAGAGGCTGCCATGCAAGGTGCCAACTGCTCATCAGGGAGAGCTGGGAATCGAACCAGCGACATTCCGATTACTGGACAGCCCGCTCTACCCCCTGAGCATACATACCACGACTGCAACCACTGGTATTAGTTCAGTTACTGTAGCTGTTACTGTCACAACAGATGGTTATAGATACATTTACTATAATTAATTGTGTCACCTTTACGATTACATCTGATATCTCTGCTAGTCGTAGTTTTACTGTTACTTTAATCACATTTAGTATTCCTCTAACTAATCCTTGTGCCACCACTACTTCTAGTACTACTACTACGTCTCATACTACTACTAAAACTCAGTAATAAAATCAAAAAACTTTATACTTGAACTCCACGACAAGTCAGGGGGTGATATTGTACTTTTTATTTCTATGCTGTGCGACCATCTGGTAAATATGCTATTGTTCTGAATTGTTAAAGGAAAACACCCCCATTTTTCCATACTGAACTATGTTCTTCCCTGATGTTAGACGAGTTGATACATACCTCTCTAGCCTTCTTGCGTGCACTCAATCGCTCCGGAGCGCAGCGCTACTTTGCTAGCATGTAGCTTGGCCCAGTACATTCCTTAGGATCCAAACGGGGGTGAAGTTAGACGCGACCAAGCACTTTCACGTTTTCCCTATTTAAATACAGTTACGTGAGTAGTTACACGACCCAAGTATGGTTACACAAAATGAAACATGCCAATTTTCTAAGCGGATAAAAAGGATAACTGTAATTTATGGCGGAATAACACCTGGGAGCACTTTGACATCGGCGCAGTGATATCATCACTCCTACTCACTTCTAACTTCACCCCCGTTTGGATCCTAAGGAATGTACTGGGCCAGGCTACATGCTAGCGCCAGAACGACTGAGTGCACACATGAAGGCTAGAGAGGTATGTATCGACTCGTCTAAGATCAGGGAAGAACATAGCTCAGTATGGAAAAAACGGTGGCGTTTTCCTTTAAAGGTAACAGAATCCAAAAGTAGCCTGTAGGAAGAAGTTAAAACTGTCTCCTCCTTAACAAACTCACTCAACACTTAAATGCCACTTACACATTACTGCCCCTGTGATAATGATCCAGTTAGGCTGTATAATATGCAGTATGAGACTCGCACAATCTAAAAACAATACTTAACATACTTCTTCTTTTGCTGGTAACTTGTACTTGAGTTGATTTTTCAATGCAACTTTTGAATGAAGGGTACTTTATATTATTGTCTTGTTAAAGAGTGTGTACTCATCCTTTACTCAACTATACTCCAGTAAATAAGGCTGCCTAAAAACTGTATGTAGGTACAGTACCTGAGTAAATGTACCAATACTATCTGCGTCTGACTTTCACTGCTTCTGCAATATTATCCCAATGATTAACCAATTAGTTGTCAACTCATCACCAACTTTTTTATAATTGATTCAGTTTGAGTAATTGTAGGAGAAAAAAAGTGAAGTAAATTCTTTGATTCCAGTGTCGTAAATGTGAGTATTCTGTGTTTTATTCCCTCTTCTATGACGGTAAGCTGAATATCTTTGGGTTTTGGACAAAAAGACGCTTTGAGAAATGAAGGGTACTTTATATTATTGTCTTGTTAAAGAGTGTGTACTCATCCTTTACTGAACTATACTCCAGTAAGTAAGACTGCCTAAAAACTGTAGATAAGTACAGTACCTGAGTAAATGTACCAGTGCTTAAACTGCTCTCAGCTTTCACTGGCTCTGCAATTACTGCAACTAATTCTGCAAAATTATCCCAAAATCCTCTTATAGCTTCTCCCTCCTTTTTTTAGTTATAATGACTGACACGTGTGAGGGTGGACACAATGAGAGAAACACCTTCAGTGTTATTCTGAGTGACCAGAAAAGTCGAGGCTCCTCATGTTCCCGCCAACCGAAGCTGTTTTAAGAACAAGACGGGAGTAATGTGTCTGTTCTGGGTGTGTATCCCGCAAAAACATCATTGTGTATTCCTGTAGCACCCTCCTCACAGAGAAGGTTAAACAGCTGCTTTTAATGCCCCCTTGAATAGAATCGCACATCTGGACGCGCTCATTTTTCCCTCCGAGCCGGGGGTGTGCCGTCCCTGCCCCCGCTCCCCCCTCTCCTCCTCGCAGTGGTACGCTCCTCGCTGGATGCGTTCGGCTCATTGACCGGCGGACAGTCCTCATCAGTACCACCGGAGCCCGGAGCTTCCCGCAGACCTGGCCCTCCGTTCCCCCCACAGCGCGCGCAGCAGCCTGCAGCCCGTCCGTCCCGTCATGAAACAGACTCTGAGCGAACTGATGAGGATGAGCAGGATATGCCGGATGGTATTTGCCACCTGTTTGGGATCCTTTATTCTGGTCATCTTTTATTTCCAAAGTATGTTCCAACCAGGTAGGACCCTCTTCCTCTCCTCTCTCTCTCGGATGTGTGTGTGTGTGTGTGTGTGTGTGTTGATGTATGGCACGTTGTCGGGCAGCCTCCTGGCATGTTGACACATCGATTTGTTCAGACTGTACAGTAACGCAGCGGATGAATAATTGACGCTTGTGCCGCGCGGACGCGTAAATCATCCGGCAGGAGTGCGCTGTCTTCAATCAATCTTTTTCTGTGGCGCGATGAGCACGCTGTGGAATTGATTGTCTTGTTGCGCTTTTTTCCCCTCGTTTCTTTTGTTAAGCGGTTCCCCCTTTTTTCCTGTGTGGAAGTGGGGAAAGGTTTGCGCGTTTGGGGTGTGATTGCCACCGGGCGCTCGTTGGTTCGCCTATCCGCAGCTGACAGAGTGGCACGGAGATGGCAGGGGGGAGGCTTTTTGTCTCCGGAAACGTGGCTTGGCAATGGGAAGCGGTGCACGGGCGTCTTGGCACAGCGGGCACCTGCGATCCCCCAGTTTGATCCCACGCAGAGGTCTGGATCGAGAGCGCAGACCCGGCTTTAGTGGCAAAATCAATTTGGAGCCCATATCTAAAAATAAACCAGTCTTGAGGGAGCGTTTAGGACCGGTGTCCTCTCTAATCTGTGCGCTCTGGAGACCCGTTAAATAATTTATCGCGCAATAAAGAAAATCCTCTCCATGCCAGCGGGGGTTCCGGAGCGAGAATTTGCATCAGATCATGTTAATTTAAGATATTTTTTACATGTTGCATGTTGCCAAATCTCCGCTTTAACGAATCACCGCCCCTGGACGTGGTGTCCGCGCGCCGCACGGCAGCTTCTCCGTGCGCCAAAATCAAAAAGACGTTCAGACGCGCAAAGGAGCGGACACGTAGAGCGGAACTTACTCACAGCAGCCCACAACAGGTTTGCTGTATATGGTGGAAAAAGGAAATTAAAAAAAACTTTTGAGGGATTCCTTTCCATGACAGAAACTGAATCATTCCCATGAAGGATGATAATCCCATAATGCTGCTGTTGGAGACAGTGAGTCTGCCAGGCGGCTCAGTGGGTTAATTCTCTCCTATACTGATGAAACTGCTCTTGTATTCATTGGTGAGGCGACAGACAACTCACTGTGCAGGACTGTGTGTCAGTCTATAGGTGAGGATGATGATGTGAGAGCAGAGGAAAGTGAAACCTTGTGGATGAGGTTCCTGCTGCTCCTGAGATAGAAGAGGAAACACGAGATTACACCAGAGAGCAGTGAGCACCGTCCACACCATCATTATTCCAAAGCCGTCCTGCTGTCACATCTCTGATCGGGAGGCATTTTCCTTCCGGATGCACCGGCTCTGTGTGAGTCACCAGGGCTGCAGCTGGCAGCGGGCACAACTGGTATTTCCAATCTTCCTCCAGAAGAGGAAAAAAAACCTCCATACACCACCTCAGGGAACATAGTGAGATAATGCCTATTGTAATATATTCCTTGTAAAAACATTGGTGAATGACTGAGTCAGTGTCTGGAAAGGATTCGATCAAAGGGTGCCAACCTTTCACATGTCAGCAGCTGCCAAACAGATCGATAGCTGGACCACTTTCACCCCTTCTGTGCTGTTGACCTTGGCTTTGATTCCACACCCCGCTGCACAATCCACCTTCTCTCTCTCAGATTATACGTTCTTACCTCCGCCAAGGTGGGTACGTTTTCATTCATGTCTTGTTTGTTGGGTGGGTGGTTGGTTTGCCAGCAGGATCAGACAAAGACTACTGAACAGATTTCCACTGAACCCGGACGGAGGATGTGTCTCAGCCCAGAACAGGCCTCGTTCGTTTCTGTCGTGGATCTGGATAACGGGGCAGATCCAGGACTTTTTTTCCTTAAAATTGTGAGCCCTTTTTTGAACATTTCTGTTAATCTCTAAGGGAATTATGCCTGGATCTCGATGGGAAAAATCAGGCGTGGTTATATGGCTGGTATTTATGAGTGAGTACAATCTGATGCTGATCCTAAATCTTGTGATCTTAAGTTATGTTTAGCCACTTAAAATCTAGAGTGATGCTGGGCAATTGACTCTGACATTGGATTAGGTTTGGCAGAATCAAAGGGGACTGCTGGGCATTGGCGGAGGTATGTGCTCTATTTGGTGCCATTCTATTCTTTTCTTCTGGCTTTGATACGATCCAATATGTAGAATAGAATCCCCTTGCCATAAACATTTGAGGAAGGTGACAAACGAGTTGATATTACACCACATAAGGGAATATTTCTATGTCGTACTTGGCTCTACATGATCGAATACATGTACTCCAACACATGAGTGAGAAAATATTTTATAATTTCTAACAGTTTGGGTGAAGAGAATTAAGAATGACAAAAAAAAAAACCTGTGTCCTGTAGCAGGAACATTAGACGGAGTGAGACCTCTCCTCGACTGTACATCATTAAATGAGCTTCCAGGCCGGGGAATTGATTGTAAAAATTGAACCAAGACTCCATTAAACCCCCTGTCAAGGACCCCTGGACCCCGCTCTCACAGTTGTGCCAATCTCCGCAGGCATTGCATCAGCTTCTGCCCGACACACACACACAAGAAGGTCACAAAGTAGATGTTCTGTTTTGTTGTGGTGATGACAGGGTGCTGCTGCACGCAGGACGCTCTGATTGAAGAGGGAGATGGCTAAAGCAGGGTGATTGTGCAGGAGCGGCGATATAAGCTTCAGCGCCGCGTCGTGTGTGTTTACGCGTGATTACACATGTGAGAGGGATAGTGAGTGTGTGCTCGTGTTGTGACTCCTTTCGCAAGCCGTCTTCTCATCTCGGTCACAATCTGTTTACCTTCCTTCTGAAATGACTTTATCGCGACTTTAATCTCTCTCTCTCTCTCTCTCACACACACACTCTCTCGCACACACACACACGCTCGGAATCCAGTCTGGCCTCCCAGTGTAGACTCTCACCTCTCTTCCAGGACCCGCGGGGTCGTGACCTCTTGTAAAAGAGACGGAAGAGGGGGTGGGCACCGCCGTATCACACCATGGCCTCAACCAACACGGACACAAACCGAGCAAGGCTTAAAAAACATCGCAGTAAATTCCAAACAGACTTGGATTTGATGGGTTTAGTACCGGAGAAGTCTGCTTCACGATCGGAGAGAAGCGTCACATTCGGGTCGACCGAGAGTGTGAAAATGCATTTTTTTAAGCTCCGCAATGAATTAATTTTTCACTTCTTCATCTTCTCAACTCCCACCGCAACTCGCGAGCTCCTCCATCTGCCGTGGACACCAGAGAAGGAACAGACCTGGAGTACGCTGCAGCCCGGAGCGCTGTGCTCAACAGCAGCGCGAGAGCACGCCAAATTAGATTTAGTCTGGAGTGTGCTGCCATTCTAAGGCAAAGCAGACAGGAGCATGGGCAGCTGTGACGACATTAGTCGAGCCCATTGTAATGCTCAGTGTCCAGTCGGGCTGTTTGTACCCCCGTGTGTTAAAGGAACATGCCAACTTGTTGATAAAGATAGTGCTGTCTGTCCACTTACTCATGGTGGTATCTAGCTAAGAATCTGCTGAGACATCAGAGAAATCTGCCGCCAACCAAATATAATACATTTGTTGGAATTCCTTTTTATGCTGCTCAAACTACATGAAAAATGGCAAACTCAGCTGCAACGTGTGGTTCCAGAAACAATGTCCCTATAATCGTCAGAACAGGCCCAGCTGGCACCGGACGTCAATAGACGTTGGTCTTTGGTTGGATTCAAGTCATGACGTCAGGTGACCAAAACCCAACGTCCATTGACATCTACTTTCAACATCTTTTGACAGAGGAATATTGACGTCAAATGACGTTAATATTTTGTTGTTTTTATGTTGTGGTGTCTGGCAACCAAAACCCAACGTGTGTCAGACGTCTTGTACTCACACAACTTTGACGTTGAATAATGACCTTTTTGATGACAAAATTCTAATGTCTGGACAACATCTATCAACAACGTTGATTTGACTTAAGAAAGCCTACATAACTGATATCCAACGTCGGACCAACATTTTCAACTAAATACTAATGTCTATTCAACGTCGGAGGCATCTCAATTAGACGTCTCTATGACGTCTAATTGAGTGCCAGCTGGGGGGGTGGAGGTGGAATTCTCAGAGTAAGTTATCTGACAAATCTGGACAGATCAAACCAAATCAATCTGCACGGAGGTGATTTCAGGGAACTGATACTTCAACATGTCGTATACTAGCATCAGCAGAGAGTAATCCACAAAAGACTGGAAACATTGGGCCGAACCTTTCATCATGTAATGGCTACCAAGTGGCCCAAATCCCTAAAATTTGATGGAGTCCTTGGAGAGTTTCGCTCTGAATTGAAATGAAATATCCGCCGTTTGGAAACACTTATTTGACGAACTGACTGCTGGCATCGTAGGAAAACTCGCATTAGAATATTACTCAAGTTATTTAAGACGCTCACTGACAGCAGACCTGTCTCCCCTGCCTGAAATATTGAGTCACAAATTTCAGGCAGCAAAAAGCTATTTCCAAAATGAACACGGAGGGTTTTTTTGAAAGGAAATACCCGCCTTACAATAGATCCTCAGTGCAGTGCACAGCGCCACAGACACACACAGTGTAGGTCATTTTTGCCAAATAGAGGTTGTCACGCCTGCTGTTCCATTTCAGCCAAAAGGGCCGGCTCATTTAGTTTAGCCTCTGCTCGCTGATAGCCGCGACCGTGGGACCTGTGCCCTTCCACCTCCATCCTGTCTCCCCGAATCCGCTCTGAGCCTCAGGTTGCTCGGCACCTGTGACGGATCCAGTCCGCCTCATCAGTCCGAGCCTCTGCTCGCTCCTTTAAAGGCACTGTAGCTGCTGAGATCAGCTTGGCTAATGGGGCAGTTTGCTCTGTGGGCTGCTTGTTTGGCTTCTTTGTGAAGTGCCTCTGGGATATTTTGGAACCTGTGTGTGTGTGTGTGTGTGTGTGTGTGTTGGTGTGTGTGCTGAGATGGCAGCTCTGTTCGCCCACTGTACTGTGTTCTTTCCAGCCGGTGAGTTGTAACCTCCTTGTGCACCCAGGCCTTGGAGTCGCACGCTCACATTTCACATCTCCGACAGAGCCCTTGTGCCTCCGGAGCGGTCAGCTGCACCCGCTGACGGACTTGAATTGAAGTCCCAACATGATTTTTTACATTTTTTTTTACTCCAAGTGTGGCTGTGTGTGAGGGAGACACTTCCACGACGACGGATGAGGAACAAAGCTATGCTGGCTCGAGAAGCAAGAAAATGGGGAAGTCTTAAGAAAGAATGAAATGTTCCCGCTTGGAATTTCTATGGGTAACTCGAAATTCCTCACCTTCGTTGGTCTGTGGCCGCGGTGCCAGCTGTAAATGATACTGTAGCGCAGAGAAGGAATGCTGAGTGGCCGGGGTCAGGGACCTCCAACATGGGACCCTGTAATCGCAGAGATGGGCTCCTATCCTCAAAATCAAAGTCTTCTTTCCAACGAGATACAACAAATATTCATTATATTCCAGCATTGGTGTAACTAGAAATATTGATGTCGTGTTAATAATACACATGTGATAATATTGTGTAAACAATCCAGCACCTCTTAAAGGGAATCTTTCAGTTCGTCATGCATGAATCACTTTTTTAGTGGTCAGATTGTAATGTGACTCTCTTGGTCGTCCAGACGAGCCTACGGACTGTTTGTAGAAGTTCTTTAATGCTGCCGGAATGTGGATTTCTTTATGAATGACTCGGGTCAGGTTTTCCGTGACAGTCCAAAGGACGCGACTCCTCGAGGTGCCTCGTCTCAGCGAACCTGCTGACAGAAAGCGACAGTAGTCGGTTCAGAGATGGAGTCCGCGAACATAAGTTATCGCGCGGCTTCCAGCAGAACACAGAAGAAAACACAAAATTGAGATATTTGATTGATGAAGTGCTTTTGTGGAGATATACTGTACGTTGTGTGTAGCCTTTAAATAATCAAAACATTATTTCCTGGCCATACCGGGCAGCTTTAGTGTGGTAGAACTCTGAAAGTCTCAATATTACGGTAAGCATCAACGATGATCGGATCTTTAAACCTGTTTGCTGCTCTTCCGGTTTGCTCCGTATCAAAGGGTCATCCTCCCGTGTTAATGTGGTGATGGTTGAGAAACGAGATGACCCACAATGAGATACTGTGTGCCAAAGCGTCCACGCTCCTGAGTGTGTTTGTGCTCCCCGATCTCCGAGCCCCAGGCCATTGTCCTCTGACCCAATGTGTGTGTATTGTGAGAGTGTATCCTGGATGTCCTGTTTGTGTGATCTTAGTCCTAGTGTTGTTTTCCTGCCCAGCTCTGCTGCTAAATCCCAGATCAAACATCCCAGCATCGCGGGGGAGGGGGAGGGGGGCGATCCCCCGCTGCGTCCCACCATAGCATCCCAGCATCGGGCCCACACATACAGTAAACCATTCGGTTTCCCAGGAATGCTTTGGACGGAACGGCTTCGGAAACTGTTTTGAGTAGATGTCACAGAGATACATCAACAGTCATTCAAGCAACATCTACAGGCATGACAACATTTGGTAGGTTTTCACATTGTGTGGGCCATCTGTTCTTCGGCTCAATGCAATTCAAGGTTGGAATAGAGCAGCCTTGTAAAAGTCTAACAATCTGTGAAAAGACACATTTAAAGCAGCTCCGAAGAGATTTTGCATCTTTCAAATGATTCTATGGGCAGATTTGTAGCTTGTAGACATGAGACACCTTCGAGGGAAAACAGTTTTGTGTTGTTTTCAGGGCATTCGTCTACTATTTAACAGTAAGACTGGGGGTCAACCAGGTTAGAAAACTGGATAGTCGATATCCTGGTCAATAGTTTCTTGCCTTTTTTCCGAGGGCGAGATGATCATGTGTGTCTGTTAAGCACAGAGCTGGAGTGTGGAGGAGCTTAATTCAGTTCGACTGCTTCAGAAATACACACACCAGCGTTTGTAAAGCATCAGCATTGAACCACAACTTGTCATATTCTACCTTTTGTGCACTGATTAAACAGTAAATATCTCTGTACTGAACACACGGACATACAGAGGGGGGTTTTAAACTCGTCTTATAACTATTGGAGGAAAAAAGACATACTTGCCAACCTATTACTGTCGAGCTGGACTTTTGGAAATCACAGTCATCTGTTACAGCTTCCACTTCTACCAAACAGTCATGTGTGACACCTTCAGGTGGTGTGATGCTTAATCATCAAAATGATTATGTCATACACACAGTATAAACAACAATCCCTTTTTTTTTCTACGAGTTAAAGTTTTCCACTGTACTGTGAGAGCTCAACTCATTTCCATAGACTGCTACGGCCTTTTTAAAATGTAACCGTCAGGGCCACAGGGCAGAATCTGGCTTTAGATCCCCGTCCCTTCAGTCCCTTCAGTCCCTTCCTGAATCTCTCTCGGAGTAATTCAGAGCAGACCGAGGGTGCTGCTCCGCTGTCTGGACTTCGGGTCAGGAAGCAGCCGGAGGCCGATACCGAGGACTCCTCATTTACAACACTGACTTGATAACCATCTGCATCAGCGTCTGGACTTCATTAGAGAGGCGATGAAAGGGCTGCCGCATGGAAAGCGACATGAACACACACACACATCACACACACACACTCACGTGCGCACGTGCACGCTCTTCTTCTTGGGACCTTGATTGAGACTTTAAGGAAGCGTGTGAAAGAAGTTTGCCTGGACGGGAAAGATTTCCATAATTTTCTCACCTCCCGTGGGCACTTTCGTCTTTGCGAGTATGATTATAGAGCACGCTAACACACACACACACACACACATACAGCTTTTACGACCATTAAGTCATTAGCAGAAACAGGGAGATATTATAGCTCAGAACAACAAACAGGCTTATTCTGAAAGGAAACAATGGACAGACACTGTACGCCCTTCAGAGTGATTGAGTGTGTGTGTGTGTGTGTGTGTGTGTGTGTGTGTGTGTGTGTGTGAGGCCCGTGCAACCTATTCGCTTCCAGCTCCGAATCCCTGACGGCTCCTGTGTGTCATCAGCAAGGGTCCCCTGCCTGAAGGGATTAACACACACAAAGCACACACACTCTCACACAGACACACACTCACCCCGTCCTCGCAGCAGACACATACCGGTAGAGTTGCACATGGGAAAATCATCATCACCCCGCCTTCTTTCCCCCCTGAAAAAAAAAAAGCCACTGTCTGTCTGGAGAACAGCAGTCCTCTGTGTCTGCGATCGTCCTGATCCGAGGCCGAGCTCTACGCGTCTCCGATCGTGACCAAGCGGCGTCATAAAACCGCACAAGTGTGTGTCCTCGTGCTGAAAACACTAATGAGTGTTGTGCAGTGTGCTCCAGCTCAGACGTCTGTGCGTAACAGATGACGGTCTCCCAGATGTTTCGGGGCTTTCTCTTGATCCCCGAGGATCATGTCCGTCTTCTCCCCATCAATCAGGGGTGGGGACGTTAACGATAGGAAACGTCAGCGTCAGCAGCACTGTCGTCAGTGTTGCATCAACATCTGCCCGCCACACGCCATAAAATGTGTCTCAGGTTGATCGGGTTGTTTAATGCGTGTTTTGATGGGCATCCATTCCCCTTTGCTTTCCCAAAGACAAAGAGTGGATACTGCCGAGGAATACGTATCCGGGTCATATACTGTGTGATGATGGATCGGCAGTTTAACATATCTACAACATCGTGTTTTATTGTGATAGGGCTGATTACAGATCTGTGTGTGAGTGTGTGCAGGCTGGTTTAAAGCAGTAAACTGAAACATGGTCGCCATCTGTCAGACTTCCATGTTCCAAACTGACATCTGGCTTGTCTGTGGTTGTCTGTGTGTGTGTGTGTGTGTGTGTGTGTGTGTGTGTGTGTGTGTGTGTGTGTGTGTGTGTGTGTGTGTGTGTGTGTGTGGGTGCAGGGGGAAAAGGGTGTCTGCTACTGGAAGGAAAAGGGCCAGTACTTAATGGAGTCTCCAAACAAAGTGGATACAGAGTTTTCTTTTTTTTTTTTTTCAAAGCCGGCAGCTTCAAAGGCAGCGACAGAAATGCAAATGTTAAGGATTTCAGTCACCAGAAGTCACACAGCGAGAGGCAATAAACAGCACGCTTCTGAGACATATTGTATATTGTGGTTTCTAGCGGATTTTAGGTGTATATGTGTGAGCTATTGACCAGTACTTTCTGTGTTCACTAGCTGCTGTTGAGGAAACCATCTAACATTTCAAGCCTGTGAATATTCTCATTCATCCAGGTCATAGTTATCGCAAGGAAATTGAATCGAACGCAACTGGATTTGTTTTTTGTCTTTGAAGACGTTTCACCTCTCATCCAAGAGGCTTCATCAGTTCCTGCTCGCTGACTAGGCTGGGACTAGTCCAACTAGCCGGTGTGGAGGTCCAGCTATTTAACCTCTTAGGAGGTGGTCACAAGGCCACTGATGCCTATGGGTCGTATGTGCTCCATTATTGCCAACGACAGTCGTTAGTATGGTCGTTGGGGATGGTGGAAAGTTGGTTTCGACTTCGTTAGTGCTCTATTGTGTTGTAACGACAGTCGTTGGAGTCACATGAGGCCCTCTGTGCACAGCCGTTGTTCTTAGAGGCTAAGTTGTTGAATCTCCTGGGAAGACATGAAAGGGCATCTAACATTTCCCTGTTTGGTACTGTCGTCTGAGCAGAGCAGATGTAAAAGATGGACTCTAAAGGCTAGCATATACTCAGAAATGTGTTTGAAAGTTGATAACATTTCAGTATGATTGAAATTATGAGTTAAAAGCAATTACTGTTTGAGATGCTGAACGATGTTAAAGGTTGTTTTGGCGTCTTAGCTTTAATTTGAATGGAATATTTGTGAGAGAGAGGATAACAGATGCCAGGTTCACTGGCCTTATCTGATCTCTGAGCCATTTTATGGCATTAAGGGGAGGAAATGTCTTTTTCGCTCTTTAGTTCTTTCAAATGAATTGCATTTTTTCAAAAGAAGTTGAGGCCTGGTTGTGCGAGCACTGATAACAGCGCAGCATCATCCGGAAATCAGTCCTTTTTTCAGTGAAATCAGTGTGAATAGATGACTCACTCAGAAGGAAATTCAAGCAGCTTTCTCACACGGGTTAACTTTGGTCATCTCGGAGACATGAATCCTAACCTGGTCAATTACATGAACAATGAGAAATGACTCCAACATGGAAAAAGCTCTGACGTAGTTCATTCACACGCCACGCAAGTTGTTGCTATATCGCTGAAGTTGTTGTTTTTTTGCATGTAAAAACACGCAAAAACATGTACTGTACCTGTTTCATGACATACAATCATTTGTCTTTGAAAAGTTGAATTCTCCACTGGTCTTTACTAACATTTAGAGTGGAATCTGTGTCACTGGCGTCACCGGAAGTCATACTTGATGCAAAACAATGCATTATGCACCAAATACGTGTTAATCCACAACAGATAGCAGCCCCAAAATAATAAACCATTTGATCCCTTTAGAGTCGAATGAAACCACCAGCTGTGATTTAGCCTCATAAAAAAATGCACTTATATTTCATGACTCAATCGTAAAGATTTATATCTACAGGTCTTCACCATTATGTGAAGACCTGTAGATATAAATCATAAAACATGTTGGCTTCTTTATGAATTGGCTTTTTGTAACGATTGAGCCGCTGTAACACAGGCTCTTTAATGTGTCCTTCCTCGTTTGACACATTGTCTTATATTTGGAGAACAAAAAATGAATTGTTGTACTACAAACTTTGGGACAGTAATTAATCATCTCTCAAGATGCAAAATAAATGTATAAATGCATATTACTTGGAAAAAGATTGCACCCAAAAAAGGGACAAATTTGCCTTACCGTCACAGGTACTGTACCACAACTGCTAAATCAAATAAGTAAAATCACTTTTCATCTCTGGAGCCAAATAATTATGATTTGACCCAAAACATTGAAGTATAAGATTTCAGTAATGTTGAATGAGACAGTTGTCTTCATTGCAGACCCATTGTTGGACCCATTGTTGGACCCATTGTTGGACCCATTGTTGGATTCAAGTACATAAGATCATTGTATCAGAAAAGTGCTGGAGGGGGGGGGGGGGGGGGGGTTCAGAGCTATATGTTGCCCTTGAGGATCGTGAAGTTCCCTGCTGTACCCCTGTGTGTGTCTGTGTGTGTGTGCATTGAGTACCGACATGTTGATAAGTGTATCGCGGTGGTGGAATGGTTCCCTGTGGTCATTATGCACGGTTGCCCCTGTGCGTCTGCAGGCCCCGAGCAGCAGCAGCAGGCGCAGATTGGTATGTAATCACACCGCCGTTGCCGATAAATATTGATTTGGTGGTTAGGTTTTAGCCCCGAGCGGTGAGTCGAGAGTGCAAGCGCCGCACGTTAGCCACATTTGGGCATTAATAACAGCGGAGCGGGGAGAAAAGGGCCGGGGGGCATTTTTAGACGGTGACAGAACTGCTTTCAGACCAGATCATAGAGTCAGTGTTTACCTCTGGAGTGCAAGGAGCCAGCGGAGTGTGTGTTTGCGAGTGTGTGTTTGTGTGAATGCAGTGTGTCTGAGCAGGCATGCCGAAAATAAGACAAATTTGCCTCCGGGGGATAACGCAACAAGTGTGTGTGCCTGTGTGCGTGTGTGTGTTTGTGACTGGAATCCCCGTCTATATGAATGTCAACCGATTGATTTAGGGATTAAGGAGAGGAACTGTGCGTGGTGAGGCACCCAGCTCTTTGAAAGTCAACACAAAACAGTGTGTGTGTGTGTGTGCTCAAAGAAAAAAGTGCGACAGTGTGTTTTGGGGTCCTCAGCTGCCAGATGCACTGCAGACTGTATGGCGTAAGAGAAGTGAATCATGGCTTTAATTAAGTGGAGGAGGGCTGAGCCGTGTCTCATTTTACGGCTGGCGGAGGAACATTTAAACTCGCCTGCTCTACACCAGCTACTGGGACACTTTACCGAGCGACTGGGAGGGATTTTCCACTCTTCCTCCTCCTCCTCCTCCTCCACCACCACCACCTCCTCCTCTTCCTCCTCCAGTCTCCCTCCGGATTTTGACTCATTCTTTTCACCAAAGAAAAGGAATAATCCACCCTCGGATACTCTTTAAACACTGCTAAATGTCATCGGTCTGCGGTATTCTTGCCGTTCTCAGAGGGATTTTGTGATGGAGCACCACAATTAACTTTCTCAGTGTACCTCCTTTCTTGTTAAGTGCTGCACCTTGCACTACTTCAGCCGGAGATTTGCTATATTGATCAAATTGATTGCATTTGCAACCGATCAAATTTGAGCCCTTAAGTTGACCAATTTAAACCTAAAAGGTTATTTTACTAGTCTTGAGGAGAATTACACAGCCTGTGAAATCGGTTATATCATTTCTAAGAGTAACATCAGGGGAAATCAGGCAAAATGTATTCTGTCCCTGCTTGCATTCATGTCTTATTTCTGTTACGTACTGGTGTAGAGAATGTTTATGTCTCTTTCTTGATTTCTCCCTGTATGATTGTTGAAGACTGGCACTAGATAAAAAAAAACCTCTTTGATCATGAGAGGCTGCCACCAAAACCTGACAACTGACGTCTCCATCTCCATTTTGCCAGCCACTCACAGGAACCAGAATGCAAGGTGTATCAGTGAAGCTTCTCCGGCTCTTTGATTAGAAGCTATTTTCCACTCCCTTTGCTGCTTATATCAGTGTCTTGACAGGTTTGAGCTACGCCACCGCTTCTGTTGTGGGGAGTAAAAAGACTTTCCTTCGAAATCGCTGTCATCACAATTCAAATCTGTTGAGTTTAAGCCATTACACACAGTTCTGCCTGATTAATTGTGCAACCAAACACCATTTCCCCCATCATTCAAAACTCCGAAGCATTTCCCACATCTCTTCCCTCGTCTTTGTCCTCCCCCTCATAAATCTCTTCTTCCTGATATCCGTCCATCTGGGCAAAGTGTCGGGGGAGTTTTTTCCAGCCAGGGTTATTCTGCCAGCGTGGCCAGTTTGGCCCGGGGAGCTGGTGGATGCTGCCACCGGACTCGCTGCAGACTTCACGGTGCGGTGTGGCATGGCAGCGCAGAGCCTGCTCAGCTGGCCGCTCCGACAGAGACTCAAAGACTCCTCTCATGTCCCTCCAAAGGGGTCAGGGCGGACATGTTGGCAGAGCTGAGCAAACAAAACTCTCCTCATCACTGACTCAGCAAGAAGAGAGGCGCACACGTGCGCGCACACGCATTAGCCTCGACAAACGGAGATGGAGCCGTGGAGTGGTCCGACCGGGCAATCCTGCAGCACAAATGAGCCTATTCTCTCAGAAAGTTAGCCCATCCCCTTGAGAGGCGTACGTGTGCTCGTGGTAATCTGCCTGTTTGTTGACCTAGGCCCGGTCATAAGCTCCCAGAGTGTTCAGAATAGAAGTCGTCCAGAGGATCATGAATGCATGATATCTTCATTGGATTTCCGAGACTGTGTTCCGAAAGGGGGCCTTACAGAAGGCTCTGTATCAAGACCAGGGAGCCAAAAGGGGAAGATTCATCCTCAAGTGACTAATTTCATGGAAATCTAGTCAGTAGTGTTGATGAGGAATTGGCCCTCTGTACCATCCTCCATTGGAATGCCTGATCTTCCATCTTTTCCGATATCAGTACCAAATTTTCGTCTGCTGATTGCTCTGTAGCTGCTGTTTAGGAATCTATTCAACATTTGACTCATCAGTTTTGTCTTCTTGTAGGCAGAGCACGTCTTGTGTCAGTGATCATACCCTAGAACGTAGTCAGAAAAAGTCCTAAGAGTTAATAAAAGGTGTGAGAAAACGAAAATGACACTTTACTTAATAAAGGAGCATACTCCTGCACTGTTAAAGACGTTGAAGGTTTTTTGGCAATCTTGGACGGAAGGAGTTTTCTTGTAGAGTCAAACTTTTGTGAATCCTGACAATCCACAAGTCTTTATGCGACTGACCTATTGTAAACCAGCAAGAAGCTGACCTCTGACATCATCCATAGTCCATGATGGCAGAATCTCTCATCTTAGTTTGGTCACACAAGCTGTCATTACCAGCACAAAAGATTTTGATGTGCTACTTTAGCGAGTGAGCAGATGTAATTCAGCCTCCAGCTGCTTCCTCCTCATGATATTCAATACCAATTTTGAGAGACATTTAATGCTCAGTACCAAGAAGTGTTGCACAAGGAGATGGCTGTATGAACGGACCTACCAGCAGTGCAAATAGGGTAAAGAAAATGAACCCAACTGGAACCAAATAGTCATTGCCAATAAGTCTGATCTGCAAATAATTGTACAACTTTCTGACACATTTTCCCACATGGACCTCTCTCCTTCTCTTTCTCTCTCTCTCTCTCTCTCTCCACACATTCTCAGTCCCACCTCCCCTCCAAACCTCTGTGAATGTAGCATCTGTGATGCGGTGTCTGGCCAGGTCATGCCAGGACACACTGTTTCTAAACAGGGCCGAGGGGAAAAAAGGGCAGGAAAAGAGGGATACGGGGAAATAAATAGAGGGATAGAGACAGAAGGAGCGGAGGACGGCACAGGAAGTTTTGACAGCAGTGGAGAGAATGGAGATCACGCAAGAGAGGATGCAGGGTCCAGAAGACACAATAAGCAGAGGGACAGAAGAAAAAAAAGATGGCAGAAATAAGGGACAGTATTAAGTCAGAGCAGAGATGTTGTTTTCTTTGTTCGGACTGGCTTTTAAGGCTTTAACCGGTTCTTGGTGGACATGATGGGAGCTTCTGATGTATGTCCCTGACATTGTTAGCTCTGAGCTTCTCTAAATTGGGGCCACATTTTCCCTAAACTGCTTCCTGTCATAAAGAGGATGTTGTTTTTCCTCTTTTGTCTTGCTCAACCTGTTTTCTCTTCGGCTTTTCTGAGCGCAGATAAACATGGTGGAAGTGATTACTTGCTGGCTTTCACTCCTGCCATCTGCTATGTTAAGACACCAGTTGCCAGAACAGAACAAAGATTTGCAAAGGTGTAAAATTCGTAAAAATGTACTTTAAAGTAAGGAGATCGTCGTTTTCCGCGACAACTCTCCTGCGTCTACACCAAGCTTTATGCTTATACATATCCACTTTCCTGCCCAGGTTTGATTAAAATATCAAAACCACTTTCATTCCTTTGCATTGTGAATGAAGTTCGAGCCAGGAGGTAGCTCAGTTTGGTATCCATTGCCGTTTTTCCACTAGTACATTTGGTCAGGCCGAGTCAAACCGAGCTGTGCTGATATGCTTTTCCATTTCCAGTTTTACTGTGCCGAGTTGAGCCAAGCCGCACCTCCAATTGATTAGCCGAGCCATTTTGATTCTTGGATAGTACTGCAGGGACAAGGTCAAGCGCGTCTTTGGTTTTAGACACATCTTTAAGCAGTTAGCCCAGGTGTGCTCGAAATGCAAAATGCTGGCCGCGTTGGGCTGCCACGCAGAGTCAAACCGAGTACAGCCACGCCAGCAGCACCATACATGAGTTTCCTTGATAGGTCACTAGGGGAGGTTACTTGTGAGGTTACTTGGGAAGTGATTATGGGTGATACCTCCAGTGCTTGGTAGAGCCAGTGTAAGAAACAAAGCATCATAACAGTCACTCAATAAAGCTGCTAACCTTCATCTTCATGAATGAATGACATGCCATGCAAAGAAGAAGGATTCTCGTTCGTCCGGTTACTGTTTAAAACGGCAGTTCTCGTTGAGGAACTGGACATGCCAAAACTTGTTCCCATGTTGCATGCAAGGTATCGTGGGGGCTAGGAATGAGGTGGATAAAGATCAGAAGCAGAGGGAAACCCAGCTAGCTAGGCTCCCTCCAAAGTTCAAACATCTGTCTGAAAACAGATCAGTCACACTGATTCACATGTTACATCTTCAAACGTTGACCAGTGCTGACTGGAAGTGCTTGCTTTAGACCAGTAGTCCAGTACATCAGGCTACCTTCTGTAAAAACAGCAGGATGCTGTTTTTACACTTTGTTTTAAGCTAGCGGGCTAACACTAGTGTGTTAAGTGCTTTAAAAGTGCTTACAGGTGGAATTTTTAGCTTTGACCAGCACTATCACTCCTGTTTCCATTAATTATGCTAAGCTAAACTTGAGATATGAGAGTGGTATCATTCTTATGATCTAACTCTCTGCAAAATGAAAAAATAAGCATATTTCCCAAATTGTCAAACTGTTCCTTTGGGACCATCAGCTCCGATTTACCTGATTCCTCCTCTTGTTCTGTGATGTCAAATAATAGATATTTGTGCTATAAAGCAGATTTCCCTTAAAAATGTAAGGGTGGTAGGTAGGGTGCACCGTTTAGCTCTGTTGGTGGAGCGGGCGTCCCATGTACAGAGGCTTTGTCCTGGGTTCGAGTCCCGGCCTGGGGCCCTTTGCTGCGTGTCACTCCCCCTCTCTCTCACCTTGTTTCCTGTCGTATCTTCAGCTGTACTGTCAATAAAGCCATATAAAGGCCAACAAAAATATACTTTAAAAAAATAAATCAAATGTAACTGGTAGAACTGCGTGCTGCAATTTACAGAGGCTGCTGGATGCTGTCAGTGTTCTCTAGTGATAGCCTCTCTTTTGCAGTAATTATACTAATCTCTCTCTCTAAAATGAGTGTACTTATGCCTTGTTGACATGAAAACGCGACAGTACACGTAGCACCTTTAAAACGACAAGTTGTTTGTGAGCCTGCTTACAGTGCTGGACAGTCCGAGGCTCCAGCCAAACCACATCCAGACAAGCATGGCAGAACGTCATAATGCCAGGGGGTTAATGACAGCTGTCTGCTCCTCTGATCTCTACTGTAGTCTGCCTCTCTGCTCTTCCCTTCTGTTTTACTTCGCTTCTGTCTCTCCAATGTCTGTAACATTTAAAATACCGCCTCGGCGTTCTGTATAAATGGCGCAAAAATAGAACGGGGTTGATTGTTGTTCCGACTCTGTGCTGGCAGCAGAGGTAGTGATGGAGCCAAATCAATATCTGTGTACAAAGAGTGAGCCGGCAATATATGGGACAGAGGTGGGATGTGTTGAAAGTTAGCAGTTGATAGCTAGCTAAAATAATCTGAACAGCCTATACTTATTACTTATAGGGTAAGGAGCTCCTGAGCTCCTTACCCTATAAGTAGAGGATGTGATCGACACCTCTTTTACTAGTGGAACTCTGGCACACATGAAGAGTCATCAATGAGGCACTATTGCCCATCGTATATGTTTAACAGGCTATAGTTTAGCATGACTTTACTATAGGAATTTGGCTTCTATGACCCTTCTGTACTTGCAGCAAATACTCTCCCTCTCGACCATAAATTGATATTTTGGATCCCAGAGATTGCTGCATGATTATAGAGCATTAGTCGCTGCATTAATTTGCTGCATTCAGGCAGTTCAGCGTGTTGGCTCTCCAGATAAAATCAACACTACAGCAGCCGTTTTTACTGATGTCGAAGCAGAATAGGAATACTCCATCTGAAATCTATCCTTTGAATACTAAATAATCAGCCCCAGCAGTTACATTGAATTCCAATAGTGACTCAGAGTGAGGGATAAATCTCTGCCAAATCACTGCCAAAAGGCAATAAAATGCCTATAGAACCTGAAAAACAAGCTGCAGGAAGCTCAGCTGGAAGTGATATATGTAGTGTTTTATTGGTGACGGTGTCATGCGGGAGAGTGCGAGACGGCATGGGAAGGAAGTAAACGCAGTCAGACCGGGCAGGCGGGAAGGGTTCAGGATTTATAAGCTTTCAGGCAGGTGCAGGCTCCAGATTCGATGGTTAAGGTTCCAAGTTCAAGCACAGGTGCAGCCAAGGTTTCCGGCTGGCACAGGCTGTAATGCAAGGCTGATAAGGGAAAGTGGAAACAGAGCAGGTCAGGTGATGAAAAAAGGTGGGAAAGGGGTTACTGCAGGGCCTGGGACAGGGAGGAGGGGGGGATTTGAGAGGCGGCACAAGAGGCTGGGGAAGTGAGTGTGGCTGAAGGTTGACTTTGTTTAAGAAGCCAAGATGACTCGAACGTACTGAACAAATACAGATTATGTGGACTATGGTGATCTTTTTGGGAAAGAGGTGACATACAGTATAGTATAATCATCCCACACCAGAGTTGAAACACTAGACCACAAACTGAAACAATTAGTCAAGTAATTGATTTGTCAATCAACAACAAATTAACCAACAATGATTTGGATCATCGAATAATCATTTTTAACATTGCTGAAGCACAAATTGACTTATTTCAGCTTCTCAAATATGAGTTTGTGCTTTTGGGTTTTGGACTGTCGCTCAGCTCAGACAAAGAAATTCAATACGTCAACTTAAAGTGGAAACAGAGACAACTTCAGCCCAAATCCTAGCATTTCCATATGGTTTTTTTTTTGTCGCTGCTGCTGTTGCAAAAGCAGCTGGATCGCTTTCTGTTTTCCTCAGAGTAGCAACTACCAACAACGCTGAGACTTATTCATTGATTTGGACTGTAAAGGAGATATGAAAGCAGACAGAAATGGCGCCGGGCTGACTGGATCGCCTTCGTTTCCCGGGAGCGTTCGTGCCCGATGGCAGACAAAATTGCATTGTGAAATTGAGGTATAAAGGGAACCAATCTAAATGCTGATGGCCTTCTGATTCTATAACCATTACATTGTGCAGTCATCATTTACTTCATTATGATGAGTTAAAGCAAAAAACATAATTGCCAGTTTAAGTAAGTCAGTGTAACCTTTGTATCAAGCCCAGGGAGTGGGTATTTGATACAAAGTGGATATAGTGATAAGTAACTTATCAGTGATGTTGAAGTACCCAGACCAGTGTCTGAGTGAATGCACAGGTATTTACCTACAGCTAATACGATGGTCTGACATAAATGGTCAGACACTGGTGTGACTTCATTAATCTGCACCATACTTTTTTTTTTTTTCGTGCAAAGCTGATATTGCTTTCCACTCTCATCCTCTCCTCGCTCGCCTCTGGCTTTTCCTCTCCTTTCTTCTCCTCCTCTCTTTGATCATGATCCTTTTTCCCTCCCTTTTCCTCATCCTTTGCCTCTCCTGTGGTCGCTCGTTTTGTAGCCCAGGTGCTCTCGCCGGGCAGCCCGGGAGAACCTCAAAGTAATCTGTCACTCTCAGCCAGAGAAGGGCCCATCTGTCCTCTGCCTGGGTGTGTGTGTGTGGGAGAATTGTATATGCACCCAAAGGTTATCCATCTGTGTGCTTCATGAGTCACCAGTGATGGTGATTAGGAGATATTTATGAAGGCTGGTAGGGCATCTGTTACCTGCTGATAGCGGGAGAGAAAGGATGAGGGGAGCGTCAGGTAGGAAGAGGAACAGAGAATGATAGAGAGATGACAGGAGGGGGGAAGAAATGCACAGAGCTGTCCACTTTCCGCTTACTACCAGCTTGCTTTTCAAGCGGGATGGGGTTGCCATGGCGATGTGGAAGGGGGGGGCTGCAATGGGAGCAAAGCGGCGTCCCGGTTGGCTGGGGTACGCCCAACGCAGTAGCGTAGCGTGGTGTGATTTCTGACAGCGAGAGTGTCTGGAAAAGCTTTGTTGGCATCTATTTTCACCTCGCAGTTATTGTGTGGGTGTTTGAACACGTCTATAATGTTAGGAGATGAATAAATTGCGGCTTGAATTAAAGAATGTCTGTATTTAAAAACCCCTCATCGTGTCAACGCCTTTTACAGCCTTGTTTACTGCATAGCCAGGATGCATTTTTGAGTCCATCCGGTGGGGTTTGAAAGGGTTTCATTAGCCCACGCATGTATAATTTTCTCAACCCATAGAACAGTATGATCCTTTAATTGGGTTTAAGTATAAAGATGACCAAATTTGCAGTTTCCACGTGGCATTGGTGATTTCATAAGTAGGAAAATGAGGTTTGGATGAAATAAACAAGGATGATACAAAAACGTGTCATGCATCTATGCATGGCACTGTGTATGTACATGTGTGTGTGTGGGCTGTAAATTCTTTATTAACTTCAACTTGTTTGAACAGGTAAAAACATGTTTTTTTTTATACATTTTTCAAGTTTATTTCATGAAATGTTCATAAGTTGTCTCCGTTTTCTGATCTGCTCTTGTTTTAATTTGCGGCTGCAGCTGTTTGCTGTAAATGAAAGCTCAACACTTCTTCCAAGTTCTCCCTTTGCCTTGTTGAATTCAGCACAATGTACATTTCCACAGCACAAATTCCATAAATACAACAATGGCCGTGCCAGAATCAATACTCTTTTTATCGAGAAATATAGATTTTTCTCACGACAGCTGGTTCAGCTTTTTTGCAATCAATCTTATTGCTGCTGTCAGTACGATTCCCAGCGGTTTAAAGGGCATAATCTCTCCCTTTTCTGGAATATTTTTTGGTGGGAAGCATCTGCAGGAAGGAGGGAAGGAAGGAAAATAAGTTTGATTGAGTGTGGCTTCAATTTGGTATTTTTCTAGCTGCGTCTCACTCTGTTATGTGGAATGATGACTAAATAATTGCCACGTCCGTTGTCAGGATTCGGGAAACATGACTCTGGCAAAGCAACGTGTTCAACTCGTAGCCAAACCAATGTGTGTTAGACAGTTAGGCCTAGGCAGCAGGTTGCCACTGAAGTTGAGCTCTATGCAGTCGGGGTTTCACCAGCTAGTCAACCAGACGACTAGTTGACTTCTGGCTACATGCAGTTGAAGGCTCTTGGATCTATCTTGGAAGTACTTCACTGAAGATGACACCAATTACACAAAAAAGTCTGCTATGCATAACCATCTAAAGATGAAACATAGGCTGCCAACAGCTAGCACTGACAGGAACGTTAGCACCACCGAGCAACGCCAACACCGGGCAGCGGTCGAGCCCCCGACCCTCCCACGTTGATGCCCTAGTTTGATTTCAATGCCAACCAAAAAGACAAGAGTTTCTGTTCTTATTGCATCAGCTAAAGAAAATGCTGTTCATTATCCTCCTTTGTTCAGACCAAAAGCGAAGCTAATTACTGACAATGATAAGACATGATATCGCAAGTTTAAATGCTTTTCTGTCTTCGTCAGATAAAGGGTTAATAGCTATTTTTAAAAAAATCAGGATTGCCATGGTAACGCATGAAAAATCACCACAGCTGAAGACGGCATATTGGGCATGTCCAGTTGCGTCTGTTCACATAATTGGCAAAAACTGCAACTCATGACGAATGAGGTTCTTGACAGGAAGATTTTGACCACCCCTTGTAATTGTGTTCTGATGGGCAAGGGGGCACTCCAAAAACAGGGGGTACAGGTCACATTTGGAAATGGGATTGGGCACCGACCAACACCCAACTAACGTTGACTCAAGTTAGATCACCTAAAGGGGGGCCGTTTAGCTCTGTTGGTAGAGTGGGCGTCCCAAGTTAGATCACCTAAGGTCATTTTTCGGATTTCACACAGCTCCCTCTGGTGCCACGAAAGGCTCTATACAGCTTTTTTCTCACATATGGTAGTACTCCCCAACACCTGGAATCATACTGTCATATGTAAAAGTCGTTCAATTTCCATTTCAGAACCAGGTTGAAAAACACTGGAATGTAAGGTATGTCTGCTGCTCACCCTCTTTTCCTCAACCCTGCATCTGCCATTGTCCACCTGTGTATTGTCTCTCTCCGATTCCAAATTGTGACGACTTGGACACATGTTCGCTGTCTCTGTGCCACGCTGAATCGATTTCCCGCACATCCTCCTGCCAAGTCATGGCCGTGGTCAGCTGCAGCTCTGACTAACAGGCAACGGAGACACCGAAGATGCCGCTACGTTTCATCTCTGTGTGTCTTTCAGGGTCCAGCGGCTCATTGAATCACGCTCAGTTACTCACACACTCACACACACACAGTCACACATGGGCACAAAGGGCTATAATTTCCCCTGCTGTCTATTTTAAGAGAGCTTGCAGTCCTCGAAAAAACACACACACTATAATTTAGCGGTGCATAAGTGCAGAGTTGCAAGAGCACGCAGCATTAAAGATATCTGAGAGCACCGAGCGAGAGAGAAGGCCAGACAGACATACAGACGTGCAGACGTACACATGACTCAGTGCTGCTGTCCTTCATTTATCTCTCTCGCAGTCTCATGCTATGTTCTCGCAAATTAGCTATTTACATTTCCTCCGAGTTGTTCCATAAAAAAAATCAAAATAACACCGTCCACGCTGCGACGGCTCAGTGCTCGCATGGAGACAGACGCATTTGTCGCCGGTTCTTGGCCGCCGTGCAGCAATAAACAAATGAGGACTTGAGCTGATGGCGTGTCCGATGGTCCGTCTTCCTGTTTCTGTGTGGGCCTCGGCCGGAAACAAAAGATTAAACAAAGGGGCAGAAACATGCCCCTTCACACGTCTTCCTTCATGTTTTTTGCGTCTGTCACTACGTGCGGAGCTGTGGAGGCGCCGCAGGGAAAGAAGTGAGAATAGTAGCAGGCAGCTGTTGTGTTAAACTTGCGAGCTCGTCTATTTTGGCTGGGTGTTGATGAGTTTTTCAAGAAACTCTATTATTCTTCTTCCTGCCAAGAGTTAGATTAGAGGATGTGTCTGCATGCTAAATATGAAGGTAGAGCCAGCAGGCACCAAAAAGTTTAAAAAGGGCCCCCTTTAGTGCTGCTGTAACTTGTTGTACCAACACACGGTGGAGACACTGGAATCAAAAATACAACTACTGGATCGGTATTTACCTGACGTGGCATGCCACCTCAAAGCAACGGCAAGTCAAAGCCGAGGTTCCGGAGGCTGTCACCAGTTGTGGCTCAACAAGCTCCAACACAAAGGCAAAAGTGTTCTGTGACATACAAAATTGACCCAACTTGAATTGACTGAGAAGAACCAGACATCTCTGTTCACAGCGTCTAAGGTGAGAGTGTCTTTCCGCCTGAAACTGCTCCCTGCTTCTCTTAAATCGCTCCTCCAGTGTATTTCTGATAGCACAAACTCATTGCCCACACTAATTAGCCATTATTCACATCATGTGCAACATTTAATTTGTACAACTACGAACCTGAACAAAGAAAACATGGTTAAACTACACGTCCTGTGTTTTAGTTGAGAGACATAAAGGTCAAAGATACAGCTATAAGCTTGATAATGACCCAACTCATTAGTGCTTCTCTTTCACATCCAGCATGCATCATTTCCTGTGCATGCATTAAATCAGCCAGGATTGTGAGACCAGGCAAGGGTATAGAGGTTAGGATAAGGGGACACTACTTGGTGCGAATACATTAAAGAGCTTAGCAGTGTCAGGGATAGAAAGTATCAAAAAAATTACATTCTTGGATTTTTAATTTATTCTAATGAATAGCATTTTGAAGACTAATGGCAGGCACGTTAAAGGTGTAACTGAAGATGAGCAGCTACATCACAGGTTCTTTTCCTTGGATTATCCCAAATAATGAAAGTAATTCCATTCTAAAAACTAATAAGTTAATCAAAAACATGTTGCGAGATTAATAAGTTGCAAAAATAATTGCTGCAGCATTACTATTTTGTAAAGAAATGCAGTACCCTGAGTCTTGAGTATCGGAGGAGAGAGATTGTGCTGCTCTTGCAGGCTAGCGTTCAGATTGAAAGTAGCCCACATTTAAATTTTAAACATGTAGCGTATCCATCCCAGCAGTATAATATCCAGCCAAAAATATCCATCCCAGCAGTATAATATCCAGCCAAAACTGAGGCTGTTATAGCATTTAGCTCAAGTTAATGTTTTTCATATTGGTCAAAGACATTTTAGAGTTAAGAGTTTCTGTAAATCAAGCTGTGATGTAGCACTTTTTGCCAATTTGGAGCCCTTTTTCTGATGCTATATAGCTCGATAGCTGCAGGAATATAATGTCAGCAGACCCCTCCTTGCCCTTGTGGTAAAAAAGGACCTCAAGCAGCGACGGTTGAAGGGAACGGCTACAGCGGTCGAAGTAAAAAGCTTCAGACAGCGCATGCACAGTTCTATCGTGAAACACCTTCTGATGTTGTAACAAAACAGTCTGCTATGGGGGTAGTTACAGACTACTGGCAAGCCATTGGAATGTTTGGGCGACGCCATAGTTGTCCCTCTACCATCACTGCTTAAAGTCCCTATAATCGCTACCGCTAAAGGCCTGGCTACTGTCCAAAGCAAAAAAAAACAACTGTAAGATTCCCAATTTGACCTAGAAACCCTGATCTCAGTGCTATGTACAACACCTGGTTGTATTAATAGGTCGGCAGGTTTTCTTACTTACTGATCTAGTGGAAAGAATGCTGCCTCATCACATCAACAGGGGAACAGACTTTGACACAACACCTTTCCATGCAGCGACCGTCCGTCTGTTCCCTCTTGTTTTACCTCGGATTCTATCACTCTCCGTCTTCGCCTTCCTTGCCTCTTCCATCAGCGGGGTACATTTTCTTTTGCGGTGTAGAATGTCCACAGTTATCCCACTGGGTCCACTGTGAGAAGGGAAAGGGAGGTTATAGGGAATCAATCTATACGTTGTCAGTTTGATGTTGTCTACAAGGTATGCTGTGGCCTAACAAATCAGCAGTGAGTGACGTATCGGAGCCACCAGCGGTTGTTCTCAGCTGAAACAGAAGCTGTGGTGGAGGCTGCTAGCTGCATTAAACGTCTTTCATAATGTTTTTATTTCTGTGTTATTTCTACTCACAGAATCCTCTTGAGACCATTTTCCTGTAGTTTATACTAATGTATGTAGCTACATAACTAAAGGGAAATGATATCATCATTTTAATCTCTTCTACAAGATCTGGTTTGCTGACTGTTTGTCAGACTGGCTGAAGTAGCGGTCGGCGCACACCGCCAGCCCTCTGTGAATCAGCCAACAAATCAGACATGTGGGCAGTGATTCAGACGTCTGGAAGTCTCCAACTTTGTCACAAGGTGTTCGAAACTCTTCACGCACCATGGCTGAACCCAAACTTCGCTCAGATCGCTTAATAAAGACGCCGCCCGAATCATCGGCGGCGAGAGTGTGGGTGAGCAGGAGTGGAATTCCGAGCCTAACGAAGGGGGAGTGGAGAAGAAAGCGGAAGAGGTAATGGGTTCATTTCATTCGGAGGTGTAATGAGGAATAGTTTTCCCCCCGAATGTAAGCAAGAGATGAAAGCAAAGTGGCGGCCGAGGAAGCGTCAGCCTCGAGAGGAGCTAATGAAGAAGAAAATGACAACATGCACTCCTGTGTGCGAGGAGGAGGGGTGGCAGTGTGCGATAAACAACCTATTAAAATAATTACGCTCCCGACGCGAACGTATTGTTGACACGCGCACACACACACAGGCACACGCACTATTGAGTGTATCGGCGAGCTTTCTTTTATCTGTAGGGAAAAAACAATTTAAAGGTAATGAGGTAGACTGTGGAAATAAAGTGACTCATCTGGTTATCTTTATATTGGACTGCGCTTGTTGCTACGCACACAAACTTTTAAACGCAGGGACTCACACCGGCATAAACACACACCCGCACACTCTCTGCACACTTACAGTATCATCAATATTTTATACATAATGTTGGCAAACACGCACACACACGCACTTAAACGCAGCATTATATACACACACCATCTCAGCGCACCGTATACACACACTGGGAACGTCACACACACTCTAAACTACTTTAACTCGAGCACACAAACACACACACACACACATCAAGGGACATACACACTCACTTTCAGGCTATTTTCAACCACACACACACACACTTGCACACGCTCATTTTCTAACTTCTTCAGCTGTGCAAAGTCATTTCGGGGCACATACACACTCCTGCACACACACACACACACGTATACACACATTATCCATACACGCTCATTTAGTATCCATTTTCAACCATGCACACACCACCACATTAAATCTATTTTCATCTGCACAAACACACAAACACAAACTCCCACAGCATCCCAAACCCTGTGCACTCATTTTAAACCCATTTTCAACGTGCACACACACACACACACACACACACATTACTTTTGTATTGTAAGTGTGTGTGTCAGTCTCAGCTGACAGCAGCAGTATCCGAGTTGAAGTGTACGGACACACACACACACACACACACACACACACTTCCCCTCTGCTCCCTGCTGATTAAGGCTTTTATAATTACAGCCCTCCGAGTGCCCAACTTGTTCGCACTTCAAAGCCGCCCGGACGTGATTGGAGGATGAGAGGAGACCGCGGCGTTACACCAGAACCGTCCTATCATTTCTCTCCAATCAATCTGTCATTGTCTCACTTCTTATTTTCCTCAGCCTTAATGTGCATTTACGGCCCAGTCCTCTCTGACAGGAACTCATGAATACAGTATGCACATCTATTTTTTTCTTCCTTCATCCTCTTTGAGAACAGAAAGGCAGCCCAGTCCTCATGATGCAGAGCAGTGGGAGAAAACATTAACAGTTGGCTTCATTGCTAAATTAAGAGCTCGCTTCGTGCTCCCTTGGCGACGATGCCCATCTGCTGCAAATCCCCATGCATAAATGACTGTTTATTTTAGCCTGAATAATAACTTTTTGCTTGAGCTCAGAGTCAGATATTGTTTTCTCTTGAGCTCGGCTTCTGGCTCTTAGAAGTTGCTCTAGCTGCTCTTATTCTACTCACGCGACATTGGTACTTGCAAGTCTATAGTCTTCTTTCAGACTAGCGGAAAGAAAACTTCCAAAATACACATTTGGGTGTTTAATTTAGTTCAGATTTCTGTTCTACACAGTCATGAAAATGTGTGCATAATTCATTGGAAAACACAATTTGCTTTTTTTATGCCGAACACATCCGAAAACTTTAAATACAAAAAGTAATTGTTTCAGCTGAGGAAGTTTCATGGTGACATTTTTACTCTTTTTACCTTTTTGCCTGAAAAGAAATGTTTGGAGTTTTACAATACAATTCTCAAAGTAACTTTTGTCTCATACTCTGAGCCAGAAAACTCTGCTTAGGTGGCACCTTCATGCACTAAACCTTCCAGTTTGATTTCTATCTATATCCGGAAGTTTTTTACAGAGGAGTTTGTTCATAATGTTATTCAAAGCCTAGTTTAACATTTAAGCCCCTAAAAAAACAGAAAAAAAGACTGTTGGCAGTAGTTTCTGATTAAAAGAGATCTCCAAATTCCCTCTGAAAATCCCTTTGACTATAATTTGCCCTCAAAATGAATTTGAGACTGTTTCAATTTCATGGAATGATGCAGCTACGAGGTCACAGCATCTTGGCATCTTCAGTGAGGTATTTGACAACACTGATACATACGTGTGACATAAGGTGTGGAAGAATAATAACTTCAATGTTTGAAGGTTTGGTATGTTCGAAGAGATATCAGCAACTGTAACTATTCCTTCTGGACAGGCCCTGATGCAACACCTTTGTCGTGTAACTCCAACACAAACGATGGCGGACAAAATGCACAGTCCTAATTCCAGGGTCCAGCAGGCTGAGTCGGACAAATCAAGTGGTGATCTTTGTTCCGCTAGTCAACTTTTCTCACGGTGCAATGCAACATCTGGCAACACACTGTGATGTCAAATCAAACATGTGCAAGTGCACATTTCTGGTCGTTAACACCGACTCCATACTATGTAGCCGTATTTTTCCTCAGCAGCAAACCTGCATCCCTCCGCCGCAGCTCAGCGAGAAACCGTACATTTTGCTCTTAAATACCAAAACTTAAGATTGATTTGTCTCAGACGGCAGAGGCTTCTTATTAGCTTGCAGCTTCAGTCGCATTCCGCAGCGCATTTTTCAACCAAATGACAGCTCGGGAGTTTTGTACCCCATTTATTACCATGGTACAAAGGTAAAATGTCACAGCCAGTATGGAGGGAAGGAATGACTATGGTGACTAATAACTCTTTTAAAGTACATATGGTATGCATGTTTTATGTAAATACAGAGTGAAAAAGCCAAACCCACCAAGTGTGAGGGTTCAAAGCACAAGATTCAAGGCTTTGAGATGGAAGGCAGCAGAGTTAATATGGTACATTATGCATAAAGGATGTAAAAGCTTTCTGTCATGTATTTTCTTTCTGTCAAATCCTGTAGAGCACATTGTCACAGTCCTTTGTTGATAAGCACTTTAACTGGAGACGCTGCAGATGAATAGAGTCAAACTTCCCCTTCCTCTGCCGATTGCTTACATTAAGACAATTATTTTTTGTATAACAAGTTTCCTGATATTTTATCTTTAAATGTACCAATGCTGATTTTGTGAAAATGTCCAGAATAGAAATCTGAACGAGAATAAAATAATACATTTTCTTCCCTCTGGTCTGAAAGAAGAGATGTTGTAGAAAGCATGATAAAAAATGTGGTGTTTGGTAAAGGGTCAGTTCATGAAACTAGAACAAGAGAGCGAGAATTCTTGTAATTTGCGTGAAGTGACCCTGAGTAAAGGTGGTTTACCCTCCGCTGCATTTCTAATTTACAGGCCCCTGAACACACCTAGCACTACACACACACACATCCATTTGTGTTCTTGGCCAGCGTGGCATAAATGACGTGTGATCGACTTTCGCGAGAAATGCAGTGTGTGTTTGTGCTAGGTCAAATCAAACTACCGTCTGGTCCACCGGCAGTTCGATCGCCATTGATGGTTTGTGTAGACGTTTAGCGGCTACTTGTTAAGCCCCTCCTCCTCTGAAGTGAGCCCGGCTGCTGAGCTGTTCTTAGTGTAAAATCAATCCCGTTTCTCTTCCTGTCAGCATCAGACTTTGTTTCTCCACATGGCCCACTGGTGGAACTGGGTTGAAACTCGCTGCTTCCTTCTCCATTTTATGCTCGAGCAGCATTAGTTTGCACTCGCGACGAAGCACAAATAGAGCTGACACAGGACGTTAGCGCCCATCGCTCCTGCCGAGGCTGTAATGTAATCTAAACTGAAGGCTGGTTTCACTCTTTTTTTTCTCCGCCGGCCCGCTTTGATGTTTCTGGCATTCCATCAGTAAAACCGCAAAGGAAGTTTATGCCATCAGACTGAAATTAATAGCTTGACTTATCTTCCTTCGGCGTGAGAGGTAGAATGCTTTTGTCAAACGTCAAAACACTGGAGTTACAAGGTTTCCACACAACAGCAGATATATACAGCTCTGTGCCCTTCGGACAGGAAGTCTATTTTTAGTCCATCCTTCGACTGTTTTGGTGAAGGACCCCCCAACACATGGTGCTGTTTTCTTCAGCTGCCTTATGGCCGTCCTTGTCCACTGCAGGAAACACTGAATACTGTACACTGTAACCTAATGATCATTAGTGGTACTGAAACATGTTCATCTCTTGGCTTTTTTTTACACTTAAAAAATACATTTTATGCTCAGTTTCAGGTTCATAATTAAACACATCATCACATCATTATTCAAAAAACACATCAGTTTTTTCATACTGCCCAGTACAGTAGCACTGTATCAGCCCACTGTCTGAGACGATCCATTTTAGCTCACGTCCATTTGAGCCCCCCTCCCAAATACTCTGCTCTGATTGGTCAGCTCCCACAAGCCTGAGCCAGGTCGGCTCTGTCGTGTTTTTAGCATCCAGTTAGCTTCACTTCTACCGTGAACGTTGGCATAAATGTGTGACATGGTGTAATAGTGTGATGTCAAGAAGTAATGGAAAAACACTGATGGAAAGGAAAAAAAAACAAAAAAGCATAATAGCTCTTTAAATGTTGTTATTTGTGGCTTGAAACAAACTCATGGAAAAGCTACATAAAGTGTTTAAATGTTTTTTTAAAAAAGACAGTTGAAATGACCAAAAAAACAGAAAGTCAATCTTGTTTACTCTGAGTGGGTTTGCTGCGTATACGTACCTACGCTGGCTAATTGAAGTGTAAAAGTGGTAATAGATTGTGCTCCGTTGTAAAAGACAGATGACTGTGATGCAGTTGGAAGCGGCGCACGATGATAGTAAGTGGACCTTAGGAAACCAATGATTGTTGTTTGGGAGCCGAATTACGAATCTCGGATGTCTGGGATCCCGGACAACAACTGCGCGCAATAACACACATTAGGACACAATACAGGATGCATTTACCAAGCGAAACAACTGGTGTGCTTTGGAAAAACATCACCTGTGATGTCAACGCGATGCGATGACATGCGCTCCTGGTGCCACGGAGGCTCGGTCGCCTCATGGCGACGATATAACGCGCGGCGGGATTGACCGCGGTGCTGTGATCTACTGAGCCCGTCCAGCCTCGGGCCTGAGCGCAGATAGATAGCACAGGCAGAGCAGCGTCTCTTAAATCACCTCAATCCACTGTGGAGGGTGGGATTGTAAAACACGCTCTGCTATGCTCCCATGCTCTGCTCCTTGCACCGTCTTTATTATATTTGTTTCTTCTCTCTCTCGCTGTGCAACAAGCCTCTGCTGTTTGATCTAAATCGATCTTCCTTCCTCGTATCTCAGCATCTGTTTCGCCCTCTGTTTTCTTTCTGGATTGCCAAAGCCTAAGCTCTCTCACTATATTTAGTCCCTGAGGCCAGCTGCGGCTCCGGCGTGGGGCCGATCTGGCTCGGAGCGGCCCACGCTGGGCAAAAAAAAAACCCTAATCGTACGGGCCGCACCCCGAGAGAGGCGCTGTATGAATGAAACGCTGGCGAGAGGGGAGAGAGTTGGGTAAGAGGGGTAGAACGCAACGAGCTACAAAGCAGATTTGAGAGAACAAGAGTGTGGAGGAGGGAATAAAGAGCGGGAGAGAAAGAGCAGAAAATGAGCCCATAAAGGCAGCTCATTAGCTTTGAGCAGAAATCTCATTTTCAGCCTCTGAATGGAACAAAGAGGGAAGAGAAAGGAAACCTGGCACGCAAGTTTCACCAGGAGAGTAACACAAACACTTGTTTATATCCTGGTGAGGACTTATATTTTAATAGTGCTACAAATAACTGGCAAAAAAAAAAGGTAGGCTGTTGCTTTGCCATCATGTCGCCCGTGTCCCGCCAAAAAGCTGCACTTGAACACATCGCGAAGACCACAGCTGACGGCCAACTAGACGCTCTGCGTCTGTGTGAGAGGAAATACCTCTCCACATCAGCAGCTGGCAGTAGTGTGTGTTTGTCGTTCAAAAGGGGAAACCAGAACACTCAGGACGGTGGATTTGAGCGCGACGTAGCCAAATAAGGCAGAATTTGACAACTAGGCTTAAATGACAGAACAATCATTCATAATTTTCTTCATATTTGTCCTGTCAAAGTGATTTTTCTTTGAGAGGTTTGCTGAAAATGTTGCTACTGCCCTGTTCAGAATGACTCTAAGCATGACAAAATGTGATACGTGAAGGGAAATTCACCTCAAATTCTCTCAAATTTCACCTGTAATAAAAAATAATTCGAAGAGTTTGGCAGAAATTTTTAAAAATGTCATGTTCAAGATTACTTTGACTATAATCTTAAAAAAAATTGGACTAATTTTACCATACAGTAAAAAAAACAAAAAAAAAACTACAACAGACAAACAGGAAAGTCAAAAACAAGTTGAAAACACATTATATGATTTCAAATATTCTCATTTTTCACCTGTAATAATTTACATTTTCAGCGTAGTCCTGTTCAGAATGGCTCCGACTATAAGCATTACACTGGACTGTGTGAATGAAATTGGACTTTTGCAAAAGAAAGTCAGATCAAAATTACATTAGCGGCTTAGCAGAACAGCCAGTTGGAGTATCACAATTCACTTGAGGCAGAAATCCCCATTTAAGAATGTGGAAGTATTTAGTTATTCTAATTTACGAGCACCTCTGGGGTGCCTGGTATTTTAACCAAGCCTTGCTAACAAGGTCGAACATTCAGACCGAGTATCTCAGATTATGATTCCAGGGTCAACGAACTTGCCAAGTGGAAACAAAGTGAAACACACTGTGCAGTGGAGTTTAAAAGCAGAACTCTTTTCAGCAGTCGAGGGTTTGGCATCAGTTCCTGAGATCACAGAGGGAGAGATTCTATCCAGAGTCACAATTTTGCACCAACAGTAAACAATCACACAGTTACAGATCCATCAGGGAGGAGGCCGAGACCCTTTCTTACCACTCCCTCCTCCTACACGTCTTTACCACATCTTAACGTTTCAGATTTCTGCCTGAACATGTGTCAATATGAGCTAAAAACAAGCCTGCTGACAAAATAGATGCTGACACACCCATATTTAACCTTTGTTTGCACACAAACTGTATGTGTCCTCTCCTCCTGACAGTCATCTCTAACTGTTATTATATGAAACAATGTCGAGGGACGGCATCCAAAGGTAGACGGCGCTGAAATCTGATCACAGCATCACAGGCGGCTCCTGGATTATGTGGTAAAAAGCCTACGTTGAGCAAAACAACACACACTGCCCCGGCTTCACGCCAGTTTATTTTTGTGCGCACACATCCCTACATCTGGCCTTCAACCTACTATATACTCTGTGGGTTGATGAAAGGCATTCTGGGAAGTGTAGGAAACCATTAGCCGAGACAGAAACAGATGGGCCGGGGTTAGAGAGTGTGGGCGTGTGCCTCAAAAAAAGCAAATTACAAGATTTCATGGCAGAAATGACTCCTGGAATGCGCCGAACATCAGAGAATGGTGATATACAGCGTAAGCACAGAAACGTAAGGTGCTGGGTTTTCCCTTTAACCCAAGGTCTGCTTCGAATTTCCATCACCGAAGTGTTGGCAAGCCGACTTACCAGGGTTGTCAAACATTTTGGTCCATTTGCAGAAAGATATGTCCTCGCTGGCCACATCGCCATGGAATTATCCATCGCCAAGAGTTTAAAAAAAAAAGGGATACAACTCATTTGAACTGCGTCTTACAAGGATGAGGGAACAAAATGAGAACACACGCCACCGTGCACACTTATGTGCGATGCTGACAGACTCTTTAAAGTGGCCTTCAGGTGACGTATGGAGAAAGGAGCGCTGCAGCATGAGAGAATAACAATATGTCAGCGCCTGTCAGCCATCCCTTCACCTGAATGGCTGACATTGGAGCGCCATTGGCTTCTGACAGGGAGAAAAACTGTCAGCTTCGCAGCCTTGTACCACCCTGACACACACACACACACACACACACACACACAGACTTGTGCTTTGTCAAAATGTCATCAGTTATTTTACACCCAGCCTTTTCTGCTGACTCGGGCTTTCCACTCTCGCTCTCTCTCTCTCTTTCACTCCCTCCCGTTGAAAGACTCGCACTCTGTGACGTAGATCAAGGCGTTGTGTCAACAGCGCGCCAACGCCGAGGTGATGTCACCTTCCACCGCGAGCGCTCGGTGAGCAGGAAGCACTGAAAAACACACAGTTTATGTGTTGTGCTCTTGTGCCAATCCTGTTGTTCGTTGAATTGTTTTTGTGTATTTGTTACAAATCATTCCCATTTCAGCTATGTAGAAGAAAAAAACATGGTCTAGTACTTTATGTACTTGTTTGTATTTCTCTCACAGTTCATTTCTGTACAGTATGCATATGTTACTGTATGTCATAATAAAAAATGTTTTTTTCTTGTGTAGCATAAAGGGACTACAATTTATCTTTAGCTGTTAAACCCTGTGCTGTAGTATGATAATTGAGTGAAAAGTCCCGGTAACATCATCAGGGTTATTTTTCTCAGACTCGACAAAGCTCCTCCTTGTTCTGCATTTCAATACAATTTACAATTTGCTCTAATTAATACTGACTTAACAGCTCACACAGCTCAAGCAGGTTTTTTGGCAATAGATTTTTGAATCGTAAAGAAATGTATGGGTAACCTGACTCTGCCAGATGCATTCGTCCTAGCTCCACTCACATACATCTGGGATCGCTCCTGCTGGTAGGGATTTCGGCACCAGATTTTATGGTCGAGCCAATCAGGACCGCCGGGCGGGAGTTTCATAGATGTGACGTAGCGGAGAAGCGACTGTTTTGATTCAGACAACAATGGCGGCTCGCTTCGAGATGCTGCTATTTCATCCGTGTTGTCCAATCTACCCAATATTTTTTCGTTAAAAGAACATCAGAGAACGGCTCTGAACGGCTTTGGCAAGAGCTTGATCTACCAAATGGCTCCGACAGACAAGTGGTTTATCCAATCATATGCAAGGATTTTTGATAAGGCCCAGCCTTCTGAAACACATCTCCAATGGAGCGATCCCAGATGGATGAGTGGAGCTAGGCGGAACTAAATTCATCTGGCGAGAGTCAGGTTTATGTATGGGGGGAAAAAATGAAAACCTGGAACCTGGAATGGTAGAAACAATGTATAAAGTGGCATGGTTTGCAAAATGGTTAGCTGTTATGCCAAGTACTGCACATGTGGTTTGTACTAACTGTCTTTAAGGTCTAAATTAGGTCAAGGTTTAGACCAGTGGTCTACCTATAACCTTACAAAGCTTGAAACTTTGACCTTTAAAGCTTGAAATGCCCCCATCATATGAGTGAGTGCCATTTCTCATCAGTCATACCCCATTGCAACAGGATGCTGGAAGGGCAGACTGACTCAGCCTGATCCTGACCTGCTCTCACCATGTGGGCCACCTTAAGTGGCCACAGTGACACTTGTCACATTTACCCATTCATACACTGATGGCAGAGGCTGTCATGCAAGGTGGGGTTCAACATCCTGCTCAAGGATACTTCAACGTGCAACTGGAGGGATCCAGGGAATTGAACCAGCGACCTTCTGATTACTGGACGACCTGCTCTACCTCCTGAGCTACAGCTGCCCTGAAAGCTGGCGCGGATGTAAGAATCACCATTAAATAGAGCTGAAGTTAATGGTTTTTTTAAGCCATAACTCACAATCTGACGGTATAATAGAGGAACCCCGCTGAGCATCTTACAGGCCATCATCATATCAGGTGTTTGATCACCACGCCAAACAAACACATTTTGATTTCATACAGTTTAAGGTCCTGTATTGGCAGCTTTTACTAGCGTGGCTCCATCCTCAGAGGAGCCAGAGATTTGGGGATTCAGTGTCCTGTTCAAGGACTCTCCAGTGGGACAGATGCTTGGGATTTGAACCCAGGCACCTTTCTAACCACGCCTGCTCAATGACGCTAATTCTGAAGTGCTGCTGTAGCGATGTCAGAGCCCTCTCGCTTGGCAGACGGCTTTGACTTGTTCAAGGTCCCAAAGCGAAATGGGCGGTTTGCATGCACTTCTCCCCAGGCTGCAGGTCGTAAAACACAGCAGCTTTATGGTTTTAACTTTAAGGGCATGCACAAGTGTGTTTGTTCAGCCAGGATGGATGAGAGGTGGGGCAACAGGCACGAACTCATAAAATGCGAAAAAAAAAAGGCTGAACAAAAAGAAGCAGAATTTCCACAAATATGTTTGAGGCAGGATACAGACGGCCATGTCGGGCATGCGTGCGTATGCATATGGATGTTGTACGCTTGAGGGGATGTAGTGCCGAGTAAAAGGCTGTCTGATGACAATGGAAAGCACCACAACTGTTCAAAATATAGCGCACACCTAAACTGATATATTTCTCATTAGGTGTGCTTTCTTTTAGGTGGCTAAAATACGTCTTGCTGTCGATACCGTTTAGCAGCGCGGTGCTTTGCTTTCCTGCTGGTGCTATGCGCTGCCTCTCCACACGGGGGAGAGCTGACGGTAATCGACTGCAGGTCATCCACTGACAAGGGATAAGTACCTCATACAACCCCGCATCAAAATACCTGAACTGTTACCTCGAGGATTTTCTGCCGCACATGATACACATGGGAGCGTGTCTATGTTCCCCGGGTCCTATGTTCCCTGGGTCCTATATTCCCCTCTTTGTATGAGTTTGGGTCACATAGGACCCTTTTTTAAAAAAAAGGGTCCTATGTTCCCCGGTCTGTTACTTTTTCCACCATTACTGAAAAATTCCATGGCAAATAGGCCTATGTAGGCCTACGGGCTAACCCTAACCCTAACCCCTAACCCTAACCTGACCATAAACCCTAACCCTAACCCTAAACTAGGACCCTTTTTCAGAAAGAGGGTCCTATGCTCCCCGGTATGTATTGCTACAGGGGAACATAGGTCCCTTTTTGGGAAAAACGGGGAACATAAGACCTTTTTTCTAAGGGATGACCCCATACACATGTGTACCGAATTTCACACATCAGTAAAAGTAGCCCCTGGGGCTGAGTAACAACATCATTCATCGTGGGGAAAAAAGGACTTCATAAGAATCTAAAGAGTGGACTGTTGATAGCAGAACACACACTGCTCTGTGGGTTTGAGAGTTCCAAAGAAAACCGGATACATACTGACTTGCCGGGTCTGACCGTTTTGATCCTCTCTGTGGATGGCCTGAAGCCACAGATCTCCTCTTTTACTGTCATCAGTTCTTCGGAAAAGTAACAGAATTTATTGCTCGATGTGAAAAAGTGCTACACAGCAGCTTTGAGGCATCTTGCCACTAGCTGTTTTCACTTTTAGAGCCTTTGTTTCACCAAAAGGGAGGGCGTGGTCGATCTGGCAACAGGAGAGTAGTGATGTATGGCTGCTTTCATCTCCGGCGACGGCCAGCACCGCTCACTCTGAGCTTCATTCTGGCTCTTCAGAAACCTATGGGTGTCATTTATGGGTTCACTAGTCCAGCGCTGACATTTTGGTCCCTTCTCATCTCATTGATGAAAACCCAACATACGTTTCGTCACAGTTTTTTGTCACAAAGATCTAGTCTGAGCTCGTCATTGTCTCATCTCTGCCATAAAAAAGTTTGCCGGACATTTATCATCATGGTTCTCGTTACGAAAAAACAACGGGCATATGGAAAATAAAATGTTTTTTTTATATATAAATTGCATCCCTAACCCTAGAGCTTCACTGTTTATAGAACCTTTATGTTCTTACACAGTAGAATTGCAGTGTTAAAGCTGTTGCTCCTCCTCCCTTCTGCTATCAAAATCCCCGGTGCTGGGGTAAACAACAACAGCAAGCAGGAGTGTTTTTTTTTTGTCCCTATACCAAAATGATAGAGGGAGAATAGTATCACCTCAAACGTCAGTTCCAATTGAGCATTTCAGCATTTTCTAGCTTGTTGTCTTGCCGTTTACAGCCCACAGCTTTACTGCGTGGTTCACTCACACTGTTCTTGAGAAAAAGATGGTTCAATGCGAGCGAATACTGGGCTTACATTTATCAGGTGACAAGACAATAACTCCAAACGAACGCTAATGTTGGTGTGTGTCTGGATGAGTAAATTGGCAAATGTCAGTATTGTGCTTTTTTCCCCAGCCCATAATAATGCAGTGTCACAGTACATAAACACCTGCGATGGAGGTCACCTCCATCGATCGTTGCTGCAGTCAGGTCGATGAACGGTGAAGATAAATTGCACTTTTGAATCCCCAAAATGTAAAAGTATTCTCTGAGCTCTCCTCAAGTCAGTCAACCGGGTCAGAGCAGAATCCGATGTGACTCTGGGTGTTTATTCCTCCAGCAGGTCTGGCTCTGCACCTGACTCTCATCATTGCATTGTCTTGTATGCAATCTCGACATACGAAAACCTTCGCTTTGCTCTCTGTAGCATAGTTCCACTATAAACATAAATGGACAGAAAATATAAATTATCGCTGCTTAAATAAACCATTTGCCTTTTTTGTGTGTGTGTGTTTGTGCGTCTGTGTGTGTGTCTAACCCCTCAAAGCGCTTATCTCTGATTATCAGCGGCCCGGTGAAGCTGCTTTGCGGGAGTCTGGCTCCATCTGGGTATTAACCAGCATGCTTTTTTAATTATCCTGTAATCAATGTGTCTAATGAGCCACATTAAGGCGGAGTGGAAGGTCAAAGGTCACAGCTCAGCTACACTCAAGTGCTAACCGCGGAAAACAAGAGGGCCGCAATGAAACACAATTACTCTTGTTTCTCAGGCCGACTTGTTTTGCTGTCTTGTTCCCTCTGAGTGCTTCCGACAGTAACATCAGCTTTTGAATGTCTCCATTATGCTCCGACCTTTTTTTTTATATCAGACCACATCCGCGAATACAGATGGTGCGGGCTCTGATATTAGCACCAGGATCTATCTGGCACATTACGGCCCCGTCGAACGAATCCCATTAATCTTTCATCACTTAATTCATGTGCGTTTGTTTTTATCAGTATGTCTGTCAGCGGGATGTTTGCTAAACTGATGAATAGATTTCAGTGCGTCGTGGGGAGCAGTCAGGCTGTTAGCCAAAGAACAATTGATTAAATGCTGGTAGGGATCCAGATGTAGTTGTTTCTTTAAATGAAACAAATGAGTGTGTTGGAGGCTGAAAATAAGCATTTTTTAAGCTTTTTTTTTTTTTTTTTTAAGAAAGTGCTGCAGTTTAACAATGAAGAAAGAACCAAATCTTTCCAGAGGACTGAAGCTGTTGATGGTTTTGCAGCAGGACCATCAGGCACAGCAGGGGACGGCTTCAGCAGCCAAGTCGCCCATTGTTTGCCACGAGAACCAAGGAAGCCAATTAAACGAGCCAACGGTGGAAAGTCACACGCTTAATGATCTGTTGCACCTACACTTCAATCTCTCTCTCTCTCTCTCTCTCTCTCTCTCTCTCTCTCTCCATCTGTCTGTACATCAGTGAGTTTTCAGCTGGCCGTTTTAAATCTGTAGGCCTCCATTTTAGCTTTAATCATCCTCCTTTAGGGACGTATCTGTGTGTGTGTGTGTGTGTGTGCACCTGTTACCGCCATGTATTTCTTCTTATATGCTGTTCTTTTTCGACAGCAACATCTATAATTTAAGATGGTTTTACTTTGACTCCATTTGGTTATTTATATTTAATTGTGCATATTTTGAAAGCAAGGAAACTAAAGTATGGGGACAAATGGATAAGATGCAGACAGGCTCTAAGTGAAATAAACAATCCCCGTAGTCAGTGAGCAAAGCAGATGTCTAGGCCCTTAAAAGTGATCCCGCCGCATTAACCTTTTGGTCAGCTCATCAGTGTCGAGCACAGAGGGCCAGTTAGCATTGAAGCTGCTTTAGCTTTGTCTTACACCGCGTCCTATCTGCATGTGAGTGTCCACACTCAATCCGTTAACATTGCGCCCTGTTGCGTCGTGGAAACAAACCAGACACCTATCAGCTGTGTTGAGAGATCCGACTGGAGACTTTGGGTGCGTTTGCTAAGATAGCTTATCTTACTACCTTTTTTTTACTTTTTAAACAGAAAACACTTGTTTTATACAGTGATGTTTAGATGTTTCCATACTTGAAAAGACATACATATTACCTACAGTGAGATATGGTGTGTTTTCGTACCGCAAACTCTCAGCTCTCTGGCGATCAGCTAGCACCTTATGGACTTTGGGTTTTATATAAAAGGAGACAGTATGGTATAAATAACTCTTCATTCCAACTTCATAAATCACCTGTTCCTTGCCCATTATCATGCTTTCAACCTGAGTGAGAATAGAAACAGCAGTGTCGCGCAGCGTAGCCAGTTAGCACACTCTGTTAAGAAACACTGAAATCCAGCTGATTTCTATCACTTACGTTGTCTTAAAGAAAAAGTCAGGACAGGGTGTTCTATGGAAAGGGTTGCTCATAGTCAAAGTCAAAGTCAGCTTTATTGTCAGTTCTTCACATGCACCAGACATACAAAGGAATCAAAAGTACGTTCCTAACTATCCCACAATGAAGACAAGACAAGACATTTCTAGAACTAAAAAAAACAGTAAAGAACAGAACCACAAAGAAAACTCAACTCATTTCAACTCTATGAAGCGGTGAATTGCTTTGGCTTTACTGTTTGGGTTTAGTCTAGGGATGGGATGCAAGAACCAGAACCAGAGAGAACTGGTCCCAAATTGTCTGATCCATTGGTATCATATGCCTCCAAGCTTATCTCTTCTTTTTTTTCATCAATCTGGGCATGCAGCCTGTCCTCATCAGAAAAATGACCCTAGACACCTTATTAGTCTAAACATCGTCTTGTGCAAAATCTTTGAGCTCCCATCATGCATGTGTTTGTGTTTGAATGTATGTCGGTATGTGTTTGTCTGTAAGTATGTGCATTGAACTTTGACTTGTACACTTCATTGTTTATGTGAAGCACTTTGTAGCTCTGTGTTTTAAAAAGTGACATACAAATAAGATTATAATTATTGCATAGTTATTATTATTATTATTACGACCCATGTTTGTCGTTAGGTGGCGACCTCTGGTGGCTATAGTAAGTATTACGGCTTCAAAGTAGGAAGTGATAATCAGAATCAATAAAGCAAATAAGTATCAATAAAATCTTGTCCTTTCCCATCCCTAGTTCATTCTCACTGCCTTTATTAAAATAGTTTCAAGCAGTAGCAGGCAGCTGTTGAACAAAGCCTGATGAACCCGCTGCGCATTTGTCCAGCACCAACCGGACTCAGGTTGATTTCTTTCCCAAATTAAAGAATAGGGTTCGTGGGCCACACCATCTTTCATATAAATATCTAGAGTATCATAGAATCAGTATCACAAAGCCAGCGCATTTACTATGAATAGATCCTCTTCTTTCCTCTGCTGTAGGGGAATGTTGATTAGACTGTCACAGCTCCTCGGGTCACACCTGTTCTTTCTGACTGCCAGCGCCAATAAATTCTGCTCCCGGACGGAGCCAGCACAGTGAGGAGCTCCACGCCATGTTTGTATTTCCATGCGTTCAACCAACAGCTTAAGCCCCCAGGCAGTATCACACTTCACTGGCCTGGTGCAATTTTTGCACGTGTTGCAGTGGCTGATTCAAACAGCAGGCCTCCGCACGGCAAATCCAACATCTTCGCCTCGGTTCCAGCCTCGCCTCAATTACCTCCCTCCACTGGAGAGGAAGGCAGCGTTGGGAAAGTTACAGATTTGAGCTGTAATGGAGGGTTTTAGTTTCCCAAAAGCACTTAAATGCTTTTTCAGAAGCTTTTTTCCACAAGAGGAAACTTGTGTTCTCTTTAGTCCATTTTTGACTCATGCTCTGCCAAGAAAAGGATCCAAATTAAAGATATTGAATATTGGCACAAAATATGATCCAGAAAGCCAAATTGCTGTAATAGGAGTGTTTTTGCATGCTGTGCAGGCACGTGTGTTTCGGTGTGTGTCGTTGGGTGCACTTGCTTTTTGAAAGTCCCCTGCTGTGACTTGGCTGTGTTACAGATCTACGGATTCGAGGCAGCCTCTCTTGGACATCTAGCAGCATCTTTCATCAAAACACACAGATGGAGACCGAACTCACACGGCACCCAGAGACTGAAATTATAACGCTCGCTGTGTATGTGTGTGTGTGCCACAGTGGGGTGCACATTGCTGCGAGGAGGCCTGTTCGAATCTGGACAGACGGCTACAATCCAGCGCTGTTGAATATTACATGCAGGCGGTTGAAGAAACTTGATAAGAGAGAGAAGACATGGAGGCCTGAAGAGGCTGCAATGTTCACTATAATGAAGATGATTGTCCTTATGGTGGTGGAAAGAAGACAAGATTATTAATTTTCAACAAAAAAAAGAACACTTAATTCAATTTTGTTACAATCTGCTCAGTGGAAACTGTGGTCAGAGTCACCGAGAAATATTAGGATCCAACTTCTGTGGAGCGCAGATACCGAGAGCAAGTGTAATGGAAGTTTGGCCTCTAGTCGGCGTTTTTTAAAGCACGTTGACGCAGGTTGTTGAAAAGGACAGAGTCTTCCTCTGTTTTGATGTCCAGCTGCTCCAAGCTACCATGACAAGCCACCTACTCTCTCCTGCCACCCATTGGATGGAGGTGTGTACGGCAGCTAAATGCAGTTTGGGCATCAACATTAACAATATGATACTTAAAACAGGATATGCCATAAAGTCTTATTCAGTGACGGTCCATGGTGACACCCTGGTTCCCTCTATTGTCATAGACCAACATGTCAGTCGCACACTTTATAAGGCACCAGAGCAAAGATCATGGAGGCAGAACCGAGCAGTGGTGGAGCCAAGAGATTGCACCACCTTTCAGGCCACATTTTTCTTCCCTCCTTTTGATGATATGGACACATTTTAGTTGTTAGGAACCTTTTCTCGAACCTTCACTAATTGCTAACTTTAAAAACAAGGTCCAGGTCTACAGTGCCACTGTTCTCAGTCTGGCCACCTGTATACAAATCGTTTAGCTGTTCAAAATGTAGTGATTCTCACGTGTCAGGTCCTGCTTACTGCCAGTGATGGAATGTAACTACCATAAGTTTATTTACTCAAGTACTCACAGAGCAATGTGTTGGCATTAGTTAAATAACTAGTTACTTTGCAGATTGAATGTTGCTTCCAAGCCAAAGTAAAATATTTTTCAATTAACTTATTTTATTCTTATTTTATAATCGGATAAAACAAATAAAAAAAATATATCTTTATAAATTGTACTTTTAATACTCAAGTTGATTTATTGTCAGATACTACTGTCAGGTACTTTTACTCAAGTACTATTGGTGTGGGTGACTTTCACTTTAAGCAAAGAAATATTTTAGCATGATATCTTTGGTTTTACTCAAGTAGAGCAACACCGGTTAGATACTAATTCAAGGATCTTTCCAAACTCAGAAGATACTCAGTTAACTACCAACAAACACAGGTGAGGTTCCTGTGTGTGTGTGTGTGTGTGTAGTGTGTGTGTGTATGTGTGCCACCCACTATTTTTGACACCTTAAGCAATAACCAGCAAGAGTTACTGTCGCTGCCTCCTCGCAGCGTGGCGCTCGTTTGTGCAGCGAGATCCATCCACACTTCTCATCATTCATCGCGGAAACAGAGACGTACTGTAGACCTCACACAGCCGAGGCCTGTGCCTCCCTGTCAACTCCTGATGACACGCACACGCACAGACACACACACAAGGACACACACACACACACAACATCCCTTCAAGGATGTTGAGATAATGCGCGAGATGGATTATGTGCTGTTGCATGTGTGTTTTATGGTTCACCGGAGGGTGATTAGTTCCGGAGAGAGGTCAGCTACGCTCTTACTAGAAAGAAAAGGTAAACCTCTCGTGTGTGTGTGTGTCTATGTGGTTTCCCGCGCTAAGCCATTTTCGGATCAGAGTGCTCTGGAGGGTTTTAAAGGATTTAAGCAGCGAGTGTTGTCTTCTTAACACTGATGAGCTGGCTGCTATCTGATCGGGAACTTTAATGAAAGTGGTACACTTGGTGTGCACGTGTGTGATTCTAGTCACTTCCTCCTTGTGTGTACTGCTTCAGCCTGTGGGTGTCTTTGTTTATGACTGCTTCTCTGTCTCATCCCATTTTGTCTTTCGTGTCCCAGCTGTGTATCTGTGCATGTGTGTGTGTGTATGTGTGTGTGTGTGTGCTTATTCCAGTGGTGCTGACCTCTCTCATCCCATTCTTTAATCTGACCCAGTGATCTGATTCAGCAGCAGGATTGCAGGGAGCATTTAGCGGCGGCGTCCCCCCATCCCCCCCCCCCGCTGTGCTGTGTCGCAGCATAGCCACGCTGATTCCACTCAGCTGTCTGTAATCACAAGGCTCCCCTGCTGGGCTGCGGTCAGGAGCTGCGTGGGCAGTCATGTATCATTTTGCAGCGGTTTAAATTTGAACAATAAATGGTATTAGCGCGCTGCAGACGCGTCGTACGGTCGCCGGACGCTTTCATCCGAAAGTGTCTCGGTAACAGAGAGGAGTATATTTTTAGCACTGGGGGGCCTCAGTGGAAATAACAGAAGCAATGCAGAGGAGCTTCAAACAGATGAAGAAGAGTGTGTTTGAAATATCACACAGGTATTGATGTTCATAAATTTGTCATCCATCCAGAGGGAGAAAAAGAGGAGTCTGTACAGCAGCTGCTGCGGACATCAGTTCCTATAAATGGCACTGAGAGTCTTAAAGGAGGCTCAGATTGATTTTACAATGACCCAAAAACACTTCAGGATACAGTTTAAGCCCATCAGCATGAAACAGGCTTAAATTCCCTCTCCTCACACTGTCATTTTTTTAAAGCTTAACGTCTAAACTGCAGTGTCCAGGCTCGTTTTCCTCGCACTCAATGTCTTTTTTGAATTGTGCCTTTGGGCCAAAACACGGAGAGTAAAGGCTTCATTTAGCTCCCAACGAATTACTTTGTATAAGGTGTTGTCTGAACATGTCTTAGGACACCACCGTTTACACCTTTTCTAAAAAAAATGCCTCCACACCCATCCTCAGCCACAGAAATGGCTCGGCTCCCGAAAAAAAGGTCCAGTGAATGGACTCCCTCGAAATTCTTAGAGGTGGTCGGGGCCCCTTCACAGCCATATCAAAAAAGATATTCTAAATAACTGATAATCCAGACTTTATTAACAATCATGAATCCAATCTCAGTCATCTCAGTGGCCCATGTATGAAGAACAGGACCCTGATGATTAGTCACCACAGTCCTCCTCCTCCTCCTCGCTCCTGATTTCATGCTGATTTGTCAACTGGCATGTGAGCAGCTCTCAGCACATTTAACCTATCTCTCCTCCTGTCATGGTTTTCTGCCCTGCACCTGCTTTACATGTGTTACATTGAGATATGCTGCGTGTTTTCAGTCGACCCAGGCAGAGACGTCCCCCTCGCCGACCCCGGCTGCGTTCGTGTCCTGCTAAGCTGCGATGCACACGCCTCCCACCGCGGCAGGCTGTTGATTGTGATTAAGCTAGTCAGGGTGATGATTTCACTTGCAAATGGTGCAATGAGAAAAATCTGCTCTGTAAATCATCAGGAGTAATCGTTTTGATTTATACTTGCTGTGGTGTTAGTGGTGGTTAGTCATTTTTATACCGTGCATGCAGGCACACTTCCCTTTACTTTATTTGAATAGAAATTGATTTGGTTTACTTAGATGAGCAGTTTAGCCTAGCTTAGCTTAGCTTAGTTTAGCTTAGTTTAGTTTAGCTTAGCTTAGTTTAGTTTAGCTTAGCTTAGCTTAGTTTAGTTTAGTTTAGCTTAGCTTAGCTTAGCTTAGTTTAGCTTAGCTTAGTTTAGTTTAGTTTAGTTTAGTTTAGCTTAGCTTGGCTTATTTGAGCTTAGTTTAGCCTAGCTTAGCTTAGTTTAGCTTAGCTTAGTTTAGTTTAGTTTAGCTTAGCTTGGCTTATTTGAGCTTAGTTTAGCCTAGCTTAGCTTAACTTAGCTTAGTTTAGTTTAGCTTAGCTTAGCTTAGCTTAGCTTAGTTTAGTTTAGTTTAGCTTAGCTTGGCTTATTTGAGCTTAGTTTAGCCTAGCTTAGCTTAGTTTAGCTTAGCTTAGCTTAGCTTAGTTTAGTTTAGTTTAGTTTAGCTTAGCTTGGCTTATTTGAGCTTAGTTTAGCTTAGCTTGGCAAAAAGACTGAAAGAAAGGGGAAAAAGCTAGCCCATGGACCCACAACTTGTCATTTTTGCTATTCTGTTTGTGTATTGAGGAAACACAAAGGCACAGGGTGCGTTCGTAAAATCAATCTGACTCTGGATGAAATACTAACTTTCCCATTGATGTGTGCTGTGATACAGAATAGCACCTCGACTGTACTGCTATGCACTGCTGTAACTAGTGTTGAGAGTAGCAACGCGTTACAAAAACAGTGTGTTACAGTGATGTATTACTTCTAACAGTAATGGAGTACTACAACGTGTTATTAATAATATTTCAGTAATGTGTTACTACAGTTTTGTCACGTAACGCCTTACAATCCGCGTTACAGACCGAAGTGAAGCATTTATTGTTGTTCATTTAAGAACCCGTCCACACCAGCATGAACATATTAATACAGGCTCTGTGTGTTTTTTATAGCTGAGCCTGTACGTTCTTTGTTCAGTCTCTGTGTGACTGAAATGAGCCTAATAATGAAGCCTGATCATCCGAGCGCACTTTGATTTACATTCTTGAATCACATATGGCCATGCATTCCTTATTCTGTGGACTAAGATAAAAAGGCATAGAAAAAGAGGTTTTTTGTCTTGCCATGTCATTATAGGCTACATTATAGAAGGAACAGGTCTATTGTGTTTAATATGTCTTAGCTATCTCATAATATATCAGACTTTGAACCTATATCTGGGGCATTCCTTTATTTAACATGATAGGCTTTTTAATGGTACTATATGGATTAATTTCAGCTTTTTTTTTTAAGTAACTTAAAAGGAGTGTAATAGGTAATTGATTACTCTATGCAGATAGTAATATTGTGACATAATATATTACTTTAAAGTTGAGGGAAACTAGTAATATGTCATTTATTTATTGCATTTTTAAAGTAACCAACACTGACTGTAACAGTATGCCTGTGAAAATTAGATTTTAGAAACGCAGCAGTTAGCTAACATCACACATTCCAGCAGCTCACTCTTCTGTGCTCGTGTGTGATGAATTATTTCCGTTAATTCACCCATCGGTTCATATTTGTTACATTTAGCTAGGACTGCCATTTCATCTGTTCATGAACCGCTGAACGCTCTGTGTGCTCTGCCACTCCCAGAATGTGCTGCTTTGACTAACCGCTCATTCCAAAACACATGAAAGGTCCGGTTTATGCCAGATTGCGATCAGCTGCTCTGAATGGCTTTTTATAAAAGCACCCATAATGTGTTAATGAGCAAGCTGGAGCGGTAGTTTGTCACCCTCAGACGGTTTCTCCCCTTCCTCCGGTCTTTACGAGAAGCAAAGCTAATCGATAGCTGGCTCTAACTTTATACTAAGTGAACAGACACAATAGCATTGGTTGTGTCATCTGCATTATCTATAAAAAGAATTGGTTGATTTCTGTGGGAGTGATCAAAAGTCATTCTGGGATATGTAGGAAAACACTAACAGAAGGGAGAATAAGGCTAGTTAAGAGAATTAAGAAGAAGATCACCACATTTCATCCCAGAAGGACTCCTGCAGTGTGCTGAACAACACACAGTGATTATCTGTTGGAATGAGTGTGTGGCTAGATTCTCCGGTGTGTCAGGCCTCTGTGGGAGGTGCAATCTCACACTTCCAGACATAGTTTGGGCCGGAAACCTTCCTGAACCAGGCTGTAACAATAACACAGCCCCCCTCCCTCCCTCCCTCCCCTCACCTGCAGCAGTGGGGCATCCATCGCTCCACCTGGGTCCTCATTCTTCTTCTGAGCTAATTGCCACAGGCAGAGCTGCGGTCCCTCCTTATGTTCAGCTTGAATTGATAACTAATCTTTTTGAGAATCACTTCACGTCCACTCTCCTCTTCTCAGGCTCGTGTCTGATGGAGCTGCTGCGTCTGACTCATCTTCCTTTGTGTGGCACTTCCATCTCGCAATATAAACCAAGGACACTGTAACGTCCAACTCTATTTCTTACGGCTATTATCAGACCCCCGTGGTATTGATCCTTGGCCTCTTTATTGTGGGTTGGTAATTTTTTCAAAACTGAAGGCTTTTCTAAGATTTCAGTTTCTGGCTCGAATGTAATGTATATGCATTTTCGCAGCCGTATTTCGAAGATTCCCTCAGGCTTTATGCCTCCAGCTTCACATCAAACCCGAGGTAATAGAGTTTTTCTAACTGCTGGTGGATAAAAAAGAATCACACCCGTGAGTTTTGGTGCTGAATTTATTCATTAGTCTTCGCGGGGAGAAGAAGAACAGCTTTCTCAGCTGACTGAAGGTGACCTTCCGCTGAATATTAAGAATTAGAATTTCTACCGAGTCTCATTCCACACTTGAATATCTATTATTTGAACAATGTAACCTCTGCTTTGATTGAATGACTGCAGGCCTGAGGGTTAAAGGGATTATAAAAAATGATATTAACCATTTAATTCAGAGATTCAATCATTTATTTATAACGCTCATTACCAAACTGTTCCATACTTAACAGGCTGCAGTACGTGGAGGGTTGATCTCTGGCCGTGTGAATACGTCTGGCGGATGAAAGGCCCTGACCTGAGATCTTTTAGATGAATCATCAGGCAATATGTTTTTTTATGATGATGGTGTCAGATGGATTAACAGCAGATATTCATGATTCCCAGAGAACGGCTCCCGCGACCGCTCTCTTCTAGAGCCAGCGTGAGATTTGCGAGTCGTTTTGAGTGAAACGTCGCAGCATCTGATTGATGCATTGTGGGAGTTATTACACACACTCATGCCCTCCTCAGGATGGATTGTAATTAGTTTGGTGATCCGTTCTCAATCAAACAGAACAATAAGAAATACCAGAAATTGACAAATGTTTGCAGTTTGGTAATAACCTCACATAACCAGACGAGCTTTAAGTCCTTGACAAATGTAAACCATGTAAGATATCCAGTAACAACCACAGTTCGTGTATGTTCAGAATATCAATCATAAACAGCTAACACATGCAAAACTAAAATGTTGAACATGATTAACTTTATAAATGCTTAAAATCAGCACAGTGTCAGTTGCATTGTATTAGACATTATCATATTAACATGCTGGCGTGAGCATTTAGCTTAAAGTCCACCCAAAAATGAAAATCTTGTCATTGTTGACACACCCCTATGCTAATGGGAAGCCGGGTGTAGTCCACAAAACATTTCAGCGGCGTTGCAGCATTCTCCTAAACCGCTGAAGCAGATGGGGAGTTTGGGGGTTTAATAAAATAAAATAAAATGGCTCAGTAATCCAAGTCTCCAGAACCCCAGAGATCCCAAATTGATCTGAAAAGACGCCATTGACGGTAAACTTGTGACTGTAAACCAATTATACATTAAAAGGCTTTCTAAGATGTTAGTGATCACATCATTAATGTTTAATAACTACTTCATAGGCTGCGCTGGTGGAAGACTTAGACAACACAAACGGAGTTTTCATTTAATTGACTTACATCGTTTCACAGCGAGAGTTATTTCTTGTCATGTCTTGACTAATGACTTTTCGTTTATCTGCGAGGTGTTCATAAATCACTCCCCAGCCATTAATGAAGTCTACTTAATGAAGTATAGTTTTAAGTTACTTTTAAATCTTGCCACTGCAAACAGATTTTCAACACTTCAACTCCATACATTAGATCACAGTCAGGCCCCTCATGTCATCATCAGTACAGCTCAATATCTCCCCTTCCTTGAAGGAATCTCGTGGCTAAAATCCCTCATGAATTACTCACGACCTCCCGTCAACTCGGAGCGTTTCTCCAACTTTAGATGTTTTATGCATAAGACCCTGGAGTGCAGGCAGAGAGGACCAGGGAAGACAAAGATGATTTTACTCTGTAGTTTTTGGGGGGGAATTAAGTGTCTTTGTTGCTGCCCCGCGTCATCTGATTCTTCTCCCAGCGTGCCTTCTGTGTCCGCCCGCCTGACTGCCTGTCTGCCTGCCATGCCCGCCGGTCTGTGATGTTTCGCGGATGACAGCTCGACTTGTCAGCTTGCCGTCAAGCCTCGGGGATCAGATACCGCCGTCTGATCCCCGCTCGTTTTTTTTTTCCTCCTTCGCTTAGTTCATGCTTGCTTCCATTCACACTCTTTATTGCGCGGTAGGGAGAGAGGGAGGGGAAGTGGAGGGCGCGAGGCGTTCAGTGTGTGTTGGAGTGTGTGAGGCTCCCACAGGGCATGTGAGAAGAGGTTCAGTGGGTTCACTCTGATCTCTCCGGTCTGCCTGTCTGTATCTAGGCAGAAGTCTCTCCTCTCTCTTGTCCTCATGACTCCCCCCCGCAGCGTCCGCGTGGTCTCGTGGTTTTCGCCGAGTCTGCTCCGGTGCCCCAGTCGGCCCCCCTCTCATGTGACTGGGTCTCCTCCACGCTTGGTCACCTTCCGAGTGAATTGGCCAACGGTTGACTGCGTTTCACCGCTGGTCCATTTCCACCCTCTCAGACTGTGTGTGGGAGTGTGTGTGTGTGAGTGTGTGTGTCCCAGGGGAGGGGCGGACTATAAACAGTCATAACTTGTTGACTTCCTGCCATCCATCAAAGCCTTGAGATCCATTAAGTCCGCAGCGCCTCCGTCTCCATCCGCCTACTGAACCCGTTATTGCATTGCAAACTTCTGATATGATGGAGGTTCTTAATAAAACTTTGTTTTGTTTGCACATTTTATTTTCTTGCTTGTTCAATAAAAGTTTTGCAAAACGCCCTTTATTTAAAGCCAGAAGTTACGCTACCAATAAAATGTCCCTGAACTCAACGCAATTTCCATTTTTAGGATCAAAAGGGAGACTTTTGCTCTCACACCATGGTCTAAAGTCGGGTTCAAAAGCTCTCTCTTGTAAATTATTAAACTTCGGAGGCTTCCTCTAAATGTCTGGCAAGAACATCTTTAAACTTAAAGACATCGTACATTTATGCTATCTGAATGACTCGTGCTTTTTTTTAACAGCCTTCTTGGCAACTGACCACATGTGTGTTGCTGGGGTCATAGCATAAGCCACAAAGAGTTAAAGGAAAAGTTCACCCAAGAAGGAAAATTCAGTCAGTATCTAATCAGATCCAATGCGAACGGAGAGTCGGGTGAAGCTTCACAATCCACAAAACATTTGTGGAGCTTCACAATAAAACAGCATTGCAGTACTTTCCCAAACAACTGAAGCAGATGGGAAAAACCCTACGGAAATAAAAGCACAAAATGGCCTCACACAGCTTGTCTGGCATAATCCAATTCTGTAACTCAGAGGTCCCAAATTGATTTTAAAAAGGCGTTATTCACGCCCTTTTTAGAGGTGAAATCTAGCTGTTAGTAAGCTAATAGCGTTAGCGAATGTGGACTGAGGGCGTAAATAACATCTTTTAAAATCAATTTGGGATCTTTGGGCTTCCGGAGACTCTGATTACACCAGACAAGCTGTATGCAGGTATTTTACACTGTTTTTCAGTAGTTAACGTCCCCATCTATTTCAGAGGTTTAGAGGAAACACTGTTTTGCCGTGAAGCTCCAGAAACTACAAAACCTCACCCGACTTTCCATCAACATGGGGTGAGTAGACAGAATTTTCTTTTTCGGTCAGACTTGTCCTGTTAGTCATAGTCTGAGGTCTTGGTTCCCGTCTTAAGGCTGCTAGATATGAACTACTTTCCGTTTCAGTGCAGGGAGTGTTGAGTCAGACAGTGAGAGGGCAGCCACAGTATGACTCAGGAGTCCTGGGACATTGAGAATGAGCATAATGTGGAAGTGAGGAGATACCGTCACTGATGGGAGCTTGCAGAGGTTGTTAGGGTCAGATCACCAGAATAGCATAAACACATTTTCCCATTTACCTCCACTGGCATCCAGCCATGCAGATAGTTTTTGGTTTTATCAGTGCCTGAGATCGCTGTCTCTGCATCCACCCCAATACAGCGGGAGGGAATGGAATCGAGTTTGTGATGCTCCCGTCATTGTCAAACTGCCTAAAAAAAAAAAAAATCAACACCATCTTTCCACACACCTCGCTGAGAAAAGTTTTCATTGGTTCTACTTTCTATCAGATAAACAGACCTACAGAAAACTGCTGACAGACTTTGGATTGTGCAGAGTGTGAAAATGTAATGTAATGTAAAATGCGACGCTGTATTGAACAATGGCGGCGAAAAGTATCGGAGACAGGTGTCTCAAAATGTTGAGACATGAATTCATCACTCTCTGGAGTGACCCATACACACTAACAGAGTATTGAAGCAGTGTGTTGTCAGTTGCGTGAGCCGATCCTTAATTAAGACACACTATTTTGCCTAACTTCGCTGTGGTGCACCATAGATACACCATAAACTATCAATGAAGCTAAATGTGACCTACAGTGTTAAGGATAACTCAGTACCAGACTGAAGAGCTGTCTTTTACTGTCTTCTCACATCTAACCACAGACAGAATTACTGATATGTGGGCAGAAGTACAGCAGAACATGATGTTCCGCCGCACCGGTTGACGCACACAAGAGCGGCGTCCCGTTGGGCGCACCTGGAGTCCCAATGCTTGGGAAAATGTGAACGCCTGCAGCTTGTAGCCCAGTTCGTGTGGCAAGTCACTAAACTTCACAAGTAGCTACAGTAGCCGATCAGAACAGATTAGCACAAATAAAAAGACGAATGAACCGATGAATTCGGGCTTGGTGGATCTTGTCTGATTTTCCGACTTGGATTTTCCCAACCTGGGTGACCGTTCCATTGCACTTTTCCATGTCAGAGGTCATTATCTTTGTTTGTAGATGTATCTTTTGTTTCCGAGTACAGCTGAATGCACAACTGGAGGTGCCAAAAAAAAGCATATTTTGTTAAAACAAGTTGACAGCGCCCTTATGTGACAGGTTGATTGTTCGTGCTTTAAGTGGCACTTGATGTGATAAATCTAGAGCCAGTGATCAGGCAGCCATTCAAGTCATGGCGATTGAAGCACATGTGATTCAACATTTCTGCTCCCATCTTGCCATTTGGCTTTTAAAGGAAACATGGCTTATTTCATTTTTCTGCATTAACACACCCTCTGTGAATCAGTTGATCCACATGGCCGGTTTGGATGACTTTGAGTCAACATGAATACACAAGGCAAGATTCTTTTTTTAAAAATGGACGCACAGGGACAGAAAGAGAGGCTTTCTTGTCCTCCACTGTCGCCATTCTCAACCTCCCCTTGGGTCACCGCCATCCCCCAAAACTGAAGCCATACTTGTTTGTGATTGCATGCATAATCTTGCAGCATAATAATATTACTAAATACCGAGTGATTACTGTGTTTCCCCTCGTCAGGCATTAATTATTGAGCTAATTAATGGAAGAAGCCTTGAAGCTGCACGTGTATTATTTATTTCCCTGAAACAACATTTATCCCAAAGATTCTAACATAATAATGAATGTGTTCATTAAACGTGTTTTGTCAGGATCCATAAATTATCTCATCACCCGCCTTAAATTAAAAGCAACTCACGCAGTGCTTCAGTAGCTGCAGTGCATTCTGGTCTATTGAGCCGAGAGCCAGTGGAGAAAATAACAATGATCCTGATCCTATGAATAAAAAAGAGATAGAATGTATGATTAAACACAAAGCACAGCAGGATCGGGCTTAGATCTCATGTGCATTATCAGTGTATACACACTGTAGAATACTTCCAGTACATCTTACCGCAGTGCGTCTGCACAGAAATAATGCATCAGTAATGAAATCCCTCATGTTAAATGAATGAAAGCCCGTGGCAGCGTGATGCAGAGGCTGTCTGAGTGAAACGTCCACTGCCTGGATGTGAGTCCTCTTCTTCTTCACCCTTCCTCCTCCTGACCTGCTGCATCTGCCGCTGTGCTTTATCGCTCCGGTGTGCTCGGTGACGGATCTGATGTGTTAAAAGAGGCCTGAAAAGCTTCACTGTTCACTGTTCTTGTGTTATGATGTAGACGTTTCAAAAGCTGCCAGGTGTTACCTTTGTCTCAGTTGCTTCTGCTTTCTTCTGCCTCTCTTCTTCTTTATCACACACACCGAGTTAGAATCACTTCATCTGCCAGCAGCAGTGAGTACGCTTGGATTTGTTTCTGTGACTGTAAGCAGGAACATATTGTGAGCTAGCATTGTGAAATGTGAAGAAGCACTCTGATGCACATGGTCGGGACTACAGGAGTTCAGATTCTGTGCAAAGACGTCAGTGTAGGGACTGTAGGTATATATTTGGAAAATAAAAAGTATCCATGGTTGTACCAGGGCATCCAGGAGGTTGTGACAAGGTGAGAACATACATTCGGCTGCGGGCCCCACTGATCTCCCTTCCTGTTGTTGTACAGCAGATGACTAGGGCCACAAAAATCTCTGTCAGCGTAACTGACATGTTATTATTTCCTAACTGTATGTTCACTTGTTGCCTGGTGTTAACGGGTCGACGTGTTCTTCTCGCTGCTGGTTTGTAAAAACAAACAGCCAGAGGCGCAGCTAATGCTGAGGATTGTGAGCTGTAGTTTCCCCACCAGTAAACAAACCGACTTCTGGCTGTAGCAGAGACAGTGGCAGAGCCCCCTTGCAGAGGCTCACCTAACAAGCCTAGTGACACTCTTGCAGCGAAGAGCGGCGGCGCATTTACACTGATTTCCCTTGTTAGATGCATGAGCTTTATGATCAAAACCACATCGAATGTAGTGTAGAATCACATATCAGGTGCAGTCACTCAGTTCGGCCTTGTACACCAATTCAAAACCCACCCTTTATTATTATCATGTGGACAAACAATCACTTATAGAACCAGTGTGCTCATGGCAGAGCAACAAAGCAGCTTCTCCTTTGGTTTTAAGTGCCAGTTGGCAAACTGCTTTCAGGTGCATTACTGCCACCCTCTGGATAGGCGGGTGTTAAAGTTCACAATGTTACGTCAACGAACCATGGAATGACACTCCCACACCGCCACATGCCTTATTGAGTCTGAATGAGGCCTTACACTGTTTTAACATGACTATACTTTTCCCTTTCCCTCCCCATATTGATTGATTGATTGATTGATTGATTGATTGATTGATGACTACTGTTACTATATGCATGACCATATTCGTATAAAGTGTCTCTTCTTGCCTCTTCGAAGACACATAATCCAGTTGTGAAAACGTCTTATCTATCTACAAACCACAGTTTCATCGCTGAAATCTGGTTTTCCGGTCAGATGTTGTTTTAAAGTGGCCTCAGTCAGTTTAGCTTTCCGGCGGTGATGGACTTCATCACGTCAACAATGAAATCCGATCGCTGGCTGATATGAATCCCTGCACGAGGTGTTGGACTTAGTAAGTTCCAAAGCTCTCGCGATGTGATGTTTATTGTCAAACTGTGACAAACTGTTCGGCGCCTCCCGCTGCACAATGCTGTCGTTCAAAGCTTGTGGGATTACGATGATAGAGACCGAAGATAAAGCAAAGTGGAGTAGAAACTTGGCGAGGAGTAATATCTGATCTTCTCTCCCCCCCCCCTGACTCTGTCTCTGAGCCTGAGGTGAGGACTGTAATTGCTTGTGTATTATCGTCATGTTGGTAATCATCATTAAGAGGATTAGATGGAGCGCTCAAACCAGGAAGAGACGCACGCAGCCAATCATCACAGCTGGAGACTTGATTGGTGGCGCACACACACACTCACACATGCACACAATCACCTATTGCAAGTTTCTTATTGAGCTTTGTTTAATGAAGTAGCGTCAACACTGCTAATCACCTGTATCTCCACTTCTCTGCTCTGCTTGCATTCTTCATTTAAATCCCATTTACGCGGCAGCACTTAAGTTTTGTGCGGGGACGATAACAACCCTTCATACACACCCATAGCCATAAAGAAGTGCTGCACTGTACGTCAGTCTTTAAACCCAATCAATCCTGTGTGTGTGTGTGTGTGTGTGTGTGTGTTGGCTGATGTGCGGGCGGACCGATGTGAAATGGATCCCCCCCACCACCTCTCCCGCTGTGAAAGCAAGATTAGTGACAAATTAATCCTCCTCCAGCGGCCCATAATCTTTCGCTGAGAGATGGCGGCAGATGTTATACGTGAACGCGGGCCTGCACTGAGCATTTGCGGGGAGCGGGCCTGTTGTTTACAGGACGCCTTGTGTGTAATCGAACGCAGAGAAAGTATAGTGCAGTGTAATACTAACTGACTGACTGCAGTGCATGAAGTTCTGCAATAGGTTTGTTTGAAAGCTTTACTACAGCGTTGAATCAATAACTGATGGTCTTAAAAACAAATCAGACTTCATGAGGTTTACCAAATTGGTATTTACTGCCCTTTGGGGTGTTCTGAACAACACTGTTTGTCCAACGCCTTTAAAAAACACGTCAAATGAGGTCAGAGTCTGGATTTGATATTTTTTTTTCAATTCAGGTTAGCAGCAGTTTCATATACAGCCAACACAGAGCAGCATATTCTCACATACTTCACAACTGAATAGGTCGATAACTCCAAAATCAGCGTACAGCCACGTTCCCAAAACAACATGACTTTTGCAGCTTACCAGATCTTCAGCACCAGTTCACAACAAAAGTCACCTCATGGCACTTTTCCAAATTGAGCAGGTCGAGGCCATATTCCTTGATTAATATATTTACAGAGCCTCAACATTTCCCCAGTGAGCAAGCACTTGGCGACAGTGGCGAGAAAAAACTGCCTTTTAACAGACAGAAACCTCGAGCAGAACCGGACTCAGTGGTGGGCGGCCTAGAGTGGCTGGGTTTAGAGAGAGAGGGAGGGAGAGGTTTAGGCAACAGAACTACTTTGTTAGGTTTAGGCAACAAAACTGGTTGGGTTTAGGCACACCAAGTATTTGGTTAGGTTGAGTCAACAACACTTCTTGGTGAGGTTTAGTCAACGGAACTATTTGGTTAGGTTTTAGCAACATAACTAATTGGTTAGGTTTAGGAAAAGATCGTGGTTTGATTTAAAACAGGTTCCTTTTTCCTAAATAAGACCCAAGTTAAAATAAACCAGTTGATCCTCTTAAGGGTACTTCTTCACTTTTCTGTGAACTTTTTGACCTCCTAACTCCTCAGAGAATCCTCTAGTTTAATATTCAGAACTGAATGACTGCAGGTTATAATGAATGCAGGCCCTCGTAAAACAAACAGGATGGCCACAACCCTCCTTGTGGAAAGGACACAAAAGCAAAAGCTAATGAAAAGGATGGGCGATGTGCAGTGTAATACACACAGTGCTATTCTGAGCCCTCTGATGTTTTTTACTGCTCATGATCTCCCCCGTCAGTTTCCAGTCTTGTTACTTGGCAGAGGCAGCTTTGGGTGGCATTCTCAATGTGGCGTCCTTTCAAAGCCAACAAAGGCATTATGTTGGATGTTTTAAGTGGATTGTGAAATCTGTCTGTTTCTGACCTTCTTGGGCACAACACAGCTTAATTTAGAGGATCTGTGCTTTGGGAAGCAGCATGGGAGCATTAAGTTTTTACTAGACGGCACATTAAGTGTTCCCTCTGGTTCTTAGTGGATGACGGAGAGGTCTGATTGTTGTATTGAGCTGGAGGCTTCCCAGCTTCTCTCCACCTGCTTTTAGAAGGACTAATGAGCAGAGCAGGTGATGGTGACACAGAGGAGAAGGAGAGGCCGAGAGCTGTCAGTGTGACACTATCCTCGCTCAGCCTGATGAGAGTATAGTATGAAAGCTGAATAGTGTGTGTGCTGTGTTTCTGTGGTGTGTGTGTGCTATGTGTGGAGCACACAGAGCGTCTCTTACCTTCAGGGGATATTCTGACTGGGCTGCTGGTATTTGGGCTGACAGGAGCACCGCTCATAGCGTTACAGCCAGGGGAGGAGGGAGGGGCAATTAGGGGGGAGGAGGAGGGGAGGTGCGAGGCGGAGGGGGAGGGGAGTTAATGGAGTTCTTTAAAGTCATGTCTCAATAACTCAGAGGGCAGTCGAGAGCTCCTAGCAAATTTAGTCAATTAAGAAAAGGCTGAATTGGGAGTAAATGAAACTTCTTTCTTATTGTAACCATCGAGGTGACCAACATGTTTGAGGAAAGCGTTGGTGGTTGCTGGTTGTTTGTCCAATAACCTTACCTCTGCTTCCACCCTCTGCCAACATTTTGGACTTTGTGGCTGCAGTTACTCTTTTTGGAAGTGAGAGCTCTTAGATATCAACAGATACTATGTTTCTCTTCCAAAGACAGATTGTCTTGCATTATTGATTGCCTCTGCTCGCCGTAACATAAAAAATTTGCATTTTCTAAAGAATAAATGCAGGGGGAACTATACTTTCAAAGCTGACAATCTGACTCTGCAACACTGGCCTCGTATTCATTGTAATAGATGAGCCTCTGTGCACATCATCATGAGTGTGAGTGTGTTGTACTGTAGTGCACAGTACCTGTCAGCACCGAGGAAATGAAAAGGCTCTGCTTTCCCATGACCTTACCTGATTCCAGACCAGAGGAATCCAGCCAGCCGGTGCAGGTGAGCGGATGGTGAAGGGTAGCGGTTTCCATGGTTACGGCTCAGTTCCCACCAACCAGCCAGCCAGGTGTTGGCGTGGGACTAAGGGTGACCTTCTGTTCCCGGTGACTGGGCGGGCATACACTGGTTACCCACCGCGCTCCTCTTTTTTTTTTTTTTTTTCTCGTACTTTACCCAGTGCCTTCAGTGTGTGTGTGTGTGTGTGTGTGTGTGTGAACGTTCAGTTGAAAGCCGCAGGCAGACCACAGACAGGAGAGACAGGATTATTGACAGATTAAACAGGTCCGCGCCCGTGTCTACTTGCGTATGATGTGTGTGTTTATGTATATACCTGGAGGCAGCAGACCAGACCAAAGCGCAGCGATAAGGCTTGTGTGGATGGATTTAATTTACCCTTATGTCGGTCTGGGTGTGTGTGTGTGCGTTTGTGTTTGTGGAGGGGAGGTAGGTACCATGTGAGGACAAGGGGATTTAGAAAAGCGATATTTCCCCTTTTATTATCAGCATAAAACTACACAGAAATCGGTTCCACTTCGAAACTGGTTGAGAAAACCAAGCAAGTAGAAGAAAGCAGATATGCTTTCAGTTGAAACGGTCGAATTTGTTGAACTTTGATCGTCAGGGGCAGGCAAGTGGATGAAGGCTGCTTGACACACACAATTGATTGAATGAAGAAGGGCTGAAAAGCATCTGACAGGCTGAGATAAATAAAACTGCTAATGCTCCCTGTTACATTTTGCCAGAGCAGTAAAGCTCAATAATTCAGCTGATCCTGAAAATCAAACATTTTATTGAACAATTAATTCATTTTCTGTCACTTGGAATCTACGAGGTATAAAGCGGGTTACATTTACTGTGAAGCACCTGCAGCTATGTTGTTCGTTTAGATATGCTTTAGAACTTGTTGCTTCTTCGGTTTGGTCTTGTGTTGTGTTATATAAAGTTATAGAGTTGGTTCACTCTGATATAGACAAACGGATTGGTCACTGACGTGTTCTCGAACATATGGATAAGTGAATACAGGGGCGGTGAAACAACCGTATCAGTTACAGCATAAATATGTAAATGTGACAGACAAACAGTGACATCACTGAGCTGTTCTGGTAGATGTATCTTCAGTGATGATAATACTAGAGATATACAGATGTACATTTGTACGAAAGTCCTTGTTGTCTGTGTCTGAACTTTTCGTGAACATGCAATACACATTGTTACAATGATCACATTCTAAGCAAAAATGAACACTTAAGATGATACATACGGAAGCCCTAAACGGCCATGCATTCATATATTTTTTTCCCTCCGTTTTCTCGTGATAACGAGTTAATTTCATTTGTTTTCTCGAGATCTCGAGAAAAATTATCCCGTTATCTCAAAATAACAACTGCCGTTTTCCCGTGATAACGAGTTAATTTTCTCGAGATCTCGAGATAATGAAACTTTGTTTTCCCAAGATAACGATATAATTAATTTGAGATCTTGAAGAAGAAGAGAAGTATTCGATAGTGTAGTATATTCAATCATTGCAGGAAACATCATTCAGTGTAGCAATGTCAGAGGAGCAGGAGCAGATTGATCACCGCACCACATATCTTTTCAATCAAGGCCTGACACAGGCTGAAATAGTAACCTTGCTATTACAGATAATATACACATTAGTGTGAGAAAAGACGGTTAGCAAGGCTTCACCTACATCAGCTGAGCAATCTAAGTGAGCCTGATGTTGTCATTAACTACACAGCTGACCAGCTACGAGTCGTCTACGGGCGTCTCCATGGATACGATGATGATGACTGAGAGATGCAGATCAGGCCTATCAATTCAATTCAATATGCTTTATTGGCATGAATGTAACAGAAACAGTGTTGCCAAAGCGTGAAGTAATAAAGACATTACAGTAAAATTAGTGTGTGTGTGTGTGTGTGTGTCATATCACAGTCATTATCTCGAGATCTTGAATTAATTATATCGTTACCTCGGAAAAATAAAGTTTTGTTATCTCGAGAATATTATCTCGTTATCTCGGGAAAACAAAGTTATGTTATCTCGAGATCTCGAGAATATTATCTCGTTATCTCGGGAAGACAAAGTTTTGTTATATTGAGAAAATTATCTCATTATCTAGAGATAACGCAATTATCTCTTTGTTATCTCAAGATCTCGAGAATATTATCTCATTATCTCGGGAAAACAAAGTTTTGTTTTCTCGAGAATATTATCTCGTTATCTCGAGATAACGCAATTATCTCTTTGTTATCTCAAGATTCCGAGAATACTATCTCGTTATCTCGAGATAACGCGATTATCTCTTTGTTATCTCAAGATCTCAAGAATACTATCTCGTTCTCTAGGGAAAACAAGGTTTTGTTATCTCGAGATCTCGAGAAAATTATCTAGTTATCTCGGGAAAACAAAGTTTTGTTATCTCGAGATTTCGAGAATATTATCTCGTTATCTCGGGAAAACAAAGTTTTGTTATCTCGAGATCTCGAGAAAATTATCCCGTTATCTCGGGAAAATCGCAGTTGTTATTTCGAGATAACGGGATAATTTTTTCGAGATCTCGAGAAAACAAATGAAATTAACTCCTTATCAAGGGAAAATGGAGGAAAAAAAATATATGAATGCATGGCCGTTTAGGGCTTCCGTAGATACACATGCTTTACATGACCTATCACTAAACTGGGTAAGTTTTAACTGGGAAGAATGTAAGGTGCATCATTACCTTGAATCAGTGTCTCTTAACGTCAGCGTTAGGAAAATGTTGGGGAAAAAATTACGGGAGAGAGGCTAAAGTGTGTGAGGTCGGTGTGTTTATCCGAAAAACTACCAAAAAAATCCACCAAAGAAATACATTAACTTTAAAATAAAGATGAAGGGATGGATCAGGATTATTATCTCACTGTCTTTAACAATGTGATTTTTTTCCTCAATCTGGTGAGCTTAAACTGTGGTTAAGTTTTAATCCATTCCATAACTGTTTAGAGTGATGCAATGCACATATGCACAGATGTGTCTTTCAGAATTATTTTAGTAAACTGATGTTACTGTTATCTGTATTTAAAGCTGAAAATAAATTGATTTCAGTGTTTTTTCGTTCACCCTATTTTTTTAACATGTAACCAGTTCAACAATATCTATTTCCGAGACATATTTGGTCTGGAAAAGACTGTTTAAAGTGAAATAAATTACATGCGTGCAATTTTAGAGGCTAGGGGCCACCATTGCAATGGCAGCTCCAACTTTGTTCAACCCATAGCACAGCCTCCCTTTTCAGTCCAGTAATTCTAGCTTGACCATCCCTCATGGGAAGGACAGATGACTGGAAGTATCGCATGTGTTGGCGTTCACACTCAGCACGGGCCAGCTCTCAACCTGATTTATTCTGGCATCCGTCGTCATTAGCAGCAGGCTCACTGGTGCTAGCAGATAAATATCACCACAGCTCTGTGACCCATCAGTGCCGCGTGGCGTAATCACACGCACACACACACACATACACACACTCGCACCGGAGCTGAATCTTCATTACCTTGAGCTCCACCTTAAGCCTGTGTCCACAGAAATCAGTTGACACCGCCGCTCTGCCGCTTCAGCCGGCTGCTAGCGACACTGTGTGTGCGCAAGCTTTGTGTTGTCGCTTTGTTGTGTGAGCGAGCCTAAAAAGCAAACATTCCATGATTGCATTATTACACTGAAAGCCCACGTCCTCCGAGAAAGCAGTAATTGCCTGTTTACATCGTCCACAGTAGGACTTGAGTGTTCAACTGCATTATTATGGACCAGCTTCAGGTTATCAGTGTATGTGTGTGTGTGTGTGTTCTGCCGGTGTAAAGGCATCCCTCGCCTCCCTCTATCCTCCCCTCTGTGTTTGAAGGTCACGGCCGTCTGTTGAGGCTCGTTACGCTAACAAGCGCTCGGCTCGCTCCCCAGGGATCTGTCAGTGGATCTGGTTCGAGCCAACAGGGAGGGATTACAGTTCACATACAGGGGTACTGGGTGTATTTGTGGTCAGCACACACTATATTTTAATTTTTAACCAGTATTTTTTTCAAATCAAGAGCCCGCTGTGAAATGCGAATCCTTTTCTTTGCTTTGATGTCCCTTTGACATGTATGATTAGAGTAAGATCAGACGAACCCTCACTGATCCCGGCGCAGGGATGTTTGGCCACTGAGGCAGCGCAGAAAATATTCGACAAGATGTGATGAAAATACCGACAGTGACAGACGACATCCTCATTATGCCGATATTGAGAGCGTGCTGACTGGAGAGCGGAGGCAGATTTACATGTTTGCTGTCAACAGATTTGCGAGTTTACAGTTGAGCGCATGAGCAGGTGTGTGGATGAGCAAATGTGGGCTCTGACATTATCAGCTTTCCGCAGCAGATGTGCAAATTTGCATGCCGTACTACTCCCACTGCACACTGCAAATAGGGGCAAACACATATACAGACCTGTGTCCACTTGTGCAAATGCATATAACGACCTCCGGAATATGAAGCAATGGGCTCCTGGGCACAGGAACCAAAACCAGTAATTTGACGCTGTATTTATTTTTTAGATATCTGTTTAAGTTTTTATTTAATAAAATTTGATCACGGCTCATAGTATGTTGAACAGCAGTCAACAGCTGTTGATTGGCTATATTGCTTATCATAGTGATGACAGAGAAGGTTAGCAGCAGCAAAAGGTTGTTAAATTCAAGATCAGCTACAAAGAACCTTTTACTTATAAATGAGATGCTAATGTATTTAAATGTGTCGTATTAATGCACATGTACAAAGTGGGCAAATCAGCTTTAAACTGTATGTTCTTCAGCAGCCATAAATAATGTGGCTGCTGAAGATATACTCAAAGTTGATGTTACATAGGTTGCCATTATCTCCTGGATATGATGCCAAGCCTCCGTGTAAACATCAGTAATATATCACTGTAAACCCAGATTTAGTATTAATTAAACGTTCGAGTGGTCATTAATTATTCTTCTCGTTTTTTACACACATTACTTGTTTGTACTAATCAAAGTAAACATGCAGTACATTTACCATGATTACCTTGGATTGGGATTGCTGTATCTACTGCCCTCCACTCAGTCTTCACACTCCTGGAGAACAAGAACAGCTACATCAGGATGCTGTTTGTTGACTTCAGCTCTGCATTCAACACAATCTCACCCATGAAGTCAACTGAAAAATTGAAAACTCTGTGCTCGACTGTAACACTCTGCAGTTGGATATTGGGCTTCCTCACAAGCAGACCCCAGAGAGTCAGGATTTGCAGTCACACCTTCCTCTACGTTGGTGCTCAACACCTGAGCTCCCCAGGGCTGTGTGCTCAGCCCCCTCCTGTTCACACCTGTACTCCATGATCGCACTCCCTGAACATCAGGAGAACTCTGTTGTGAAGTATAAGGACAACACCACCACCATTAGCCATGTTGTAAACAACGATGAGAGATTCATATCAGGAGGAAATCTTGCAGAGTGCTGCACAGAGAACAATCTACTGCTCAGCGTCAGCAGAACCATGAGCTGATTGTCGATTTTAGATAGAAGGAGGCAAAGGCACACACCCTGTCTCCATCAGTGGAGCTGAGGTGGAGCAGGTGAACAGTTTTGGGAATGCCAGGTCCAAAGGTTTCCCAGCACAACACTGCATTGTAACAAGATGATGACTTTCTGATTTTTGATCAAGTTATTCACATCACCTGTCGGTGTTGTCAGATTCTGTCAGATCTGACAAGGCATTGAAATAAATTATTTTTTGTGCGGGAGTGCTAAGGATTAAGTCGAAGGTCTCACAGTCTGAGAAAAGAAGCTGCTCTGTAGTCTGGTGGTACTGCACCAAAATAAAGTCTACTTGCTTTGACGGCCTCCACAGGGGCCACCAGAACTGACAAAGAATCAGAGCTGCTTGTTGCTGCTTTAACTTTACTGTTCTCAAACTCCAAATTCTCAAACGGCTTCAACTTCTGTTTGTCAGCTCTATAGTGGATATACATCCATGGAAAATGAACCACAGAAACACATTCTTTTATACAGAAATATAGAATGAAATGTTCAGTAAGAGACAGCATTCAGTCACAGTAGCTAATGTGTGACGTCAGGTTTTTTCATCTCTTATAATTAGTAGAATTACAGGCCCGTGAAATAGAGCATTTCTGTTTTACTACCGATCGTGAAGGCCTACAGTAAATGCTGCTTCAAAGCCCTCTCCTAGCCGCCAGGAATACATTTCTGATGAAATATTGAATACTGGTGGAAAAACGCTGACATTAAGCTTAAAGAAGTCCATAACTGTAGTATATACACTCCCAGAGGTAAAATCCCAATCCCCAGAGAAAATTACATCATGAGTCCTACATGGAAAAATGTAAATTATGAGAAATAATCCATCAGAATTTTCCAAGGTAGCATCTTGTTAAATGTTCAATGGTCCAGAACCTAAAGATACACTACATTATTATATAAAACGGAGAAAAATAGCCCGAAAAAAAAAAGACCGTCAATTACTTTCTGTTTGGCTGCCATTCAAGTTATTGAGTAACTGGTTGTGAACTGCTCAAAAAACAATATGCTAATCATATATGCTTTATATTCTATCATAAAGAAAGCAGAGCTTGTTTGCTAACATGGTTGTATAATCTTAACTACTTGTGATGTGAATGGCAAACATGCACTGTTGAGAAGGTTTCCTGATGGAGATATACTGTGTAAAGTGTGTCCAGTGGACTGGTCCATCACTTGTTATTCTCATCGTCAGCTCTCCTGATGGCCGTAACACATGTTCATCCATGAACATGAGGCAGATGACGTGTGGAATAAACTGCATTAAATCCTTGGCTTTCTCGTTAGCGCTTCATTTTCGTTCCCGTCGATCCTCTGCCGTCCTTCAGCGCTTTTCCATCCAGAGTAATTGGAGAGAGCGTGTTGGCGGGGGCGAAGTGTTGCGCTGGCTGCTCCCACTGAGCCGCTGCCAGCAGCTACTGCTCTGTATCGAGTTGTGTAAAGAGCTGAGATCCAGCCAAACAAACGCTGAACTGTGGCTTCGCCCTTGGCATATAGTCACTGCTCTCATTATGTATCCCTGTAGCTTTCTACTGTACCTCCTTCTCGCAGCAGTTGGTCGCTAAGGCGATGGTACCCAAAGTGGCGTCCTTGAGGAAAGGTCCAGGGGGACGGCAGCAAAACAAAGTGTAGTTCGTTTTCAGTCTTGCATCAATAACACGACTGCAGAGCTTCGGATCATCAGCCTTTTCTTTCCGCAGTCAGTGAAAGGCGATAGAAATCCTCTCGGGGGTTTAACGAAAAACCCTAAAAACATTAAGATTTTCCAGTTAGTCCCAACGATTGTTGTTTAAGTCCTGCTGATTTCTCGTGCGGATACAGACAGTGATGTACTTGCTCTTGTTAAGTCTTAACTGATCCCTATGAACTAGCTTGTATTCCTAGTTACTCTGTTTTGATGGGTTCGATTGGGTAACAGGTCTTTAAAGTGGTGTCTCCTCTCTGTTTCTTCAGTCATGCGGAGGAATCCCTTCGTGGTTGATGGCTGCTGTAGGAAAGGGTCCCGCAACGCCCTGCAGGAGCTCTACAACCCCACACAGGTAGGAGTCTGACTGTTCTCTCTTTATGTATCTCTGTCTGTCCCTCTCGAGCCTCATCTGTTCCTACAGTATGTGTCCTCTACTCCTGACCCAACAAGGCCAGCTTGATTTTAGCATTTTCAGTGGATCGTTGCTCAGTCCCTACAGACTGTGACGTGGATGACAACCTGGAATCAGCAATCTTTCACACCGACTGCTCAATGAAAACTCCAGGGGACAGAATTAGCATAATGACCGCCCATCTTCTGTGCGGCAGGCAAAGAAGCCTTACAGGCCCGAGGCGACAAAACCATCTTCAGGCAATCCAGGAATGAGAGCAGACAATAATGGGCAAAAAAGGACCGGGTTTCCTGAAGTCTGACAACTTACCTCTCTCAAGGGTGGAGAGGGAAGAAGAAGCTACTAAAGTAAAGTGTTTTGCATCAGCAGGTATTATCCCTCACCTGTTGCCATGAATAGCAGGACTATTATTGCTCTGTCAGTGCCTGTTTCAGCCAGTGAGTGCTCACTTCATTTAGTATTTCACAATTTAGATATAAAAACTTAATGAGATGGCAGCCATCTGGGAACATGACACCTGCTATAACTACATGATTGCCGGAATGAAATTAAAGCATATTACGGGTTGCGGTTTTAATGGCTTTTCTGCTTTATTGGGCAGTTTACAGTGAGGAGAGACAGAGGGACCATGGCAGAATGGAATGAAGAGGGTAACAAAGGTCTCAACCCGCTGAGCTCGCAGGACACCCAATGTTAATGGTTACTGTTAAAGCTGCACCAGGCAAGATTTTAAAGAAAAACAAGACCAAAACATATTAACAATTCTACAGGTCAAAATGTGGGTGAAGGTATCCCATTAACAATACAGATTTGCTATAGTTGACCAAACTTCTTAAAAATGTTCTTAATAATCTTAAATAAGTGTATTTTGATATCACAAAATTAAGCCCATTAACTACAAACCTTGGGTATTTTATGCAGTCATTACTGCTGACCACTCTCCAAAGCATATGATATACGTTTTTGGATGATTCCCTACCCTAAAGGCAGTCATTAGTTTTAAGGGGAAAAAAATAAGCTTTTTGGCAGCCTGATCGATGTGGCTGCCAAAAAGTGTTTCATTCATATAAGCTATATTTGGAAGGGAAAGAGCAAATGTTGTGAAAAGGGTAATGCATACTGACTCACTACTAACCTCAAAGCCCCTGTGTGTGGAATTCCTTTGTCATTACAGCTTTCTTTAAAAAAATGTTCAAGTTTTTGCTTTCTAGAAAAATGAGACAATCCCAGTCGCAACTGGTTGCGATCTGTGTGTGGTCTGAGCCTTTCTCGGTACAAGGAGGTGGAAATACAGTTTGGATCGCTTGCATTGTAATTAGCCTCGTTTAAATCTGCAGAAGCACATTTTCCAGAACAAAGATTTGTACCCAGAAACCAACAGTAAGCCCACCAATAATGTCTGTAACAATCCCTCACTGCATAAGAAGACTCATTTTCACTTACATTTTGTAGTCATTTAAAGCAGCATTATGTAGAAATTCCCCCCAACATTTTTGAGTGCAAGACAACTGTTGGAAATACAAATCTCTGGTTTAACGTTATAACTAAAAAACAAAATTTGGCAGTCAAAGTTTGCACAAGCGCTGCACGCAGCTTAGAACAGTATCAGCTAACATAACCTGAACCAGAGACAATAACACCTGGCTATAACATGCTAATGGTTAAACCTCGGAAATGGGCTGACATGGCTTATGATCAAAACTAGTGAGTTGCCAACCTTGCTTCCTCCATCAATGTCCTATTTAGTCTCTTCACCCTTTGTCTCAGTGTTGCTTTAACCAGTAAGTTGTCCATTGCAAAGCTCTTTGCAATGGACAGTTTGGGTTGTAATTGTATTATCAGCTTCATTCCCCTTTCCAAATAAATTTGACTACATAGTACAAAGTTTTACCACATCTGACTGTCAGAATTGTTGGCCTTTTGGACCTATCTTTAGTGATATTGCCTCATCTCAGCACTTACTTACCCAAACTACAAGTGTTTGAATCTTCGAGCTAAGGAAATAAAAAACTCAACTTGTTAAACACTGTAAAAAAAAAAAAAAAAAATCTGGCGCAGACCTCCAAGTGTCCTTGAACGCATCACTGAAGAGAATATCCAAAACAGCACCTGCTTGCAATGATAATGTAATTCTGCCAGAAAGCAAGGCGCCGTACTGTTCACTGTGATGGATTACCAATCTCAAGCAAGTGAGCTGAAACCAATGGGTGCCTTGAAGGAAGGAAATCAATTCTACAAAAAGGGTTGGGAGGGATGATAAGTGTACACAAGGTGTAGTTTATGGGCTACATCATGTAAAACCACATTTTCCCTAAATGGACATTTTGGAACAATGTCGAGGGAAGACTATATGTATTTTGCAGAAGCTGAAAAAACAATTATTTGGTTGGTGTGTGTGTTGTGTTTGAGGACAGCCTATCAGTAGTGTGGCGCAGTAGCTGAGGGGAAGACAGGAGGACACTGCCGGGGGAGATGCTATCGTGGTGACGGATTGGATAGTTTCTGCTCTTCTTCTGTTGTCCCGTCACTGTCATCCTCGCTATCTATCACCCTGTCTGTCTCCCTCTTTCTTCTGCAACCCTGCATCCTCACAACTCCAGCAGTTCCTTCATTCCCTCTGCTCTGCCTCCTCTGTCCTCTGCTGTCTCCACGTCACTGCACCCTTGTCTCGCGTGTTCTCCTTTCATTTCTTTTTAAATGTATACGGGAGGCTTTAAGTGGTTTTCTGGGACGCTAAGAATAGACCAGCTGACGTGGACGCCACCATAGGTTCATGTGCTTGTGGAGGATTTTTCCACACGTTCTCACTCATGTGAAGTCCCATTGATATGTTTCTGTGTGCACAGGGGGGGTGTTACTGAAGCCAGAGTAAACTTTAGCAGGGTGTTTGGGGTCAGTGGTCAGGACAGAGCTGTTGCTGTGTATTGTGTGTGTGTGTGTGTGTGTTGCGTGTCGTTCCTGTCGCACCGTCCTTGTAGACAGTAGACTATTTGAATTGTAGACCTTCAGAGTGAGGACATTCTTGCCATATTTTAGAGGACATCACTTCTTCACTGGTTGACTTTAGCTTTGGAGTGTTTCGGAAAATCAAGTTTTGCAAAAGAACCAAAAACCTGTCCTCAGCTCCCGTAGCACACTTCCTTCGCTCTATTCAAAGACCAGGAAGATAAACTGTTGCTTTGTGGAGAAACCTTATTCAACCAAAAAACAAACTCCTTTTACCAAAAGATATAATATGCAACATTTTGCAATAAAGTATCAATTTTTCTAGCTACACCTTTGCTATGTATTTTGTTGAGGTGTGTACTTAGATGTTCAAACCCAGTGAAATCCACAAATTTACTCTAGGGTAATGGTGCGTTTCATTTTCGTGGCCTAACGCTATATTTCTGGAAGAGAGTCAGAGAGTGAGGATAGAAGTGGGCGAACAAGAACATATATAAAAATATAACATTAATCTTTAATATATTACCTCGCTCATGTATATCTGTGACTGAGTCACGTCGGATTTTCATCAGCAATGGTGGTTGTTTAATGGTGCGATCACTTAACCTGACTCTCGCCAGATGAATTTCGTTCCGCCTAGCTCCACTCATCCATCTGGGATCGCTCCATTGGAGATGTGTTTCAGAAGGCTGGGCCTTATCAAAAATCCTTGCATATGATTGGATAAACCACTTGTCTGTCATCTTTATTGACCTGCTACTTCAACCACTCACATGGAAACCAACCTGTGACGTTGATGAGAGCGACATTCTTTTAACGAAAAAATATTGGGTAGATTGGACAACACGGATGAAACGGCAGCATCAATGTTGACGCTTGCTTCCTCGATGTGAGCCGCCATTGTTGTCTGAATCAAAACAGTCGCTTCACTGCTACGTCACATCTATGAAACTCCCGCCCGGCGGTCCTGATTGGCTCTACCATAAAATCTGGTGCCGAAAGCCTTCCCAACGGGAGCGATCCCAGATGTATGTGAGTGGAGCTAGACGGAACGAAATGCGATCACTACCAGCAAAGCATATATTGCCTAACTCACACAAATTTCACCACAGGATCATCTGTTTCACAGACAGCCACATTACTTTACTGTCCATAAGCTGAAAGCTAGCGAGCAACAGCGAATTTAGTTTAGCCTCTCAGTGAACTCAAAACTTAACAGAGACTCCCGTTCTCTCTCCAACAATGGAAGTCACCTCTGCAGATCATTGCTGCATTCAGGCAGGAGTGAAAATTATCCACTTTTCAAACCTAACAGTTAAGGAGTAATCAAGACTTTAATTCAAGGCCTGAAGGTACAGTAGGCTGGGAGCAACACAGTGTCTTCGAGGCTTCCAAAGGCTCACAGAGATCCTCTTCTATGTCTATTTTTACCAATGGTGTGTTTAGACTGCATTCCAATAAACCTGAACTCTGTGTCCTTGGGGCCTCCACTGGTTTCATTAATCAAAATTAAAATCAGAGTGAGTTGATTTGCCAAATGCGGTAGAGCTCCAGAGGAAATGATTTGATGTGGCCACACACACGGTCAGATATCATCTAAATACAGGGAAGGAAACACAGTAATAATCTTTTCCTCCTCATGGAAATATTTTTTTTCTTTTCTACCAGTAATCACAGGCTGGCTCACAGAGGCATGTAGACACCATTATTACCGAGCCAGAGCCTGGCTCACAGTTAAATGCTGATTCAGAATGAGGCTCGTAAGAAGGATGTGCACATTTGTGCACGGTCTTGCTCCGGGTTTGAATCGGGGATGAATGACTCAAAGCTAACACTAATGGAAGGTTGTAATGGAAGTATGTATTTATAGTCTGTGTGTGTCTGTTGTAGGTATCTGTGCTTAAGAGGATCAAATGTTCTCGCAAGGCTAGAGAGCTGAGGAAAATCCACCCCAGGAAAAGCCTTTGATGATTTGTATTTTAAAGGTAAAGGTTTCTGTAAGGGTTTTAGGTGTGAGACTGAAAATCATACGTACCTAATCTTAATCCGAGAGAAGAGGAATCACGCAACAATGAAGAATCAATGACTTACAATGATTTACTGAGAGGGACATTGCTAGCGGTTGGACTAAATCTTTAAAGAGCTCAGAGGAAATTTGATTTGATCTATAGTACAGGACCACTTGGTGACTTAATCTGTTATGGATCATTGTACTGAGATTGTAATAAGAATAATAATAACGATGATGATGGTGGTGATAATACGGGTCAAGCAGGAGCAGGGCCGACCACGATCCATGGGAACCTGCGAGACGAGAGAGCACAGAAACTCCGGGGAAGAAGCCAAGTTAGTATCCTGCATTAATGAGACATTAAGACAGATGGAGAGGAAGAGAGGGGGGCTTAGTGCATCATGGGAAGTCCCCCAGCAGTCTAAGCCCATAGCATATAACCCTAACCCATGACTAGCTTTGGTATGCAATGAGGATTCATCGTGAACCTGTACAAACTGAGATCTATCTGATGAATATATGACTTAAACCAGCACAATGCAGTTCCTTTACTGCCCATTAAATGTTCCGGTCTTTGTGATGGAATTTGATGGTCAGTGGTGTCAAATGCTAACCTGACTCTCGCCAGATGCATTTCGTTCCGCCTAGCTCCACTCACATACATCTGGGATCGCTCCCATTGGGAGGGAATTTGGCACCAGACTTTATGGTAGAGCCAATCAGGACCGCCGGGCGGGAGTTTCATAGATGTGACGTAGCGGAGAAGCGACTGTTTTGATTCAGACAACAATGGCGGCTCACATCGAGGAAGCAAGCGTCAACATTGATGCTTGTGTTGTCCAATCTACCCAATATTTTTTCGTTAAAAGAACGTCGCTCTCATCAACATCACAGGCTGGTTTCGATGTGAGTGGTTGAAGTAGCACGTCAATAAAGATGACAGACAAGTGGTTTGTCCAATCATATGCAAGGATTTTTGATAAGGCCCAGCCTTCTGAAACACATCTCCAATGGAGCGATCCCATATGGATGAGTGGAGCTAGGCGGAACGAAATTCATCTGGCGAGAGTCAGGTTAGTCAAATGCTGCGCTAAGATCTAACAAGACTAGCACAGAGACAAGTCCTTCGTTAGATGCAATTAGAAGGTCATTTGCAACTTTAACCGGTGCTGTTTCGATGCCATGACGAGGGATAGACATACTCTTACACCACCAGGTTTCAGTAAGACTAAATCAAAATGATGCTCTGATACTAAATCATTTACTAAAACAGCTTTGGATGATAGCAATCTCATATTTAATAGTCCACACTTAATGTTGCTATTTTTCGAGCAGTTGCAGAGATGATTTTTATCAGGTTTTTATGTTAGACTCTTTTATTTAAAATTGATTTAATTAAGGTCTTCTTCAGTGGTTCCACGCTTAGAAATGTTAAAACGCTGTCTCAGGGGCAGCCCGGTGACTCAGCTGGTAGAGCGTGCGACGGATGCACAGAGGCTTTGTTGTCATTCCCCCTCTCTCTCATCCCTTTCCCTGTCATCTCTCAAGCTGTCCGGTCAATCAGGCCATGGAAAGGCCACCCCTCACAAAAAAAGGCCGTCTCAAACAGTGGTCTGCTGCTTGTTAGGTGTCACGTCCAGCTGTCATGACACCACCGTCCCATGAAAATCAGCTCATGTAATATGCAATGTGATATGACACAGTTTGCAGAAGCGTACTTTTTGATACACACAAAATGTACAAATTTAATGTACAATTTCCAGAAACTTCCGATGCCAACATTTTATTCTGGTGACTAGGCTGGCATCTCATTCTTTCAGTCATTACCCAGAGCTGCTGATCAGAAGGACAGCGGGGTAGACTGATTAGTAAGAACAGACACTCAGACTCTTTGCAGTTAAGACTTTGCCCCCCCTCCAAAAAAAAATGGAACACGATGACATTTCTACAAATGCAAATTTGTCGTCAGTCCTGGTTGAACAACCAACAGTTATCACTGGAAATGGTTTGAAATGAGCACGCTCTGAATATTCATCATGTTGTGGAGGGAAGCAATTTCGGTGTTTTTCGCGATGAATGCGTTCAGCGGAGGGAGGAAAGTGTCTGCGTGTGTCTGCGTCGCCAGATAATACCTGTCTGGATTGTTCCACCAGCTGCAGATATCCTGCTAACCACACAATCCCTTCACTTTAGTTGAGTGCATACAGTACGTGCGTGAGTGCGTGCGTGTATGTGTGTGTGTTTCCTCACGCCTAAACCCCCCTCGCGCTCCCTGGAATTGGCACCCTGGGCCAGATTATGCAGGAGCAGAGCGGCAGCGACTGGCACAGACTTGAAAGAAAACGTCGCACCTTTCACCCACAGCAAAGAAGCAGAAGCATCTGTCTGAGCGTCGCTCTGCTGTTAAACCATCAGACCAGAGCGCAGCTATGCACTGCGGGTGTGGGTTTAAGATGTGTGTGTGTGTGTGTGTGTGTGGGAAGCTGGATAAGTCATTCTAGGTTTAAAGACAAAGGGATTTAGAGGAGGAGGCTTTAGTCTTTTTGTGTCTGTCCATCTCTGGAGGCTGCATATGAGCGGGGCTGAAGAAAGGAGGTGAAAGGAGGGAGACAAAGGGATTTAGAGGAGATGAGCGCTCTCTGCTCTCTGAGAGGATCAACTTTGGAGAGAGAAGAGACTGTTTAGAAAACAAGTATATATAAGATGTATAAATGGGAAATTGTTTCATGATCTTGACATGACACGCTTGTTTCCTCGAGGCTCCTCAGATCTTTTCAATGTACGGCTCGTCCAGCTAGCCCTTTGTTGCACGTCATCCCCGCGTCTTTCCTGAAAAGGCATTAGGCTCATTGTTTGCATCACCAATTCCCCACCAGATTTAAATTGTTTTTTCCATTGGATCTCATGTCCACACTTGTGTTTTTTTGTCTTTTGTTTTTCCTGCCGCAAGAGGAATGTTTCACTGCAGCCGCCGACAAACACAATCCTCTCGTTGCGCCGACGGACGACAAAATGCTTCTGGCGTGAAGAAAATGACTGAGCAGCGGCTTTCCTCAAAGTCATTACAAAACGCAGTGAAACTCAAAATGAAACTGAAAAAGAGAGCTATCACGAAACAGTTTTTTTTTTTTTTTTTACTTTAACTTTTTTAATGTTACGTCTACGCGACTGGAATTTGAATGTTTGGTTATGTCGTGAGCACGATCTTGAAATAATATTTATATATAATAATAATGTTATTTATATAACATTTTTGTAACGGCATTTTTTTTAGATTATAACATTATCTGTGATTGTAATCTAAGTACATATCATCATTTTAATCTTATGGTAAATGGACTTGCGTTTATATATTCTACCGACTCTCTACAAACTTCCCCCAGTTCCACCATCCACACGCTGACGGCAGAGGCTGCCATGCGAGGTGCTGATGGAGCAATCATCATGAGCACTTTTAGGTTCAGTATCAAGCTCGAGATAAAATAACCCTATTAAGTTAAAAGGTTTCATTGTATGCAAATGCTTTAACACACACTTTACACTGAGCCTGATTTGAGCAGACTGTAAATTTCTCACAGCACTTTACTTGAATCTCTCACAGACATAATACAGCACAGTGTAGGTGTTACCGTGCAGAATACTGACCGAAAGGGAGCTGAGAAATGCCAAGTCTTTGACAGCTTTGTCAGCTCGTGTACAGTAACTTATTTGACAAATGATGGCCAGTCAATAGCTATTGACCATCTGTACAATGAGGGATAGGACTGTGAAATATCTCGCTTTATCAGTCACTGTTTGTATTGTGGGAACTGGACTGGATCCTTTTTTACAGGCATTGGAGGTTTAGGAAGCAGGCGAATCAGGCTCAGTGACCTGTGAGCGGGGCGAGGAAGCTTGTTTCTGTTTTTCTCGGAAGTTCTGTTTTGTCATAGAGAGCTCATTCAGATGAGACAAGTATGAAATCAGCAAATTATACACATAACAGACTGTATGTGTTGTGTCAGAAAGTAAATATAAAGTGTCTTACATACATATACTATTCAACTTTTTACAACGACAGACGCACATACAGCTCTCTGTGAGCGATGGAAGTCTCTGAAGTTCTCCTGACTTCACACAGCCGCAGCCCACCGCGCCGCAAGCTATCAATTCATCCCTAAATACTAGCGGTTAGCTCGATTTGAAAGCCATGCCCCCGCTGCTCCGAACAGAGTCATGTGGAGGCGTAACTGTGGCGGGATCCGTAACGGAGCGCCGGCCCCCGCTAATACCTGTCTCTTAATGGAATGTGCATGAACGCGTGAAATAACTAAATTCAGGTAGCGTCATTAGCAGCAGCATTGCATCCGAATGTAGACTAACAGCTCTGCGATAACACCTCCCTTCATAATTGATTCATTGATTCAACTATAAGATCATTTGGGAGGATGTAGTTCTTGCCACAGCTGAACTGTATCGCATTAAGGGTGTCAACCCCATTTAAATCAATGAAGGTAGGCTATGTAACAGACAAATCCGCGTGTATGCATGCCACGATTCATGTAGTTACAATTCTGTTACTGACAGGTGGAAGCTGATGCTGAACAATTAATCAAAACCTACACCATTCTAGCTAGCTAACTAACTAACTAACGAGCTTTGATATTAACAGACATCACATCACAGTACATAAATTCTGAGTAACGAGTCCTTTCAAGTTAGAAAAACATCTTTTTCTTTTGAGGGAATTGATCCGTCAACTTTCCAGATTTAAGTGTAAAACAGAGCAGAGCGACCACGTGACAAGTAAAACCCTCCACTTTCCCCTTCGCCTCCTTTTACTCCTCTCTCTCCGCTGATTTTCCCTCCGTGGGGAGTAAAACACGGCGTGCCGGGAGAACGAGGGTAAAGTGCTCATGAAAGCAGAGAGACACTTTGACGGCTCTGAGGGAAAGTCGGAGCGGTTTGTCATTATCTTGTCTGCGGCGCTATAATTAAACCCCCCCACTTTTCTTCTTTGAGAAACACACATACGCACACTCAAGAGGCACGCCGGTCTCCACGCAAGTAACAAGCACACACGCGTACAGATGTAATTATGTGGTCGTCAGATGTACAGCAGCAAACACGTATCGGTGCCTACGATACAGTGTGCAGCTGAAACGCTACTTCTGCCGTCCTGTTTTTCGTAACGTAATGAGTCAAAATGACAGAAAACACAGTGTAAGTGTTTATCACAGGATCTGAGGCGCAGTCACCGGCGCTGTGGACTTTACCCTGGGAAGCAGCCGTGTCTCTGAGCTCAGGTAACAGGTTTACTGTCTGTTACCGTGGGACAGGGAGAGTCAGGCGTACCCAGGTGTCAGATATCCTGAAGTGACCACAGCAGAGTTCATTGACCTGACGTGTTGACGTGGTTTATGTGTTTCTGGTTTGTTGTCATCAGTCGGCTGCGGGGCCCGTATTTAAACTTATTTTATTATGAAAGTTGCATCTTGTGTTTAAGCAGCTGCGAGATGCTGTTTTCAAAGGCTTTTATAGGTGTGTGTGGGGTATTCAAGGACACACCAGAATAATGATGTTCGTTTTTTTTTTGTTTTTTTTTGGTTGCTGTAAAGCGATGGTTTGTCAGAACATCTGCTATCCGCCATGTGTTAAACAACCGAGTTCAAAGCCTCAATATGGACGGGGTCATTTTCAGAAGGGTTTTGAGAACAGTGACTGCATCATTGCACACAATGACAGACAATGACAGCCCAACGACTGTCGTTACAACACAATAGAGCACTAACAAAGTCGAAACCAACTTTCCACCATCCCCAACGGAGCACTTATACGACCCATAGACATCAGTGGCCTTGTGACCGCCTCCTAAGAGGTTAAATAGCTGGACCTCCACACCGGCTAGTTGGACTAGTCCCAGCCTAGTCAATCGAGCAGGAACTGATGAAGCCTCTTGGATGAGAGGTGAAACGTCTTCAAAGACAAAAACCAAATCCAGTTGTGTTCGATTCAATTTCCTTGAGATAACTATGACCTGGACGAATGAGAATATTCACAGGCTTGATTGAAACTAAAGGTTTCTGTATAGTTTTGTAAGTGTTTTCTTAGTGTTACGCAGACAGAGTCAGGGTTAGAGTTCAGTAGAGGTTCAAGTGAAGGTTCAAGGAAAGATGGAACTTCTTTGGACCTCGTTGAATCCTCCTCAGCTCCTGGGTTGAGTCGGAGCCCTTTGGATGTGTGAAGAGTGAATATCAGAAGTTTAACCATACGTTAGCCCAAGACTATACGAGTTTTCACTGCAGGGATATTTAATAGTGACACTAACAGTGATATTATCTGGGCCTTCGCTTTCATTAGAGTATTCTTTTTTATCTGCCCCCCGTGACTCCTCCAACTTTATGGAAGTTGAATACTAAATCAATGGAGTGCCTCTTTAAACTGATTCCTCTACCACTAATGTTTTTTCCTTTCAGGAAAGAAAAAAAATCTCAATAATTAGTGCTTCCTCCCACAGTTATATCCCTGTCAGGGTGGAAGGGCCATCACGGGGCACTAAAACCTCTCCAATAAAAAAACCTCTGCTATGATCATCTGTTAACAGCACCTTTGGGCCCGAGCTTTTCGCTGCACCTTTTACAGACAGCCGTCCCCGAAGTGCTTAGAGAAGAAATAATATCCACACTCCCACCGGTGGGCAACACTGACTCACCTTAATTAGACTTTTGCCGAAAGGGAAATATTTGGATTCAGCGAAAAGCGAACCCATTATCATTATTCTCATTAATTGCAACTGAGAATTAATTAAGAAGTAAACATGACCCCGCAGCAAATGGGATCACGTTTTTAACACGGCGGCACATGCAGATAAGTTCGCCAGTGGCTCCTGTGAACTTCGTCCCGTCTGGAAACATCACAGATTGCCGTGGTTCATAGTCAGCCCAGTACAGGAAGGCTCTACAGCAGGTGACTGAAACTGCCCGGAACATCATCGGTACCCATCTGGTGAGCATTAGCGATATCAGTCAAGTGTGATGATGCACTGAGCCAAAAGGACGCTACAAGACAACAGCACCCCCAGCCACAGTCTGTTCACCCCGCTGCCATCTGAGAAAAGATACAAAGGTATCTGTTGCCGTACCACCGGACTATGGAGCAGCCTCTTTCCCCAAGCTATATTCATCCTTCACACTCTACCATAAATGATATTCTGTTTGTATGACTTATTATTTATTCATCCTTTTATAACATTTTTGTTTTGTGAGTAGCATTAAGGGACTATATATTGTATTTCATTGCACAGCAATGTAGAATAATAAAATGACTGAATCTTGTACCTTGTATTGTATGGATGCCTGTATGTGTCTGCATGTTTGTTTGGCCCCGTTGGCCCCAGCAGGAGAGCACCAGTGCTTTCAGCCCCTGGCCCTCTGGTACACACACAGCGTCCATTCACCGCCTCCCTGCAGCGCTCTTACGTAACAGCACATAACAGGCATCAGCACAAAAATCATGAATCAGTAGATTCACTGTGTTTTTGTTTTTTTTAAGGTGTTTCAAAAAGTTTGGGAGATGTCCAGAGGTCGGAGAAGCTGGCTGTGACCTGCAGCCTGTTGCACCAGCTATTTATGAGAGACGCACTGTAACTTAGAAAATACAGGTTGCACCGTAACAACGTGGAGTCAAGAATTTACAACTTCGCCATCCAGGCAAGGTCATTAAAAAAACATTGAAATAGGATTTTGAAGAGTGCTCTGAGAAATAATCTGCATTAAAGTTTCATTAAATGGCATAGTTTATCACCGCCTGCTGTCAGTCATACACACCATACATTTTTAACCTTTTTGTCAAGCAGTAGGCTATGTGTAAAAGAAAAGCCAGCATTAAAAGTGAAGTATTATCTGTTATTTAGAATATAGAAGGGCAGAACATTGATTTTTATGATGCATTCACTTGCAATGGGAATTGCTGCTTGCACCGCTTGCACTTGTTACTTGCCTGTAACAGAATTGATTGCCTGTTAAAGGAAAGTTGTGGTACAGCTCCTCCTGGTCTATTCCCCATTAATGTGGCTATTGAGGCGCTATGAATCCTAATTACTTATGTTGTGCATATTGCAGATAGCTGCACGAACCCTATAGCTTTCCAAATAAACATTTTTACACAAAGCATTTACGATACCTGTCCTGATCCTGACCATGATCCCAAAGATCATAGTGGCTCAATTTAAATGTATAGATACTTCTGTTTTTTTGCTGGGAGGTCACAGATATTATGATCTGTCACATAGAAAAGCTTTGTAACAGCTTTTTCTTACAGTAGAGAGCGTTGATCCAGGCAACTTCTATGTTGAGAATGTGAACAACATCAGTGTTGCAGAGCTGGAAAATTGATTCGTTGTAACTTAGTGTACACAACGTCCTGTTTATTTTATCACCCGGTTTGCCCTTATACAGTATACGTTGTTTTGAACGTCCTGGTTGTCCCGAATCTCTAAAACAGAGATTGCGAGTGCAGAATTAGTACAACCATTACAACATAAACTCACATTTATGGGTAATAAGCTAGATTGACTTTAAGTGTCAGTTTAATTCAACAACGTCAGAGTTGCAAAACAAATTCAGTCCGAGTCATTTTTAGCTACATCACAGAAATAGAAACAAACATGGGAGAACACTAACACAGAGGAGGTGCGACTGCCAATCTGTACTGTTTGGGGTCTGCGTGTGAAGAAGTCCACAATCCAATTGTAGAGTGTGTTACTCGAGCCCAGAGTGTTAAGTTTTCCAATCAACTTCACGGATGAGATCGTATTAAACGCTAATCTGGGGTCAACAAACAGCATCTTGATGTAGCTGCTGTTATTTTCAAGGTGCGTGAAGGCCGAGTGGAGGGCCGTGGATGTGGCATCCCATCCCCATTCACTGCTTCTGAAAGCAAACTGATGAGGATCCAGGCTGGCAGGGAACCAGTTTCTCTAAACTGAGAAAAATGATGTTGTTAATAATCATAGTTAATGATGCTGTCTAATGAGCTGTTATTCCACAGACAAAAAATACATTTCATCATGTTAACTGATTAACTGGTGATGTCTCTTCCATATAATTGGAGATAATTTCCTACAGCAGTCGCTTTTGATGAATACATTTGCCCTCTGACCCCTCGTCTAGGGCTGCTCAGCAGACGTCTGCGGCCGTCCTGAGCTTTTTCCAGGTATTAATGTGCGGAGCTGCATGAATAGGAAGCAGGGAATGCTAAAAAAGGATGTGTTTTCAGTCGTTTCCTTGCATAAATAAAGGTGAAGAAACAGCTCCTCGGGTCTTTTCCATGTCGCAGCGGGTGCAGGTGGGGTGAGGGCACGATCCCCCCCCTCTGCAGGTCCGACTTCTTTGTGATGACATTATGGAAAGTTAATGTGCAAAGGAAAGGAAAAATGGAAAGGATGGACCTGCCTCGTAAACTGTCAGCATTGTTAAGGGTTTATAGAGGGGCTTCGCCTTGTTGCCTTTTACAGAGAGTCAGGTGAAGCATTGCGCACTTGAAAATCAGGTGTGTGTGCGTGTGTGTGTGTGTGTGTGTGTGTGTGTGTGTGTGTGTGTGTGTGTGTTTGGTACAGTTGTGTTACACTGGCAGCTTTATTCCTTCTCTATGAATGCCAGTCTGTAAGCAGAGAGGGTCAGAGAGACAGACTGCCTTTAGTGCTCAGTGTGTGTGTTTGTGTGTGTGTGTGTGTGTGTGTGTGTGTGTGTGTGTGTGTGTGTGCGAGAGAAAAAGAGAGGTGCTTTGATGAACGCTATTGATCTTTGTTTAGATGACTTCACGGCTCGAGAGAAGAGATGGAAGCTGATGCACAAACGGCAGACGAGGCGCGCAGATGGCTCAAGTTTTAGGAGCCAGAATGGACGAGCCGTTTAGCCGAGGAAAGCGTCAAACATTAACAATGTCAGACTAAAGCGAGGGCGTTTTTTTTTACCGCGGCACTTTTCCGTCACCTCATTCACTTTGGAGGTTCGGGGCACGCATTCACCAATTCTCCCGAGACAATGATTCTTTTTCTCCGTGGCCTGTTTCCAGACACTTTCGAATCTTTCCCCGAGACAGAAGAGAATAAATACCCCAAGAAGTTGCACGGGAAATAAACAAGACTGCGCTATTAACTTAGCAGATATCTAAATAGCAGTATTGACTGCTGCTGTGTTTAAATTGCAATAGGAAGCAGTTTTTTTATTTATTTTTTTTTGTTCCTCATCATTTCTCAGAGGAAAAGATGTTTCGGGCATCTTTCCCCCAAACAAAGTGCTCTGTTGCCGAATCCCTGGGCCACAAATCACGATGCATTAGCATCTCATTTTCTCCCCAACAGCATTTAAAACATATTTCTTGCGTTCTGAGGGGCAATTCATCAGCAGAAAGCTGTTTCCATATGTATGGTAATTCAACATGCAAATGTAACATTCTGAAGACACAGTATATCTCCGTATAATTTTAAGTCACTGTCTCGGAGCCCTAATGCTCAGTCTGTGGTTCATTTCAACAGATTCTATTTTATGATTCCACGATGGCCATAATAAACTGTTAAGAGGGGCCCGAGGGAGATATTTGCTGTTGACCTCTATGCCTGGCACCTCTGTGTGTATCCTTGTCATTATACAGCACAAGATTGTGTGACAAAAAATCAGTAGTGGTTACACACACACAAAACCAAAAACTAGGCAAAATCTATACAAACTATCCATCCATCAATCCATCTTCATCTGCTTACCGGGGGTCGGGTAGCGGTGGCAGCAGGCTAAACAGGGTGTTCCAGCTCCTACTGGAGAATCTCGAGGCATTCCCAGGCCAGCTGAGGCTCTCCGAGCTCCTTCCGGATGCCCGAGCTCTAGGAACGTAGATCAACTGGTCTTTTTTTTCCATATGTCAGAAGCACTTTTCATGAGTTAATAGAGTTGGCGTTGGCGATCATGACAAATTCACATTATCGATTCGTAGTTTTTAAAAATTGCCATGAAGTCAGATTGTTAAAAAATATATTTTCTTTTGTAATCTGGGCTGATTGTAGTTACCTTTCTTTTTTTTAGCTATCCATTTTGTCCGATTAGTAACTTCCTTCTGTTCTATTCGTCTCTAATCTCCTGCTGCGTAGCTTCCTTCCTGTGTCCTTCTTACTCTGCCGCCATCAGCAGATCGCTGAGGAAGCTATTCATTACCAACGCTGCGTCTACATGTCTCCACACTGATCCGCGGATCATTTTTCAAACTCGTAACAACTTTCGGCAAGAATAACACAGAGGTGGCGAGGAAATGAAGACTTGAAATGTGGAAGCGCAATCTCCACGTTACCCTGTCATCAGTTTCTCACACGTTTTTAACCACAAATGTGCGGCGACAACAAGAGAGCGTTGCTGCGAACGCGCGATGGGCTCGTCCCACGGAGATAAGAAGAAAGAGACTTTTCTATTTGCATATACAGCACTGATAATGGCTTTTATAGCGAGATTAGGTTCAAATGCAAGCATAAGGATTTTCTGTCCCTCTCCTCCTCATCTGATGCACACACACCCTCGCATTCAAATGAATATGTCGTATCAGCGTGCTGTGATGCTAAGTACTTCATCATATAGCGCAGCTGCGGGGAAACTGCTGAGCTGAAGGTTTGAGGCCCTTCTGGGACACTGACCGGTCAGACTATATCAAACCAAATTGACCGTATCATGTGAAGCTGCTAACTACTTTTATGGCGGTGATTTTACGGCTGTTGCTAGCGCTTATCTGATGCTGACCCGCTAGTTCCTGTCCAGAGGGGAGTATAGGGTAATGTGCAAGCAAATCACAATGGTGTCCGCTCTCCCGTGGGAATATCTTGACATGGCCAGAGGTCGGTGATCTCTGTCGGCCCTCCTTCTCACACTGTATCGACATATCTCCCCTCTCATCTCGTCCCCCGCTCCCTCCCTCTCAGCCTCACCCTTTCATCGAAACTGCACGAGAGACTTGACTGAGCCGCTTGAAGAGGAGATAAAATGGCAGAAAGTAATCCCGCGGAAAGAACAGAGATAAGGAGAGGAACACTGAGACGGAGCGGGAGATGACAAGATTCCCTCCCTTGTCTCCTTTTCCCATGTTAATTACAGCATTTGTCCTCCTCTGGGATGGAGGGCTGCGCGCTCACCGCAACGTTTGTGTGAGTCGCGGCTTGATGTCTCTGAGCGGATGTGGAAAGGAGAGATTTTCATCAACAAAGAGCTGCTGTTTGCTATGCACTGTTGTGCCTTGGCGGGCTTTGATGATGCACGGGGAGGAGTGAGTGGAGAGCACACAAAGAGGGGAAGTGGTAGGGGGGCAAGACGAGGCATTCTTCTTGAGCAGAGACGTTCGGAATTCATCATGCCTCGTCAATTTACACTTCGCTCGGAATGCTTTAAAGGACTGTTTGATATGACAGAGGAATCAAACAATGTTTGATAAAAAAAGACATAGATAAGAGTGTTACAGGTTAAAGCAGAGGTAACAATAAGGAGACGGAAAGTCAGTATTTGCATAGAGAATAAGAAACTCATAAAGTGCAAGACGATAAACTATACGTTGCGGGAACAGGATATTAATCCGTCCACATAAGATACCATCACGGCATAATAAGGTAATATGTTTCCTTGCAAACAAGAGCCAGATGGTGCGCAAGCAAGATATTTTTTTTTTTGCGGGATGATTCATATGCTGTGTGCAGAATTGATTTATCTTGTTGAAAGAAGATTTATATGTTGTGTTATGTTGTTAGTTACTTTTGTGACAAGATTCATATACTGTGCACACAGGTTCTCACCCTGTGGGTACAAGATCGATTTATTGTGGGTACATATTTCAAGACTGTACATAGTCTCGCATCTCCAGACTTGTCTCTCCAAGCACTCTGGCAGTGCTAGAGAAAGATCTGGCTACAGCCATCGCCAGTCTGCTATAGAGTGCTGCTGGGATGGCGTGTATGCGTAGGCTAACCCGGAAATAAGCACTGTCCCTAGCATTGTCTCCCTTGACAAATAGATTTTTGCGGTAAATAAGCTCCGTGGGAAATACAAATCAATGATGCTTACATGTTTTGTTTCTTCAAGAAAGCCTTGACGAATGAGCACCACTTTAAGACTTTAATAGCTTTGAAGGTCAAATGCTTCTTATTATACTATACTAGAGAGGCTTTACTATAAATAAATAAAATGATCAGTCTACAAGTTGTAAAGTGAGAGTGTTGCGAATGAAGTCCTCCGGTAAGGATGAACTGGTGATTTTCCGTGTTTTGCCACTTTTTGCGAGCCCTAGCAATAAAAACGTCCAAATTCCACGATAAGAAAAGGTGACAGCTGCTAGCTTGTTTACGTACGTACCATTGGCGACCAGATTAGAGTAACTTTCCATTTTCAGCATTTATGTTGCCAGCTCGGAGGTTGTTGTTGTTGAAAGATCTGGCCACAGCCATCGCCAGTCTGCTATAGAGTGCTGCAGGGATGGTGTACATGCGTAGGCTAACCCAGAAATAAGCATTGTCCCTAGCACTGTCTCCCTTGACAAATAGATTTTTGCGGTAAATAAGCTCCGTGGGAAATCCAAGTTAATGATGCTTGCATGTTTTGTTTCTTCAAGAAAGCCTTGACGAATGAGCACTTTAAGACTTTAATAGCTTTGAAGGTTAAATGCTTCTTACTATACTATACTATAGAGGCTTTACTATAAATTGTATAGTGAGAGTTTTGCAAATGAAGTCCTCCGGTAAGGATGAACTAGTGATTCAGTGATTCTACGTGTTTTGCCACCTTCTGCGAGCCATCGCATTAAAACGTCCAAATCCCACGATAAGAAAAGGTGGCAGCTGCTAGCTTGTTTACGTACGTACCGTTGGTGACCAGATTAGAGTAACTTTCCATTTTCTGCATTTATGTTGCCAGCTCGGAGGTTGTTGTTGTTGCTTGTGGATTTTGAAAATGCCACTTGACAAGGGAGGAGAATGGTGACTGAAATAGTCGGCCAATGGAAGGTTTTTACCAGCAGTCTAGTCAGACTAGACTGTACATGACAGTCTCCATGTACTGTGGACCAATACAGCAACCAATACAGCCAATTAGACACATTGAGCAACATGAATCGTTCAACTATTGTGGATCAGTTTTGGATCAGTTCACCAACTATGCAGTGCATCCTGAGGCTAGCAATGAAGTATTTTGAATATTCACCACATTCTATAAAAACAGAACAAAACCCACACAGACCTTTCACTGGTTATGAAACATTCCCAATTCAATACTTATGCCTCTATCTGACCTACATAAGTCATCAAATTTTAACTATATTTCATGGCAGAGTGCTGAGGATGAATTGAGGAGCCTCACAGCCTGAGGAAAGAAGCTTCTCTGTAGTCTGGTGGTATGGCACCAAAACAGCTTTTACTTTGTTTCACCGTCGTCGTCTTTTATCCACAGACCAGACCAGAAGAAAAAAAGAAAAAGTTTCCTGTAGTAGCTTGAATATTTTTGTGGTAAATACCCTGGTAAAAACCCTTACCCCACCTCTTCACGCTAATGATTTCAAGGAAATAAAACCAGACAACATCAACCTACGATGACCTGCGTACCCACATGACCATCCAATGGAGCGTATTGAGAAAATAACAGACTATGAAACATGATTTTCACAGGCAGACAGAAATAGCTGTCATGTGTTTGGCTGTTACAATCCTAATTTCTCCATGCTTTTGCATGTCGGTGTCAGATGAAAAGGTAGGAATGATTGGTTTCCTCCCAGGTTCGTGTAGCTGCCTGGGTGCGTGATGAATTGCCCACTTGGACACATGGAGGGTGACTTCAAAGACAAACACTAACAAACCTCTCCAGTGAAGCTGTCTTCGTGTCTAGCGCTCGGTGGTGGTCCCTGAGTTATTTCAGCACTTCATGTCAGCAGCTCTCCCTCCCTCTCAGCCCGGGCCAGTGCAGCACTGAAAGGCCACACTTGTGAGTGGGACGAAGTGGTAAAGATGCAGGCCACAGTACAATCAATTTAGATTCCGTGTGGAATCCAGGGCACTGCCCTGGAGGGGAATTCAGACCCAAAGGAAAAATAATCAAGAGGTACAAGAAAACATTCCTGGCCTTCAGATGCTTCTCTTCCCCTCACACTCTTTCAGTTTCCCCCCAGCCTCCTCCTATCCCCCATGCCGTGGTGCCGTGGTCCACCTCATCACAAGCGTCATGGTGTATATGAAATATGTCTCAGATGAATGATTGCTGACTGAATTTATGCATATTGGGCACTCAATATCTGTAATATCCTCCAATATCATTATTTTCCCCCATAGCCATGGACTAATCTCCATCATAGTCTGTGGAGTGACTCAGATAGGGGAAAAAGATAGAGTCAATAAAGAGATGAGTATGATAATAAAGGCTGAGATTAATAACTCTCTCTCACTATCTGTCTGCCCATCTTCCCAGCTATCTCTCTTCATCTCTCTCTCTCTCTCTCTCTCTCTCTCTCTCTCTCTCTCTCTCTCTCTCTCTCTCTCTCTCTCTTCCTGCTTTGGTTCAGTTTCATTCATTTTAGAGTGCTTTATTGGCGCAGTAAGTCTTTCCTTACAATGCCAAGGAAATTACATAGTAACACATATGGGTGAAAATGTAAAGACATCAGAGGACTACAGAGATTGGAACTTATTTTGTCATGTTTTGATACAAAATAATGTTACTGAACAAAACCAGACCAGAAAAAAAACATATATGTGAAAGAGTGTAATTGATTTTCCAAGTATGGAAATTAAAGATATTTTGTAATGCACTTGCAATGTAATGTTAAACCAAATAACATGTTGCCGTGATATTGAACAATATTTGGACAATTATTTATACTTTTCACACATCATAGAAAACATTCCCATATATTACACAAAACTCTTGATGGTACGTCAGAGTGTGAGGAAGGAAGCCGGCGGACATGAATAGACATAACATAAACTTTGAATTTATTACCTCAACTGTGAATCTGGTTTCATGCACAAGTCACATCAGGTAGATTTCAGCAATGGTGCTTGTTTCGCAATTAAGACAACAACTCCCCTGCCGCTCCCATGATCCTAGGCTACTTTACAGATGTTTTTCCTAACAATTAAAAAAGCTAAATATTGGGCTTTTCCGTACAGATGTGTTGGCTCGGCTCGACTCTGCGTCACTCGGCACACCAGCCAAGCATGGCAGGAATTTACATCTCAATTACAACAGGGCTACCTGCTTGAGAGTGTCTCTTTAAACAATGATGCACTTGTCTTCAGTAGTAGTCAAAGAGCATTTGTAAAATATCCTCCCAAAATGGTCAATGACACCCTTAAGCTGTCAAAATTTCACAGAAATGTCTCTTTCTCTCTATCTTTCCCTGACCCAGCCGGAGTTGTCTGGAGCAGCGGTCCTCCACCAGGCCAGGAGGGATCAAGTCGTGGATAGCTGTCGAGTCTACAGTGCATCCAGCCGTAAGCGCAGAGTGCTGACACCCGGAGACCTCAAACACCTTGTGGTGGACGAGGACCATGAGCTCATCTACTGCTATGTCCCAAAGGTGGCCTGTACCAACTGGAAACGAGTCATGATGGTGCTCACAGGCCGGGGGAAATACAGGTCAGTCTAGTGCCTGGCAGACTGTTCAATGGGATTTGAGAGTATTGGGGTCCATTCATTCCGTTTTGATAATGCAAGGACACGAATGTGTATTGTTTGTTTTGTCGCTGTTCCTCACAGTCCTTGTGCCTCTCCTCCACAGTGACCCGATGGAAATACCTTCCAATGAAGCCCACATTCCCTCCAACCTGAAGACGCTGAACCAGTACAGTATTGCTGAGATCAACCACCGCCTCAAGAACTACCTCAAGTTCCTCTTTGTTCGCGAGCCCTTTGAGAGGCTGGTCTCGGCATACCGCAACAAGTTCACCCTCAAGTACAACTCATCCTTCCACAAGCGCTTCGGCACACGCATCATCCGGCGCTACCGCAAGAACGCGACACAGGACGCCCTGCTCAACGGAGCTGATGTCAAATTCAAAGAATTTGCTGAGTACTTGGTGGACCCGGCCACGCAGCGTGATGGTCCGCTCAACGAGCACTGGCAGACTGTCTACCAGCTTTGTCACCCATGTCACATCCACTACGATCTGGTGGGCAAGTATGACACGCTGGAAGATGATGCAAACTACGTGCTGCGGCTGGTGGGTGTTGGCGACTCCTTGCGTTTCCCAAGCTACGCCAAGTCCACTCGTACCACAGATGCCATGACAGCCCAGTTCTTCAGCAATATCAGCACTCAACAGCAGGTCCAACTCTACCAGCTTTACAAGATGGACTTCCTCATGTTCAACTACTCCACACCCAGCTACCTGCGGCTGGACTAATGGAGGACAGAGCTGGGACTCTGAGAATGACTGCCTTGTTTAGGGAGAGGCAACGAAATGAGTGAAGGAGAGAATTTTTTGGAAGCAAACTTGATTTAAAAAACTGTCGTTGTATGCAGGCGTGGGGTCAGAATTAGACATAAAAACAGGTGCTGAAAGAATGAAAAGGTAATGGTGCTTGTCTGGGCACAGGGGGAGGATGTCCAGGCAACTCGGGGTGATACAGAGAAAGCTGATTGGCTGAGAATGTGGGCTAAATGAACCAAACGCATGCAAAGACTAAAATGTGTGGGTGAAGCAGGTCTTCAAGGTGTTAAAAGGGGGACTTATCCTCAGAGGACGGACTTGAAGAGCAATTCTCCTGATGATGTTCCCTACATGTTTAAACAAACTGCTGACAAATTAGGCTGCTTTCAGATTCTACAAAGCAAACAGCAGCCTCGCACGTGCCCTGACCCCAATGCATCGTGGGAGCTAAGCTTATCTCCACCTCCCCCTGATCAATAGAGAAACTCCGTCAAATTGTAAAACACAATTCATGCCCTTTGCTGCGCTGTCAGCATGGCGTGTTAGCGCCCATCACCCTTGCCCTCATTAGATTTATACATTTCAGAGGGAAACTGGCTCATCATCGCCTCAAGGACGCCCTGTAATAGATGGCTACTGACTTCACTCCTCAAGACCTCACAACTGTAACTGTGGTGGCCTGGCCTTCAGATAACAGTTGTAACGAAATGAGTTGTCGCCGGTCCCTCTCACCATTACGTTGACAGAAGGAACCTCTTGTGTTGCGATCTGAGGACCCATTGAAAACGGAGACTCCTGTTGCAGAAGTGTGGAAGTGCTTAATAAATCATTGCCTGTAACACCAAGCATCCTTAACACTTTGAGCTACAGGACGTGGTAAGAAAGGTAGGGGTTGTTCTCACATGAGTGGGCGCACCAGTTGTAGTGACAAGTCTGTGCAGAAAGTCTGAACTGAAAGAGAAGAGACAGCCCGTGTGGTTGTGAATGGGTTAAAGGCACTGGATCTCATAACCCCGCCCTGCCGTGCACCGTCATGCCCCACCCGGGGGCTGAGTGGACACACCCAGGGCACAAAGCCCCTACTCCAACGACCAAACGTGTGTTTCAGTAAATTAAGATTATTCTTTGTCTTCTTGCTTATTTTTATTTGTATTGTCTTATGAACCATTGCTGCGAGCAGCAATAACAAAATATAATTTAATTTGTTTTGTTGATTAATGAGAAAAGATTTCATGTTTTGTTTTCCTGGGCTGATAACAATTTAGGACATTTTAAAGCTGAACTGTTTTGTCATGTTGATTTCTTCCTCGCAACTTGCCTCTGATACATTATTTATGCCTCACAGCATTTTCATTTTGGAAAGGGTGTACGGTACATCACAGCCCATGGCTTTGTCCTTCTGTGTCTGAGCTCATCAGAGATTTATGGGTTATTTTCCATTTCCTGTTGTCAAACATTTGGTGCCAAATGGCTTCGGAGATCCGCGCTCGGTGTTTGGTGTACATCATCTCCCCCTCAATTCCCCAGCCAGAGCATGAGAACTAGCTGCTGCTCTCAGTGTACATATCAACAATCTACTGCCCACATCACACAACAGAGCCTGCGCTCGTACTGTAATGTGATTAATGTTAGCAAAGTTAAGCAATGTCAAGGTTAATAACTGTACTCTCCATCTCGCAGTGAATTGGATTGCAGGCTGTTGTGTGAGCATCACGCAGGAGGGAGAGAGAGTGGTTCTGTTTTTACACCTCTTTGTGCATTCTAAACCACTCCAGCTTCAAGTGAAAGAGACATTTTTTGGTAAAAGCTGCATCTCTTTGTTCCACTTGTTTGAACCAGACATAATATTTTAACGGATGCATTCGTGTACTTTGACTTTGATTTCATCTTGAAATCTGTTTCTAATGAGTCACCCGATCTTTTGGCAGTGTGATAATTGTCTGGAGTACCAGCTTTACAGTTATTTTGCAAACATACAGCTTTGCAGTGCAGGAGATGTTTTCCCTAATTTATTTTCATCACAACTGAGTCAGATAAAATGTACAGTACCTGATAGCACATACTGCAAAGTTAAACCTTGATGACAGGGTCATGTCTTGTGGTGACCCCATTAGGGTTGGGCCAATAGACGATGCCTTTGTACATCCCCAATGGCTGACAGCCCTGACTATCATAACGTCCTCATTTTAAGGGCCCCTACAGTGTTTTTCAGCTTAGCTTCCTCAGAATAGCTTTCCAGCTCCTTTGTCTCAAGATGCTGAAGGCGAACACAGATAAGTTAAGAACATGTGGTTAAACCCGGCATGGGTATGTACAGCAAGTCGGACGTTCACCAGGCAGGATGTGAGAGATCTGACTCCCTTTGCTGTTGAATGGATACAGTTTTCTGTCCACCCCAAGACCCTATGTCATGAAAAATGAAGTTGGTGAGTAAAATATCACCATGACTTATAGGTGTCCATGAACAAATCATAGATTACAAATAGATGTGTCCTTCAGGACATATTCTGGTGGTGGTTTTCCCTGCCAACCTCTTCTTGTAGCTTTAGAAGTTTTATTATAGTAGGCCTTCATTTATGCACATGTCTGCATGTCTGTGTGTGGGTTATGATTAGAGAACAGCTTTCTTTTTCACACACACACACACACAGACACACATCTGGCTCTAATAAAGGAGGAAAGCTACTGGTCTGGCCTGTAGCCCCGGCAGTCGTCCTCCTGCAGAAACAATGGCTGTATTCTCAGCACGGCCTCCTCCTGAGACGGGCACACAAAAAAGATCCACACTCAGCTTGTACATTAGCACTCCTGCTGATGTTGATGCCACACAGCGTCTTACTCAGCAGTTGTAAGGAGAGGCACGGGCGGGCAGCACCTCTCCACTTTAACACAGTGGCTGAGGCTCGGCATAAATTGCTCATTTAACTCCCAGAATGGAGGACGAACGATACACAAAGGACCTCTTAGCCTGCAAACAAGCCATTACAGAGGCCTCCCGTCTCCTCGTGCTATTTTCTCCTCTCCTAACTCACTCTAAAAGTGGCCTCCTACTTAAAAAAAGAAGTCAGTGTCAATGATACCAATGATCCCTGCAGAAAAAGGGCAGCATGCTTAGGCAAACAGAGCTGGAGAAAAATTCTCGCAGGGAACCGAGCGAGCACCGAGAGGCCCCGGCTGATTTTCTGCCTCCGCATTTTGGGCACTTTTGTCCTTATTCTTAGTCCGCACAAATTCAGGCCTGTGCACTGCCCAGGGTCCACTCCTGCTGTAGGATTGTTTATTTTCGAGTCTAGCCAAGTGTGTTGCATTTGACGATGTCTATTGTTAGACTGAATTACATTTTTGTTTGGTGCTGTTTGGCTGAGGAATGAATGATGTGATTTGGTGCTTATAGCTTTATTTTGTTATTTATGCACAGATGAACACATTTTTTTTGTTTATAGTAAAGCATTGTGTTGAATATCAATTATTCATTCATTAATTAATCTTAATAAATAAGGAGCTACAAACAGAAACTGGTTAGCCTGCCTTAGCATGAAGACTGGAAACAAGCCTGGCTCTGACCAAAGGTACAACAGAAGCATGCTAACATGCTCACAGTCCGTGCCAAAATGCTAATGTGTAGCAGGTAACATGTTCAAATCTTATTTGAGCATGTTAGCATGCTAATATTTGTTATATGATTCATCCTGTGGGGAGCATGAATTACAATCGGTGGTGGAAGAAGAACTCCAAATCTTGCGCGATAGTAAAAGCAGCAGTACCACAGTGTAGAAATACTCTGTTATAGTCAAATATTTGTAAATCTTTACTGAACTAAAAGCACTAAAGTATTAGCATCAGATATTGTATCGCATGTACTTTATGGAGTGGAGTAAAAAGTACAATATTCATCTTTTAAAATTGTACTTAAGTACAGTACTTGAGTAACTTTCCACCACTGATTTATAGCCAATATTTCATGGTACTCAATTTATATCTGTTAATATACTTAAGTCTGGACCGTAGTCGTGTCTTTAGAGCTGTTTTCAGTCTTTATGCTGAGGGAAGGTGGTATCAACCTTCTCAACTGACGCTGCAAGAAATCAAATACATGTATTCCTACAATGTCAAAGTGCTCCTTTGAAAGGCAGAAGATATCCTGGAGTATAAACAAGAAGGTTTTTCTATAGATTTTGTGGTTTAGTTTTATTTTCGTTTCCTTTTTTTTGCACCAAAAATCCATTGTCGGAAAAACTACTGTAATATCTAATATCATCAGCACATAAGGACAAAGCCAGGAAGCTTTTATCAACCTCTCTCATCCTCCGCCGGTTTCATCTCTCACATATCTCACAGTCCCAGCGCAGGATGTTCTTTTGTACAATGTAGACATGATGTCATTCATACTGCTGTTGTTTTTGAGCTGTCATGTGTGGATGTTTGATCGATCAATTACTCCGGCTGCCTCACACACACTCACACGCACGTACGCACATGCACAATGCATTTGTGTGGCGCTTGTTTTTCTTTGCCTTTCACTCACAGCAACACAGAGCCGCTGAACATTCAGAGCACCTTGTCTCTGGTCACCTGGGCCTACCTACATACTGACACACACACACACCTACTGTAGGCATATACACACAGTGACTATTTGTTGCTTTCAAAAAGCTCTGAAACGAAACCCATACAGTATCATCATTGACGATCTGTTTTCACTTGAAGAGAACTCCATTCACACTCCCCACTCACTACAGTACACACACTGTTACATGCGCTCGCTGTGTGATATCACACAGTGAAACACCTGCAGAGGCCCATGTGACTTCACCAAGAGAGCAGAGGGAAGCTCAGGAGGCTCCAAGGTCATGTTCACACCAATGTGGATACATTTGAATCTTCGTTTTTTTCGAGAAAAAGGTTCTAGAAAAAACACCGAAGCAGCTGCCGGAGTCTGAGAACATGGCGAGATCACTGCAGTGTTACTAATAACCCTAACTGTACAGAAAGGCTGTGTGCGCAACCATGCCAAGCAGTGTAGGCCAAAGGTGAACCACAAAATTTGTCTGTATTTCTTTGGGTCCAAAACTCAGAGCTTTATAGACGGGGTAAAGACTGAGGATGCCATTTTTAAAAAAAAAAAAATCTAGCTAGCTGGGTAACGCGCTACATTCATGGAAAGCAATGACAGGCAATGGTGTCAAGAGTAGGCTTACATGGCAGTGGTTGGCTAACTGACAGAATTAGCAACGATTAAGTTGACATATTCACTGTGTCTTGAAAAACTGTTCAGAGCAGCTACGATAGCTTACCATCAAGAACTCAGCTAACATCAACACAGTGTCAGAATGAATGAAGACTGTCAGGCTAGATCACACAGCCACCTCCTGGTTTTAACTTTGACCAGTCCTTTTTTTTTTTCCCTCGTGAATTGAGGATTTGGCAAATAAATGACTTAAAGAACAAATTATTTTTCCATTTAAATATTTTTGATTTTTCTAATTAACTGCAATTATCAAGGTAGAAGTTGGCATTATGTTAGCTTAACTGCTTTCAGAAGCCCAACATACCACCAGCTAAAAGAAAAGGCAGTGTCACTGTCATAACATCAAAGATGAATGTACACACAAAATCAATCTAGTAAGCTGACTACATCTTTTAGCTACACTATGTGCAACGTGCTTAAGTGTGCTTGTGAAGGTTAGCAAGCACTTCATCATATTCATCATGACACTTTGGTATATATCGTTTAGGCAGGGATTGTTGCTACCTGCCTGTGATCCCAGGTCTCAGCTATGGCTTCAGTCAGTCCGTTATCATAACCAATGAAAATAACCAACAAAAGAACCATAATGTGATCTGACGTGTACTAAAGTGAAATGATCTCGCCGTCTTTGAAAAGTCGACGGCTGTTTGCAGAGCAGGTGTGAAGAACATGCCCGGCGGAGCACATTTATGTAATTTGCTTTGATAAATTAGTGTGGGTGGAAGGCTTCTCGCATTTGAACAGCATTTGTCAAATGTGTCCACATTAGCGTGGCTGTGGCCTCAGCAGGCCTCCCGTGTTTTTCACGCGTCTCTGTGTTGCCCCGACATCTTGTACGTCCTCCTCAGCCGAGCAGAGGTCACACACCCTCTGATCTCCTAAGTGTTTCCGGCAGCTCCTACCAGATGGCGCGGATGCTGTGCCGTAACCTGTACAGTAATGTTTGTGTGACCTTTTTAAGGAGTAGGTCTTAAATCTGCAGTGTCTGTTCCTGAATTTAAACCACGTCATCGGCATTTTTCACCAGTGTGTGTGTGTGTGTGTCGGGAGTGCCTCGTGTAACTTCAAGCGGAGCAGCTGGATAACGGCTGCGCGAGTGTGTGCAGGTGTGTGTTTGTGTGTGTGTGTGTGTGTGCGTGGACACTCTGTGCTGTACCCGCTCTGCCTTAGAGGGAACGTCTCCGAGCGGGGCGTGATTCCCATTCAAACAGGCGCCACTTATTTATTTATTTATTCTCCGACAACTTTTCCCATATTCGTTCCTCGCTATCGCCATGGCAACACACCTAAACTCTCCGTATCTCTCGTTTCCTCCCGGGACAGCCTCTTACTGTTCTGTTTTACTCCGTTCATTTTCAGGCGCACTCACTGAAACCATGAATAATTGACTGTGTACTGCACACTGAGTGTAGGAGAGTGGTGTCGATCCTACAGCGGCACGACCTGCGGTTCATCTGTCTGATGTTTTCACAATAAAATAACACTGAAACCCTCTGAGCCTCCCGCTGCTTATTTCACGTGCGGACATCAAATACGTCAGCCGGACATGACCTCTGACGCAGCAAAGCACATGCAGCGCCATGAACACAACATGCAGAACAACAAGCCGTGAGCTCATCTCATTTTCCATAATAGCCTCTATATTTCTGTCAGAAGGGAAGATAAGGGTGATGGAGCTCAATAGGTTAAATACGTTTTATAGTATTGAGACACATATATTGTAAGCATAGAGACATTTAGTGCAAGTCCAAGCAGAGGGAGAATTAAAATTTTAAGATTCACTCCTTAGATATAATTAGAGTTGGATTTTCTCTCTACTGATATCAATCCTGATGCTGCTTAATGATACTGATGATTACTGACACTGAAGACAAGCCGTGAAATTGTGTTTTAAAAAAAGATTGAAAAGTCATTTTATTATTACTTTTTTAAATGAAAGTGGTCACCTCACACAGTTTTTAACAATATTAACACCCATGAGAAATACAAAATGAGTTCTGTGGTCGTCAGAACAGCGCACACTAAGGTCAAACTAGCTAAATCATCTTCAGTGTTTTTTAGGCCAAGGACCTCCGACTGATAGAGAGACCGAGGGACCCTGTAGCTACACGGGTCCAATTAAAAAATGGCCACGATTCATACAGATGTCTTTTGAAGATTTATTTGCTCTCTCTCTTTCTCTGTCTCGAGAGACAACCTGAAAACTGCAACAAAAATAAAAGATACAAAAAGTTTCACAAATCACATACAACTCCCACTCACTGCCAAAGACTCTCAAGCCAGTGTCCATTAAACAGTCCAGAACACATTAACATAAGAGAAATGTGCTAAAGTACAATAATATCACTTAAAATGCATCATTAACATCCATGCAAAGGTACCTTAACAATATTATACATTCAACATATAAAGAAAATGACCATGTGCGCCTCCTGGACCACATGACCTCGCCATACGACATCACATTTCCCACAATGCCCTCAACTAAACTGCAATGTTACATTTTGCAGTAAAGACCTTACATAAAGGTCAATGTATTTTTAAACAAACATGTTTCAGTTCCCTTTAGAACATTTCTTAACAACCTTTTAATAACTTTATGAACTTGTGACAGAAACATACACGACAAACACATCAATGGAACTGTCTCTGAGACAGTCACAGACCCTCTATACATATATTGCATAAAATGATGTTGCATATTAAACTGAGCCAAAAATAGCATGTACGGCAGCCTAGAGTGCTATGTCTAAAAAAGTTAGCAGTAGTTGAAACATGGCTATGTTCAACACGTTAACCTCACCGCCTGCACTGAGGTGGAGGGTCACTCCAAACAAATAGGGAGCAGCATACCATCATGCTGCTAACTATACTCTTAGCTGCAGCTATTGACGGCTGTAGCTACTAGCTCCCGTAAGCTAGTTAGCTAAGTTAGCTGTGCAACTATTGACTCTACTTGATGACTTGAGATGCAAAGTGAGTCATTAAGGTCACGCGTGAGCTCTGAGTTTCAGAGTCGTTAGGGCCACCTGTGCGTCGTTGACTTAACCAGCCTTCATGTGGGTTGCTAAGGCTAGGTGAGCCCAGGTGTGAATGGTTGTTGAGCTGTCTGTGGAGGGAACTCAGTACTGCATTGCAGGTGGATGATAAGTAATGTCGTAGGCCACCTCCTCTGTTCAAAGAGGGCCGTTCCAGTTTGACAAAGATGGATTATTTTACTCCCGTAAAAGAATTAAAGAATCCATCTATGTCAAACTGGAATGGCCACCTGGAACGCCCGGGTGTGAATGATTGTTGAGCTGACCCTCCCAAGACGCTCTCACACGTGACCTTAACGACTCTGTAAGGACACTCCCACTTGAAGAAAAGCCTGCAACTCCCCTCCAGTCAGTTGGATGAGAGGTGAAAAGTCTTCAAGAAACTCAGACAGGTCCAGTTGCCTACGATACAGCAGTTAGTGGGGCTATAAATGTTTCCAAATAAACTTGGTGAGAGCGCTGTGACATTCTGCTGTTTTTACTTGGGTCAAGTGCCATTTTCCACATATTGCATTTAACAGTTCTCATCAAATTTTGCAGCCCACACCTGTTATGCAACCTCAAATGTAGCTCGCCTGACACCAGAAGCGTTATATGAATATATAACTTTATTTAAATAGCAATAGCAGAACCGTTCGACCAGGAGCCTATCAGTATTTCAGTGCTGACTAATCAAGAACTGGTTCCAATTTAGTGCTCAATAGCTTTCCCTAGTTATACTACGGTGAATTCGCTGTGATTTGTTCACACCCTTCCCTTCCAGCCAATGTCTCCGTGCTATCATCACTTCACCCCATCATTATCAGTCAGTGCCCTGTCTATGGCTCCCTCGGGGGCATCTCTAAATGGCTTCTATTTATAGGGGTTTGCCCCTTTAAATTGATCTAATTGACAGGGTCTCTTGATGGGATCTATTAGACTGAAGCATCTGCACACTGGTGTTTTATTCTGATTTAAATTAACTCATATTTCCAGGGTAATGTGCATGTGCAAATAAAGTCCATGTTTTAAAATGACTCCCTCATTTACTTATTAAACTGTAATAAGAAGTAAAAGGAGATACTCTGAATCATAGTTATTTTGTGTAATCTATCTATCATTTTTTGTAGTCTTTTTGTTGAGGCATTGCATTGTGGGATTGTCATCAGAAAGTAGTGTACATGCCACAGACACAAGTTTTCTTCACAGTCCGTAAACACAGTATGGTAAATATGGTTTATTTATATGAGTAGATGGATATTTTGGATAAAAGCAAAAATGTATTTGGAGTTTCCAATAAGCATCATTAGTTAACTATTATTTTAGAGCTGCACAGATTGACTTTATTGGTCACACACAAAATCATCAAATTAAATTGGTGGAAAAAACTAAATAATGAGCTTGAAGAGGCTGAAGGTCCACAGAGCTGCAGTCTTGGGTGATAATTCTCTGTGGCTTCATCACTATGAGACTCAATATTTTGTGATGTTGATCAGACACATATCTCAAAATCTGGGAACATAAAACCAAAGTTATCAGCATGGCTAGATAATATACGGAAGCCCTAAAGGGCCATGCAAACTGATTTTTAACCTTGTCTTATTGTTTTATTGAGTATGTTTTTAACTTCTTTTAACTTTGTAGCACTCTGAGATCTTGCTGATGAAAAGTGCATTAGAAATTAAATTTATCATTATTATTATTATTATGCATTCATACATTTTATTTCCTCCGTTTTCCTGTGATAACGAGTTAATTTAATTTGTTTTCTCGAGATCTTGAGTTATTATCTCGTAATAACAACTGCCGTTTTCCCGAGATAACGGGATAATTAGTTCAAGATCTCGAGATAATGACTCAGTCATCATCCGGTATCCATGGAGACGCCCGGGACCTCGTAGTCTAGTCAGCTATGTAGTTAACGACGACATCGGGCTCACTTCGATTGCGCCACCGATGTAACTGAAGCCCTGCTAACCGTCGTTTTAGATTACGCACACTAATGTGTATATTATCTGTAACAGCAAGGCATGATGCTATTTCAGCCTGTGTCAGGCCTTGATTGAAAAGATATGTGACGCGGTGATCGATATGCTCCTGCTCCTCTGACACTGCAACACTGAATGATGTTTCCTGCAGTGATTTAATATACTACACGATCGTTTTGTTTTCTCAAGATCTCAAATTAATTATATCGTTAGCTTAGGGAAACGAAGGAAATAAAATGTATGAATGCATGGCCCTTTAGGCCTTCCGTAATAATAGAAGCCATAAATTAAGAAACATGTTTTCATTTAAGTGAATTGACTCTAAAGAGTTTTTATATGGTACTGCAGAGCTAATTAAGACGAGGTCGTCAGACTGAATGGTAGCTTTCTGCAACAAAAAGCATGACAACAACCGTCGTCATAACTACCTGAACACATGTGATCGATCTTGGCTGACAGAAGCCTCGATATAATATTCTTCTATCTTTCACACACTATCTATCCAACAGGCCACCGCTGGTAGAATTTAGCATGACATGTAGCCTCCGTTACGTTCCCGCCTCTGGTGCACCTGCTAGTTTTTAAGCCACGGCTCATTAAAGCTGCAGCAGCTGTGTTTATATCCCAGCCTACGTCTCTGTCCGTCTCTGAGCCTGGACGGCCTCGCTGCGAAGACCACCGTCTCTTTCATTACGCCAACACTGTGCTCTGCCGCATTCGGCGGTTCCTTTAAAGTGGCTCGCTCTACAAGAAAACAGGCCCCGGGTCCAAAAATGATACCACATGAAAAATGCAACAAAAAAAAAAAAGATAAAAGAGGAAGGCAGAGAAAGACCGGTCTCATCCGTGAGCACCACACATTGGAGTGTTGTTAAAACACACAACCCACTGACTGACCTCTGATCTCCACACACACACTCTGTGTCATAGTTGTTGGGACTCCAGGCCAGATTTTGACACAATCTTTCCTGCTTTGCAATGAGTTCCACATAACTGTTGCATATTTTATAGATTCTTCATGGGAATTTAGTTTACTGGAGAGTTTACAGCAGAGACAAGAGGCACGGGAGATGAAAAGATGAAATGTGTCCAGGCCCCTCGGCCAGCTGTGTACTCTGAATGCTGTGTTTATTTACTGTATGTCTCCCAGCCAAACTGGATGCAATTCTGAGGAGTGATTCGGTGTGGGGAGATTTTGAGCTGAAACACTGCGAGTCCTACAAAATACTCAAATATTAATGCAGAAGCAATTCGAGAATGTAGATCCAGCAGTCTGAGTTCATATCTGTCCTTTATTGGGCTTGTTTAAGTGGCATGACTTAAACATCTGAAATTGTAAATTATGTCTATTTCAGTGTATGGTTCATTAAAAATACATTTGTGATTTTATGGAGAGTGACAACCAACAATCGGACACAGTGGAGCCAAGATTTGAACAACTAGCGACTAGCTTGTCTTGGTTGGTCTCTGTACGCCCGGGGTGCGTAAACTTTTTACCTTGGAGGGCTAAAACTGAAATTTAACTTAGCAGCCCTCCTCCTCCTCCTCAGTTTAATATCAGTGTATTTTCTATATGCAGTCAGACAGGGGGTCAGGGTCAAGATGACATCCCTGAACCTCGGTGAAGACGAGTGCCATTGTTTAATGTGTGTCAGGTCCTGGCACACCTGGCTCTTAAAGGGACTGGGAGGCGACACTCTGATTGGTTTGATTCATGTTCCACCGAAAACACAGCCATGACCAATTCAGAGTCTAAATACTGTCTCTTTGCACCGGACGCTGCACTTTGCACCCAGATTATCTGCTATTTAACTAACAAAATGGACACGCACTGAACGCACTCGCGCGCTGAGCTTTGGGCGTTAGACCGTCTAAAGAGGGCCCGCTGTTTTTTGACCCAAAATGGCCCCTTAATTGATTTACTTCCAGCCAAAGCCTAAGATTATGTAAAAAGAAAATAACTATTAATGATCCTACTTATTTAAAGAGCATTTTACCTCACAGAATAAAACAGTATAAACGGTGGTGTCTACTATACTAAATGATCGAAAATTGAGCCTTACTGTGGGCCACACTCTCAGCAGCCCTGCTCAAAGCCTTTGACTTTGGCTGTTCAAACACCTATAAACACTTCTGAACTAGTTATTTTCCAGCATAAACGTGGCTCTCCTGCTGCCTCCAGCCTTTAAGCTTAGTTAAACTAAGCTAACTGTCCCCTGGCTCTAGCTTTACATTATCTCCTCGTAATGTCCTGGATATGATATCTCCTCGTCGCTTCCCAGGTATTCCTTTAAGGATTAGCTTCACAGCAGAATAGCGCTGCAGCGTTCTCCTGAACATCTGAAATAGCTCATCCAGCTCACCTGGAGTAATCCAAGTCTGTGGAAGCTCAGACGTTACAAATTGATTTCAAGAAACATTATTCACCCCGTCGATGTGCAGTCAAGCTTGTGCAGCCACTTCAGACTGGGTGCATGCTAATGCTAATAGCTTAATCAAGAGTGAAGAGTGTGGATTTAAAAAGGGTGTAAATAATGTTACTTGAAATCAATTTGGGATCTTAGGGCTTCTGGAGACTTGGATATCATATGGAAAAGGTCAAATATACAGATAAGAATAATAATAATGCATAGATTATCTTTGAATGGCAGTTTTAAAGGTCCAGTGTGTAGTATTTAGTGGCGTGTAGCAGTGCGGTTGAAGACTGTAACCAACTGAATACTCCTCAACTCACCCTCTTCTTCCAAGTGTGTATGGAGAGCTTAGGGTGGCGGCTAATGATGCGAAAGCACAAACGTCGCTCTCTTGAGTCAGTGTTTGATTTGTCTGTTTTACGGACCACTGCACAAACATGGCAGTGTCGTGAATATTAAATTCCATTTCTGCCAAGATATCCCCCGAAAACCCCCCTTGATACACGCTGGACCTTTAATCCAAAAATGTGAGCAACGGCCAGCATGTGGTGCTTTAATGTATTCCTGCTTATATGAAGTACTTGAAACATCACACATTAAGTTATGAGTCTAGGCTCAGTTTAGACCTTGGTTGGTGGTTCAGTTCTTGGCAGTGCCCTTGAGCAATACAATGACACTAATGTATGCACTTCATTTACTGTGATGTTTTAGCTCATGGCCCGATATAGACCGTGTGGCATCTTTTTACATGTCAACATAAACACTGATGTTGTTCAGTTCAATCCCTGTATATGACACACAGTCAGACAGATTGAAAAGACAGGGAGTGGTGTTGGCCACCTCAGTGCAACCACTTGCCTGACCCCCCCAAACCTTCACCCCACCCCCTCAGCAACCACACGTTTAGACACACACACACAATTGGCAGCGTTCCTCCTCCTGGCTGACCTTGTGGTTGCATCTCTGAAATACACATTGCCCTTCCTACCCTCTCCCACTGCACACCCTGTCATTAGAGGGAGGCCGACAGCAACTGGTGTGTGTGTGTGTGTGTGTTTCAGTGAAGGACGAAAGAAAGGAAAGCAGCTTCATATTCCAACCAAGAAAAAACAAAAGAGAGGGAGGCAGGTTCCCTCCAAAAACAGGCTGTGTGCTACCTGCCTCTTCTAAAAGGCAGCTGTCATGTTTTGATGACTCTTCAGAAATTGACCACGGTGAGCAAAATACAGCTGAGATAGTGATTTGTCTCATATTTCTTTCTTGTCCCGAAAATGCCTGAAAAAAAAGTTTTGAAAGTTTTAAATTTTGAAAGTCTCACCCCCTCCCTCCAAGCCTCACCTGAAGCAACTCCTCTAAAACATTTACCAAAAAGGCTACACAGTGCCATAGTTGGTAGGTTACTAGGTACTTTAGGTTGTAACGCATAACAATTTCTATTGTATCTTGTCCTTACCCCCAGGAGGACACATTATAATCACTACTTTGTGTACCGATGTGCACAACGAGTCGCAAAAGTTTTTTTCCCCGTAATCTTTGGTAACTTTTAAGTACTCTAACCAGTCATTTTCTCAGTAGATAACACAGTAACGTAACAAGTTACTTTTTAATGGAAGTAATCTTGTAACTTAATCAGTTACTTTTAAAAGTTACGTTACCAGACACTGGTGCCTTGTGATACTTGGCTATGAGCTGAATGAGTCTGTTGCTTTTGCAGCTGCTCTGTGTTTTGGCTCAGGAGCTGTGTGCTTTGTGCTATTGAGTTAGCTACTGAAAAACAGGCCCAGACTTTGCTAACCAGCTGTCCAACTAGCATTACCCCATGTCTCATTCCCATAACAGAAAACACCATTCATTATTATAATGAATGTAAACACAGCAAGTACTCACTGCTGTCAAGCTAGTATGTTAGCATTGGGGAATCTTGGCTGCACTTTCCCTTACATTCTTGTGCAACTAGCTCAAGGATAGCTTTAGCAATATGTCCTCAGGGGCTGTGTACTTTGTGCTAAGTTAGCAGCTGAAAGAAAGGCCCAGCCTATGTGTAACATGGATTTAACAATTCTGTGTATCTGGATACAGCTTTGGAGGAGGAGCCCCATACATTCCTATGAAAGCTGCTTTAGTGGACGTATGAAGCCAAAAAAGCTTGACTTCCTGGGTATAAAATAACCTGGATATTTCACACTCAAAGGCCATGTGCACAAGAAACTTCCGCCGACCAAGTCGGCTACCTTCCGGTTTAGTGCCTGGCTAACTTGAATGGGGATAAAATGATTAAGTCATGCAATCCCTTCTTGAATTTCCAAATGTTGGCGGAACGAATGGCTCAAATTTAGATAATGAAATAAGGTATTTTGCAGTGGTTGTGATGTTCAAACTAATTTGTCCACCAATTTACAACCGCTTCTTTCTCAATGTAAGCATATGAGAAAAAGGGTTCACTATGCAAGGTGGGTTCAAAGCCTGCCGTTCTTTCTGGGGGCTTGCACTGGGAGTGCAGCACATTTTTGTCATCGCTAAGCATATCCAACTAGCATTATCTCATGTCTCACTCACATGTAAGAAAACATCTAACATTATCATAATGAATGTAAACGACAAATATGGCTATTGTTAGTACAAACATCTGTCAAGCTAGTATGTTAGTACTGGGAAATTTCAGCTGCCCTTGTGTGACTAGCTTACAAATAGCTTTAGCGATTTATATACACCTAGCCTGGTGGAAGACAAGCACAATGAGTGCACAGGCATGGGCAGAGACAATTGGATGGGTTTATTAGAGGACTGCAACAGCCAGTTATTTGAATTTATCTTTTATGTGTCAGAGCAATTTTTTATTGTTTGCTATTGGGATCTTAATAGATTTTCTACTAGACTTCCTCTAGAATTACTTACAAACCCTAGTTTAAAGTTTAGTGTTATATCAGTTCATACTATTGGGAGGTTAGGAGGAAACTTCCAAAACACTATTTCAGGTCTGTCTTGAAACAACTATCCTATGTGCCTACATGAGCTTTGAAGCAGATTCTGCTTGCTATAATCATTCACACTGTAACACATCCATCCATAGGCCTTTGAGATTTGAATGTTGATGGGGGACAAAGTCCACAGTCCTTGCTCTGTGCATAAATGTATTTCAAAGTTTAACTGAAGTTCATTTAAGACTTCAGCTGGCGGAGACAAATCAATCGGGGTTTCTGAGGAAACAGGCTATTTAGTATAAAATTCCCTCTTTGTGTTTCCCCAGACAGTGTTTCCCTGCTGAGCTGCAGTGAATTTTGAAGTAAAAAGGCTAACTTTGAAAGATATCTACATGACTTGACTTGCTAAGGCTGCTGAAGCCTCATAGCAGCTTGACATTTATGCACAAAATGAGGACTGTGGATTTGTCCCCATCACTAACAACATAACACTGACAAAAAGCACAATGGCAAGAAGCTCAGATCTTAAGAGTTTGCTGTCAAGACCTCTTCACACAGCTGCTGAGAGACAATTTCACAAAAAATCTTTGTCTACAGTGATTGGCGCTTGACAGATAAACAGTCTGTGTCAGTCAGTTCGTATTCATTAAGATATTTTGTGAATACAGTTCTTGGTCCCTAAAAAACATTACAAAAATGTGAGAAGTCTTGGATTTAAAATTCAAACCTAAAAAAAATTAAAGGCAAGGTAATGTTCTTTAAACCTGCATTTCTTTTAGGTTATTTGGGGGAAGCAACGTTGCAGTGTTTTTATTTGCGACAAAAAAGGACTCGTACGTGAGGATACAGGTTAACAGCAATGGAGTATTGAAGTATAGAGATGTGTGTGAAGGAGATTTGTGGTGAATGGTTGTTGTAACTAATCAGCTGTGTGGAATTAGTTTAAAGTCCTTTAGTCATTGACTGCATTTACATGCACACAAGTATCCCCCGTTTTGAGTCCTGTGCTTTTTTTGATTCCATACTGAATATCGTATTTAAAACACATCCTCATACCTAAACGGCTGAATAAGTCAATTGCCATGACTGCAAAAACAACATAGATCACTGTTTCCAAAATGACATGACCAATGCAACGTACCAGGGACAGGTCTACTGGACCTTCGCTGCACGCTTGTAAACTTGAAAACTACTTGATCAGGTTTGGGAAAAGATCTCGGTTTGGGTTAAAATAACTATATTACTCTTGTATCTTTGGCAGAATGGTGGCACTGTGGTCAGCACTGCTGCTTCACTTCAAGAAGGTCTTGGGTTGAAATCCTGCTGGAGCTTGCATGTTTTCCCAGTCCTAACATTAGTTTCCTCCGGGCACTAAGGTTTCCCCCACCATCAAAACATGTACATTAGGTTGATTCTCCAGTCAGTACCCTTGACCAAAGCACTGGGTATCTGTTTTATTATGTTGTACATTGTATGATATGTGATCAAATAAAGATTCCTCTTCTTCTTCTTCTTCTTCTTCTTCTTCTTCTTCTTCTTCTTCTTCTTCAGTTACTATCGTATGTGTGTAACTTAATTACTTAAGCTAGTTAAAATAACTCACCATCTACTTTTGGTTCCACACTGGACACGGACAGCAGTCTCCTGAGTTAAAGTCCTGTACTGTTTTACCCAGCCATCCACCCTTTCCTTCTCCCTTTGTGGACTTTGTCACTTTTTACTGGCACTCTAACTCCTTCTGTTGATGCTGCTGTAATACTTACTACTGCCACCACAGGTTGCCCCCTAACAAAAGAAAAAGTTGGAAAATTCAAAGAGCTTCTAACTACTAATATTTATGTTATTTTGTCAGGCAGCAACCCCTAGTGGCCGTATTAATTGTTACTTCTGCAAAGGAGGAAGTCAGTTGAAGTAGTATAAAGAGTGAAGAGTCCCTAATGGCATGAGGTCAGGGATGGACAGTCTGGTTAAACAAGCACAGGACTTGCATCCAAGAAATCTCTGTTCATGTCCAGCTTGAAACCAGAAGTTATCTCAACTCACTGACATTGTGAAGAACAGAAGTTGTAGAAGTAACGTAGTGACTTAACCCCAAACCCTGATGTTTTCCTAAACATAACAATGTATTTTCAGTGCCTAAACCTCGTCAAACTGCAACTGTACGTCAGAGGTCCAGCACGTGTGTTGCTGTTATGCTCCAACTGATGCTGAAAATTCAGTTGTTTAGGTGTGAGGATGTGTTAGCTCACAAAGTAGACTTATATGCTATTTTTTCTGATGAGGACAGCCTGAGCATTTACACCATCAACACGATCGGAATGGTGTCCAAGTTTCTGTCTTCAGGTGACACAACATTATGTCTAATAAACTTGTCACTGCCAAAGTGTTAACAGGCACTAGCTAATTAAAATATTAAGCACATAATTGAGCAACACATTTAACTGGAGTTGAAGCTGAAAATAATCTAATAAAGGAGTGAGGGTTAAATTGTTAGCCAACAGTTACATCTTCACACATTCAGCACACACAGAACAACAATAGCGGTCATGTGGAGTTGTGTTTCTGGTCACCTGATGAGTGGAAGTCCATTTTTCACTCTCTTTTAACACTACGCTGTTGAAAAACGCTACTAAATGCTACAGTATGTTCACCAGCTAGTCGCTAAGGGTGTATGTCTGCTGCAAGCTGCTGGGTAGGTAGAGCACAGCAGGTTTATAATTCTCCGTGGAAATGTCACAAGAGGCTCCTTTCACGTTAAAACAGTCCCCGTTCATACAATAATGGCAAAAGATACGCTTCATATGGTGAACTCTAAAGTTCAGATAAGGTCGCACTAAAGATCTGAAATACGTTATCTTGTGCGTAAAACTTACTACACGTGGATGAGATAAATTCCTCTTGACCGTGCAGAGGAACTTAGGGACGACTGTGAAACCTGAACTGACGCGCTGCAGTGAATAAATGTGATAAGATGGTTTTCATGCCTCGTTATCACAGATAACATCAGATTTACTGAGGTTTCCCATGACTGAGATAAGCCGGCTTGTCACTGCAATTTTATACTGCGGGTCCAAGTTCACACCAGCATTTTCTGACTTTCAACCCCACTTCTCTAACATTCATGTGAATGCTGTGCTCATGATGGAGGCTGTGTTTCTTGTCCTTCAGCGAGGCACTTCCTGCTGCACACTGGGCCCCCTTAAGTGTTAGGGAGGGTTTAGCTGTAAAACATTATACATATTTAGTCAGTTTTTCATCCATAAAGAAGATGTATGGGCAGGGAATTCAAACTGAATGGATTACCTGGAGTGACGATTAATCATCCACTGATTTATGCAAATGATGACATTTAGAGTTGAGGGCTAAATGAACAGAAAAGAGGCAGAACACTCCACTCACTTCTCCAGCGTTCTGTGCCCTGGGGTTTAATGTTTTTGTAAAAATGTCATCTGTCATTATGAAGGAGAATTTATACTATTGCTGGCCTGGTGGTCAGAGAGGCCGGGCTTTTAACCAGAGGAAACCGCTGAGCCATTCACCCTGCTGAAGTGTCCGTGGGCAAGACAATGAATCTCCACAATACAGATAAATGTTAAAGCTGTGGTAGCGCCTTGGCGCTCAGTCACACCAGCTGTCATAGCAGCAAAATATCACTACAAAATCAAGGAATTCCACTTTGCATTCATCACAGTGGTAAATGAAACCCATGTGGAGTTAAATTTAGGGTGAACTATGAGGCACATTTTCTCACTGCAGTGCTGACCTTTGAGGGAACAGAGAGAGCTATTCAAGAATCCAAAACGGAAGAAGCTATCCTAGCTGGTTGGTACCATGCAGTGCAGTACTATGACCTATTGGAGTAACTGTTCCACAGAGGAGGATCAGATGGCACAGAAGTGGTTGGAATAAATACATTCCATTGAATTAACTGCATTTTGTTTCAATGTCAGCCTTTTCTCAAATATTGTAGCTTGATTCGTCGACTTACGCTTCTAAGTTTGACACTGAAGTAAACCCCTGTAGCATCATTTCTTGAAGTGCCCCTCTAGCGCAGCAGTATAAGGAGCGATTAAAAAAAGCTTAATTTTTTCAGAGGATGACGCGCTGTAGGCTACGTGGCGACGTGGTGGGTGTGGATGTAAATAGAGGCGAGATTTAAAAAAACCAGGGGACAAAATGGAGAGAGGTCTTCATGAATTACTTTTGAAAGGGCAAGTTGTAATTGTTCTAGCGCGTCAGCTAGCTTCGGCCATGTCGCACGCTGTCCAGAGACGACGAAGAAATGCAATGATTATAATGCAGACAGGGGAAACAGCTGATCAGTCGTGTGAGATGAGTTTATTAGGCAAATCTGTTTCCATCAAACATGTTGCGCATTGACTCTGGTTCGCAAAAGACAAAAATAATATTGCAATATTCGTCAAAATGCGCATAAAAATGCTTTTCGGAAACACGGCTAATGATGCACGTGTGAAAATGGCTGCTGTGGAAGCATGTTTGGTTCACCCTTGATCAACAGGCTTCTGAGTCAATCGTACCTAATGGTGATGCTTGCTTATCCCCCGTCAGCTATTAAAGATGACAGTGAGTGGTAAACTCAAACATCAGGCCTGCCTGAAGGGGAGAAGCTATAAAAAAAAAAATCCTCTGCAGGATTTAACAAATTACATTTGCTTTCAAGCCAGGAAAATTCACATATTTAAATAACACGGTTATTGATGATTACAGAATGGTTTTGTTGGGCTAGACCTGCTCTTTATGGCTCTTTGGTGCCCATGAATTAAACTTCTGTCAGAATCCCCCAGCGGCAGGCCTGCAATTACATGCTGTTTCCCAGACTGGATACGAGGGTAGGCAGCTACATATTCAGCATGAATAATCACTCCATAAGCTATAATACACACGGTTTCACCTTCAGGCTGCACTGTATATGCCACTCATCCTGATGAGCTGTCTGCACTGAGACAGTTTCCAGCTCGAGGCTGAGCTTACGAAACCATAGGCACTGGACAAACAGATGGGGCGAGCAGCCATTCATCACATAATTCAGCGTGTGGATGGAGGTGCAGGACGTGTCCAATGGAAGTTTGACTTCGCCTCTTTCTTCTTTCTTCTGCTGTTCACAAAGAAAAAAACATCCTTTTTTGTTTAGTCCAACACTGTTACTGATTTGTTAATAATGTTGAGTGCCAGGCTATTGGTAGTGTGCTCTTTGAATATACATAGAGTGATTCAGTGGTGTTACACATAATTAAAGGGACATGAGGCAGGATTTGTGAAAAAATAAACATGCATTTTAAGTTTTTAAATGCTAATGGGTGATGGAGCGTTCAAAACCAAAAAGAATGAGCCCACCCACATATCTCTCTATTGCCTTGAACAGGCTGTGTGCTGCATAATGTACTGCAATTCGTGGTCTGAATTTCCCGTCATCGACGGCTTGGAAACAGGAAGAAGACAAGCGCGGTGGACCCAAACTAGTGTTTGGGTAGTAATGGATTCTGCTACGGCCAGAAAATGACCCACCACCACACAAAGTCCACTAAAAAGTCATACTAAGAAGAAAACGAAGGTTTTATCAGTGGCAAGACTAGAGTCGAAACAAAATTATGACCAAAGCCGGGCCGGCACCAGAATAAACATCGGATATATTCGACTCATGGAGGCAGCTTCAACTTGGATTGGGACTGAAAACAGACGCTGACATAGCTCATTTCCTAGTGACCAGGTAAGAAAACATTACAGGTCATGTTTAGAGCTTGATTTGAAATAATATGAGATCACAGAGGACTCGGAGTGACCTAACGCGCAAAGTAGCGTTAGCTGCTAACATGTAACTTAGTCTACCGCTGTGTAACACTGAATAGTTACAGACTGAGCATTTTCCACGGTCCTTTAGTCTGAAACCGAATAGTTAGAAATATGTCCCTTTATATATGGGACCGAAAGCCCAACCTGTTATCCAGGAGGTGACGTTAGCAGCTGGTTGTTGGTTTGTTGGTGTCTGTGTAGTAACATTAGCTGCTAACACACAGCAGTTCCGTATCAGAGACAATGTTTTTGTCCCCCAGTATGTCGTCTTTGCTTTCGCCTGTGACTTTCAGACTCGCCACTTGTGTGTCGCTACACACAGCGAGCTAGCTTCCCGGCTGCTTCATGTGTGAAGGGGATAAGGCTATCCTTTACACACAGCACAGTTCGCAGTTGTAGGCTACCAACGTCATTCCGCGGAGGCATGCGCAGAGGTCTTGCAGTAAACAGTCACGTGAACAGCGAGTAAAGAAATAACAGTGTCACAGCATCAGCTGCTCTGCTGTGAAGAGTTCATGCGCGCTCCAGCGCCGGCTTGGCTGATGGCTGCAGTTACCCTAACGGCCATTGTGTCACTATTGAGTCTTATTTCTTAATCCTGCCTCATGTCCCTTTAAAAAAGTAATAATTTTCCGGCCACATGATGCAACTATGGTATTTGGCGGAAGAATAACCATCAATACATACACTACTGGACCAGTGTTCAAATTTTTCCTCTGTTGTATTAAAAGTTTTTTTTAACCCGCTGCAAGCTACATTAATTGATTGCTTTTCCCATTAGGGGCCGCAAAATAACCACATTTATAAAGTGGCTATGGTGAACGAGCTTGCAATCAGTTGTCTATTTACACAGCCCGCAAACATGGAGCAACATTAGCAATCAGGTGAGTGCGAGCCATTTGCAACACCATGCAAATTACAACTCGGTAATTTCATTAATAATTAATATGAAATGTTGATTAGTAAATGGTAAATGGATTTGCATTTCCATTACGCTTTTACCAGTCTGCTGACCGCTCAAAGCGCTTTACAACACTCGTCACATTCACCCATTAACACACACACACACACACACACACACACACACACACATTCATACACTGATGGCAGAGGCTGCCATGCGAGGCGCCGACCTGCTCATCAGGAGCAATTTGTGGGTCAGCATCTTGCTCAAGGACGCTTCAGCATGCAGCTGGGGGAGCCGGGAAATTGGACCACTGACATTCCAATTACTGGATGACCCGCTCTACCTCCTCAGTACAGCCCCAAGTACAGCTTTAAAACCACTATGTGTTTGTGTTTAACAGCCCAATCACAACCAGAATAAATGTCGGCAAGGTATGTTTCTGCAAAACCACAAATAAGCTCAAACTTTACATTTCTTTATGTTGCAACTTTGCTTTTGTTTAGGTTCAATTTTACATTTTCCTCTTGTCACAACTCTGTGCTTGTGCTCTGGTAAGGTTGGAAAAAGATCATGCTTTAGCTTAAAATATCCTGTGTTGGTCGCCACACATTGGCTAGAGATGCCCCAAGGTCTTGTTGAAAACATTTAGCGTTATCACCACAAAAACATCTGGAAAACATCCCCAGGACGCCTTAAAAATATCCAGTGGCGGCGGATAGTGGTGACACTTACAAATGCTGAAACACAGACTCGAACTGGCTTAGCAGCCTTGTCAGCTCCACCACTACCCCCTCCACCTCCTGACGTGAAAGTCATGTGATGTGAATACGACATGACATGTTTAGGAGAAGTGTCAATACAGCATACAGTATGTGTCTGTGGTTAGCAGTAATGCTAACGGCTGACATTTTATCCTGGCGACTGGGCTTAATTTTGGTGTTTTCACTCTGGAGGTGGCAACAAAATGCACACCACATAAACTCTATACAGCATCTTCAAATTTAGTTTTTATCAAGTGGCTTTCTGTGTGTAATAAAGAGTTCTCTGACAAGATGGTCAGGGCTGTGACAGGTTGCCCATGCGAGGATCCATCACTATTGACGTGTTTTGCTGAAACCCAGTCAGGGCTGGGTGGAGTTTGAAGGACAATTACTGGACTTTTCGTCTGGAGTCAAGTGATGACATGTGAGCATCAGGAAACTGTCACTTTGCCTGAAACGTGTCCTCACTTTCTGTCCCTCCTTGATGATGGGCCAATAGTGGATCAGGAAAGTTCAGAGAGTGGCGCACGTGCTGTTGTGAATCTCCCCACAAAGTAAAGGCCGTCAGCCTGCTCCGGCCGTCTCGGTTTGGGTTTGGTGCCAAATTAGATTGATAACCGCCTAAATAAAGAAGGATCGACCGACGTTTCACTCCAACAGCACTGAGCACCCGCTACAGGCTGAGTCATCCGTCCTTGGTAACAGCGCTATCGATCTTCCGTTGTCGAAGTACAGTTACTGTCAGTGTAAAAGATAGAGGACAGTGTGTTGGGAACGCAGAGGTCACAGCGTGACATCCAGGCCTTCCACCAGCTGTCTCTGAGAAATGACTCAACGTTCAGGACAGCTGGATGTTGCCTGTGTGAGTAACAACCCTGCGAAGAGGACAGAAAACCGCCGGGTCAAAGCAGATCAACAAACTGTAAGAGCTCAATTAATTTAACCGGGAAATATTCAGAGTATGTGCAGCGTGACTCCAGAGGAATGTCGCTCTAAAGCGTAAGATATTCTCTGTTCAACCAGTAAACACACAATCTGAGGTCAGGTTTGCAACAACAGCAACTCATTCAAGTACAAAAAGGTCGACTAATCGGATTCACTCTTGTATTCCATTAAGCTCCATGACAGGAGGTACAGGTGGTTTTGTAGCACAACCTGCCGGGGAAGTCAAACTACAAACCCCCTGCAATGTTGCCTGCAAACTCTTTCATTAAGCCAGACAACTGCTCCATCAAGGTAAAGGCCTTTTCTTTTGTGGTGAAATTTTATGATACTTTAAAGTATGTGTTCGAAGGCTAGGTCCATAAAGGAGAAGGACCACATGACAAGGTTAGGTCCTTTATAGAGATGAGCCCCCTTTGGACTTGTTTTTTAGAGTTTCACAAACTTTAACTATATGCTATATTCTGGTTTAGATACGATGAGGTAATGGTAGGTGGGCTTTGTGCCTTGGGAATTGATAAGGCATTGGCTATAAAAGGTGTGGTCTGTGTGAAGATCGAGAGAGATCCACATTGGCATCGGATCCTCTCACAGGCAGTTTTTGGTGCTTGTTCAGATGCTGTACTTCTTGTAATAAACCTTTTTATATACAACTAAGTCAGTGTCAGCAGAGACTCCTTCATCTTCTTCGCACCATCGCTACAGAATAAACGACACTTTGCATTGTTGTTTTTGTCATGAATACTTTCACACCAAGGGGAATGTTATGTGGCAACAAGTGACATCATTTCTTTTTTTTCAGAAGGTCTATCTTTCTGAGCTTTCGCCCCACAAACGGAGGCATCAATCAATCACGTTGTGTGAAACTGACATCAAATCACAACTCATGACAACGGCGGATCTGTTGATCGTTTATCTTTGTCATCACTCTGTATTATTGGACAAAGAAAGGACACACAATTATAAAGACATTGCAGTCCAAGGTGACTTGGGGATGAGGGTCCGTGCACCTTGATGGATCCCTGCACACGCAGGCTGCTATATATGTGGGATGCACTGATGGGGAACTGAACCCGTCGTGTCCGTCAATGCCCCCTCAAATCCACCAGATGACTTTGATGAAAACATTCATCTTACCTCGCAGAACGAGGGAGCCGCTGGTCTATGGCTGTCCAGTTTTGTTTCTTTGTAACTTTGGTGATTCCGTGCATTTGTGAACACATTGCTACATTTCTTCGCGCACCGCAACCAACTGTGCATCAGTCTCACAGTATTAAGCCAACAGCAGAAATGGGTTACATTAATGTTAAATGTTAAATGTAACACGGTTACATTTTGACCTTTGGTAAAAAAAAAAACAAAAGAAAGAAAAACTCCATATAATACTGTTAAGATTTCACACGGAACAGGTTTGCTGATGTCCGGCTCCATAAGAGCTCCAGCCCACAATTGACAGGGCAAAATGACGATCTACAGGACAATTTCATTTTCTGTCTATTTTCTGTTTGTATAGTTAGCATTTCTTTAAATGTGGCAGAATTAGCTAGCAGGCCAATTTGTTAACTGCAGCCCTTTAGCAAGATGTTCCAGATCTAATGACGCGCTGATGATAATCATTAAGCCCCATCGGTATTGTGTTCCCACACGGAGTTTGGGCGGTGTACAGCCTTCGCGGTACACATGACCTGGTGGATTGATCTACATTAACTTAGCATGGCGCGACACAACAACCCAGCAAGTGATTCCGTGCTATTCTGGATTCATGTCATTATTCTTACGTGTCGTTTTGCTTCCCGAAAAACATCAAGGTGGGAAGATATCTAGATATTCTGAATGGCAACACTGGGAGAACGTTTGAAAGGCATCACATAGCAGCCCCCTGCTTACTACAGCACACCGCCTCTCCAATCTGTCTTCAAGAAGTCCGTGTCTTTCACTGTCTTTGTAGTCCTTTGTGAAATGAATTGCACAAATGAGGAAAGCACACTTTGGGGAAGTCTGTCCTCAGAGACGTTCATTCGGTTGCACTTTGTTGCGTTCGAGAAAAGCGATGGCCGCTCAGAGAGGAGTTGATCCTGAGAAGTTCTGTTTTGAGAGGTACATTGTCTACAGACAGAAAAGAGTCCAATTAGCACCTTGTTTGAAGCATACTGATGCTTAAAGATCATATACGATGTTATAATTTGATTGTTCTCAAGTGTCTCTTCACACACCTTTTGCTTTTTCACCCTACGGTGCAACATAAGGTCCCTGTTTACAATATGACACACTGTTCGAACATGTCTGAGCAACTTGGTTTGACTGGCGAGACCCACGGGCCTCTGGAGAAATCTGTTTCCAATTACGCTGTGTATGAAACATCTATTGTTTTCCCGATCGCTGAGGGAGCTGCTGGGGGATTCACAAGCTGGCTGTGAGCTACTGCCAGACCTCTCAGAGACCCCCCCCCCGGTCTGGAGGCTTCATATTAACATGCTGCTAATAGCCCCGAGGGTGGCTGGATGAGTGACGGAGGGGAGGGTTGGGTTTCACAGGCCCTCTGGTCTTGTCTGGGTCACCGCTGCCGAGCCGGCAGACCGAGGAGAACGTACGTAGCCCCGAAACTTCACAGCTCGATTTATCAAGCGAGCGCCGCGTCCTTTCGACCTTGTTAAAAATGAACCGTCTAGACACTTACAGAGGTGCATTGTTAAGCAAAACACGCTCTCGCACACCAACTGAAAATATATTAATCATAGGTTCCCCCTTTAATAATAAAACAGCGCAGCATTCGAGTGCCTGCCGTGTGTGTTTCAATGATCAGATAATAACGGATTTTGAGATGTTCTGCTGTTGTTATTCGATCCAAACCTCCTTACCATAAAACGTCCTTCATTCTCGCAGCCCGTAAGAAAATCCATAAGCATGAATAATCTATAGCTACTGCCTTCGGCTCTGACCACATGAGAGGCGAGAAAATCCTTTTGACGATGTTGAAAAGCTGTGACGAGCGTTGGAATGTTTTCTCAGAATGCTGAAAGAGATGCGGGAAATCCATCGGTGATACGACGGCAGGACTCGGAATTTAGACCACACACAAGGCTAAGTACCTCCTCGTTCTGATCCTTTAACTGCCTCTTCCTGTTTCCGAGGAAGACACACCTAGTGACATGCAACTTTGAAGCTGTGTCTCACTTCTCTGCTGCCATGTCAGCTTGGCTATCCCCATGAGAAGGCACACAGCGGACTGGGCTTCTCTCAGTTCGTGCTTGATTCCTAATCAGCTGCAGGGAATCGATGCTGAGGCTACTTCTGAGGAAACGCACACCGGTGTACCCGCTACGAAGAGACGCAACACTTATGAACTGATTCTTCCTCATCTAAAATCACAGCTGTCAAGCCACTAATCCATCAAGATGAACGGAACCAGACCAGAGAAATACTCAGGATGGCATGCGTCCACTCTGATGTACATTACACATCCTTTTTTTTTTTTTTTCCAGATTTTGTTTATGTAGTTAACAGTCCAGCTCCTCTTTCTTCAAATATTCTCCACCCTATCATGAGAGAGAAGCTTCAAGAGTTTGTTTCAAAGACATCTCGGACTGCCTGGAATACAATTATGGTGGAAAAATACAGACTCCCTGCAAATTCCGCCCATTTGAAAGATGGATGTATTAATGATATCCATGAATGAAATTGAGTATTGGCTCAGAGGGGAACAGTAGTAGTCTTTTCAAACTGAGGACTCTGTAGGACCTCAATACAATCTGTGCACCCACCAGACTTTGTTTGTAGCGTCATGTTTTAAAGTGTTGAGCGCGAGAAGCTGGTATAAAATGCTTGGTCAGATTAATTTAGACAGCGAGCTGCGTGAAAAAACAAACATTGCATCCTAATTTATTTGAATTGAACCAGCTGTTTCTCTAAAGCACTGGTTATCAAACTTTTTTTTTGCACAAGTCAAAATCTCTGTTATCTAATCCCTCTGGACATGTTTGTTTTTCCTATTAATGCCAAATAGAATTTGACAAAAATTACATAATATTACTCGTGAAATATTTATTTATAATATATATTTATTTTATTTAACAAATTGATTCAAGAAAGAATCTGAAACATTGTAAAAAAAAAAATAATAATAATAATAAAAAGCAGCACACGTAGTTAAACCAGACAAGTATTAAAAGTAAAAATGAGGTGAGCTGCTCTCCTGTTATTCTCCTTCATTACTTTTTGAGTACTTGCAGTAATACTGCATGGTTGTGACAAAATCCCACAGCACACCTGGACCTGCATCATGGCGCACCGTTTGAGAACCACTGCTCTATAGACCATGATTACATTTTCCTCTGGTGTCACACTCAGTTGGGGAAGCTCAAATGCCCATAGTCTACTACTGTTTACCACATATTTGATAATATAGGAAAGGCACAAATTAATTCTAAAAGATTCATGCAAATCTTGGACACATTTCTTTAAGCCTAGAAGCAAAATGCACTGGATGTAAGTGTTAAGAAAATTGAAATATTAGCATGTTATCAAATGTGTTGTTTTACCTTGAAAGATGGCCTGATGTCACTTTGGGTTTTAACTATCCATTGACTCTTCAGTGACTGATCATTCAGGTGGAAGTAGTATTCTGACAATTTTTCAGATACCTGATGTTTATCAGGCTTTCAACCTGGAGCCAGCTAACTTCCAGTTTAGCCACCAGCTAACTTAGAACGGGATAAAATGGCTAACTCATGTACCTCTTCTACACGAGAGTGAACATTCCTGGTACGTAAATACGTAAGAACACTAAATTCTAACTATTTACCTAGCAATTGTAATAATATTGCACTCCCAGTATTGCAAGTACAGAATTAAACAGAACCATCAAAGTCATGTGAGGGATTCAAACAATTGTCATTATTTTCTCAGAGCAAACAGGCATAGTTGAGATCTCTTTTTGGAACTTTGGTTTTGTTCTTTTAACCAGATCTCCATTCCCACAAAACTGAAAATCAACAGCAGCCTTTGCAGGGAAACTACCGTATACTGTACGTTGGAAGTGGGTGTATATTAGACATCTGTGCAGAAATGCATGCGTTCCCAAACAGAGGTCAAGAGGATGAGCATTTCCTGGTTCTGTTGTCATGGCGACCATCATAGAGAACGCAGATGATATCTAGGGCTTGTTTCAGGCAAAGAGAGCGGATATTTCAGCTTTCATCTGCTGTATTCAGAGCCCGTGTGATGGCTGTCGCTCTCAATGCAATAATGACTGCTGCCGTACGCCCATGTGGATAAGTGGACGGCTACTGTTCAGCTAAACCCTTCAACAAAAATAAGCAGAAATGAGAAGCTTTTCAACTGAATGACATTTATTTAGACATTTTTTCGGCCCATGTGAGCCACAAAAGCAAATACAGGGTTTCATACCAAAAGGAAATCTATCCACTCTGAACCAGATTTATGGCACCCTCTACATCTCACAGCTCTGATATCTGTAGAAAGTCCCTTGCTCTTGACTTGAATGGCAGATATCTCATTTTGGAATAAAACTCTTTCTTTCAATAGTCGTCGTAGAACTGAAAGCGAGTACAAAAAGAAATCATTACACAGTATTAAAAATGCTGTAGAAAGAAAACTGCATTCATGGCATGACAGCGAACAATACCTTGTTAACCAGCGAATCTCGAGAGGCACATATTGGAGTTGAAGAGAGCCACTGGCCACGTTCACATGCACGCAATATGACGCTGAGCGATCCGATTAAGAAGCTTGTTTGGTTTAGGAGTTGAGTTATAAGTGAGATGATTTTTCCTGGTGTTGATTCTCCTGCGGTCAGAGGGATTCGTTAAATAATCAGGGTGCTTCATCTGGATCATTATTCTCTGACCTTTTAAAAACACATGACATATTCTGAAAAAAGTTAATCAAATCAAGCAGAAGTCTGGCATCTAATCAGGTTTTCACCATTTATGATATTGGTGTAATGCGAGTAGGAAATCAGATCCTGCCGAAATGACAACTGCTGATTAATTGTGTGCACGCATGTTTATACTATGCATACATGCACTGCAAACAGCATGTGATTAGCGTGCAAACATCCACTGTGGAACCACCACAACTGGACCCCTACCAAGGACAAAGGACAACACAAACAATCAGAGGAAATGAATGCAGGCTGACAGAATACACAAAGGCTTCCATGGTTTGTTTTACATGAGTGTCAGAGAAGTGCTGTTAACATTTACAGAATGTAACAGAAGGCTAAGGCTGAGAACATGAATGGCTGAAAAAGATAATAAAGACATAAAGTTCACATCTCTGCTGAAGCAAAAATGACCATTAGCTAAACTTAGCTCCTGTTGCTACACGCGCCAAGCTTTCTGTCCTCACGCATCCATGTGAAGTTTAAAATGATAAGCACGGCAGGTTTACTGAAGAAATTCATGGTATTTTTCTAGCCCTCGCTGACTGATGACTGATCACTGCTGCTGTGCTGTCGCTTGTTGGCTAATTAAGCTAACGTAAGCTTCATGAGATTCCATCTCTAGCTTACTATTCCATCTGATGTGTTTCAAATAGAGGTTCTGAGACTGAGGCTAAAGCTGCTCTGTCCTAAATAACTAGTGTTAATCATCGATGTGGAAGACATGTAAAACTAAAATAAAGAAACAGCATTGTTCTAGTATTGCAGTGTAGTTAGTCTAATGTTAATAATAAGAAAAACAATTATTATAACCCTGTTTGGCTGGTTAGCTTATATAATTGTTTGTATTTTTTATACTGTCACAAGAAAGAGAAAAGGCATTTAGGATGTGAGACCAATTGTTTGGAATAAGTAATAGCCATGTTGGGTAATGCCGATGGGGTTTCTGGACTGGAATCTTCCCAAAATTCGGTGAGGAGCCGGACAAAACTTGCTAACTTTGACAGCAGTGAGGAAATGTTTCCACACAGCTGTTTTTTTTTTTTTTTTTAAATGTCCGTGGAACCCCACAAAGTAGTGTACAAAGCTAAAAGAATGTTAACTGCAAAGCTGGAATTAGTAATTGGTTGTTACTGGATGCAGGATGCTAGTTAGCCACTCATGCTAATAATTGCTGCTTGCAATAGAGCAGAGAAACACATTTTAATTAATTCCCTACACTTTTGCTCTTGTGGTTATGGTAAAAGAAGAAAAAAAACACCCTTTCAAGACTGAATGTTCACATACATGCTTGCTTAATTGCAGCCAGAGAGACTGTTCTGACCTCGTCCTTGCAGAGAACATTGTGGAATAACTCAAAATGCAGCAATCGGAAAATGATAGCTGGACTATACAGATGATCACAAACTGAGTTTGGACACCAGGACACACTAAAAACAAACAAACAAAAAGGTAGCCACATGGAGAAAACAGATATAAATGGTCAAGGTCTTGTACCATCATTATCAGACACCAGGACACACCAAAAACAGAAAAACAATAAGGTAGACACACAAACAAAATAAAAAGTCGATGCTCATGTACCATCAATACAAATTCATGTTAATTCCTTTTTAACTGGTGGTCCAGTGCTGGTACTATAGACCTGTTATCATCGCAGTTCAAAGTGTGTGTTCAAAATTGGACTGTGGACTGATGCCTGGCTGGAGAGTAGACCGCCTTGCCAGCAGCAGCAAGGCTTCCTCAGCATTGGGGGTGGTGGCTGGTGTTTTAATGCTCTTCATCACAAGCAATATGATATGCAAGTGCTTCGGTGCAAACTATGCAGATCAAAATCTGTACCAAGAACAGTCTAAATTAATGCAATTTATGTCTTTAGTCAGTAGAAGAAAAAAAAAAAACAAGGAGCAGAAAATCATTTTTCAAACGATCATGTGGTTGAAGTGAAGTGAAGTGAAGCAGAGGACAGCAACAGACAGCATCCACATTCCCACAAGGCTTAAGGGCGTGAGGCGTCAGATGGCAAAAAGCAGGGTTCCCATCACTGCCGACTTCTTTTTGTCAAAGGCAACCTCAGTCTCCCACATCGCTGTCCTGGTCTCCTATGACCCATAGAAAGTGGAAGCTGAGCGCCAGCAGGGCGGTGCCCAACAGGTCACCAAGGGCCGTCAGGTATGGAATGGAAAAACTGTCCGGGTCTTTACCACTCCGCCACATGGAGTGCACCATCCAGTCTGATATACACAATAACAGCAACACCTGGAGGAGAAAGAAAAGAAAAGCCTTCCCATTATCAGGACGCTGCTGGAAGCCTACACGGTAGCCAACAGAAGTAGGCTTACTTCTGTCAGATGAAATTGTCTGAACAGCCAGGGTCATCATGGAATCATAAATTAAAGGAATAGTTTGCTGTTTTGGGAAATACACTTCACTTTCTTGAAATAGCCTCTTAGCTTAGCTTAGAACAAAGACTGGAAACAGCAACATCCTCGAGTTCCCACTTGTTTGTACGAGTAAATGACAATTCAATATTGCGATTAGTGAGATTTACAGGTGCTGCTGGGTAGATCTTGTAACCTTTCGACAGTCAGATTAGATGTTTCCCTGTTTGCATTTCTTAATTCTTGGGTAAACTAACCGCTAAGCTAACGTTACATCAAGAGTTAGCCTAATGCGTGATCACAAACCGTCGGGTTTGGTTCCTCCTTATTTCTGTGGTAACTTTTAAAAGATTGCAAAAAGGACTGGTTGGTTGATGACGTATTTCTAAGACTACATACATTTTGTTTGTTTGTTTATTCAGATTCCCTTTAGATTTTAGTATTTGAACAGTAGCTACTCTTCCTGAGGTCCCCACTTTTTCATCAACAATACTCCATTAGCAAAATGAATGAATTGAACAGAAATGATCAAGGATTCTCTGGTTTTAATTGAGACTGGAACAACTTAGCCTCAATTTGCGTCATTTTGCTTTTTCTTACATTAACATTGTGTGTACGTATATCCTTTCATCAGGCACTAAAGTCCTTACTGTTGGCTTGTTTATGCCATATTGACTACCAGAGAGTTTCTAATAAACACTGCAACACCCGGCTATACAGGACTGGCATCGCAATCTTTCTTATTGTCCGACCTACAAACAGTAACTAAGAGGGGGTGGCACTTTGGATCGGTTCATTTTGCAAATGTCAGTATGCTAACACGCTAAAATACGATGCTGAACATGGTAAGCACTGTGAGCATGTTAGCACTGAGCTTAAAGCACCACTGTGCCTAAGGACAGTTTCACAAAGGTTGTGTTGTCCCAGCTGGGATGAAGTAAGTGCTTCAAAATGCAATGCAGAATGCCATAAACGCTTAAATTGTAGTGGTACAGAGATGAGAAGGAGTAATAGACAGAGCAGCAGACTGAGAGACAAGTTAAGAGAAACTTCATAATCCAAGTGTCCATGCATGAAGGGAACAATTCACATAGAAAAAGAGAAGTCTATTAAAAGATAAGGACAAGCCTATAATTTAAGGGGAAATGAGCTGTCCAGAGTTGGCAGTACAAACATTATAAACACAAAAAAGTATCGCAGTCACTGAAAAATATATGACATGGTAAGAGTATAAGCAGCAATGATGGTATCAAGACATAGCATGGAGAACTGATTATGATCATATATCATGTTTCTGTGTAGACAAACACTAATGTAAGGCGTTCTGATAACCTGCTGACAGCTCCACTTGTCTTTAAATGTGGGGGAGTGTTGTGATGGAATGTGTAATCCTGCCAAACAACGTCCTGCTTCCCTATCCAATAATGTTCAGTCATGACACGATGAAAGCGTCTCACGGGCAAACAACAAGCTATCAAACCCGACTATCTACAAGCGAGGGTGTCACGGCTTTGTCTTTTACTCATGATGACAGGGTGGCACAGTTGGACATCCTCTCAGTTGTTGCAATTGTTGCTTTCATACAATCACCTGCCTCAAAAGTGTCAACTGCAATCCATCATTTACAGCATACAGCTTCCCACTGAGCATCTTATATTTTTTTTCCTCAGAAAAACAAAGAAAGGGGGGATGAGAGAGAGACTTGTGTGCTAAGTTTCTCAAGGATTAAGAGACATCAATTCTCTGCGCTTCGGCAATACAAGTGAAAAATGAAAGAGACAAATATAACAGAGCGTCGATCCATCATCTAGTCTCTTTCTCCGCCTCAGAATTTGGTTCTTTAATCATGTCTGAGTGGCAAGAGAGAGGAAGTGTCTCCGAGATAAAGCTGTTTGATCTCCTGAGATGGCCATGTTTGCCTGCATCCGCCTTTGTGTCAATTTTTCCAATTACAAAGCACTTACACAGGTTGTAGAAAGAAATATACATCTGAAAATGAGTTTTCTAAATGTTGTTCAGTGTGTTGTGGTTGATGGTAGAAAAATAGGTTGATTGCAATTTCTCTGGGTCTCTAGTAAACCATCTTGGACAGAGGCCAAATCAAAATCACTGCAAACTCAGTTTCATGCTTAAATGCAGACAACAATGCAATATGTTAGAAATGTATTCTCATGCAGTGATGTCAAAAGGCAGGCAATGGGCAAAAACATTATTCTATTATTGTCGTGAATCATGCCTTTTTCCATAACGTATTCCAATTCAGATTCACAAACCTCTTTATGGCACAAATTTGTCATAAATTGCTCTTGAAGATTGCTATTCTTTCATAAGGAGGTGTACGTTTATAAGACGTTATCATAGGTAAAATTCAAGCTCTCAAATTGATAAGACTATTTGTTCCAGTCCATTTGTGGGGAAGTTCAGTCACAAAAAATGTTAACCAGGAGGGACCGGGACACATTTGAGACATCTAAAGGCTTGCACCCTGGGAATCAGATGGGAATTTTTAGTTAAGTTTTTTAGTCACTACTAAAGTCTTATATTGTTCTACCTGTAATACATTAACATAACTTATTGGACATAACTTGTAAGCAGAAGTTTCAGACCAAAAAAATGCAAAAATAAGCTATATAGTGGTGGCGTGCTTCTTCAGGTGTGTGCAACGACTTGTGAATTTGACTTGAGCCCAAGGATGGGAAATTTCACTTTAAGCTTGTTCTAAAAGCCTCGAGACTTGACTTCAACTTTACCTTGCTAGGCGGCTGGATTTGGGATATCACAAGATCATGTAATCTTGCAAATCCATCTTGCAAGGCTTCAAGCTATGCGCTTGTGGCTGAACACACAGGAGATGAACCAATCACCGTCCTATAAGGCAGCTACGAGTGCGGTTTCGATGTGACAACAAGTGAGAGAAGCAACCGTTTTTTGAAAACAATGCTGGCTCCTCAAGAGGTAAGTGGAGCTGTTGGTAGCCTTTTAAGTATTTTTTCATAGCACCTGACCTTTTTCCAAACTGTTTCTAGAGGCTCCTTTCCAGATGGTTTTGTGAAACAAATCATCTGATGCATCAAGTTAACTTCAACTTGCCCCTAATACTTCATACAGTCCTGCATTTTTGGGCTTGGTTCTCTTTGGTTTGGGTGTGTAGCGTTCAAGGACATCTGGACTGGCCATGACCAATCCTTAGGCCCAGATCGGTATCAGAACCAATGCTGGCATATTTGAATGGATTGGTATTGACTAAAATTAACCTGATTAATGTTGCAGTGCTGCCCTCCTTAGGTGCATTTTCTCTTCATGTGCAAGTGAAACTGAATATTGACATCAGTTGGGTGAAAATGACTCAGTGCAAAACAAACAGATTTGCTAAACCTAGACACCAACAATCCATTGTCAAATCTGTGTTGCTTATTTCTCTTTACAAACAGAGAGCAGTGGAAAAAATTCAGGTAAGAGTCGTCATTGGTAGGCTCAAATCAGCGGTCACTATTTAACTGTGAGTAACTTGCTGAACAAAAGAAAACTAGCTGTGTCTGTACTTGAACAACTCCAACAGTGTTATGTTTCTACCATTAAAACACTCCAGCTGATCACATCATGACAATTTTAGGAGCTGCATTTCTATTTCTTTAAGATTGTTGATTTCCTCCTGATATGAACTCTCATCATTTTATATAATGCGGCCAATGATGGTGGTGTTGTCTGCATACTTAACAATATAGTTCTCTTGATGTCTGAGAGTGTAGTCATGGGTGTGAAGTGTGAACAGGAGGCTGAGCACACAGCCCTGAGGGACTCCAGTTCTGTGCACTAACGTAGAGGAGGTGGGCAATCAGCACTCTCCGCTTGTGAGGAGGTCCAATATCCAATTGCAGAGTGCTGTAGTCAAGTCAAGAGTGTTTAGTTCCCGTCTGCTTCATGAGTGAGACTGTGTTGAATGTTGAGCTGAAGTCAACAAACAGCATTCTCATGTAGCTGTTCTTATTCTACAGGTGCATGAAGACTGAGCGGAGGGCACTCGATATGGCATCCTTTTTAGATGCAGGAATGATGATGGCTGTCTTGAGGCAGGAGAGACCAATTTCATGTGAGATGGAAAAGTTAAAAATGTCTGTAATAACATCAGCTAGATGATTGGCAAATGTTAGCAGCACATGGCAAGGTATATCATCTGGACCAGCAGCATTATTTATATTCACTCTCAGCCAGGTTTTTCTCACATCCGCTGTGGTTACTGACAGTAGTCAGTCCTCTGGAGGCGGAGTGGACTTTATTGCTGAGTCTTTGTTGAGGGGATAAAAGCGAGCATAAAATGTGTTCAGCTCATCTGGTAACATGGCCTCACAGATTATGGTGGCGCTCCTGCTTTAGTAGCCTGTGGCATTTTGATGCTCGCTTTTAGTCTTGCAGTGGCGGTCTTGTATGCTTCCGTGTCACCTTACTGAGCCCCCTCTGCCTCTGTGCATTACTTAGGTATGCAAACATACTCAAACCTTAGTCCGGTACTCAAAGAAATCTGTAAATCCTTACTGGAAGAACAGACACTGTATCTCTTAATGCCACTCTATTAGCTACACTTGAACACTGCAGGTATTCAATCTGCATGATGGCTGTCTTGAGGCAGGAGTTATCATCTGGGCAAACATAATCAGATTCTGCTGCACTCTTCAAAAATAACTGCTCACTAAAATGGTTGATTTGTAGACCATTACAAGTCGTTTCACATCACTGATCCTATATTGTTTAATAACTCATTCTAGTGCATGAGTGGAATAAAAAATTGCTCAAGAAGGACTTTAATATGCACGGACTCAAGTGTGTTATTATGGCTCTTTCTTTGTATTCTCTTACTTTAAAGTGTTTCACTTGACTTTCAATGACCGTCAATAAGCATCTGTTGCCCTAGTATTTGCAGTGTGTTCCGCACGGTTGTCACTTGCCTTGTTGCTGGTGCGCTTTTTTTTCGCCTTCTCCTTTTTGCCAGTACCATTTGCGGCTTTTTTATCAGACATGTTCTTGATTAGAAGTGGCTACAGTAGAGAGAGTAGTGTGATGGAATGAAGAATACAGCCACCCGATGGTATTGTGAGTTATTTCCTCTCATGCAGGCACAAAACATACAAGATGGTTGGTTGTTGGCTGTAGTCTTTGCAGTGTTTTCAAGTGCAGCTTTTTGGTGAAAGGGAAATTGAGTGTCATCATCAAGTGCACACCTGTTAAGTGATTGGCTGTTAGCATGACATCTGTAGCACACACAGTTTATAAGCCAGGGCATATTTGCTATTTGCATGCATGTGAAACTATCGAACATTTTATTAAACAATTTCCGTATTGTTATCGATGACGTGTCTATTGCCAATACACATTGCTTGCCATTGTTTTATTGCCAAGGCCTAGACCATACGTCCAAAATGTCTGCTTTACCTAGCGACCTGTCCTGGTGAATAAATCTGCCTGTTAGTAAATCCCCTTGTGTCTCTCCAGTCAAGTCTGTCTCAAAGTACAGTCACCTAAAATGATACTGTACATATCCACTGTCCCAAGACATTACAACATTTCTAGGCCTTCTCTCAGCCATTTGGGTGCTAGTTTCTGGTCATGCTTTATTGCCATGTAATTGCCTGACAAAATGAGTTTGGAATGCAATAAGGTCCAGAATTACTTCAACATCACTCTGCCACATCCTGTTCAGGTCAACATCTTCATACAGCTGGAGTGGGCACCCTCTCCAGCCCTTACAGAGAGAGCAGTTTGAGGCAGCCAAAAGGACAGAGACATTTTTAAATTCTGGATTCTTGCTCTAGCCCTTTAGTTAGACATCGACAGCTCTCTTCTTCTATTAGCTTCTACTTAATCAAACTTTTACCTCTAAATCTATGCTTTGTTGAGCTTTACAAGGGTTTCATCTCTTGGACAATCTGTTGCCACTACTAAATCAAAACATGAATCCTGGCAAGCTTTATTTTTCTCACTTCACACTTTCTTTACATGCAAAATGAGGGATTAGTTACATCTCAGTGGAGAAAAAAAACAACATGAAGTAAAAGTAAAACAACGTACGGTATGTCTTTTCGTGCCAGTAATTTTCCAAATGCAGGACCCCATACACACTCAAAACCCTGAGCCTAAATTCACTAATGATATCTGAAGGCATATCCCAAGCTTGATCAGCTATTTAACCATATGCTGACACTGCGGGGGGCAATTCTATGCGTTCAATTGCTTGTTGTGTGTCAAGATATTTGTATGCATTTCACCCATCTTTAAAAATTCAATAAAAATATTTGTGAGGGAAAAAAAAAATTACACCTTGTTAATAAGACGTCAGGGGAGAATAACACATTACAAAAGTGCGGTGCAGAAGAGGATCTCTGAACATGCAACACATGGAATCTTGAACTGTATGGACTACAGCAGCAGAAGACCACAGCTGGTCCTTGTCAGCTGAGACCAGGATACATAGGCTAAAGGGGGTACAGGCTCACCAAAAGTGGACAGTAGAAGATCTGAAAAGCTTCCATCCTGCTTTTTGTCAATGGCCTGGTCAGTATTGATGGTGGAATGGTGCAGGGATTATTTTCTAAGCACATATTAGGCTCCTCAATACCAATTGAATTTGGTTAAAATGCCACGGCCTACATGAGTATTATTGCCATGTGTTACCATTTGCACCCATTAATGGCTACAGTCTGTACATCTAACAGCTTCTTCATTGTGTTTGAATTAAATACGGTTTACTGCCTTGTGCAGATTTTATCTTGTGGTCCTAATCAGTGGACTGAGTTTGGTGAGTCTTCATACGTTTGTGTCATTTCTCAGTGGATGAAGCTTGCAGATACAAAATACTTTCATGTTTTTCACATCAAGTCTTTGAAATTCATCGGCTTTGTAATCAAATATTTAAGCTGTGGGACTATACAAGTCCTGCCTGGCTTTCGCTTTTATTGTTCTGAAGACCTGAAGAACAGAATTGAAATGAAGCGTGAAAGCAAAAACAGAGTGTCAAATCTCAAAAGGGTCCAGGTGAAGAAAAACATATGAGTATATCCATGGAAAATTATTTTCAGCAAGATCATGCACTGAATTCAAAGCTGTGAGTGGTCCAATATAGCCACACTGTTACCTTGACCTAGGTTGAATTAGTGAATTCATGTAAGGTGTGTACTTGACCACATGAATTGTGCGGATGTGCTATAAAATTGGAAATGTACTGTACAGAAAACGTTGGTTCAATTCAGATCGTTATAATAGGCAATACGTGTCTTTCTATTGTTTTTTTGTGTGCCTTACTCTTGAGCATAGCTGAGAGGATTGAGGAACAAAAGATGAGCTGACGGATAAGAGATCAGGCAACTGATCTGATATCCAGCCTTGACTGAAGTAATGAGGTTTGGGCTTCAGAGCAAGGTATGTTCACCCTTTGTGTTAGTGCCTCTAACACAACTATAATTGGTTCGTATTTGACCATGTACCCACTCCATGACCTTTGGCTTCATTATTATTAAAAGCCCCATTATCATGATTCCCATGAATGTTACATTACCATGGTTATGCATATTCATCACTGGTAAACTTTTTCAGAGTTAGTTTCTTGACTCCCAAGCTGTAAAACTACAATTCTCTCCACCTGAGTTTTCTTGACACCTCTGTGGCTTATTGCAATCTGTCGCCTTCGCTTATTTTGCATTGCCTAATTCTTTATCTGAATATACTGAGGGCTCACACAGCATTGTTAAATCACACTGTCTTGAGTATTGTTTGTTTTCATGTTTCTCTGGTTTTGGTATGTCCTTGGTTATTTTTTCTCAATGGATTTATGTAAAACTATCAACACTGTATGGCAGAATATGCAGAACTCCAGTCAATTTAACTACATTCTTCTTCTTTTCCACTAAGTGGCTGTACCATAAGGCTCGCAGAGATATCACTATGAGTTGAGCTGTTCTGCAGAAATGTTTCAATTCCCCCCCTAATTTACTATGGCTTTCACTTTAAATAGAACATTATCAAACCACAGCATGTGAAATTTCAGCTTATCTCTGCTATTAAGGAAACAGACGGTTACAGTGCTTTTTACTTTAACTGAATGACATTATCGAATTCCACCATGTTACCGACAACTTTGCCAAACTGTTTCCAGCCCCAAGCTGCACACAGAGAGAAAATAAAAAAGCTATATTGTAAGGTCTGTATATTTTGAATCTCAAATGGAATCCATTTTAAGAATTTCTGGCAATGGGATATTTAAATGTAGGTCATGTGAGAATTAAACATTTATGTCATTTCTTTACACTGGATTACTGCAGGACTTTAAATAAAAATATTTCTGCATGGATAAAGTGATTTCAGTTACCAGATATGCACTGATACACCACATCAGGGTCCTGTGAGGGCACTGCCTCAGGCTACTCACATCCATAACCAATGCTGTTGTCTACTTCATTCAAATGTCTAAACTAGGCCTCTTTAATTTCTCTCTTACGCAGAGTTGAAACAAGGCTATTCCAAACACGAATACAGAAAACATTTAAATAAATGTTCTGTATGAGATCAGGGATTATGAACTGCTACAGAGGCAGACTATTCCATAGACTCATTTTACACACTCAAAATGTCGAGCTTATGCATTCATTCGAGTGTGCTGTTGGGTGAGATGATGAGAGTGGCAGAATTTGTATTACCATCATTAGTGCCAGGGTTGAAGTATAGGTGGAGAGGCTCACTGAAGGTGCAGCCACTGCATAAGTATACTCTGCTCATAATCCTCAAACACCCACATGTTTGTTATGAGACAGATAAAGACATCAGTAAGAGCCTTGCTCTCAGGCCCACTCCTTAACTACTGAGTGCGGTACTGTAACTGTGCAGTTTCCTACATTCACCTTCCTGGTGATTGTCTAGGACAACTCTGAATCCTAGTCAGTGGTCCTTTTCACCTATTTAAGAGGCTTAAGATTTCTCCAGACTTCAATAACAGCCTGCAGCTCTTCACCTCACCAGATCACACGTTAAATCTCATCTATAGACAAAAGAGTAATGCAAACTGTCGAAATTTTGATTTGCATAGACTACGGCAGATAGCGTTTATGAACTCCACTGGCTCATGTTTGACAACTGGGAGGGAAACATTTGCATTGAGCCTAACTTTTGAAAAAAAATATGTGTTTCAAACACACTGTGCGTGCAGAAGGCCAGTGGAGTAATTGATAAAAAGCGCAAGAGTGGTTTGAAAGGCTTCTCAGAACACATTTTAAGTTAATATGGCAAACTTAAAATACAGACGCTACAGAGCAACACCCAGAGCAAGGGGTGTTTCTAACAGCCTGATGAATTTAAGTCCAATATTCACTCTATTTAGCCCTGTTTTGGGTTGCCATCAAATCCTGATGGAAATATCTGTCTGTTTAGCTGTAGTTCTCAACTTTTTGTGCTGACTTGTCTTGAATAGGCTTTTTTAATAGCAGCCATTTTAACATCAATCAGTAGGGTGAACACAGGTGTTACCAGAGATACTAATTAAGATTCTGTTCCATTCAGGTCAAAAGTCTCCGCTTCACTAAATGGGAAGGAACCTTCATTAATTGTCATTAATTGAACCTGTCTTTACCTGGCATGAAGAAGGTCTATATCCAGACCCATCTCCAAACATTCTCTCTGTCCGTCTGTCTATCTATATACACTAAACATAAATTAAACTTTACATTTGAAAAAATGTCAGAAGCATGAAGTAACTGTATTGTTTTTTATATCAATACAGAAACTGGCATTTATCCATTCTGCAGTTTTAGGAATAAGCGTCGACTGAATTATTATAATCATTAGAAAAACTTAGTTTTAAACTTTCATAATATGTCCAGCATTCAGCCCTAATAATTAGTGTCTGCTATTCTGTCTGTGTCTGTGCAAAAACACTTATTCGAAATGTAGATGAAATTTAATGAGGAATTTCTGCAACATGCTTCAATAACCAATCTTTCCATATACATCTTGTTGCTATGACACCGTGCAGAAAACCATCTCTAAAGATGGAATTCTGTTAATTTCCAGTAACAGATCAAATAGAGGATGGAGAAGTTCATGAATTATTCTGACATGCAGTGACTCGTTTGCCTTTTAACCTGTTCCATCATGTAAACCCTGTCGAACATTTAAAAATAAATAAAAACAAAAACAAAACAAAGTGCTGATTAAGGTTCTTGAATTCAATCAATAAATTGATTACTATTCTCTATGAAATGGCTGTAAATATTAAGATATAAAAGAGACTGGATCCCAACTCTTTCTACCCTCACAACCCCATGGGCCTGTCTCTGCCATTTGATGTTCTATCTGGGACTAAAGCACCCTTAAAGCAGCTCTACTGGCCACAGACTTAATTGATTTGGAAAGTCTCCAAATCCTCAGTGGCCAGGATTACATCCTAATGTTCCATGTCTGCATTAAAGATTTAAGGGTGCCTTTAAAAGCCTTCCAGCAAAACAAGCGTCCGATGCATACGCAAAAACACACCAACTGAATTCTTAGAATTCCAGAAGTTAAAACATCATCATGGGTCACCTGGTAAGTTAAAGCAGTCATTTATAATTCAAGTCATTCCTGCATATAATTACCTCAACTGCTGTCAAGACAAATACGTACAGAAGTCAGATTCCTTCAGGCGTCGCCTGAAACAATAGCACTCTAGGAATTCACAGGATACAGACAGCTGCTCCCCGTGCTTCACTAAGCATCAAGAAGTAAAATCACCCGTCCACAGTTTAACATTCATAGAAACTTCCTATTCCTATTATTAGGATTGAGAAAATAATGTTTGCTCCCAATAATAATGGAAGACAACAGTGCAGGTAAGGTTAGTTTGTGCTGACAAACAAATTAGGGATGTACAGATTTGACAGCTGAACATTGGTATCGCCCAATTTTTACCTTGTTGACCGGTATGGCGCTAGTGTTTGCAACAGTATGAGATGTTCACAGTACAATAGCCACCTCAGAAAATATCACGTCTTCACAAGCAAAACCATTGTTATAATCTCACAAAATATTATGTCCTGACAGACTCAACATGAATACTTTGGAATTCAACACGATGGATAAGCAAATGTAGACAGTATGACAAGTATCAGTGTCCATACTACAGAATACCTTGAAAAAGGTGTACCTTTGTAACCTAACTATCGGCCTATGGCAAGTAAGATAACTTTCTCCGATGGCAGTGGCTGATTTTAATCTGTTGTGTCTTAAAAGAAAAAAGGAATATTAAAGGAGTTTCATACATTTTATGATCAAATTTGTACTTTAAAATGGTTCTAAATGAAGATTTCTTTGTCTCCGTTAAATAAAAGGAGCAATAACAAACAGGAAAAACTAAATAATTGGTATCAGAATCAGCTATCGGCCTAATTGTCATTCACCATAGGTGTATGGAGAAATTGAATTTTTTGCTGAAGATCGGAGTGTAAACTTTGAGGGCATAATCACAGTTTCAGGTGAGCAACACAGCGTAAACATACACAGAAACACCATTCTGCCCCAAATCAACACCATCGTTCAACTTTCACTTTTGGATATGGAGCATGCTGGAGCTCAGGCTGGCACAGAAGTCATTTTTAGGGCTGAAATGCTTCTATGAGTGATTGAATTATGACGAACAATAAAATGTATCAAACTTTGTCTAATCCATAAATCTATATACAGTGCACTGTGGTCTGCACCCATGATTATTACTGCCACACATTAAATTAAGGCAGTGGACGCATGACAGAAAACATCATTTAATGCCGCTGTTTACGTAATGGAGGAAGAGAGAGAAAATAGCGAGTTGGAGCACAATGAACACTCTGTCTAATGTACATCAGCAGTACGACTTTAGTGCTACAGCATCTCAGCAGAAAGCATCTGGTCTATACATCGAGTCCACGGAGCGGATCCGACACAACCTATTGTGAACATTACCATTTAATGAACTGGGGAATCAATACCATTGCCTTTTACTTTCTGTCCTTGGGTAAAAATCATCAAGAAAAGGAAACTCTCTTTAAAGTAGCATTATTGTCTGCTATACTAAGACTGGGTAGTCAAAAGCAGTCCCTGAGCTTGGGCCCTTGAATACTTATATGTACAATGATGAGCATCTGGCACTGAAGAGATCAGGTGCTCACCTGCAGCATAGCAGCAGCCAGGTAGACGGACATAAAGATGGGGGTCAGGGTGGTGTGACCGCTCTTCATCAGGTGGATGGTGTAGAGAAAGATCAAGTGACCAGGGATCACCAACAGAAGAAGCACCTGAGCAGAGCGATGGTTGGCTCCTAAGAAAATACAAAAAGGATGGAGGGAGGAAAGGTTCAAAGTAAATTAAATGGGGAGGCATCATTTCTTAGTCCTTGAAATATGCAGTTACTCTTTATAAAATACATGATAGAGAAGTTTGTTAACAAATTCTCCTGTTGGAATCAGCCCATCTACTGTCCCCAGGATTCCTGTTGGTTCTATATTCAACACCAGGAGATGGGAATTAACTGCCTGGTAGGACTGCAGCTCAACAGGAACAGAGCTGAAAACCACAGCTTCTAACTGCAAACTTACTACACAATTTATAGCCTGATTATAATTCTGACAGCATTCCCAATGACCACCATATCCAGATCTACTTTAAACATGTGTATTAATGTAACAGTCGATGTGAAATGTGTCATGTTGAGGGCTTCTCATCATTTTCAGTATCCTTGCTAACACAGTACTGACCTGTACCACAAAATGTGCGGCAGGGGTAGTAGCAGCCCCTGGCCTCGTGAGGAACCTCCCCAGGAGCACAGTGGAAATGCAGGTGAGTGGAGATCCTGCTTGACTGGATAGCCACCAGGTTACCCCCGATTCCTGGAAAAGATAGAACAGTTCTATGGTTATGACTGGAGCAGAATATTCAATGAAGAGACATAGGCGGGTAAACATGGCTTTTTATGATCACTTTACCAAACTGCATTTTATGGGCTGATCGAATACGGTTAGATCTAGTCAGGTTAGTTTAAAAAATGTGTTGACAATATATCTGCCATAACTCTTTTCAAACATAAATATATAAACAAAAAAAGAACAGTACATTCAGTTTTTTAATACATGGTGACCACTGAGACTTAACCATTGAAAAAAAAACAAGTCTGGGATGTTGAAACTATGTTATGGTAACACTGTTATGTATGGCCTCAAACACATCTTTAGCGTTTCTGTACACAAGTATATTTGTCAAAAGTAATTATCAGTCATAGTCTGATAAAAACACTTTCTGGACTCTTCAGTCACTTTAAGAACAGGGTTTAGTACGGCATTTAAAAAGTTCTACATCGCTTTTTTAAAACCAATAGAAACAGACCTCACAAATAAATTATGTCATACAAAATGACCTTCCATATTGCGATCGGCACATATTTGATTGGATCTGGCGCCTTACTATCCAAATCTGTAAATATATTTGGTGCAATAGTCATGTCATCTATTCTGTAATTCTTTCCTTAAATTTCCCATTTGAGTTAAGAGAGACGGAGCATGTCACATGATCTATGCTGGCATGTAGTTTAATGCTTTTTGGAATATCTAAATGTTTTGGCGTAAGATTACTGCAAGCTGCATAAGCAAGTCGACGTCTGTGCTTTGAAATGGTGAAATGAGTAGGCCTACGGCTAAATTAGGGGGGTGCGGCGCTGTCCATAGTGCCTCCCATTTTTGCAATCCACGGATTGAAGGGAAGTGACAGGGAAGTAAAAGAGACAGCCAAGGAGAGAGGGGGAGAGAGAGAGAGCGAGAGAGAGAGGGCACCTTGAAACAACTCCCAATGTTCAGGCAACAGTAGCGGATGGAAACATTCATTTACTTGCACTTTCTTTTGCAGATTTTCTGGAAATTGTCTTAATATTGTCATTTTTGAGGACGCACACAATGTATTTTAATTACTGATTGAAAGCAAAGAAAGACTCAAACCTTCTATAATAAATAATGTTTTTTTTTCTTTTTTGACAGACTTTCCTCTCATCTTTGTGTGCAGTTCTATTTTTTTCATGCACAATTTTAATTAACGTCAAGCAGATGAACAGCCATGAGAGTATGGGATGCCATCTGTACTGACAAAATACAGAAACACTTTACATTTAGATGCTATCACAGCTTCCCTTGAACAAGTGACACACAAACTAACTTCCTGCGTCTTTCATCCTTGTGGCCACAGTCTGGCGACTTAGCCCTGCAGGAGAGCTCACATACATACAGATACCACCAGCAAACTGGCTGACAGGTGGGCACAGTGCAGCTCAGAAAACAAGAAAGAGGCTTGTACCTTTGTAAAAAAAAAAGAAAACTGCAGAACTGAGAAAAGCAGGCCTGTTATTGTGGTGACTATATTAAATGAGACACTGCCACAGCCTCAGGGTGATGGCCACTTAATTCAATCTATTGTGGCTCTTTGTCTGCCTGGTGACATTTTATTGGAGCATTAACAGCGCTCCCACTGGGCCGGTAAACAGACATAACTTCACAATGAGCATTCACACCAGCTTTGCCTCTTCACACTCGTGCCCTCATAATCTGAATATGCCCCTGATCTCAAAAAAATGTTTTATCTCTGTAATGAAGATGAATTTGGCCAATAAATAGGTCTAACACACAATTCCCCTCAAAACTTTTCTTAGCATGTCTTTTTCGATATAGGTTAAAGAAGGTAGAACAGGGGTCTCAAATTGCCAGACCTCAGCCCAGCGTCTACAGAGCAACAGTCATTTACGGCATTTGTAGACAACGGATCAATTTTAAATATGTCAGGAAGTAGTTTTATTCAGTCTGTGGGAGTATTGAACATGAAGGGGCTGTTTGATGAAGAGCTGTGGGCCACAGGACGCACACATTCAACTTCTTCTTGAGATAACAATGTTTTTCCCCTCATTAAAAGTTATCAGGTTCCCTATTATCACTGACTTTAAGTCCAACATATTGCAAAATAGGAACTTTTGCTTTTTGGTTTGACAAACAATCCTCCTTGTCTTGTCAGTCAGCTCTGCTAACCTTCTTCCCGCTAAAAGGTAAAAGTGACTCCTGTTACTCTGCTGTTACTCTGCTTCTGGCCCCACTGCTTCAGGGAGACGACGTACAACAACCATGGGCAAGTAATGTAATCCTTGTAAGCCCAACTACTGCATAATACTGCGAAATTGCAACCATGTCAAACCAGATATGTATACTTCTGTTTGCATTTTTTTTGTTCAATATGAAGAAACTTTGAGCAGAAGTGCTGCCAGGTGTCTGGAAAGAAAAAAAAAAAGTACAAATGTATGTAGCATCTTACTGCCAGGCCAGTGAGAGCTTTGTAAACCACATATGCATTTGTTAACACACAACTTCGCAAACAGCCTTCCAGTTAAGACGGTTAAATGTCAATGGCGCGTTGAAACCAAATGCCACATTTCTGTGCCAGTTTATTCTGCAGAGCTTATCCTGCTCACTTTCTGTTAAATGACTGTTCATTTAGACATTAGTTTACTGAATTTATCATTACTTCATTACAAAAAGCTCTCTATTCAATCAGAAGTTGGTCTACTGATGTTGTTTATAGAACTTACTTAAAAAATGAGTTCTTATGACTTAAAGTTTAAAAAGAACATTTAATTAAGGGACACTGCCTTTACTGTACTAGTCTACTTACAAACATTAAAGTCTAAAAACAATACATGCTATCATTCATTTTGTATTAGTTTTTGTACTTGGATCAGAACTCATAAGGAGTTAACCCGTTCCTCACATCAGATTCCTGTTGCCATACAGAACACTGAACTCTTTTCAAAGGTCTCTGGACTATTCCTCAATATCCCCAAATTTGAACTGCTGTCTTTTTATGAATATGCTGAGAATGTCATCTATTTATGCAACAAAATCAAAAAATCAGAAGGAACATGAGCTGCTTAACTTGACAAACAGTAGATGAATGTAAACATAGACTAAATGTTTGATTGCAGAGACATTTATCCATTTTTGCACTTAGCTCAGACTACATTTGTAAATAGCAAATGTACTTGCATCCCACCTGTGCAACCTTGGGTGTGCTGATCTTTAAATGAGATATGGTCAGGCTCACTGGCGCTCACAATGGCAGATTGCTATCTTGAGGCAGCAGAAAGTGACAGACCAACAAAAAGTTGGTCTAATGTCAACGGTGCAGTCTATTAACAAAAATCATGGCACGTTCAAGCAGCAAAACTAAAAGCTATAGTTATAAACTCTCCAGAGGAAACAGAGTTTACTATCAGGACTGATCAGGACAGCTGCTTCATGTCAAACTATTAAACTGTTTGAATCTAGACCACCATGTGTTTGACCTTTCTATGTGTTCACATAACGTAAGTTAACATGAAATATCAACTGATCCTGTCAGTAAGTCATGAGTTCTTTAAAAAATTCAGTGAAGTTTATCAGCTGTTCCTCGTGCACAAATGCACATGTTATTGTAGAGATACACAGATTGTTTTCTGTTGCTGGAGGATCGCTGCAGGTAATGTCATTAATAATTCCCTCATTAAGGATGTATTTCATCCCCCTCATCCCACCCATTATTGATCAGGATGATACTTTTTAAAATTCATTTTGCCCAGATTATCCGCTGCAAAATGGACCTGACCACGAAATAGGGCCCATTATATAAAAAAAAACTGTCACTATCAAAGATATGTTAAAAGCAATTTACTAACCCTAACCCTAACTAAACTGGCTGAAACAATGTTAAATCCCCTGGCAATATCTGGCACATATTCCCTCAAAATGTATTTAAGGGTTAGAGTGGTCTAGAATTTATATTAAAATGTGATTAAAACATAACCATGTTTGCCTTTAAGATTTCTAAATATCAGGCCTAACAAATAAATGCCTTACATTCCTGGAAATTATTTTACAATCACAACTTTACACCTCAGAATACACATTTATGGAATCTGCTCATAGCATATAATTGTTAATCAGGCATAACATTAGTAGCTAATTTAACCTTTACCTGATATAAAATGTTTTTCCACTTATATAAGTGTGTGGGGATGCAGGAACCCGTAGTTTTCTGAATAACTTGGAAAACTTGCTGTAGTGATGCATCACCCTGGCACCCGGGACAAAAAGCATTTGGGATTTTTTAATCAGATTTTGAAATATCGCCAAAAACAAGCTCAATAGCAACTCAGGTTTATGATAAATATATGTTTTGTTCAGCAAGATAATCTTAATAAATCAACACCACTTTTGTGATTGCCGAAGTGTAAAATTAAAGCAAAAGAATAAAAGTAAAAAGCTAATGTTAGGCAATAAACAGAATACACTGCGGTTGCATGACCTACAAGTTGTAAAGGTTAGAGTTACAATCGTTTGTTACTGAAGTCCTCCTGTATAGATGGACTAGCGAGTATATGAATGTCTGTGTTCGGAATGACAACATTTAATGTCCGTGACAAGTTCTGTAACCTAGTTTAGCCACTTGTTAGCAACCAAACTTTTTAAGTTCTTTATAATTAAATTGTGTGACATTTATGGATGTATTTTATGTCATAGAACAAAACATGTAAATATTTTAAGCCTGTGGTAACCAAAGAGCTTATTTCTGGCATTTAACTGAAAACCAATTGAAATTCTATGCAAGAAATGAGACTGTTTTCTCCCAAACAGGGGCATGGCGATGACTACTCTGAATGACATACTGCTGGTCTGATGTATTGTTGTGTATCATATGTGAAACAAATTCCTCCCTATGTATAAAAACTGGGGTTTAACTGGGAATAAATGTAAAACTTTCAATCAAACTTTGCGAGGGAAATGGCTTTGTGAGATCATGTGATCTCAGGAATCTGTTCATTTGGAGACAACAATGGTGGCTCCTCACGAAGTAAGTGTATCTTCTGCTATAGCATCTGTTGTATCAGAACTGGAGAGTATATTTCACTGAAAGAAGAGCAAAGAATGGCACTGTAGGCTGTTCTCAATAGAAAATATGGTGATCTACTGTTGATCTGATTAGTTGTCGTTAGCCTCTGATCGATGGTGATAGACAGATGGTTCGTCCAATAATCTGCCAAGTATTTTTTAAATGCGCCTGCCCGTTCCAAACAGTTTCCAGGGACAACTTCACAGATGGTCCTGTGTAACAAACCATCTGGCACGTCAGGTTGATCAAACCCCTCTTTAGGATGGTTTAGACAGCATCAATTTAGCCAAAGGTCCAATTCTGTGCTGAAGATCATAGTTACCTTCTTTTCATATTCATATCTTTATACAGATCACCTTAAACTCTTATTTTCATTATAGAGGATGTAGCTTGGACTGTATTTCATAATACAAAGAAGTGTTTGGCTACCCTCTATACAGAAGAGGTGGACAAAATAATAGAAATACTTGTAAATACAACCCAGTACACCGCATCCCCCAAAATGATGGTACAGTTGATTCAACACCTCTTTAAAGCAGCTTCAACAGAAACTGAACAACATTTCTGGAGGATTTATTGCAGGACTGTTGTATTTGCATTTAAATATAAAAAAGTAATGTGATTTACTGTTCAGTACCACTGTACGATCGGTGCAAATATTCTTCTAAATATCTACCACAACTACTACTACTACTACTACTAAAAAAAAAAAAAAAAGCAAAAAGTTTAGTTTAGTTAGTTTAACTCATATACCTTTTTTCACATATGACATTTTTCTGTCACTTATCCCCACCTGCGACAACAAAACACATTAATGACACACCAAATATCTGAGCAATTTTACTATGCAATTTGGCATTTCAAACATTATCTATGCTTCAAATAATGGTTTAAATTGGAATAATTGCTCATGTGGATTGTGCACTGATTTTGACTTTCTGTCCTTTAGGCGTTTGGGATGGGTTGGGGGTTAAGAAGTTGGAGGGTGTTCTTACAACCTCAGCAGGGGGCAGAGGCAGAGTGAAGCAGGTTTGGGGGCGATCTGACTAATTCAGGTCACTGGGTCTGACAGGAGACTGACAGAGGGGCTACATGAGGAACTACAGGGGGTCCGTCTTCCCCGTAGTTGAGCTGCTCTGCCCAGAGGGGGAAGACACAGGAACTGTCTGGCCACCCATCTCATATCTGCTCCTCTCCTACAGGTTTAATTTCATTTTGTTTATTTGAGCGACTTGTACAGCAGGATGTGACGTGAAAGCGCAAACACTGATAAAACATAATGAAAGAAAAACATGGACAGGAGAGGAAATAAATTACTTTCTGGTGGAAGTGAGATGTAAAGCAGACAGACACCTTATCTAAAAACAAACAACAGAAGGAAAGAAAAAAAGGCAAATATGCCAAGATGACAAGCAAAGATTAAAGGCACAGTTGTATAGGAGTGTTGCCTGTGGAAAACAAGAAGGATACAAAATAAGATATTTGCAGTTTCAGAAACGAGATCAAAGCCTTTTTAAGCCCTTTGTGAAACTGAAACTGAATTTATGGGGAGACACAACAGGTAAATAGGGAAACATCTGTAACTAATAGAAATCACCATGAAATTTCCCTAACTGATACTTATATTGAGACAATTATTTTTTGTATTATAAGTTTTGTGCCATTTTTATGCCCAAATACTCAAATAGAATTATCTAATTTAAAATGCCTAAATTACATTCATTTCCATATGGACATTGGATAAAGCCAGATTCAAAATCTTTACACATTTTAATTTCAACACTAGAAAAAACGTTTTTGTAAACAAAATGTTCTATAAAGCAGGCTATGAATAATATATATATAAAAAAACACCATAGAAGCTTGAGAGAAAGGAATAAAACTAGGGTTGGTGTTTTTAAGCGCTACTGAATTGGAGATTTCTGAGTCAAAGAAAAGACTAGTTTTGAGAAAATGTTCTGTAAAGGTATATACTGTAAAATGTGATACATGTTTAGACCAAAAAAAGGCATATAGAGTAAAACATGTTACTCAAAGAAATCCCCATGAAACTTACATTAAGAAACGTCTTTGTATTACAAGCTTTCTGATAGCTCATGTTTGAATATATATAATAATACATTAAATGTGCACTAATGGGCATAAACGTCCAGAACAGAAATCTGAACAAATTGACATCTAAATGTGCATTATGGGCATTTTCTTTCCATTAGTCTGAAAGAACACGTGATGGAAAAATCAAAATGAAGGCCCATTGTGATATAGTGCAGCTAATGAAATTGACACAAAAAACATCCAAAATGAACTGCAGACTCTTCCTCAACACCTGGATTGAACATAACTAAATAGCTTTTAAGTCATTTAAACATTTATATAATTTAAGCAACCAGAGATATCTTCTATAAGCCCTAATGTATCCACATCGAATAATGGAGGTCACTATGGCAAAAAGGAGGCTTTCTCCCTCAATCTTTCATTTCACCTGTCTTTTCTTATCACACTCTACACATCTCCTTCCCCACTCCTTTCTAATCAAACATACACACACCGTCCTTTCAGTTTCTCTCCTGTCTGTCCTTTTTACCATTGTATTTTTATATTAGGACAGGATCCGTGGTGCATTTTAATCAGCTGCAACACACTGCCTCACCCATGAATAAAGTCTTGTAAACCAGAGACAGTTAAAAAGTTTTCTGAGACCTGGATTTTTCCGACAATGCGTACACAAAATAAAGCCTCCTAACCCTCACAAACAGACACACGCTTGATTCCCCAGCTGTTTGTGCCTGGGATAAGTCTCGACGGAAAACCAATTACAGTCAGAATCGCACTCCATCTCGTTAAATGTCTCTCATTAATGCCATTTAAATTAAAAGCTTATCTCTTGTTGTGGAGGTGCCAGGCCCCTGGCAACCGTGGCTGAGCCAGTTAGCAGTGGGAGATAGAAGCGAGAGGAAATGGAAGAGGACAAGGTTTTTGTGAAGTGGAGACAGACGGACTGTGGCCGACTACATAAACTAGTCTAATTAGGTCTCTTATTTATGCTGATGAACAATTGGAGTCTTTATTTGGTAACCTTCATTTATCCAGGGACTGTTGACTGAGCACACTTGCGTATTCTGTTTCACATTCACATTCATTCAACACCTGGGAGCTGCACAGTACAAGACAAATGGACTCTACGGTGTGTCATCCATCTTGGGTATAAACACTTTGTCCATATCTCAGCTTGAACGGTCAAAGACTGCATTAATTGCTGCGAAGGATAAATGAGACAAAAAACATCAGACAAAACTTCTTTGTACCCAAACTTCCATGCTACACAGTTTGTTGCCGTTTGGTGCATACAATATAACTCACTGTATTTTACCTATCACCTCAGTATTTCCAGAAACCGATTTAAGTCAGCATACACATACAATGTTCTCAGAGAAAAGAAGAATCTTTTTTTAACTATACAATTATACTAGGCTCACTATTTTCTTTTTCTTTTGGGGAAATCATTTCTTAATTACGCATTAGTCTCAGCAGACACCAGGACACTGGTGTATTCATAACACTTCCAAGCAGGACATACCCATCATATTGAAAGATTGATCATACATCTAACTAGTATTCACAATCCATCATAAGAGGACAATCTCTCCACTGACAACACGGACCATTAGTACAGAGTGCACCACAGCCAGAATACATCATGTGGTTTGAGTAAGTGGCGAAAGTCATTCCGGAAAATGCGTAATGTCACCAGCTGAAGGTCTCTCATTACAAGTAGATGTAGACAAGGGTCAGAAGGTTGAGGAAAAGTGACAGTGCAATAAACATCACAGACTATAGAAAACAGTTTGTCTTCTGGGCATTTTAAGGGGTAGCTGAGAGAAGGGAGACTGCTACTATTTCAGTGAAATGCTTTTTCCACCTTTCCTTTACAAACAGCTGGTCTGGACGCTGGAGACCTGCTGAAGAAACCCAACTGGAGCTAGTTCAGCTAAAATGACCTCAGACTGGTACCGCTTTTAGAGTCAAGACATGTATTTTCTAACACAAAAATCATTTTACCTCGATTCAACCTATTAAAGTCTGCTTAAGATCTCTTTTAGGGATGAAACAGTTAGAGATTTTCATGGTATGATTGTAGTCTGAGGAAAAATCACACCCAAATAGCAAAATTGCCACGGCCCAGATCTGGCCCACACCAGACACATTCAACTAGCACACATACCGTGTGGAATGATGGCACCAAATAAACCAGGACTGACCCAAGTCTAGGCCAGATCAGGCCCACCAGAACAGAAATGTAGATTTGGGTCAGCTCTGGTTCATTCAGTTTGCCCTTGGTTGACATATGGCCATGCTACGGCCTGCTCGTGGCCCAAATGTGGCCAACAGGAGTGGACCGCCAAAGTGCCATCATTCCATGCAGTGTGTGGGCCATATGAACATGTGGTCAAATATTGCTGTTCGAGCGATTTCACAATTGTAATGCATTAATATATTTCACACACCATGCATGCATAAAACGACATGAGCATTAGAGGCTTTATCGTGTTTTTCCCAACAGCTCATGGCTTTTGTTTACAACAGCTGCAGTCTTTTGATAAATAAATAATACAGCAACCAAATAATACAGCACAAAACAATAAATAAAATAACATTTAAAATGCAAAAAGATAAAACTAAAGTCAGTTCACGTGCACTTTTAGTAAAAATCAAACAAATACATTGAGAACATGTGTTTTGATGAGCATTAATTTACAAATGGTGCAATGCTGCTTTCCCCCTTTTGTAGCTGTGAGTGTGTATTGCTATAAACACTTGACTCCCAATTCAATGTTACTTTGACAAATAATGTCTGTACCAAATTTCTCTGCAATCCATCAAAAAGATGCTGAAATTTCAATAAAAACCCCTAACGTCAACTCACGTTGGTGCTAGAGGAAAAGTCAGGGGTTCCCCTGAGTCATTAGTATCAATGTCTTGAGACCATGACTGTCTGTATTAAAGATTCTATCAAATAGAGATATTTCAGTCTTGACCAAAGTGGTGGTCCAACTGACTGACAAACATCTTGATCCCTAGAGCCAGAGCCCAATAGAATGGCTCAGAACATGACCTAAAACTAAAGAGTAATTGACTCTGATCCTCCTGCAAACTGTACAAGTTGAGGCATGTTCTTTATGGCTATGGCACATGCATGCACAGAGGTAAGGAAGAACCAGGGAGTTGTAAAAGGTCACTGAACATCTTCATCATCTTCATTTGAGTGACACACATGTTCAGCCCCAATCCTGTGGTGTAACTGGCGGGTGGTGTATGTGGGTCACTGAACACAGCACAAGTCTGAAACGCTGACTGTTTTGAGCAGTGGCCTGAACTTTCACAGTGGATAAATACAGGATAATTATAGCAATTTAACTGCACAAGCTTTGAGTTTCATTTAAATATGTATATGTCTGTACTAAATCCCCCAGGATTTAGGAAGCTACCACATTAAAACCTTTTGGTGTAGTCTTTGACCAGATTCTTCTTGTCTGTTCGTGCCTCAGGGGCAAGCGATTGCAAATCAAATAGCGACACCTTGAAACCATTCAGAGTGAAGAAGGAAGCAGTGCCAATGCTGTGACTCACCGTTGATAACTGGGGTGTACACTACGATGCCAGCCAGATTTGGGTCAGACACTGTTTTGTCCAGGATGAGCCCTCCAATGCTGCAGAACACAACATAATAAGACCATTAACTGGTGTTACTGTGTGTCTGTGTGTGACAGACGGAGTGAGAGAGACGAAAAAGGGAATGGGAAGACAAAGACAGAGCATTGTCTTCATCTAAATGATGTCCTCAGTGAATTTGTGTGCTGCTCTTTAAAATGCTTTATCAGCAGTGCTGAATGGTAAAGATTGGGGAGAGTTGGAGACAGTACAAGAGAAAGAATGAAAGATTTTTCAGGGATTTAAAGCTTATGGTGTCCAGAGCCAATATTTGTATTTTCTAACTTTGTGATAGAAGACTGAAAGATGTGGGATCTCCTACAAGTGAGTGTAGAGAAGTGAGCAAGTGAAACTCTCATATCCCTTCCTACTTGCTGTGTTAGTGAGGCTGCCAGGCTCAAGGGGACCCGAGGGTGTATGTGCTTGGGTACTGCAATTTGTTTAGGGGATGAGTCATCAAGCAAACCAGACACTGGGAGTTGCAGACACAGGGTAGCTGTTCTTTCCCCTTTGAAGACTAAATACACACAGTTGCATACACAAACACACACACACACACACCTGCTGATGACCATGGCAGTGATGACTGGCTCCCATCCGGAGTACAGCAGGGTGCGGCTGGCTGGGTGCTTGGAGGAGATGACGATCCACAAGGGAGTCAGACACATGAAGAAGGCGCAAACCAGTGACGACACATATGGGTAGGAATCTGGGGGAAAAGGAAGCGATGCATTAATTTTTTTCTCTTTGGGTGGCGGGGGTTTGGAGCTAATCCTAGAACTGTTAGAAATTGTTCACTACCAGTGCCAATATCTCTCACTATTAGTTATCTACTAATCTTTCATATGATTATATTTCGGCCCCCAAACAATAAAGGACCCCAGATAGTGCAAGACCTGCATTAAATCCATTTCAGGTGTTATGGTTACCTTTCGAGCCAGCTGGATTTGTGATATCACATCACGATAACGCCAGCGATGCGCTTGACAAGTAAGCGTCGGTGATGGATGGATCACCTGCCAAGTGTGTTTTGAAAGTGTCTGCCCTTTTTCCAGACAGTTTCCAAGGACAACTCCACAGATGGTTATGTGCAACAAACCATCTGGGAGGTTGACAGGTTAGTGATGTGGAGTTTTTGTGTTGAATTTGGAGCCCAAAAATTACAACTAGTCAAATTACAACAATCAAACTGACACAATGTGGATCTATGGCTTCATAAGGCTGTGAGGTGGCTGAAAGCTTTGCCCTGCTGTTACACCAGCCTTGTGAAATGGGACTTTTTCTTAAGCATAGCAAGAAAGTTAATTTATGAAAGATGATGTCATCCACAGCAAAGGGATAAACTCCACCCTTGTCTTAGCTGAGGAGTTCTCTCCATTCCCCAGTAAATGTTGCTCTCTGCGGCTATGTAAATAAATTTCAAGAGGAAATTCTTAACTAGGAACTGTCAGCGTGAATTAGCTGGGCTCCTAGTGGTGAAAGTAAGTGAATGTGAATATGGCTCCATGTCTCCTGACTAAAGCTGGAAGTATGCTTCGACGGGCCAGACATAGGCACACATGAAGAAGGGGCCTCGCCAGGAGTTAAATCAACTTGTTGCATGACCTGCAGGTTAACCCTCCACTTTGTGTTGATTTCGGTTACCCACTGCAACCATAGAACCCTTCCCTACACAGTTTCCCAGAGACTTTCACATGTTTGCGAATGGATTCCAAGAATTACAGTTTAAAACTCTGAAATGTCAGTAAGCTGTCATGACCGTTTAAATGACAGATTTCTCAACAAGACAGGTTCAGCAAATGGGAAAGTAAGTTGAGCACATTTGTCATACAAAGAACAATTCAGGTGGCTGGAACTCAATCCAAACTCCAGTGGTGCTGACCATGGTCAAGACTAAAGTATATCTCGATGGACTACCATGGAATTTGGTACAGACATTGATGATCCCTAGAGAATGAAACCTAATTTCTTTGGTGATCTTCTGACATTTTATCTTGCACCACCATAAAGTTGACATGTTTGGTTTTGAGTGAAATATCTCTTTTAATGGATTGCTACAAAAATGTGTATGGACATTCATCGCTTCAGTGACTTTGGTGACATGGGCATCAGATCTAAGATGGTAAACAAACAAAGAACTATTCCAGCTAAACATCAGCATGCTAATGTTAGCATGATCACAATGAAAACATTACCAACCAAACATGTCAACTTTATGGTGGTGCAAGATAAAATGTCAGAAGATCACCAAAGAAATTAGGTTTCATTCTCTAGGGATCATCAATGTCTGTACCAAATTCGATGGTAATCCATCGAGATATACTTTAGTCTCGACCATGGTCAGCACCACTGTAGTTTGGATTGAATTCCAGCCACCTGAATTGTTCTTTGTATGACAAATGTGCTCAACTTACCTTCCCATTTGCTGAACCTGACGTACACCAAACTAAAAGGAAACAAGACTGGCACTAACCCTAACCAGAAACATTTTCTCCATCAACGTTTCGAGTAGATGCTGCAAATTCATAATTTCTGACAAATATCTCCCTCACTGCTTAGCTTACCATTATGTTTCCTACTGCGGTTAAAAGGAAAAGTATCTATTTAAAGGGGAAGTTATATCATATTTAGCCTACCAGCTTCATTCTCAATCCACCTGAGCCACATACTGTATGTTTGAAATGTGACAGGAAAGTGCAGCAAACACATCACCACAGGGAAGGTTTCTCTTACTTTCTCTCTACAAGTATACCTCTTTATTCAAACTACAATATAGCACAACAAAACTATTTTGAAAGAGTAATTATGGTAAGCACCTGCCTGGAGGCACCACCAGATGTTTCCAGCAGGATTTCGTTCCAAGCACTAAATAACTGTCATTAGGAAGGAGTCCCAGATTTATTATCTCCACGGTCTCGTAGCTAGAGAACAGAAAGGGCCTCACTGTTCTGTTCAGGGTATAATGGGCTCTAACAGACTGTCAGTCCTAAAATATCAAGCTGAGGCAGATATGCATAGTGAGGTACACATTTGTGAGAGGAGCCTTGTCCCACAATTAACCCAGCTCTCTACCCAAGTTGTAGACACTGAAAGGGAATCTGACATGGAGTTAATATGCACAAAGTAAGATGACTATCAACTGTGCTTTAAGTAAGGTCTTCTACAGGTTAACCTGTTTACATGAACCTCTGACGCTGTACCACAGAGTATTCCTGTTACTGTAAATAAACCAATGAACAAACAATTGATAGTCCTGTCCCTCTTTGGTGGAATACATTTTGCTAAAACGCTCTGCCAGGAAAAGAACACTGTGGCTGCCAACTATCTCTTTAAGCTGAGAAATGCCAGGATGCTTCTATTATACGGAAAAGAAATGGTGATCTCAACAGTGATGATAAGTACTGCTCGCTTCTATGCTTTGTGATGACAAAAGTCCATCCAAACCCAGCAGGAGATCGTAAACGTAAAGTGTGTGTGTTCAGTGTCCATCTACAGTCAGATTACACAAAGTAAGAATCTGTCCTTGTTAGGGTTATTCTAACCCGCCCTCAGCCATGCCCCCAGTAGGAAATACAGTGGGCAGTGCCTGCTCAGGCCTGTAAGAGCTGACCAGTCAGAACAGACTGGGCTTTTCCAAAGCAGTGGCTTGAAGAGACAGGCAGAGTCTAGAGTGTTCAGACGTACTGCAACAATGGACAGTGTAAGGAAAAATATGTGTTTTTTAAAGATTAAAAGATGTAATGATGGCTGAAGCCAATGGGTAGAGTAGCACTTAGATCCCTCCACCATGGTATTTCAGAATCTTCTATAAAGGAACATTGAGGATATAATATAAAAACAATGTTTCCTTGAAATTTCCAGCGAGGAAACAGAAACCACACTTTATTAGCTCACATACTTTAATCTGCATTTAAACTAAAGTAAAAAATGAATAAAAGTATTGTTGATATGTCCTCTCCCTTTTACACTGTTAAATCTTTCATAATCATTGGATGTGACACTTTCTGCAGCTGTAAGTGCAGCCAGAGTCTGCAGCTACTGTGTTTTTGCCAGGTTCTCATCTTCACTCTAGTTAGAAGCATTGGAGGCATTAAGTTCTTATCTGCATTGATAATCATGTGATTTAAATTCTGTTTAGCTGAGAATTAACAGACCATTTAGTTCCAGTTTAGCAGGAGAAAGTCAGCATTGCTGGGCTAAAGAACAACAGAGCCACTGTCCTGAGAGTGGCACAGCCAGACAGTCTCACTGCACTGCCCTGCCACGGAAATCTGAAATCTGAAGTGTGTTTAATACATTTAGCTCACAGCACTAAATTATTCCTTTCAGAGTGGTGAACATCTATGTCATACAATTAGACCTGACAGGACAGTGTGAGACGTTTTCCAAGAGGAAACAGCTTCCAGTGTACGCTATATTATGTAATACAAGGTGGTGCAACACAGGTCCAGGTGTGATATGAATTAAACATGAGGAATGTGTGGCAGGAGGGAAAGAGACACCTTTTCTGCAGCTGGATGGAAGCCCTGCTACAGAGTGAGGGAGGAGGGACCTCTACTGGCTGACTGAGGGAAGTGTCTCACTACGAAGCAACCCAAGAAGCAAAAATCTGACAACCACTTGTAACAGAAGACAGACGATAATTAGACCAAAATAATTAGACCAAATAATGAGCAACACATCATCACATAAAAGCTATCTACAGGAAAGTGAAATTGGTCAAATCAGTCATGTTACACTCTGAGTTGGCTTTCACACTGCTGTCTTTCAGTTCTGGTGTGGTTCATGTTCACACCGACTCCCTACAAACCAACCAAGAGCTGTTGGCACTATGGCATACAGACTTGCATGTAAATCATTGAATGATTGGACAGTTTTGTGACTATCATCCTGCATGGACCCACTGCTGGGAAATCCAATTCTGGTAAATGACTGACAGCAGGTCATGCTACACACAGTTTCTGTTCTCTGCTGTCACAAAGAGGTCAAGTACAGATGCAATTGTGATGTTCTGGGCCAATACCGTTAAAGATATTTAAAATAACAACTTGGCTGATAGCTGATGCTGATACTGATGTTGTTGTTGTTGTTGTTATTTTGTTTTATTCATCCTCCCTTTTGTGTCAGGGAACAAATAATAATAATCTTCATAATAAAAAACATAAACTTAACTATTTCAGTCATTTAGTCATTTGGCCCCTTCATGTCACTATCTTTAATAGAGCACAAATTCAATCATACTAGTACTACTTTAATATAACCTGGTTTCACATGAAAGATTATTTTCTTTAAAAAAGTAACTGCTTCGAACCATTTTTAACCTGCTATAAAACTACTCAATGACTAGAATTTTTTTACATAGCCTTGCAAATTGATGGGAGGGATGCTACAATAGAATAGCTCACAACTGTGCCACAAATCGGATAAACATCGGTCAATCAGCAGTCATGTTTTGACTACGAGTCCAAGTCAAGCCTCAAGTCTCGGTGTGTGGCGACTTCAGTGCGATTTGAGTTTAAGTTGCAGACTCGAGTCCCAATTTCTGTCTGAACCAGAGATTCATTTCGAGCTTTCATAAAAACAAACTGCACTAAGTGGCCAAACGCATCAGAGTTTGTTTTTAGCTGAACACATCTGTTGCAACAACAGACTAGTTTACATTTCCCAGGACTAATCCACCCAAATTCTACATAACATGATTTAGTCTTATTGGTTAGTGTGCCAGCTTGCTTCCTTATGGGGAAAAACAAGCATCTCTGTTCTTGAGGAGACCATAGATGTTGGAAAGTTAAATTATACACTAAAATCAGAGGTGTCATGTTGTGTTATACTTAATATTGCCATACTTCCTGCTGAAAATGTACCCTTGGTAAGTCATAAATTGTTTCAAAATGCAGAGGGCTGCATAAATGTTATGAAATTATGCATCAAAACTCAAGATTCACTAAAACAAAAGTGCCTCCTCTAGTTGTGAGCCATAATTCTCTTTCCTTATGCTAAACAGTGTACAATCCTAAATAGAGGTCTGTGCAGGCTTTAACTCTTAAACAGTCTCAAGTTCCAAAATAAGTTGTGTCCCATTTCTACACACACACACACACACACACACACACACACACACACACACACACACACACACAGGCATGCACACACACAGGCACACAAACAGTGATTAAGTATGTGGATTTCTTGTGTGCTTACTACGAAAAACAGGTAAATACTATGTACAATTAGTTTGGAATTGGGACACATGCAGAAGCAGTCTTGTGAAGGCAGCAGCTGGTCACCTACCCAGGCACTTGTAGAGGCCCTGGCTTATCCAGGCCAGGATTGCCAGTGTAATGAGGTCACCAAAACTGGCCGCGATAGGTGTGGCTACGTTGTCAGGGTTGATGCCCGTCTTCTTCGAACCCACAATTACACCCACCATGATGATACCTGAACGTGACACAAGTAGGGTGGAGCACTTGACTTAACGGTCATCACATTACTGTGGACTTTCAGACATTATTATTAAAATACACACAGACAGGGCACAAAATTAGCAGCAGCCACCAGCCAAATGCTGGTAAAATATACATGTGGCTTGTAGATTTGCTTCACTCACAAGTAAAAAATGGGAATTTAATGAGTGACTTTTAAAATTTGAACATTCACTAGACACAAAAGTTAATTTGGCACCCTGCATACACAGTTAGCAAGAAGTGTCTGTGTCATCTTAACTTATTCAGTTCAGTTACAAAGACTGTGAAGAAAACAGAGCTTCTCCAGCTTCTCTACAGCGACAGTATCAACAGTTTATTTTGAACTGTGGTGCTCAGCTGTTAGTGTGCGTGTTTACCCTGCAGCAGGGAGGCTATGAAGGCCGTGGCCACACTGCTGGAGCACAGCAGCACAGCGTGGCTCATCTGGAACTTCCCCTCTGGGATCCAACCAAGAACCACTGCTGCTACGGCAGCCAGGAAACCCACCACAGTGGCCTGAACCTGGAGGACAGAGGCAGGGGGATGGACTGTGGTGCTCTTTTGTCGATTACAGAATAACAAGCAAAACTGTGTGTGTGGTAACAGCAAACAGTGCTTACAGGATTAGCAGAAGGGTTACTTAGGTAGGTAATGTTCCCTATGATCCTGATGGTGAAATAGTGGAACTAACGTCATGTGCAGGTAGACTGTTCCATTCCATTACATAACAGTTCCAGCTGAGAGATGCTATTGCGTAACTAAGCGGACAAACAGCTCGTCAAAACACTGTGATGTAGCATGTGTTTTGGTGTGTTTATCAGGGATTTTCAAAGCCTCAGTACTCAGTCTTATTACACAGAAATCAACAGAACAGTCTGAGTTAACGCCTACCTGGGTCTAACAATTCCAATCATTCATAGTGGTTATGTGTATCAACAAAATTAAATAGCATATAACATACATTGCACTACATTTATATGACAGTATGTGTATATAAATGTTTGTATTTATTATTATTATTATTATTATTATTATTATTATTATTATTATTATTATTATTATTATCATCATCATCATTATTATGTTTTAAATCAGTAAAGTTGCCTCTAAAAACTCCATTCAGTGTGAAATGTAAACACGATTTTGGTAAAAGAAAATACAAATATAAAAATTGTGGACTAATTCAAGCAATCACTGCATTATTGATTCAATTTTAATGAAACGGCAATAGTTTAGAATGAAGCTTTGAATGTCCATTGTCATATTCTTTAAATTCCTCACCCATGTTTGGATTAAAACATGGGAATTTGGAAAAGGTTACATCCATCTTTGTTCAATACATTTTGACTTGAGGACGTTACAATGTTCTAACCTAGGGTTATTGAAAAGGTTTGGATCAAAACAAGTCTGAAAGAATCCCTTGCAACCAACACTTAAATCTAACTCTACAAATGGTTTAATACAAATGACATTAGTGTATCTGCGTCAGTGCAGTGTTGGTGCATCATGTGTGTGTTGGTGTGTTTGTGTTATTACCTGTTTTAGTGCCAGGTTGCCAATGATTAGATTCCACTTCTCTATAGGCGAATCCATCTTGCCCACGTTCACCTATGAACAGAATGAAGAAAAAGCAAACATTTCATGACTTCTCTATGACTTCCATAAAGTTGGGGTGAATATAAGATATGAACTAAAGACAGTCAATCAATCAAGACACTGGATCCTACACTTCCAATAATGTTACTTTTTTAGGCCCTTGCTGCGTAACCCCACATCTTTCAAATTCCACATCCATAGTATGTAAAGCACATTTGATTCCAAGCTCAAGCAGAGACAACCTGGTGTTTTCACAGACCTTTGACAATTAAATCCACTTCAACATATAAAGTGGAATTGTATCTTTAATGTATGAATCATATTTAATATTTGATGGCAGATCATGTGCAGCTGATGAATGTCTGAACTCTGAAGTCTACAGCACACAGAAACTCCCCTGGTGATGCTGTCAGGCCCGTATTTCTTTCTTGTTTTGAGGTTGTTGTTCCTTTTTTGGCTTTTGTTGCAAAATTGTTGCCACTTCATTTTCTGCCAAACAACTCATCAATGAAAAGGCGCACTAATGCATCAGTTTTATACATCGGGATCAGTATAGTATTCATGGTTCGTAAAATGTGCAGCTGTATAATGTATTCTGTGGCTCTGAAAGTGCTTTGTCAAGTCAAGAAAATAACTCATGCGACATCACTTGAGTTGTTTCAGCTTGGGCTTGGAGACTACAAGTTTACTTGTACTTGGGCAAAAGACCTGGGCATACACCAGTCAGGGAAGGTCTAATGACTCAGCAATTCAGCCCCATTGCATTGTGAATGAAATACAGGAGATAAAACGAGACATGAGTTAATAGACAAATTATACATTTCATGTTATGGCACTGTTATACCTGGGAACGCATCTAAACATTCCATTCACTGACCTAATACAAATACTGTTGCCACAAATACATCCCATCCCCACCGCTCCCCATATGGGTGCTGCCATTGTTTTCTGAAATCAGACAACTGCTCCTCATGAACTTGAGGTAGATTTATTTGTCCAAAGTTTTCTTGAGGAGATCCTGACTTTAAGTTGTTTACTATTGTTCCTTTTGTAGTAGGAGGTCAGAAATGTTCCTGTTCCGAGTTGTCTGCCACACAACGTTATGAAAGACACGACTTTGTTGCAACAGAACTGTCGCAATACCGTGATAACCGTGATATTCAAAAATGAATAACTGACATTGAGCACCGCGCTGCCTGTGTGGACGCACACATGCAAGTGAGCCGCAGCAGCTTAGCTATGCTGCAGCCACGTACTACACAAGAATCCATTGTGTACCAATGGGGAAATTGTGTATCAAATACAATGATATTCATCATGATATCTACATATAATATGAAAAAAAGAACAGCGCTCACTCCAATTCCAGCTATCGTGAACTCTTCAGGTCATGGTAATCTTGCAGTGATATTGTGACAGCCAAATACATGACAGGAAATGTATGCTACAGGGTTTATGTCCCATACTGGCAGGTAGAAGTCAGGATATTTCAGCCTCTGCTACTTCAATTTTGAATCTTTTTTAATCTCTCTTGTAAATCCCCAATTTTATGGAACTGAGACTGCTGGAGAACGGCTTTAGTCATCTCTATGTTTCACTTTTGTTTCGCATTTTCAACACATACATCATATTGAGCCGAGGTAAGCCACGATTTAAGTCATGCATACATACGTCACTACACTGGACAGGTTTCAGCCTTTCTGAAAAGTCTTTTCAACATCAGTAATCCCAGTACTGCAATGCAAGTAACATATTTTCACTGGTTCACTTACTGTAATAAACCATGGTAAGTTAAAGTTTGACACATGCTTTTGTAATGCATAACTCCCCACACTATAAATTACTGTCTGTTTTACAGCTGAGTCTGAGGAGAACAACAGTAACACAAAGGCAAATAGTTCATGGGACAGTACGGAGGAGTATTAGCTCACACTGAGCTCTGCTGTCTGTGTGGACACAGCAGTGTGAATGTGGAGCCTGTGCCGGGATGCTGGGGGCCAGCAGGAAAAAACTAACACCAAACAAAGACACAGTTCAGCTCCGTCACTTCTTCAGCTCGTTCTACTCTGCAGAGTTTCAATAGTGGAGACAAACACAGACACGTATACGGACAAATCTTTTGACAGCTACTGCTGAATAAGCAGACATTCGTGCACTTACGTGAAAGATTGTATCTACACATGTTTGCTTAGAGGAAAGAGGCAGTTTTATGGGATAATACATGCTGCAAATGTACGCTCACTCCTCCTCCCTTTTTACAGCCAGAGTCAAAGCTCACCAATAAATTTGCCATGTGACTGTTCAGCCGCCCTGGTACAGGAAATCAGCCCTCACTCTGCTGCATCAGCAGATTCCTTGATTAATTCCTGATCCATAAAGGTTTTACACCAAAATCCATTCCGACCTTCCAAAGAAATTCTTACTCGAAACTTTCAAAAGTCATAAAGAGTTGAACTTGGATGGGGACAGTAAAAAGCAGAGAGAGCTGCCCTGACAAACAAGGTCACTTGTCATAAGCCTGTTCAATTTTCTTCTCAATTTCACCTGACCAAGTAGAAGACGTTCAAACTGTAATTACAGACTGTCGCAGCTGTACAGTGTGTCACAGAGATGACCAATAACAACAATGGACGGAAAGAGGCTTAGCTTGTTGTGATGAGACACCACCGCAAAAAATGAAGAAACTCCCCACAAACAAACACCACCCACACAACGCCATTCCACATCTGGTGTACCATCCACAGCAGCCAAGGGACATGCAGAGTCTGCTTGGCTGACTAGAAACTTTTCTAATTTAAAAAAAAACAAAATCTTCTGTCTATTAGGCAGCAACGTAAAAAAAGAAATTAAAACAGGCAGCAATAGTCGAGTCTCTGCAACATGACGCTGGACTCCAGCCATCTAATCACAACAAGAACAAGTTGTGAATTGAAAAGAAAGAAATATGGACAACGCCTCATCAGGAATTGTTGTCTGTGTAGCCCTTTCAAATCAGTTGCAGCCAACTAAATCTACATTTTGAGAATATGTGGGATGTCAGTGTCATGTCAAAAGCTCAATCAATTCCAACTGAGCATAAAAACCTAAGGTTGTTTTCTGCATGCTTCATACGGCACACAAAATATGACTGTGTTCAGACTGAGCAGGTGACTGTGTGTGTGTGTGTGTGTGTCTCACCGCTGTGGACAGTCTTGAGGCCAGCGTCATCTCCAGATTCCCCTTGAGGCCCAGCAGAGCAGGAACCAGGATGAAGATCTCTGTGATGTACTGAAAGGCCTCCCAGTGCTGTGACACAAGAAAGTAACACACTGAGACTTGTTTTAACATGCGTGACTGTCTAATTACTCCACTTTTGCTCAGCCTCATTTGAAATTCAAATTCAAATGTGGACTACATCCAACAGCATCAACAGTTTAAACAGTTTATCACTCATCAAGAAACCTGGTGGTAATTCAGTCAAGGTGTTGATTGAACTGATAGTTGTTCTGAACAATTGTGTCAAAATGGTTTGCTGCTCAGTACCATCTTGTTAGTTAACTGGAGCAAGAAAATTTAGATTTACTGGGTGGACTAAGCCTGCAGCAACCTGGACACATCTGTCAGTCAAGACAAAAACACCCCCTAAAACTAAGTGTTTTATTATTAAATGTTCTCCAAAACAACACACACTGCTGAAGTGAAATTAGCGAAAAATCAGGTATTGAAAATATTCTGACCTTCTTTTGACAAACTAATCTTAATTCAAGTTCCACTTACCAGATTTTACATGCGAGTAAGTGGATCTGGAGTTTAAGGTACCCTGTGGAGTTTTTGACCACTAGTAGCACTACGGAGCTTTTATTGAGCAGCTCCATTATTTTTTATTTAAAATATACTACTTTTAGAAATGTTTGTGAGAAAGGAATAAGGAAACACTCAGTGCCTTTTTGGTAAGAAACACTGAATGTAAACAGAACTTTTGTTTGTTTACAAGAATAATCCACCTTTAAAACAGTCAAATGTAATACTTTTGGCCATCCGGGCCTTTAAGGAATAATTCCAGTTTACTGAGAGAGAGATAGATAGATACTGCCCTTCTCCTGTTGTGTGTTTTTTATGTATGTCTGTGACATATTCTACAGGTATAGACAATTAAACTGTAGTGAAACCATGATATGATGTTGATACGACGAATCATTCTCTGATCTTTTTGCATGGCGCTGAAAAAATAGGCGAGACAGTTTTTAGTTTGTCCTTCTGCTTCAGCTCTGACATTAACATAGTTGTGCACACAATTTTCCTGAGCAATGACGAATTATTACAACATGTAAAGTGCACGCACTTTCCGTATTTACCAAATAAAGTGCTTTAGATAATCTGGATTAATTTGTGGCTTGTTTACAACCTGTCTGATTGTCTGACTGTTTATGTCTTTTTTGCCCCTTAGACTTTGTTCTAGTGATGACATCATGTTCCCATATCTCAGTAATTCCTTTGCAAAGTACAATGCTATAATAACTGACAGAGACAAGGACCCCAACTACAAGAATAAGACCAAAACATAATGAACGGGACCTTAATACCACCATGTCTTAAGCTCTCAACTAAACTGGTTGAATAACAGTTGTATTGAAGCTCAGCTTACTTGCACAATATCCAGCACCATTCCAGCTGATACAGTTCCAAATCCAGCAAGCAGGAAAGGTAGCAGGATCTGCAGCGCCATGGCAAGTGGCGACTCCTTGGGCATGTTTTGCACATCAGACACCAGTCCTTCCTCCTCATCCTCTTCCTCCTCCGCATCAGCCTCCTCACCAGACAGCCTCCTCTCAGCCAACATGGGCTCCGTTTCAGAGAAGCCTCCATCTCCACAGTCAGATAAAGTCACAGAGGACCGAGAGGCCCGGTCCAGGTGCCTCCGGCCTTCTATGTGTGTAGTCTCTTGTCTGAAGCCATTCTGGAGCGATGCGGCCTCTGGTTTCACTCCAAGGTCCACCATGGCTAGCCGCTCGTCCTGTAGCTTGGTATAACCAGTGGGAACCATGGTGTGGAACAGAGATGCAATCCGCCCGGAGGAAACAGGTTTCAGGGAGAGAGCACTCCACCCACCACCTGCTCCGCTCATACGCACCGTCAGGCTAGAGCCCAGGGATTCCCCGATAGCTCCTCCCAGACTCTGGATACTCATGATGTGGTCTACGGCTGAAGTGTCTCATCTCCTGTCATCCAGTCTGAGAGCAGTGTCAATAAGATGAACAGTAGAACTGGTTTATTCCAGCTCAGGTGCTGCTTCCATGTCAAAAAGTTGGATATAGGGACTCATCAGCCTAAGGAAAATACACCAAGAGAGACAACAGAGGTGAGAACAGCTGGGAGAACAGGAAAACATAGCCTAAAGCAGAATGTAAGATGGTATTACACTGAGATGGAGCACCTGACTCACTTCTTATAAAGAGGAAATAAACCAGAAAAGGCTTTAAATACCTTTAAATATGGAGCAGCTGTTTCTTTAATGAAGTACAGACTAGATGTGAGGGAATCCATATGACTTTACATCAATATAAGCAACAAAAGTTTTAATCAAAGGTGCACACATCATCTTCTGTCATCAACATTCTGTCCCTTGTCAGTTAAGTATAATTTGTTTGCTCTCTCAGCCCATATGTACACTATACAACTGTCAACATCTCACAGTGCTGTTAGCCATTTCTCTGGATGTTGTGAAGGCCGACAATGTACTTTTAGTTTAGTTAGTCGATGTAAAAGTAAAACTAATCCAGGGAAGATAATACTACACCATCAGTGCGTTAACAAAGTAAAGTGGTGGGAGAAGAAAGGCAAGGATGCTTATGTTATCGAGCTGACAATTACCAATACCACCAGCAGAAAATGCTTTCTTAAAATGCCTTTCAATAACTGTATGTGTCCCTTGTCTTGACCATGGGTGATAGGGCTAGTTTCCCCACCTGTGTAACTGCACTTAATCATTCTTCAGGCCTTTCATATTACCTGTCTGTCTCAGTCTCAGTTCATACCACTTCTATCTAATGTTGGCAATTTCGTTAAATGCCTTCTTAGGGCACAAGCTGTTGTCTCCTAATAACCTCGCTTAACACAAAAAATCAGCTAGTTGTGGATATTTGTTTATGTTAGCTAACCCCGTGCTATGTTAGCTAGCTGTGCAGGAATCAAAACAGCAGGAAGCACGGCTCCCTACTTTCTAATGCGTTAACTGGGAGAATACAGTAGCCAGTGTTAGCTGGTGGATATAAGGCATAGCAAACTACTCATTCTAGTCGTCATTGAATTTAAATTAATTTTTACAAGTTACCGTTATGCCACGGAGACATTTTATCCCGGTGAGGAGATGCGAGTCTTCTTCCTTGACAGTGAACCAGCCGGAGAGCCGCGTCAGAGCAAAAAGTGCTACTAAGGCTCGTCGATGTGTGAAGATGTACCACGCGATATATAAAAAAAAATGCTGTGTTGGGCACATAGAGCGAGTTAGCAAAGGTTAAAATATGGGTTGCCCTGACTCACGAGAAAGACGTAAATTAATTCAAATGCAACCGCAAAAAAATAAAAATAATAATAAAATAAAAACGACAAGACAAGACAATATCAGACAGTGGCAAATTTGGTGGATTTTTTCCTTCAGGTCTTCCTGAACATTCCTGATCAAGTTCGCCTGGCGAGAATGCAGTAATGACGATTATGTTATCTGAAACATTGTGCTGTAACTTAAATAAATTAGCTAACGGACAGGGCTAACTCCGTGATTCTCACTGGGTCAACTTTGTCCGGAGGGGTTTTGCGGTTACAAAAGCAAGCGAGAGTGAGACATCTCAATACTCTACGGGCTTTTCCTGGTCAGAACATAAAGTGCCACACAGATATTTTGATGAAAGTGCGCAGTCGCAGACAACACTTTGCTGTAGTGGATGTCCAGTTTTTTCATACGTGTCGTCGCTCACCAATAAGTTCAGTCAGGCGATGTTTTATGGCCTAATTGTTTATTAGCGTTCATATTCGTTGTATTTGCGTGGTTGGTATATATTTTTACAGCCACTGTAGAGTCTGATTTCAGTTCTTCCCAAACAGTAGGGGGCGCTACATAAATCATAGCTGAAATGTTTGCTGTCCGACCTCCCAACCGGAAGTTGGTCGGACCTGTAACACACATGTCGATGAAAACATAACCGCGTCGCGTCTAAAATGGATTTAAACGTCAAGAAAACGAGTTCACAGGCTTTGCTGTCATGCGGCAACGGAGGAGGTTTGAATTCTTTATTATAAATTGAAGTGTCAGAAGAAAAAACGCAGTGACTGCAGTCACAGCCTGTGTTTACCTACGGTGCAATGAGGTTAGCTAACGAGAGCCCTTCTAAGTTATTTTAGTTATTCAGTTAAAATGGTTATAACGATTAACCTGTCTTTTCTGTTTGAGTTCTTTATAATGACCGTGTAACGTGTTTTGGGAGGTTTTTTTTTTTAATGTCCTGAGGCTCTCTAAATTAACATTTCGATTAAGAGTTTCCTCTCAAATTATCTTAAGGGAAAGTTTTGTCATTTGAATATTTGTTGCTCAACTCTGTAAATGTTTTTTTCACCAACATAACCTAGGCTCTGAAAAACCGTCCAAGTAAATGTGTAAATAGGATTGTCCAAGGAAAACTGCCACTGTCAGAAATAAGTGTAGTTTTATACGATGGCATTTCAGAAATTGTTAGGGATCCAGATGTTTTAATATAATTTAATTCAATGTTTTGCGAAATTAAGTGTGATTAATGATGAAGAAACGACACGTATGACTGGAAAATATGGGCAAAATCATCAAATTGAAATTTAAAGCAATGAAATGTGTCCTACTGAATTACATAAGACACGGTTCTTAATACAGCTGGATCCAAAAGTCTAAGATTACACTGACAATCCCTAATATTGTCAAATCAACTTGGAGGTAATTCAGAAAATGTAAGGATTCAGAGAGTAAGTGTAATTGTCAAGTTGTTATTCTATGCAAAGAGGGACTTTCTCAGTGTCAGATCATGGGTGGACTCCGGGTTTCTGAGCGGGCAGTGCATGGAACCCTTTAAGGCGTTACAGAAACTGGATCAGTTGTATCCAAAGTATGATCAGGCAGACTCAAAGTGACCACACCATCAGAAGATCAATACACAACAAGCCTAGAGATAGAAAAGCAACTTGTACAACATATACAGAACTGGCTAAATAAACTCCAATCAGAAAAAGTCTTGTAGTGGTTCTAGAGGATGAGTAGCATTCTCTAAACCACTGCTTAGGAGAAGAAACGGTGAAATGCTTGAGGTCGGCTAAGAAATACCAGAATTTGACAGTGGATGGCTGACAAAAACCCTATTTACTGATTAATCCCATTTAGAGATTTATTGCCGTAACAGAAGAGTATATGTAAGGAGACAAACGGGAGAGAGAGTGATACCCACAGTGAAACATGTTGGTGGCAGCCGCACAGAATTGACTCCACCCCAACCAAGGAGAAGTCCTACTGGATAATGGGAGTGTTTATGATGATACCATGATGAAAAAATCTGCTGAAATTCAATTAACAATATTGAATTGTCACCCAACTGTAATCAGATGGGGTGCAGCTGCAGAGATCACATTTATTCAAAGGGAACCATGGCTCTTTCATAGTCCACTGTTGCACACCTGGCATTTCCACACCACTCAACATTAGCACACCTGTGGAAAGCTGCTATTTAGTAAGAAAACTGTTATAACAAGGATCATTCAGTGACATAAGTATTGGGGAATGACACTTGATATTCTCCTTTTTACTGTAGAGAATCAGCTCATATTTTAACTCATTTTGATCTTGTTTGTTGTGCTGCCAGGTCTCAGTGAGAAGCTTCTCCTCAAGCCAAAGGCTGGCAGCTCCCTGCAGACAGAGAGGGTCCCAAGAAGCAGCGGTGAGACCAAGAATGACCTCCCTGCACGCCGTCTTGACACTAGTCACTTGTTCTTACTTTTGATGATTTGTTTGCATTAATAGCAAGGAAATCTTTATTGAGCTGGAAGTGTGATGACGTGTGTACGTGTGTTTTTGTCGTGTTGTGTTTCAGTGTTGGAGCGGCTGCAGAGCTTCCTGCCACAGATGGCCGAGGCCAATGAGAAGCTGAAGCAGCAGATGGAGGCGGCTCCTGCTGGATGCTTTGATATCGAGAACGTGGAGGAGGCACAGAAGGTCATAGAGATGGTTAGTGTTGGTCTACTGGCAAATTTAAGCTTTCCTGCCCCTCATGTTGCACTAGAAGACTTCAGGGCCTGTATTCACAAGCTTAGCCTAAAAACGTCTAACAAGGAATCATAGCTTAATAGTGATTTAGGGAACTTCTTAAAGCAACTCTGAGCAAGGAAGAGACAGAAACCTTTATCTTAATGAGGAGGCTGCTAGATGTGACACATTCTTTTAAATGCTGTTAGTAGTTGACCAAAAATAGAAGAAAGAAAAATGCAATCTATGGTGATTGTTGTCGATGGGCCTAATCATAAAATCTAGTCGCTATTCAGATATGGTGTAATAATTAATATTATTTTATGTCATGCATATCTTCAACATATAACATATAACATCAACATATAAGTTGTCAGAAATCAGTGTTGCAATTTTACTTTCAATATATATATTTATTTCTACAGACGCCAGATATCTCAGTGTTGTGATTACTTCAATTACTGATGTTATATCATTGCGCTGGGTCGGAGATGTGAGCGCTTCACTTATGAGATCAACCTGAAAACATTATCCCAGCACAATCTAAACTGTAGTGTTTCATCAGCTCACTGTCTTTCAGTGTTTGGAGAATATTTCTCCTTCCTCTTTTTCATTCCACAGTTTTCTCCCCTGCTTAAGAAACTCCTAAGGCTTTTACACAGATTTTAGGATACCATAGGAGCTCCCCTAAGGGCCAGTTTGCTTTGTGAATAACTTTTTTTCTTGTGTTAGTTTAATTTTAAGGAAAAATTCTTAGAAAATAATTCTGAGAATTTTCATAGAATTTCGTCACTAGGAGCAACTCTTAGTACCAGGACGATTTTATGAACACGGGCTTGGATGTACATTTAAGAAAGCTCCTTGTAGTTGTCTTAACTTTATGTGGTATATGACTTGAGTAATGTGATTTCTTCCTCTTGCCCTCAGGACGTCGCGCTGGTGGAGCTCGACGGGTCAGACAGCGACTCCAAGGATGAGGAGGAGACTTCAGACTCTGAGGAATCAGATTCTGATGAGGAGATCACAGAGGAGAACCTTAAATTACCAGGAGACAAAGGCACGAAGAAGAAAGCCAACATCCAGGTTGTCGATCAACAGAGAGAGTAGAGAAAAATGGCTGCATAGACTTTCGGCTGCGTATTGAGTTTCTTTGCCTTCTGAGGTGATGTGAGACAAACTGACCAATGACAAAAGGTCTGCCTCGTGCAAAGGGATTTTAACCTACTTTAGTTGATGAACAGAAGCTCCTGTGTGGAGAAATGTAGATATTCCTCATCCCTATGGGAACAACAGTGAATATTATTTTGCAAATGGTCAAAGTTGCCAAAGTGCCTTTGGAGCCAGAGCGGATACTGTGATGACCTCATCCAGTGTGGCAATCAGCTGACTGTGTGACTTCTCACTGCACATGATAAGTGTTGTGTGACAATGTGGATCATTTATTTTTGGTTTAATTAGCTTGTACGCATTCTTATGTCAGTTTAGGATACAAACTGTTTGTGTATTCATGAGGATAAGATGTGATTTTCTAGAAGAGGAAAAGGAGGTATATGCCAGTGAAAATAAAGCCTTTGTACACACACGCACACACACTGCTTCATCTAAATGTATCATTCAGGCTAACGTGTTAGCAAAGTGATTTGTTAATCCAAATAAATTTTAAATGTATATAATGACTCACCATGTTCACAGGTTCAGTTGGTAGTGTCGTCAGAAAGTTTTATTTGATGTTTTATCGTTTACTATGTTGCAAACTACGCTCAAATTAGTTCTGTAAAGGTCTGTTGGAATTATTTTTATGAAAATGAAATTGTAATCATGAATAATTATGGCAGCAGGTAATTACTTCTCATTAACACACATTCTCATCTGAAATCAGTCGACATATCTATATATGTAACCGACTCCAAACCATACAGTAGTTGTCACAATAGGATTATTTACTTTGATACTATAATGCCTGAAAAAAATGAATTAGTATTTGATAAACTGTTTTGCTACCACATAGTGAAAAATTGACACAACTTTGGGGTGACAAGTTTCAGATTTTTAACAAATGATGGATCTAACGAGGTTTATGTACTGTGTGTTAAGAACAACAGAATCCAAGTTAGTTTACTGGAGGAGGTGGTGGAATCATGGGCACTACAGCAGTGCATCTGTCAACCTGCTGTCAGAGAGGACATATAACATACACAGCTTGTATTGATACAGCAAAAGATGATTATTGAAACAGTTATAAAACTGTTTGGCTGAATCTATATGTATCGAAATATATCTTTTTGACTTTTTGACCACGGTGCACGACATAACTGAGACACATTTCTTTTCTGAATGATCACCTTCACAGTTCATAGGAAGATGACAGAAATTGATTAAATATATACATTTCTATATTGTGAAAAATGTATACTTAACATCATAGAAAGAGAGGTCATCAATATGTGTAAAAATAAAAAAATAGATTTAGCAAATTTAATTATTTATCATTTAAAACTTAATTATGAATCTTCTATTCCATTTCTGTCAAAAACGCTCCATAAATTGCCTTAAATCCTACACACTGCAATTGAGAATTTCTCTTTAAAATCGCATGTGGACCTTTCTGTACATCCTGGAATATTCTGCTGATTGTGCTGACACAACCTTCTTGTCATTTATGACGAGTAATTATCATGTTATTACGGTGTGTTAAAATGTAACTTTGCCTTGGCTGCTCTTAGTTATTAGACTTTTTATAAAATCTTTGAAAAAGTTCAATTCATCTCATGTCTTATTCAGTACACTCCGTTTTGTTGCTACAGCCTTAAGAGGGGAAGGACGTTATCAGGAGAAGACTAACATTTTATTGGTAATAAGTTAATAAATAAGTTCTGCTGGGCCCTTAACATCTTAGAAATACACTCCCTTGATATAGTGACTGTGGATGTGATGACTCTGGCCTCCAGCGCCACCATAAGGAATCTGGGAGTTGTCTTTGATCAGGATACATCCTTAAACACACTCACTCGCTCTCAACTCAACCACATTAGCAAACGTTTGCTAGACATAGTGACTGTGTAACTGACATGATTCTTCTAAAGCTGTTATGGTACATTTTAGCATTATCTAATAATAATAATAACCTGTGGTCATTGTCCAGCAAAAAGTCCACATTCTGGCATTGAAACTATTTATGAAGCTACGTGATGAGCAATAAGGTAGCTATTCATTTACATCACTGTTGCCTTGCCAACTTTCTCCGCGTTCGCATGTATCAGATGTAGGCCGATTGTGCAAAAGGGAAGAAAGACGCTGTCTGTAGGCTATCTGTGTAAAAGTGAATACTTCTGTATCTTCTGCCAGATGGCAGCAGGGTGAAAAGATAAACAATAAAGAAGAAATTCAAGTTCAAATCAAAGTTTATTTACCATCATATGACATTCCTGGCTGAACACATACTTTTTATTGAGGGAGCAGCTCTCACCTTTTCCACAAACGGTGAGGGGGGAAAAAAACAACCGCTTCCTGGCCCAGGTAGAAAACTAATTTCACAACTTCTTCACATTAGTGATGCGTAAAAACATCTAGCTGGTGTGTCTTTACTGAATATAATATAGTCTCATAACATATAGTGTTACTCTGTCTGATAAAAAATATATCAAATAGTCCCTTTTCCCTCTTTTTTTTTAAGAATATTTACAAAAATGTCTGATTTTTGCATCGATGCACCGACATCTGAGCTTTGAGAGCTGGCCATCAAACAACCACTTTAATGCAACGAGCAACTAAGACGACAAACATCCTTACTAAATGTTTGTCTTCCGTCGACTTCCTCATGACATAGCTCGCGGATGAGATGCCGTAAAACAGCTAAATCTCAAATATTGGACGTCAGAGCTGCGTGCCGAAACCTTCAATGACAAATTATAATAATCATACAACTGTATGTAATGTAAAAGTGACTAAATGTTGACTGTAAAAGTTTCAAGTGTCTGAAACGTGATTTGTAAAGTATACTTAAAAGTCCAATCTACCTACAAAGTAGGAATTCATTCTAAAAGTGTCTTTTTTTTTTACCAACTTACATTTGGCTGTTGTGAAGTCAGTCCTCATTAAGACTTTAATCCATCAATAAGAATAAAAACGGCGACAACAGTCCCTTCTCTGTTTTTATGTGAGTGAAAGTTCATGCCCAACGTTGCTCAACTTAAAGCTCAAAGCTTAAAGCGGGCCGGGAAACACTGGTTTTCAAAGCTCCTCAATTCGGCTCACAACTTTGTCTATTTTTTCATACTGTACACAACAGTCCAGAAGCTGCCACAGAGTCAGCAAAGAGGTATCAAAGGAATGGTGAAGGCAGCATAACGAGTGAATGAGAAAGGCGTGACTTCAGATGATTTCCAAATTTTGAACACAACTGATTGACGTCACTGATAACGACGGGAAAACGGGTTTCAAGTTGAAAATGGCGAGTGTGTTTTAACATAAAACACTCTTATGGAACCGAAACCTTGAAAATACAGTTCGACCCAGCTCAGTTCCTGTCCGGAGTCCAACCGAAGGGTTTCCTGTGTACGTACACCGCACGGGTCTCTTGTCCATCGAGTGAATTTTTCACTCAGAAAGCCAAGAAAAGACAGGCACGTTGTCCACGCTGAGATGAATAACAAAGCCGTTCTCTCATTCGTACAGCGCACACATTTACATACAGCCACACACACACACACACACACTGTCCAGAAGCAATGCTGAAAGAAGCTGGATGAAGCTGGACTGAAGCAGACAGGTGACGAGTCCTTTCCTTTTAATATGTGGGTCACAGTTCGTTTGGAGAGTCTGCGCCTCAGTACTCCACAGTCACTGCTTTGGTCTTGAGGTATTCCATGAGAGCGTCTTCTCCTGTGGACCAAAGAACAAAACGGTGAGAGTGAGAGAGAACAATATGTGCTGCTCAAAGCTTTCTGGGTAACCGAAGAAGGGTTGCAAAGGCACAAGTTGTGAGATAAAAAAGCCACGATACTGTACATGGTCGTTATCCGTATCTAGAATTACCACTCTAATTCTGATCTTCTGCCAAAAGACAAATCCACGTCATCTCCTTCACGTCGCTTCGATGTCTCTACTCACCGAGGTCTTTGCCGAAGCCGGACTGCTTGAAGCCTCCAAAAGGTGAAGCCACGTCGGTTTTATTGTAGGTGTTGACGAAGACGGTTCCGGCTTCGAGCCGCTCGCTCACGTACATGGCCTTGTTGATGTCGCGGGTGAAAACGCCCGAGGCCAGGCCGTACTCCGTGTCGTTGGCTCTATGCAGCACGCCTTCTACGTCGCTGTGGTTTGGAGCATGAGGTCAGGAGATACTAGTTAGCGAGTCGGACCAAACAACAGCACTGCAACAACACCAGCAGGATTCTTTTTTTTTTTTTAAACGACTTACCCATCTTTAAATTTAGACACCACCATGACAGGGCCGAAGGACTCCTCTTTGGCGATGAACATGTGGTCCTCCACATCAGTAAACACGGTAGGCTCCATGAAAAAACCTGAAGAGGAATTGTTATATTGGTTAGTAGCTCATGCCAATTATAATGCTACAGAGAAGACTGAAAAGCAAGAATTCCTTGACAGTGAATCTACAGAAAAATGTATAAAATCAAAATTTGATAATAGGCCCCTTTCAAGGGTAAGGGAAAAAGTTTAGAGATCTTCAACGGGAAGCGCTCGGTGCAGCTGCACACAATAGGCGGAGAAAAATGATGCTGGGTGCCGCGCCTTCTCTCTGGGCGGCAGTATGATGTCACAGCAGTCGCTCCTCATTGGAAACAATCGAGAAAAGACACTGCCGCTCAGGAAAAAAACACCATGTGGATACAGGCCCTGTGAGGTGTTGGTCCAATAACGAACACCAACCCTCCCTCAGTGCTCTGAGCTCCTGGCATGGGCAGAGTCAGCTATTACACTCGCTAACTGCCTGTTCACTGAGCTTACTGGCTAACAGCAGCTGCGGCGATGACTCTGTTGATACGATACGATACGATACGATACGATACGATACGATACGATACGTTTTTATTCATATCTTGCAATCATACATGTATAAATATACATCTCATATGTAATCAGGATATGAACTAGGAAAAGGCCCCAAAAAAGCTGCAAGGAGCTGCTTGTCAGCGGGGAAACCTGAGACAGAAGAGTAATTTGTTTGGACTGTGAATTTGACAGGTGGCCAATTCTTACAACTTGCACCTATAACTTAAAAAAAAAAAAAGAAAAAATATTGAAAATGAGTCCCATTTAGAGCTGCAATGATTAATAGTGTTCAACTATTAAAATAATTGCCAACTATTTTGATAATTGATTAACTGGTTTGAGAAAATATTTTAGAAAAAAAAAAAGTCAAAATTCTACTTTTAGCAGCAATTTTGTCCAAAGCAACCTACAGAAATCCATACATTCATACACTGATGGCGGTGGCTGTCGTGCAAGGTGCCGACCGGCACATCAGGAGCAGTTTGGGGTTCAGTATCTTGCCCAAGGACACTTTGACATGCAGACCAGGGGAATCAACCCCCTGAGCCACAGCCGCCGTTCAAAGAAAATCTATAATCTGTATTTCCTGGTTTATTTCTTCCTGTATGGCAATAAATTGAAAATCTTTGGCTTGTTGACAAAACAAGAAGTGTACTGAACTCTTGGGCCTTTTGATTTTGTTTTTTGATAAAAAAAATAATGGTTGGTTGCAGCCCTGGTCCTATTAGCTACAGACATGTTGCTTCTGGTCAGCAGGCGTAGTAGCCTTCTATCTTAAGAGGCTCAGTGTGTTTTCTACCTGGCCTGTCCACCTGTCTGCCTCCGTACACGAGTGTCGCTCCCTCCTTCACTCCGACCTCGCAGTACTCCAGGAGCTTGTCCAGGTGGGCTTTGTGATTCTGCGGGCCGTGGTCCGTGGAGCGATCCAGCGGGTCTCCGATCTTCATCTTCTTGATCTCTTCCACCTAAGAGGGAAAACGCGTTGAAAAAGAAATAAGATTTGGTTTTTCTTCTCTTTTTCTTCTCACCATTGAACTGCATTATGGGAAGTGTAAGAACAAGTGTTTTAGCAGCTTTATCCATATGAGGGATTAAAATGTAGGATTTCTTGGCCTCTGCTGCTTTAATTCTGATATTGTTTCTTTAAAACATGTCTCAACTGTACAGAAATATTCCTTTACTGCACATTATGTAGTGTAACATTCTAGAAGAGGGAAATGTCAGTGTTTTGGCTAACTCACCACTCGGCTGATGTACTCATCATGAATGGACTCCTCCACAAACAGACGTCCGGCGGCGATGCAGTTCTCACCTTTATTGAAGTAAACAGAGCTCATGCCCTGTGGAGCAGACGACACACAGCACAAGGACAGAGTTCAGAGGAAGAAAGACTTTGCAAACAAACTGCACATGTAAGCACAGATTTTGATATTAACACTTTTACACACTTTTTATTTAGCATCTATATGCAGGAAACAGACATAGACATATAGAGAAATAGTGAGGAGTGATTTTCCCTGAATTTCCACGAAGGTGACATCATCAAATGTGTTTTTTAGAAAAACAGTTCTGATCACAAACACATTCCATTTAAAGGATGACAGCAAGCGCATCACAAGAACTGCACTGCCCTGCCTTCAGGACATTTACACCAGGCAGTGCAGGTCCAGAGCCACCAGGATCATGACATTCACACACACACACACACACCATGAACTGTTTGTGAAGCTGCCTTCTGGCAAGCGCCTATGCAGTGTCATGATCAGGAGGAGCTCCTTTCCTCAGGCCATTCGGACAATAAACTCTCATAAACCAACATAACACACACTCGGCACACACCACATATCACACACATGCATACACACCCTGCTACTTTGCACACAGTCTTCTTTTTTTTTCTGTAAATACTTTTGACTGTCTCTTATTTATATCTAATTCTTGTTTATAATATGTATATATATATTTTTTTCTATTTTAATTAAATTAAGTCTGTTATTTTATTCTCTTTTTAAGTTTAATTTTCTTATTTACATTTTATTTTCTGGTTGCACCATTTCTTTGTTTGGACGGTCGACAGAGTGGTTGCAATTTCCTTTGAATCTTGAATCTTAAAATCTCTTAAAATGTTTGAGAAACACAAACCACAAAATATGTGTCACTCTTACTCATGACCCACTAGAAGTGTGTGGGGGGAGTGTCTTTCCCCTGCCTATACTTTCTTATGTTCTCAGGATTTTTGCAGTGGTTTGGACATTTCTGGATGTCCTTTGGACACTGGTGTGTAGCCCCCAGCCAGTAACATGTCAGGACCATGAAAATGTAGTAACCAGGTAATACTGCTGTCTCTGTCCCTCTCATCTGCTCTCTGTCTGTTATGGATGTATACAAGAGCTGCACGTCTGTGTGTTTGTTCGACTGAGGACGCTCAAACATCCCTCTCTTCCCGTCAGCGTCGCTGTCTCACCATGCGAACAGCCTTGTCCATGTCACAGTCGCTGAAGATGATGAGAGGAGACTTTCCTCCCAGCTCCAGAGACACCTTCTTCAGGTTACTGACGGCGCAGCTGCAACAGGGAATCACAGGGAGAGAGGAGCGTGAAGGTTCGCCCGACAGTTACGTCAACCAACGGGCAGCGAGTGAGTGAGTCTGGCCGTACCTCTTCATGATCTGTTTGCCGATGGGCGTGGAGCCGGTGAAGCCCAGCTTGCGGATGTCCGGGTGGTCGGACAAACGCTGCCCCACCATGCCACCTGCAGGAAGGAAGGGGATCGGGAAGGTGGGTTATGGCTCAGTGACAAAGAGAAAAGTGGAAGGTATCAGAGGTGGGCTTTATAACGCTGGTGCTATTGTATATTTTTCATATTGTCAACTAATCTCTCTTCTCTATATGAGACTCTCAGCTCCGAGCCTATTGGCTCCAACTGAGGATGTAAATCTTAAAAATGGCTCACAAATATATATATTTTTACTACATTTCTAAAACAGCTGACACTGTAGTTTTTCACAGAAGTTACTCAAACAGGGGGAAAGAGTGCATTTGTTGGAACTTGCTGGAAAAATATTGCAGTTTTACCTTTTCCAGCCTCTAAGAATAATAAAAACAAATAAAGAGCCTAAAATCAAAATATCACTTTTTGACTGAACTGCTTTCAAATTATAGATACACAAACTGTGATGGGGGTTTCCACGTAGACTTTACTTTGTATGAACAAGTAATCATGTCAGGAACCACTGGCCTGGAGACAGATCATTAGGTTTTTTTACGGTACTTTTGGCTTATGATCTCTAATTCATACCTTTCAGTAATCTCATGACAAGGACAAAAATCAAAAATGGATGAGGAAAGTCATTGTTCGAGACTGTGGATCGTGTGTTTGTGTTCATTACCTGAGCCCGGCAAAATGTTTATAACTCCTTTTGGAATGCCAGCCTTCACTGACAGCTCGGCAAACTTCAGGGCCGTCAACGGAGTGACCTGTAAATATTGGAGATAACGTATGAGACTCACTTGGATTGAGGATCAGGCGGTAAACTGGTATGTGACACTTCAGCAGCAGTGGTGACAGAAGGGACTGACATACACTCTGACCTGCCTCAGTTTGCAGTTACTGCATTACCTTCATCAGTAATCTGATCTAGTGAATACTCAGCTGAAGAAACATTGTCATTATTCTAACAACTAATTAGTTTTGCACTGTGTGTGGTTCGTTTATTTAAGGTGAGAGTGTGTGGCGTGCTCACCTGTGCAGGTTTGAGAACGAGTGTGTTTCCAGCTGCGAGGCAGGCGGCACTCTTCCACGCCAGCATCATGAGAGGGTAGTTCCATGGGATGACTATGGCACACACACTGTCACGGAAAACACATGGTAGAAACAGGTGAACATGTTGATTGGACGAAAAATTAACTCACGCATCGGTTGATGGGATCAAACAGCTACGTATCGTTTAATCAGAATATTTAAATGTAAAGTAAATCCAGAGCTTTTACCCCAGAGGTTCTTTCTTGGTGAAGGTCAGATTGCGATTGGGCCGGGCCTGGTTGATGGGGATCGTCTTGCCCTGTAACAAACAGCCTCTGGTGTCGTAATCGGTGTTTACATTCATGGAACTTCAGTCTGCACGCCCGAACGTTAACCTACCTGGATCTTATCACACCAGCCAGCGAAGTATCTGAAGGTCTGGATGGACATGCCGACGTGCGTCTTCAGGGCCAGTGTGTACACGGCTCCCGAGTCGATGGACTCGATGGTGGCCAGCTCCTCCTGGTGTTCCTCCATCAGGTCTGCGATCCTGGGGGGAGGAGGAGGAGAGTGTGAGACAGTGTGGGGTTGTTTTTAAAGTGTAACGTCGGAGAGGGCTTCAGAAGAAGGCAAACTGCATCTGCGTTTGATGTGATGCCATTCCATGTATTTTGTTGCTTGGCCAGCCTCTTTGATTATTTATTCAGTCTGTGGCCCAACAGGTGAAGTAGGTCTCCAGATCAAACATGCACTTTAGATCAATGAGATGTATGCTGAGACGCAGGACAAGATGTGTGATCACGTCTGTAAGTTAGAACAGAAGGAGACACAGAAAAGCCAATCTGGGTTGTTGTTCAGAGTCTGTTGCTCTTGTGCAACAGGCTGCCGTCTATCTCAGCGTCTCTCCATCCATCACAGAGCGCTGACATCACTGCTTGATGCAGGAGTTGACTGGTTGAATCAAAAATAGGTCTCCATCTGCTTGGATCCCTCTATTCTGTATTCTGGGTAATTAAAGCAAAACCAGGGGACGTCTCTCAAAAGAGGACAGAGGATGAGTGGTTTACTCAGCAGATATGTATCCAAAAAGGTGTTAAAGTACTATAGCTGACTAGCTAATTGGCTATCTAATCTGTAAACTTATATTAGCAGTGGACATTCCATACTTGGATTTATATTTTGCTGCAAATCTTTCTGAAATAGCGAGCACAGGAAATGTAATGTACAGAGTAGCAGGAAATACGCAGTGTAGTTATGGTTGTTCTGCAGTGTGTGTGTGGACCTGAGTGTCTTATCTGATCCTGTAATCACTGTAGTCCTCTAGGTGGAGCTACTCACTTATAAAGCAGACTCCCTCTGTCTCTCGGGTTCATCCTGCCCCAGGGTCCGTTAACAAACGCCTCTTTGGCAGCCGCCACCGCCCGGTCTACGTCCCCAACCGAGGCGTAGGACACCTTACAGATCGTCTGGTGAGGGACAGCACGGTTCAATGATTAATACAGACTCTTCAAAAGCTACATCTTCTCTGTGTGCATCGTATCAGCGTCGTGATGTGACTCACTGATCCATCGGTGGGGTTGATGGTGTCGTAAGTCTTCCCATTTTCCGCGTCTTCGAAACCGCCGTTGATGAAACACTGGTACGGCATTTTCACCGTCATGTTGTTCACGTCTTTGGTTGCCTGGGTACGATACAGCAGCAACAGTACATCAGCCAACCACATGCATCCACCCTACACCTACATATCTGAGAATATCATAGATCTCAGCCCGCTATTAGACCATCGCTCATTTTAAAGAAGATCAGTATTTTCACTGAGACAGTAAATGCAGGAGACTCACATAGTCGATGACCAGCTCCTCCTCCTGGTCCTCTCCTCGCAGCTTGCGGACAAACATCTGGATGAAGTCCTGGAAGGTGGTGGCCATGTACACGTCCTCGGTCTGCAGCTGGACGCCGGCACACTTCTGCTTCACCTCCTCCACCAGCCTGGACACGGGGACGACATCAGTGCACAGGGTTTATAATAACTTAGATGTTTTTTTTTTTATTTTTCTTATTTGTCTGTCTTCGCATTATTCACATATAACATTCCCTATTCAGATTTTTTGGGGGGGAATTATTTTGTTGATGTCAGCTCAACAGCCTTGAGGTCACACATTGGATGCAATACTATCATTTCAGTCTGACAGCTCACATGTGAAAATGTTTTATTAGAGCAGCTGAACAGAGTTTGAGTTTGACGTCCAGGCATCGGACAGATGAGCAAACCGTCTTGAACCCCCCGTTAGGAGCCTACAGGTGGATGCTGCTGAGGCTCACAGGACATGCAGCAGCACTGACGCAGTGTAGTGGTGGCATTGACAGGCAGAGGGAGAGTTGGGAGATTTAAACAGACGGCCAAATTGACAGGGTGCGTTTGGTACCCAGGAACAGCCTGAGTAATTCTGGAGAGTCTACAGAGAAAAATTTAATGGAGCCCTGTCGAGGTAGGAGGCAGTTGGTATTCTTTCCACAAAATCAGTAAATAACAAAACCTGCCTACTTATTTAAACAGTCGGGTGTTTCACTCTGCCTTGATCGCAGCACAGTTGTTTCTTCCTGTGGACAGTAGCCAGGCTGCTGGCGCAACAGTCGCTGTGCTGCTGACACTCGACGCCAGAAAATGAATCAGGTGCTGCCGGCGAGCCAGGACAAGTCAGAGACAAACATCTATTCTTGTCCGTCTCCACTATGATTGTATCAAACCTGTGTCTAGAAACAATAGTGCTTGAAATTGAATACTTGCCCTCTTTTTGTACTACTGCAAAAAAAGAGACCCTCACAGCCCCAAATTGTTGCCTCCCTTCACTGGGTTCCAGTAAAAAACAGAATACGTTTCTAAATTTAATCAGTTACATACGAGGCCCTGCATGGCCTGGCACCAGCATGCGTACCAAACATAAATGAGCCCTTATTCTAGCTGACATCCCGTCCGATCATCTGATCAGATCTGTTCCCTGATCACGTTTCAAATCTCTTCCCCACTTCAACAGATCTGCTGAATCTGCTGGGTTTCTTTTTTTCGCTTGCTGCTAGAGGTTAGTGAGGGTTTATTTTTTTCCTCTTGTGCAAATTTTTGCCTCCGTTTCATGGTTGTATTTGTGTGTATGTACACTGGGTTTTGATATTATTATTATAGAATTATTGCAAAATCGACACAGGAAGGATATTCACTACAGAAGTATGAAGAACATATAAATGTGTTCTGTGACCCGTTGTTTTAGTGTGTGACCAAATAAATACAATAAACCAGAGAATGTTCTCCCAAAATTTTAGATTTTAGGTTCTAGCTCTAAAAGAGAAATCTTATTCTAACTCGGGTCTTGCACTGGCCTCCTCCCTCACCTGACCACATCCATGGAGGCAGCTCCAGACTTGAAGAAGTCCGTGGTCTCCTCGATGGCTGCGACGTTGCTGAGGATGCCCTTCCAGATGTTCTGTAAAAAAAAAACTTACAATCAGTATTTAACACTGGCTTTCTGACTAAAACAGGAAAAATGTTATACTGAATTTGAAGTGACACTGAAAGCCAACTACCAGGTTAGAAAGGATCGGCCAACAGATTACTTGCCTTGATCTCCTCTGCCATCTTCTTCTCGTCGTCCGTCAGCTCCACGCTGGAGCTTTCCCCGGAGGAGAAGTATTTAGAGGCGGGAATCATCTTCCCGTCCTCAAACTGCAGGTTCTTCACCAGCAGCTGTCAACCAAACGCATGTGGATGAAGCACAGCAGATACAGGCGAACACACGCTGTGTTTGAATAAACTCAATGAATGAACTCAGCGACAGAGGCATCACCACGCTCGTCCTGCTCTACTTTTGTTTGCTCTGGGTATTTATTTTGTAGTACAACACAAACTGAATAACTCACCGGCTTTCCGTCAGTTCCATAGAGGACGAGGCCGTTCTTGGTGACCAGCCCGGGCTGGGACGCCCCCTCGATCTCCAGGGCCTGACCGGCTGGCACCGACCCCCCCAGCATGGACGAGCCATAGAGGGTCACAGACTGAGGAACATCACACAGAGGAGCGTTACACACACATGTTTGTGTGTCTTTTAAATTTGTTTAAACTGTACCTCGTCACATTTTGTCAATGTTAGTGTGACACACCTGACCGTCAATGACAGTCCAGGCACCGGGGACTTTATCGTGGCCGCGGATCCAGTTGTGGATGGCCTCAGCCGGCTGGGCCAGGTTGACCTGAGCGACAGAAAGACACGGGAGTCAACATGCTGACGGCTCACATTCATTTATAAGACCTGGTCAAGTTCTGAGAACGAAAAGGAAGCCAAACAGCTGGCTGCCGCGATCTGAGCGACACGTGGAAAAGCCATGCTGGAAACTAAACCTCTGCACTAAGAATAGCACATTAAGAAACACTGCCAGCAATGTGGCTCCGAGCGACGAAACGGCTACGATCGGCCCCACCTCCGCCTTTTCCCAGCGAGCCACTCAATCTCATACGTTTGGTGTTGGACAACACGTCTGGCTACCGGTGATTTTCCATGCTGCTCGATGAATGAAGGTTTTGTTGCACTGAGCAGCTGTCCAGCAGTTTAAAGGAACAGCTCACCCCAAAAGTTCAGTCTTTACCTACTCACCCCCCCCTTGAGTTTTACAGTCCACAAAACATTTGCGGAGCCTCACAGCATGACAGCAGTGCAATCTCCTGAACAACTCAAGTAGTTGGGGATGTGTTTACATACAGCAGAGATCCCAACACACACCCTCAGCACTTCAGATAAGGAGCACACCGATACTGTTAGCTTAGCAGCTACAGAAGAGCTGCAATAAAAAGGGTGTGAATAACATCTTTCAAATCAATTTTCGAAATGTCGGCTGGGCTTCCAGAGACTTGGATTATGCAAGACGAGCTTTAAAAAAAAAAATGCACATACTCAAACCCTTCCCCCGACCTTACTGGCCGCTCCCGGCAGTTGCCCCACAACCACTGACACTCCCATCTCCCCCAACAGCTCTGGCAGATCGTTACTACAGTGTCCCTCTTATCTCTGTCTATGCCTGTCCGCAACAGACCCATTTCAGCCGTGTCAGCGCCGACATAACACTGACTGACGTCCAGGATTCATGGAACCATACTTATGTACTAACTGCTGATGTAGCGTCTGATTGTCTCGTAGGAGCTCTCACCTTGGCGTTGGATTTCTTCTGAATGCCTTCGTAGCTCGCTCCTTCCTCTGTCTGGGCGACTCGAGGGGCCTTCCCGTCAGCGATGAGCTGCACCGACTCCACCTGCACCAAGAGAACAAGCCCGTTTCAGACAGAGACTGGCCCAGCAAAGCATTGCAACAGCATTTTGAACAGAAACGGCGGTCGCTGCTCTCAATAAGATAGTAAGAAATTGCCATGAATTACAAAGAAGTTATAATCAAGTTATTTGTGGCGAACAAGTTTCATTTCACGATAGAGTTATGGTGGAAATTCAGAGCATATTGCAAATGTTTTTGTCTCCAGGCAAACTAGAGGGCCTGTGACAAAGCTTGGATGGTCTGGTGACACTGATCTCTCCATCTGGAGTAACGTCAGCTGAAAATGTAGAGTTTTCAGCCCACTGAATGAGTTAATTCTACTTCTCACTGGCAGCTCCTGTAGTGCAAGGTTGCCTGGTTGGTTTGATGTTTTCCACCAGTCCCAAATGAATAATAATAAGCAACAGTATTCTGGTTCATCACATAAAGCAACAACTCAAGTGTTCGCACATTGTACGACGCAACTATGAAACGATTTTCCATCTCTGCCCTTTGCCTCCGTAATAAAGGGACGGCTCAAATTACAACAATTACAGGTTTCATCTAACCTAATAAACTGCAACAAGCCTTGACAGATTGCCAGCTTAAAGAGTTTTGCCCCAACACACACGCATGAAGAGAGAGAGAGAGAGAGAGAGAGAGAGAGAGAGAGAGAGAGAGAGAGAGAGAGAGAGAGAGAGAGAGAGAGAGAGAGAGAGAGAGAGAGAAGTAGGCTACAGGTAATCTTGTGATGTGCCATGATATCAAAAAGCAATAAAATATTGTAATGTTGCAAGCAGAGCGGTTTCTGTTCAATGAAAATACAGATTTGCAAAGTCACTCCAGCCTGAGTGTGCTAATGTGTTCGCATTATCATTAAATGCAATAAATAAATAGATTGTGAATAGGCTTTAATGTGTAACATATTTAAAATCCAGCCCAAATCCTTCCCACCTGCCCAAGCTCATCACACCTGGCACAATGCAGGCCAGAACCCAGCGCAACTGGGGCGGGAAACCAGCCCAATCTGGCAACGCCATTTTGCTAAGTCAAAACTCTAATTCAGTTTATCTATAATTACCTTTTAACTAGACAGACTGGAAGTTAAAGATATCTCCACCTTGAGATATCTCTCATCAAAATTAAATTCAAAATATCTATAGATTTGATAGTTTAGTTTGAGATTTCATTTAGACTAGTGATCATTTCATTTGAAGATATCTACAATGTCAATCTGTATAGTCAAAATGTAATTTAAGAGGAGAATGTAGATATTTGGAATTGAGGGGAATTAAAAATATCTTAAACAGGAATCATGGATAGGCAGAAATCAACTGAATATATCTGAAACTGAAATTGCAACTAGACATAATTCAGTTTCAGATACCCATAATTCACATGGCGTATCACATCTGATATCTGCAACTGAACTGTAGATATATGTAATGAGAAACCCCCCATACACAACAATGGCAAAAAGGGATGTGGTTAGTCCCAGGAAGGATGTAACTGTGGATATCTGAAATGTTCTTTTTGACTTGGAAAAACTGAATCACAGATATCTGCATCACATAATCCAGTTTAGGTATTAAATGTTAAAGGGCTTGCCGTACAGTGTGACATTTTCTACTGCATGGTAGCGTTGCAGAACCGAAAAGTTGAGCTCTCTGATTCTTTTTTTATCGTGTTTCCGCCCAGTTTCCACCTGTACATCTAAAACACGCTCAGCCAACTGTTTATAATCATACGAATGCTGTTATAATGCTTTGTGACTGAGATCTTGACCCACCATGCATCCTGACAAGGGACAAAAAAGCTTTTTGAACGAAATGACATCAGTAAGTAGCGGCTCCTCTCTGGCTCTCACTCCCGGAGACGGATGCTGTCGTCTCGGGGTGAAGCTCACTGACGACCTGCGTGTTTTTTTGCTCGAAATCACGTCACATATTCAGTGTGAATTAGAGCTGGTGGGACAGACGGGGTGACAGTGACTTTGCCACATAAAAAATTGGCATTTTTTTCCTCATATAAGTTGCCGAAGACACATTATTGTGTATTTTGAACATCTTTTATTTCTACGGTTATCCAGAGAAGGATCTGTTTAGTTGTCCGAGTGTGAATGCCATCAGAACGTCACACCGCTGTCCTACCCGACTAGCTTATCCTTTCACACAGACAATGGGACAGTGGAAATTTGTGTTATCAGGTCTCGACTACTTGATGGATTACTCCATTTGATACAGGTTCTAGATAAGCGCATGCTAATAGTCCTGATTACACTCCTCATCAAAAGGTTCGTATATATGAAAGTCCAGGTGGTTACCATGGCCTTGATGCCTTCTGGGAAGAGGAAGCGGTTGTAGAGCGTGTCCACTGTGTCGTTGGGCTCGACAGCACACTCCCTCTGCAGCAGGATCGGTCCGGTGTCCAGCCCGTCGTCGGCCCAGAACACCGTGAAGCCAGCTTTCTTGTCACCGTGGATCAGGGTCCTGGAGACACACAGGCGTACACGGGAAAAAACAAAACTTGAAACGGTGCCATAACCCTCGTATTTTTAGACCCGGCAGGGGATATAAAGTGAACCATAAACGTGACAGATGGAGCAGACGCAGATAAAGAAAAGATAAAAGGTCTTTACACCTGGAGTAAATGAGACGAAGGCAATCAGACTGGTGATAAGACTGTGAAACACACAAGCCGTCTGCCATCAGCTCTCATTACGGACGTGAATGTTTATTTGAATTATTTATATTTATTTAGTTAATGTTTTTTATTTTATCGTATTAACGTTAATGACGAGCAGTTTTAGAATGTGTTCGATTGACTGAACCTTACACATTTGTTCCCAAAAATATCAATTAAAGATATCTCTGCTGTTATCGCATTATGATTAGATGGCAAAGATTAGTCTTTCATTAAGTTTTATAGTTTCCTCTGTGGTCTAGTATATGTAACTGCCAGAGTTGTTGATCTTTATGAACTTGTGAACTTGTAATGTGACTACAACCCAACAGCCATGGGAGTAAATGGGCCACAAAAAATAGCACATGGGGTCACAAAGTCCCTGTTTGAAGAATTTAGAGTTAACACTTGAAAACAAATGGAAGCAATTAATTTGCTCCCAGTGATAAGAGGACTGGAGAAATACTGAGGGTGGAGAACAGACCGACTAACAAGCAGAATAAATAAGAATACCGGCCTGCCCGGAGGTTAAGGTCAAACAGAACTGGTTTGAACCTCTTCTACCTCTACTTACTCTGACGTGGAAAACCAGAGAGGACTTGGTCTTGTGAAAATATATACTTTAGCCCCTTTAGTTGTTCTGAGGTACAGGACAAAATGTGTTTGTCAGGCTTGCTTGTTCGACTTTTGCTCGGCAGCAGCAGCCACTGTAGCCACAAGTTACTAGATGATGCTGATAAAACGTAGTTCACGAGTCGAACAAGCAGAGAAGGGTTTAAAGTTAAACGCATTTACTCAGTGTTGCCAGGTTAGTTGCCAGTATGACTAACACTAGCCAACGTTCATACCAGGCTCAGACTGTAACACCTGAACCTCTAAGTCTATAGACATGAGCAGGGACTTGTTTGATTAAAATGCTTAATTTGTATGAGAAATCATTTCTTCTTCAAACAACAGTCTCACTTTTTGTGCTCTGTAAACTTAAACCTACTGTTTTAACCTGGAATAATCTGGTTTTAGCCTTTGATTGTTTTTTTTCCCTCATTTATTTATGTTTATTATACTCCTATTCATATTATACTGTATTTGTTTTTTTTCCTTTTTGTGTGCTTTTCTATTCGTGCATATAGACCGATCAATCGGTGTATGTGTCTTTGAGTGACTGTCCTCCGCAGTTGTCAGTTAATGCTTTAAATCTTGTTTATTTTGGCTGACTGCCACCTTCTGCTCACACTCAGCAGAAAAGTGGCCGTAGTCTTTCTCATTTTTATACAGCTGCAGGGTTGTGGTTTAGCGAGACAATTCCATCCGTGTAATGTGTTACTAATCTTCACTGTGGTGAAAACAGCGTGGTTTTGTGGGTGAACTTTATATTTTTGATGTGAACCTGTGAGCTGGGCTGTGAGCCAAAAGCAAAGTTACACTAATGATCCTTTAACCTGAGAGAGGATGTAAAAAAAAAAAAGAGTGCGATCACTCTCTCTCACCAGTTGATGGCCGAGGCTCCTCTGTGCAGAGGCAGGATGGAGGGGTGGTAGATGATGGAGCCGTGCTTGGGGTGATCGATGATGTTCATGGGGATGAACTGGGAGCAGAAGGGCATGACGTTGAGCTCGGCACCCACCGCCTTGTAGGCGTCCACCACCTCCGGGATGGGCTTCCCCTTGACCCGCCACCGTGGGAACTTGAACACCGGCGTCCCGTCCTTCTCCGCCGCCACCGCTGAAAGAGAGGATACAGTCCAGAAATCGGAAATCGAGTCTTGCACACTTCATCGTTTATTGGTCTGACTCTGTTCCACCGTTTCATGGAGGCTTGAAATGTATGTACCTGCTTGAAACCATCACAATTGATCATCTTTATATGACGGTTCAAACTTGTAATGCATCTGTAAATAAGGTTTGACCATCTGGTGCAAAAGAGTGCCTTGTCTTTTTCTAGTGTCCTTAAATTGAAAATGCTCCCCACATGACCATAGCGATATAAAAAATAAAAAAAAAACACAGGTAATAAATTGTCCTGTGCAAACGTCCATTCAACCCACGGAGTCCCATGTGGCAGTCTCAGCAACTTCCAACACCGAATGAGCTTTCGCTCCAGTCAGAACCAGTTCGACCTGCTACATGTGTAAACATACGGCCGTCATAAGCTGTCACATCTAGACGAGTGCAGTTTAACCAGTTCAGTCCTACAGCCGGCCCTCTGTGCTGCAACACGCCACCGAGGTCACGGGAAACCAACAGTGTCGCCGTCAGCTCACACACACCCACGAGAACACACAAGCAGGTTGAGGTCAAGTGCCAATGTGTGTGTGTGTGTTTGAGAGAGAGAGAGAGAGATAACAGCTTCACTTTATATTGTTAGAATACAAGAAAATACTTTTTTTCATGGCAAATTGTCCCCAAGAAACTTGAATTAATATTTCATCAATATTGATTTTATTCTGACCTCACTTTAGTCGTTTTTGAATTTGACAATCAATAGACAATCTAAGTGCTAAAATACCAGACTTAAAGGGATATTCCGGTGTAAATTTAATCCATGGTCTAACACACCTTGACACCGAGTAAGACTCCCCCTCGAGAGGTCAAGTTTGCTGACCGCTAGCTTAGCTAGTTTTAGCAACCTCAGAAAAGACCGCACAAAAACAATACACTGCCGCTTACGCCTCCATTTAGAAACCGCCATCAAAAAGCCACAATTAATGGTCAGAACAGCACCAAACTTCAGCAACAGTACATGTACAGTCCCAGCACACAGTACGAAGCATCAAACATCTGCTAGCTTAGCCGGATTTGTATTAAAAACACAGCACAACTCACCCTCTCCTCCAGCAGCCTGCCTGTGTCGGGAAGCTCCGAAGAGTCGATTACCGAGTGCAGTAGATTTCCTCAGCTGAAGGATGAAAATGTATGATTATTACTCCATTACTTCCCTTATTTTCCCTGTCAGCTCTCGATAATAAGAACTGAGCATTCCATGGAGTAATAATCATACATTTTCACCCTTGAGCTGCGGAAATCTACTGCACTCGACTCGGTAATCGACTCGTCGGGGCTTCAAAACACAGGCAAGCTGCTGGAGGAGCACGGTGAGTTGAGATGTGTTTTAAATACAAATCCGGCTAAGCTAGCAGATGTTTGATGCTTCGTACTGTGTGCTGGGACTGTACATGTACTGTTGCTGAAGTTTGGTGCTGTTCTGACCATTATTTGTGGCTTTTTGATGGCGGTTTCTAAATGGAGGCATAAGCGGCAGTGTATTGTTTTCGTGCAGTCTTTTCTGAAGTTGCTAAAACTAGCTAAGCTAGCGGTCAGCAAACTTGACCTCTCGAGGGGGAGTCTTACTAGGTGTCAAGGTGTGTTAGACCATGGATTAAACTTACACCGGAATATCCCTTTAACGGTTTGTATTAAAGTCTACATTGTCAGTACAAGCACTGTAGACACTACCAAACTACTGCACTGTATGGATGTTTTATAATGCTAAATGTGCTTATATTGCCTCACAGCAGGGTTAGGGTTGGGCTAAGGAAATCTTAACTCAAGTGGGCTCAGGCACAGCGGGAATATGTTTACAACTAGAAACAATAAGAGTGGAAAGAGTTTAATATTGGCTGCAAACACTCAGAGAAAATGAGGACAACAGGCAGTGATCGAGAGGAAGCTGATGATAATGACGCTTCCAGGAAAGATTGCATCATCACAACAAAGACTTTTCACCTCAGAGCTGGATCTCCGGGCCACACGGGGCCTCTACCCAAGCAGACAATGGAGCCACTACCCCGACGCTAACGCAGGGTAAAGGCCTCTCTTTGTCCAGGAGCACTGTAGAGTCAACGCACATCTACCTCAGACACAGCACAGGCCTCTGCCGGCCCGGAGATGACCCAGGACATTTCCTGTCTTTTTATTTTTGTACAAGACCAATGCAAAAGATTCACTCTGTTCCATTTGCATGTGATTTCTCATTTTAGCATTACAACCACTGACAGGTGACGTGAATAACATTGATCATCTCATCACAGTGGGATGTTCTGCTGGGAAATCTTGGGCTGGCATTCATGTGAATGCCACTTGACACGCACCACCCATCCAAACACTGTTGTGGACCAAGTACACCCCCTCATCACAACAACACTACCCGATGGCAGTGGCCCCCACAGCAGGACAATGTGCCCCGACACACCACAAACACTGCTCAGGAACAGCAATAAAGGGCCCAAGGTGTTGACCGGGCCTCCAAATTCCCCAGATCCCAATCTGATCGAGCATCTGTAAGACCTGCTGAGCAGTACTGAAGCACATGTTAATTAAATGCTTAGGATCAGCTGCCAGTTGCACCAGCTATACGTACGTTTTGTCTTAAACTAGGGTGCAAATTCTACAGTAAACTTACATTGAAACTAGTTAGTTTGATAACTAGTTACTTTATCCTGACCCAAACACCTCAAACACTGACAACATCGAAACATTTGCTTTTTAGATAAAGTGGCGAGTCTAACTCATTAGAAACTGATGAGTTACCCCCTAACATTACCTACAAGTAGCGTCTCCATTGGAGTTTTGACACCCTCTCATGCTACAGTGCTGATGGGAGGCTGTTGGTGATGTTGTCAGTGGGGGGCAGGTAAAAACATGATCATTCGGCTGTGTGATGCCAACATTTATTCCCTTATACTTACAAAACCGGATATTTTTATGTTCGTTCCTGTAGCTGGTTTGGATTGTGTTCTGAAATCAACGAGAAAGCACCGCGGTTTCTTTAAAGGAAGGCAAAAGTTTTGTATTTTCAGCCTCAAATGACACCAGCTGAGAGGAAGCGAAGACTCCAGGGATCAAATCAACCACTTGTCACAATGATAAACGTTAATCCAAAGGTACATATTCACAGATAAGAAATAATAGCTCACTGAAGGACAAGGGGGGGAAGTAATGAACAGAGTCTGGTGGAGACGACTTAACCAACAGACCAGAGAGAAGGGGATGAACTCACCCAGGGGATCAGCCTTGCCATCCTTGTCGGGGACCGTGAACACGCCCACCACCTTGTGTCCCTGCTTCCTCAGGTTGCTGTACACCTCCTGGCCGAACAGGCTCTGGCCAATGATCGCCAGTTTGAGTTGATTCTTGTAGTAGTGCTGTCACGAGAGCAAACACAAACACATTAGTTTCAGCGTGTCGTGTCTTATTTCAACTACAGTGCTCAGATAAACATCTCCATTGCTCAGCAGAGGAGGATAATTCAACATTCTTTCCGGCCTCACGCTACTTCCAGAGATGTTATGCAACTGACAGTGGTAAACCAATGCCGAGACTTTCTTAACAGCAGGTAACTGCCTTTAGCACCAGGAGCCAGAGGAGCTCACCAGGCGCCACTTTTAGAGGAACACTCCAGTCCACAAATGTTGTATTCGCCTGGTCAAAAGGCTGAGGTATCATGACATTAAGTCCCATAAGTAGGTCAACATCTGCTTAAGTTGCTTCAAATAATATCAGCACTTCTCGTAATATTAAAAATGTACTCATTCAGACTTTAAGTGACACTGGGGCTTCAACGATTCCTGTCAGTATTGCGTATGTCACTTTTTTAATTGATTCATTGATCATCCACAGCCCAAAGTTATAGAGAGGCGAAGTTCCACCCCTTCCATTGTGCCCTACGGGACTGTATTTCAGAAAACACATTTGTACAGTAGTCAGTGGCAAGAGACGAATCATTTAATGATCCCATTTGAATTGGGTCGATTTTTAAGACAATTCTGAAAGTCAAGGAAGTCACAGTTTGTTATAAAATACCTCTTAGTTTGTGTAAAAGTGCTCAATATACGGCACCAACACGGCTGCCACCTCAGCACAGAAAAAAATATTGAGAAAGGTGAAAATCACAACAAGTCTGGCCCTACAAACAGCTTCAGCGATGTGAAAGGAGCGTTTGTCAGTTTTGTGAGCTCGCCGATCAATGGGACCGGCTCTGCAAGGTGTCAGCTGTGGGTTTTAATGACTGCTAACCAAACGATGTCACTTATGACACCGCTGGGCGTCTATATAATTACGTATTCTCAATGTTCCATTGGTTTGTTTCGACTGTCTCCGGTTGGATTTTTTGTCATCTACACAGAATGAACAATGAATGATATTTTTATAGATTTATGTCTAGAACTATGAGTGTATAGGAAGCATGAACTGTAAAGAGCTCGGGGTGGGATTCAGGGGGCCCCACGCTCAACCTCAGGGCACCCCAGTCAAGTCCACCTCTTATCTAATGGTTAAATCGTTAAAGCCAGCTCCAAGAAAAGCAACTGGCTGACAGCCAGCACAACCCCTCCTCCAGGGAGGGACAGAGGAGTTTCTGACAGCGGCGGTACACGTGTGAAGGGAGGAAGGTTTCAGGTTTCCCCTGCTCAAAGGCATGGAGCTGTCAGCTTCATGGGGCCACACTGCGTTCTGCAACGTGCTCCGTGATGCATTCAAAGCCGTCGGTTCCAAGCAAGCATCCACAGTGAGGTAGCTCCCAAACACACTGATGAAGACATGCATATCATTTGATTTTGTTAAAAATGATGAATGAATGAGCATGCTTGCTCATCCGTAGCTGTGCTCCAGGTCGCTTGCAGCCCTGTCAGAACTAAGCCGATACTGGAGGACAGGTTGGAGCTCAAAGGCTGATGCAACTCCTCCAGATCTTGTACAGTAAAGGCCAGTTCGGTCAGAGCATACAGCGAGAGGGGGGAGACAGAGGGGGAGACAGTACAGTAACGTGGCAGACTGGCGCCGCTGACACACCATCATTTGCTCCGTTTGCTGAAAATACAGCAGCAGACTGACCAAGAGAGACCCGCTAACTCACTGATCCGCGATCAGAACCGAGCCTGGCTCCGTCCTCCTGCAGCCACCATGACCTGGCACGCGCCCAGCGTCCACCAGTAGGATGTCTGTCACTGTATCAAAGCTACTCTTCATTCAGTGGTGCAGCGAAAGCAGCGAGGCAGTGGTACTCACGGACGAGGTGGAGAATTTCCTTAAGACTTGACTCGCCGTCCACAACATAATGGCGGTGTTTGGTGTATAAAAACGTCTGAGAAATTTAAAAGAAAATAAAAAATCAAATCCAAACGCCGCTCAGTGTATCCGACCTGCCGCTGAGGTATGCGCGCTGCTGGCAACACACACCTGCGTCTACTTGCCGGAGCGTCAGGGTGCGAGGCTGTCAGAGAGGAGTGGCCGCGGTCAGGGCTCGACACGGCCGGCTTATACTCGACAGCAGCAGCAGCACGACCGCAACGTGCCGCTTCACACCGTGCGTGCGCGGTCACGCGGAGTTTACTACGTCCTCGGCCGCGCGGTCACGCGTGGGAATTGAAAAAGCCTCGAGCTCTGTCGTTGGTTTAAAACCTTCCTCCGCTGTGTGTCGGCATGATGAAATGCAAAAATGCTCTGAGGCCTTTATATGGCTTTATTGAACAGGCGCAAGATACGACAGGAAACAGGATGAGAGAGGGGGGGAGTGACACGCAGTAAATGGTCCCCACACCGGGACTCGAACCCGGGTCCGCTGCAGCGAGGACAAAGCCTCTGTACATGGGACGCCCGCTCTACCAACTTAGCTGAAAGGCACCCTGTCTGAATTGTTTTTTAGAAAAAATTTGGGGAACACTTTGTGGTAAAGGTACATGAATTATTGCGAATTCAGGCATGAAAAAGCATGAATTCATTCATGTAGTACTTCACGAACTATCAGTAATGCAGGAGGATTAATAGTATCTGATGCATGACTTAATGCAGGAACAATACGCTAATAATTAATGCAGTAATTAAGGTATTTCAATCACGAGACTTCTGAGTTATGAATGATGTTCATGTGTTCATAGATCAGTCTGCAGTTAAAGTGACAGCAATGCACATGTATTCTATTCAGTTCCAAGTGTTGCAATTATGATCAACTAAGCATTGCTTCTTTATTGAAATACCTTAATTTCTTGGTTTATTTTGTAATATTAAATAATATTAAAGGTTGACTAAGGCTCAGATATACAATTAGTTGCAGCTTTCTTCCCTTGACTGTGCCCTCGGCCCAAACACGCGGAAATGAATGAAATTCTCAAGCTGCAGTTCTCATACTGGCTAAGGTGCTGACTCAATGGCATTTTCAACTTCATTTCACGGTATAAATGCAACGAATCCAATAAACTGTTTTTTAGAAAGAATTTTCATGGATCATTTATGAGACACGTACAGTGTGTAGTAAAACGGTGTTCAGTGAGCCTTTAACCTCACTGCAGCTGTTTGATGGCCACTGCCAAAAACCAAAGGCCATGTGGGTATAAACCATGAATCATAAAAATGCACAAAGTTTAACCACAATGTACTTTTGAGTATGCCGGCACTCTACCTATGTTTATTTTGTAAAATTAAAGCCTAAAGGTTGACTTAGGCTCAGATATCATACAGAAATGAGTTACAGCTTTCTAATAGGTTCCTTGACTGTGCCCCTTGACCAAACAGTAATGCGTGGAAATGACTGAAATTCTTAAGCTGCAGTTCTCATGCTGGCTAAGGGGTTAACTCAGTTGCGCTCAAATTCTGGCCAAATCATGAAAATTGACCCTTTAAAGGCCTTTTTTTAAAACAAGACAAACAGTCCTTTTTGCACCACCAACAGTTTTTCTTTCCAATAAAAATGCCACCTGTATTTTTTGTTTGTTGTGTAATAGCTGCATAATGTTCCTGACAAATGACAGTACGCCTCTGTGTGTGTGTGTTTGTGACAAATGGTGTAAAATTAATCTGTCACCTTTTTTTTTTTTTTGCATTTCTAAAGCTCATAGGTTCAGGAGTATTTAACGTGCACAGTGTTCCGCAACACCAACACTTTTTGTCACATTAAAGTTTAGATAAACTCAAAGTAGTTATTAGTTTAACTACACGGGCTTTGCTCCAGCATTCACCTGCTGTATATCCGACCAGATTCCCACACGGAACAAGCTCTTATCAAACGCACATCTGGCACCATCCACACTCAACTGCCCTGCACAGGTTCCTGTGGAGCAAAGGTTTAAACGGTCACCTCAAACTGATGGGAGGCAGGGCAGTGACACACACACACACACACACACACACACACGCTCATTCATGTAATCTGAAAAAGAATGTGCACTCTGCCTCTACCTAGTAGACACGATAATTTCCTGGCAAGTTCTGCAGTGTTTATTCCACCCGTTGCATGTCCCTTTATCCCATAATGTTACAAGTCAAACTATAACCATCCTGTGCTGTTGCAACACTGCTTTGCTGATGTCACCGACTGCTGCAGGTTACAATTTCGTAACTTTTTAACAGATGCACGGTCCAAAATCGTATACGGCTAATTGAAGTTAGTCCAACTTTTAGAACTAGCTCGCATCTGGCGCTGACAAATACATGAATCACAGTGCACAGTATCCAGAACTGGTCCTTTTTCTCACTCAGTGCTGAATGTGTGCTGAGAAACCACAGAGAGAATCCAGGGGAGCAGTTGTGATTTATTTGTGAATAGTTTCAACAACATCAAAAAGAGGACTAACGGTAAGAGCACTGGTGGTGGATGTAGCTCGGGGGGGGGGGGTCCCACCTCTGCTGCCGGCCCCAGAGATCAACCCTCCTTTCTTCACATCAGACAGCTTTTGAAAAAAGTGCTTTGGCATAAAGGTTAATTCCCTTCGAACACCGATGCTTTGATTGAAAAGTGCTGGTTTTCTCCCGGTTCATTCCCTGGCTGCCGCTGTGACCACTCGATCTACACAGTATCATCATCATCACACTCATCAGGTCAGAAGATTGTGTGGTGTACGGGTGACTGTCAAACAAAACTATAAACAAGTTATGCTCCTGGATGAGGAGCAATCCTGGAAGGCAAAACGGGGAACATGCCCAAATCTCTTTAACATTCTGGTACATAAGTTACGTTGTGTCACCACAGTCAACACAGTGGGTGAAATCACTAGTAGCTGACTTTTCCCACAGACAAGGTGCCAGTGATGGAGATTTCAAACCAAGGGAAGGAGGAACAGTGGCTCAAATTAAAAGCAAAAACATGATTCAGAAGTCTACTGAATTTGTCAGATTCAACATGACTGTATTTTTTTTGCCATAGCTGTCATCATATCTTGTGGTTGCTGCAAAAGAAAACTTCCAGCATGTCTGGGTACTTTCATCTCTTCGAGGGATGAAAGCCTGATCAGTTTGCACTGTAAAAGGTTTCGCTACTCGTGTGACCCAACACTGGCACGTTGCTGTTAAAAAAAAGCCTCAACTGGTGCATATCAAAGGAGGGTTTACGGGGTACAGGCACGTTTTCCCCAGGACATATGACCCATGCTAGTGTTACGCACTCTACAACAAGTTACAGGTGATAAACAACAAGACATTCTCCCTTTTCACATCCCAGCAGAGGCTGGAGGACTGAGGGCGGTGGAGTGATGAGGTCACAGGAAGCGGATACCGGCTCCAAACTGGACACCGTCACATATCCTGTGTGAGGAGAGCAGAAAGAAGAGAGGAATTACTGTCAGAGGATTCCTTATCCACCGATCAGGCTTAACATTATGACCACCTGCCTAATATTGTGAAGGTTCAGCTTGTGCAGCCAAAACAGCTCTGAGCTATAAAGACATGGACTTAAAGGGATATTCCGGTGTAAGTTTAATCCATGGTCTAACACATCTTGACACCGAGTAAGACTCCCCCTCGAGAGGTCAAGTTTGCTGACTGCTAGCTTAGCTAGTTTTAGCTAGTACGAAGCAACAAACATCTGCTAGCTTAGCAGGATTTGTATTAAGTGTCTTAAGTTTTTTTGTCTTTAGTGTCTTCCCCTGGCTTCATGAATTTGCGGTCCATCCTGACACTACGTCCTGACACGCGTCAACAACATGTGGAGCGACTGCTCTCTGGATCAATCTGTTTGGCCAAGGCCCGCCCCCACCCTATTTCTGATTGGCTAGTAGACCTATCGTTAGTGTGATTGAGTGAAAGTTGCGCCTCTGTGAGATCCAGAGAACTGTATGTTAGATCTCTGGACAAACCCGATTTCTTTTTTTTTGGCAGTCATGCCGGTATGCCAGAGATCCGGCACGGTGCCGGACTGCAATCAGCCCTGGTGTATGTAGCGCTTTAAGGTTTTTTTTCAAGATTTAAAGAATATTCCACTGATTCAATTGCGCAATCCTATGACACTATCAGGCTCCAGGACACACAGTACTCTGTGTATTTTGATGACAAATAGGGTAGATAGAGTTTTACACATGGGAAACTTTGAGCCACATTTTAGAGCAGCCAACAAACGGCCGTCTTTTTGTGTGAAAGTCAGTTAAAAATAACAACATGGATGAGCATTACTGTGCGTTCACACCGAAAGCGCACAAAGAGGAATCCTTCTTGTCCACTCCACCTAAGTCGCTTATGCCGCTTTTGTCACCCTTCAGAATGTTCGTTCTTGCTTCTAAATTTAAAGGGCCCGCACGCCACACGCGTTAAACACCACCACGCAACTACCCATTTTTTGACATCGATGATCATGGAAAGTTACTTGATAAAGTCATTAAAAACAGAATTACTCCCCAATCACATTAACGGAAATGATCATCCCAAATAAACACTGATTTTGCCAAATGTATGACGATATGGACAGGGTAGCTAAATGCAAACACAACTAGCTTAGCAAAAGTTTTCAGAACAGCGTTTTTGATTGATGGGAAGTAGCCCGAGTACCAGTAATTTATTCTAGCCTACTGTCAATGTTGTGTAGCCTACATTTCATTCTAGTTGTGAAGTGTAGTGCAATTGGTTAGATGGACAATAATGTGAGCAAATGAATTGCATTTCCGCTATAATGGAGCGTTCTAGAACAAAAACATGTTCTATAAATACCTGCACTCAGTTGCGTATCGCGTTATCAATATGGATGATCGGGAGATAATTGCATTTGGTGTTGCCCTGCTGTACTTGAGAAGAAGACGCCGTCCTCATCGCCGGATTTACTACGGCAGCAATCAGCATTTCCAGCGACATCTTGGAACGAATGTTTGGTAGGAACCAAAGTTACGCTGGTTGTTCCCTGTGACAGATCTTACCGAAGGACGACAGCAGAACAAGACATCCCCATTGGCTATCGGATGGATTTTCCACCTTTCCCTCCTAGACGCGTCATAGCTCATTACATAAAGTTGGAGGATTTTTAACTTTTTTACTCCACCTAAGTCACCTATTCCACCCGACTCCGCCAATTCCTCTTTTCCCTCTTTGTCCGCCTGGCTCCCAATACAAAGTGAATGACTTCCGGGAGGATTTTCCACTTTGTCCACTTTTGGTGTGAACGCACAGTTAGTCCTGTAATATCTAGGAGTGCAAGTGTCCTGTAGTCTACCTGTCTCCACTCTGGACTCCCATGGGCACACAGTAGTTGAGCTCGAGCCTGGCGATGTTCCCGAGCCGCAGCACGATGCCCGCTCCGTACGACCAGCGAATGCACTCGGCTAGCTTCTGAAGGTGCGCCCGGGGACCGTCACCTACACACACAACACCCAACATGTTACAACACAACAAAACGCGCTTTAACAAATTCTGTGTCTAATCTGAATGAGGGAAAATGTGTCATTTCTATACGTTATATATTTTAGCTTGGTGTATTTTCTATTTTATGGCTCAAAACCATAAATGTTTGATTTTTGCCAGTCAGCCGGTGCTGACTTCTTTTTAACATTGCAGGTATTTCGTGCATTAATGTCTTTAGTCCACCCACCGTAGTTGAGGTTGCAGAGGTTGCCTGCGTTGAGAAAGAAATGTGTCCTGAAAAGGTCTCCGAAGCCGCCCTTGCCTGGCCTGAAGGGCAGCGGAGTGTAGAGGTGTAGCCCACCTGCCCAGTACGCCTCTCCGCCCAGATAGTCACCTGGAACACACACAGTGTTAAAGTGAGACAAGCTGCTCTGCTGCACTACTTAATGGGAAACGTACACAAATTTTCTACATAATAAAAAGTCATCCGAGCCGTGACAGCGTGGCTGGTATTGCTTTTTTTGCCTAGTGATTCTGAGTGTGTGCGTGTTATCATGTTATAATTTAATCCTGGAGACGCCTTTTGTATCAGGAACTACTGCAGAAGCCAGGTGCTCATATGTCTGTCTGTCTGTCTGTAGAAGCACCTTTGTCATTGACCGTGCGAGATACAGTTGTCGAACATTACACAATCTAGTTGAGATATAAATGAAGGCTGAGTTCAAATATGGGTATGAGTACTCATGTAACAATGTAGAAAAGGCTACTGAGCAGTCGTGGATCTGAACATCAGCATGTTGATGGGTGTCGCAGCTGGTTTCATCCCATCATAAAATAAAATAAATGAAAATTCTTACATATTGTCATTTTTTTTCATTGTCATTATTGATTATTTTCTCAATTAATTGTTTGGTATATAAAATGTGGAAAAAAAGGTCAATCAGTGTTTCCAGCGGCCTGAGACAACATCCTCAAATGTCTTGTTTTGTCCACAACCAAAAGATATTCAGGTTACTGTCACAGAGTGATAAAGAAACCAGAAAATGTTCTGAGTTAATAAGCTGGAATAAAAGAATCTGGACATTGTTTTTCTTTAAAATGAAAAATGGTTAAACGTGTTAGTTAAATTGTTGCAGCTCTACTTGTGGGAATTCAAATAGTCTGCACTGTTTACTGTGAAAAGAGTTTCTATGACGCCAGACCAGTTTTTACCTTCACTCTGTGGCCCGATGCTGTACATCCCAAACCCTCGCACGCTAGTGGGACCTCCGAGATAGAACCTGGACAAAATACACAACCACCGTTGAACCGTCCACTCAAAGAGCAGCAGTGTCTCAAAAATCACAAATCCACAATTTAAAAACAGTGACACTCATTAATAGCACAGTTAAAGAAAATAAGACTTAAAAACCAAAACATTTGGATGACAAATTTAGATTTGGATTTGAATTTTAAATCATCGTAAAACATTTTGAGAGTTTGGCTTCAAAAACGAGCCAGACTTTGTTCACAGAGATGCTCTGCTGAGTGCTCAACCAGCAGCCAGAGTCTGACTGTGTGTCAGAGCCAGGTGACGGATCCACTCGTACCTGTCAGCGATGCAGGACGGCTGTCCTCCCAACGGATACAGCATCCCACCCCACAGAGAGGCAGACAGGACCTGAGAGGACACACAGGAAACAAGTTGTTCCCTGCAGCTGCTTTACTGTCCACTGGTGCTTCTTTAATGCCACTAAAGTTAATATACGAACACCACGATGAAAAACATGTATTTCTACTATTAGTTTTTGAGCAAAGCTTGATAGGATGCTTAAAGATTTCAAATAAATGTCCAGATGGCCAGTTTATATATAGTCTAAGAACAGACAACACCCTAAAACAACGTCCTAAAATCTTATAGACAGATTCTAACAGGTTTGGGATGACTTATTTCTGTCTTACCGAGTCCCAGAAGAGCCGTCTGTTAATCTGAAGCTCAACGTCTTCTTTCAAAAAGCTGGCATCGCCTCCTGTGTACCCGGCCAGCTCCTGCAGGGCAAAAACACACCTCAGTAAGTGAAACTCCACAGAACAGGAAGAATACAGCCAGCTGTTTCACGAGAGTGATGGATAAAATGTCTTTGTTGGTAAAGAAACAACATAAAAATATAAGGTGTTAAAAGTTTAACCGAGATAACTGTGAACTGTGTTGAGTTTCAAAACATCAACAGTCAGCAGGGAAGAATTTAAGATTATAGATTCACTGTTTCCGTGTCATGTTACCCTGCCACAGTAAACTCCCGGACCCACCTCGTGTGGTGAAGATCTTGATCCAGCTAGCACAAGCATTTGATTTGACAGCAAGTAAAAAAAGAAAAAAAAGTGGCAACATCTTTCCACTCAATCCAGATCAGTTGGAATCTGCTTGCTGACGGTTTTGTTTGCTTATCTATGGAGGCATCAGTATAAAATTGATACTTTTCATAACCAGTTGAAGGTTCCTTGCATTAGGTTTAAGTAAGCCATTTATACGAACACAGGTGTACACATACCTGGTTGAGCCGCAGTAAGGTGCCTCTGTTGGGGAAAATGGCAGAATTCCTTGAATCGACTGACACAGTGTGCTGCAAACAAACAAAACATTGAGTACAATTAAACTAACGCAGTGAACAAAAATGTTTAATAACCCTTATAAATATTTCCTGAAAATCATATATATATATCAAAGGTGTATGGAAAAGAAAATGAGGTTTTCAGGGGACTAAATTATCTCAAACTAAAAATATGACATGTTGGATATAGCCGTACCGAGAGGGCAGACTTCAGCGAGTGTCCGCTCTCTTCTCGCACGGCGAATGAAGCGCTGCGTGCCAGACAGCCCAGCTCCCTCCATACACCCTCCCACTTCAACGTGTGGTTGGTCATCCCGAGGGGAAACTGCCGGAGCACAAGGAGATGGAATACTTCAGTTCAAGTGTAAAGCCACCAACTGCACATAACTTGTCAGTCCTGCTTATTTCAACAGTTATTAGAGAGTTATTAGAGTTTTACCAAAGCAATCAATCCTCAAGCTTTCAACTTAAATTTGCTTTATTGGCTTGAAATGTTTAAGTCAACTTCTTATATAAGCTGATGTCCAGGCTGATTTTATCTATTTAGTTAAGTCAAGAAGCTCCATATATGTTCATTTCCAGCATCACACCGATTTGTTTTTTTTCTTTTTATATTCAACTCAAATGACTTTAGATTTTATACAAACATATGGAAGAAACATTTCTGTGTTTGTACGGCCAGAGAAACCACAGATGTTTGCTCGCCTCTAGTTGATACTCTGCATTAAGTTCAAACTTCTCTCATGAGATTACATTTTGGGTCAAACATGTCAAAGGAAACATCACACACAAAGAGTAGAATACAAATGCTAAATAAATAACATTTATTTTTATTATATAAATAATAAATAATAAAAGAAAAGAAAAAACACACACACACACACACACACACACACACACACACACACACACACAGCCTCTTACATTGACTTCTGCAGACATGCCTCTGTCCGTCTCTTTTAAGGAGCTCCACGGGAACTGTCCAGTGACTTTGTACAAGTTGAGGGTGAGGCTGAAACAGAGGACAGCAGGTGTGAAAAAACGGTAACAGACGGTCTATAGCTGTCTTGCTGGTGCATTCAAGCTGGCAGCCCAGATGTGACGTCTCTTGTCTTGAATGCACTCTATGTGGTCAGGATATCAGCACCTCCTCGAGCGCACCATCAACAGACTATTCAAAGAATTCCCTGAATTCAGTAGTAATAAACCTGTTGTGTATCTAAAAGACAAAAACATTAGAAACACCAGTATGGTCATTTTTGATCAAGCAAAAACGAGATGAATGAGAGACAGGTGGCCTTCCAAAGAAACACCCCACAAACAGTAACAGCTAGAACCGTTTGAGATGGTCAGATCTGATTCATTTATCTCTGTCTACACTGAACTGCAGCAGCTGGTCTTGTCCTCCCAGAGGACAGTGAGACAGGCGGGTTTAGGCTCTGTGTCACGGACATACTTGCGTTCAAAGTGTCCGGGCTGGGGCTTGAAGAAGGACAGGCCGTATGACGTCTCCTTGGTCCCGTAGGAGAACTGGAAGGTGAGTTTCTCGGCTCGGCCCAACATGTTGGGCAACTTCAGACCCAGCACCTGTGAGACAGGACACACACCGTGTCAGCTGATGACCAATCACTGCTGGGATCATTTAAGCACACGAGCATGAGCTGATGTTATAAACTTATTCACAGCTTAGTGTGATAATGATTTGATTTGATTCGGATCTCTTTTAATTTGGCAAATCTAGCAAAAGGCCAAAATAAAAACATTTTATCAGGACTAATTCAGCACATAATCATAGAGATACACATATCACATCCATACAAACAGTCTTTTAACCTGCATACAATTCCACATATACTTTGTGCCTACATGTTAAACATGTTCATATGGTTCACGCTGATGGAGATGATGACATTTCTTCTCATGGCAGACATTTGACTCGTCATAGAAGAGAAAGCCCAGATTAGTGATGGCTTCGCTCCATGGAAGTGTCCCAGTAACCAGTACCAGCCCGCACCAGCACCAAGGAGGACAGCTGAGAACACACACTCGGGTCCCACAGAACTCCCTCCCTCTTGTTGTCCAGCAGACGAAATCAGACAATCAGCCAGCCAGTTTGTTCCACCTAACAAGCCTAGTGACACTCTTATTGCCGAGAGCAGCGGAAGAGATCGGTCTGTCAGCGTGAGGAGTGTTCCTACAGCCCAAACGATGCCGAAAACACACATTATTTACTGCGTGAGTTAACAGAGCATAAAGATGCAAACAACGAAGCCAACCAATCAGAGGTGGAGTAGGGCGGGTCTTAAGAGAAGGAGTCTGTCTTCTTGAGCAGTATGATTGCACCCTCTGCTGTTCAAACAGAACAATGCAATGACAAGGAGAAGGTGGAATACATTAACGAGCAAAATAACCATGTGATGTTGTCACAGTCCCACAACGGTATCACAACATTTTTTTATGGCGATATCGTCAAATTCGGTATATGGTTACATCCCTATTAATGATACTACAGGCTACGACCAGTGCTTTTCTGCTGTGACACGTCAAAATGTCTGCTGTAAAAAAGGTCAACTGTTGCAGAACATTGAAACACATTTTCTTTTATAGCAAAGATAAACATGTGCTTGTGTCGTGTTGCAGATGATGTTACGTAAACTTAACTCAGCGTCACTATGACCGTCAGCGAAGGATCCCACCCACATTAAGCTGCAGAAGCTGTAGAAAACTAAATCTAGAAAAAAAACACTAAAGTACCGGTTAGCTTTCACAGACACCTGCCAGCCAATCAGAAAGTAAACTACAAAGTAAAAGTAAACTTGGCTGTGGCTCAGAGGTAGAACCAGCGCTTTGTTATCGGAAGGTCTCTGGTCTGCATGTCGAAGTGTCCTTGGGCAAGATGCTGAACCCCAAACTGCTCCTGATGTGCTGGTCGGCACCTTGCATGGCAGCCACCGCCATCAGTGTTTGAATGTATGTATGAATTAAGTTGCTTTGGACAAAAAACGTCTGATAAATGTCCTAAAATGTAAAAAATGTAAACTAGAAATACGTTAGTAAACCAAAGTATGTCTAGTATGTATAGGATCGAGATGGATACTAGTTAGGAAGCAGTCGTGCTCCAGCCCAAGCCTGCGATATGAAGGATAATGGGTTCGACGTTTCTCTCACCATGCTGCCTTCATTGTTGCCAACCATGGTGTTGTAGCTTCCTGTCAGCCTCTTTACCTCCGTCACCTCAAATGTTACGTCAAGGCCGTTGGGCAAAGCGTCTGTACCTGAGGAGGGAGAGCCACACAGGGTGAAAAAGGATTGTTTCTGCATATTCACGCCTGCTAAGCACACAGCCATTACATTCAATAGAGCAAAAACACCATGCAGTCACATTTCAGGTGAGTTACCTTCAGACGTGTCAATAAGAACCTCCACATCTTTGAAGATTCCGAGGCGAAGTAACTTCTGTCTGGCGACGTGAGCTTTTTTCATCACCTGTAAACCGAGACAGAAACAGAGCTCTGAAATTAGCAACCCATATTTACTAGACACTGCAACAACTTCAACCTAATATGCAGCACAGTCAGGAAATACTCGCATCAATGAGGTTTTTGGCGTGGAAAACGTCAGAGATTTCATATCCGAGCAGATCCTCTTTAGTTCTTCCGAGACCCTGGATGTTGACGTGCTGGACGACCACCTGGAATCAAAGATATTTTCATTGAATTACTTAATCAAGCTGACATTTTCTTCCTCAGGTGTCCTTAATCCTTAAAGTTTACTGTGGTAGCAGGTATAAATGGCCCTTTTGTTGCGCTTAGTCATGGTCAAAAGTTTACATACACTTCAAAAAATTCATGAAGTTTGGTTCAATAATGAATTCATTATAGGTCTCCTGAAAATCTGACCAAATCTGCTGGGTCAAAAACATACATACAGTAACTTGAGCGATTCATTTTGGTGATCAAATCAAATGTTCTTTGTAGCACGGCCTCTTAACTTCTTCTGGGTGATTCTGATTGGTAACGACTTATGACTTTTCTGGGCACATTTTAATAGGGCTTGTTTGACACACTCGTTAGCCACTTCAGCAAACAAACGTGACTGGTTAGGCTTTGTTACACTGCATACAGGTGTCTTAAATAGGGTCCTTCAGCCATCAGTTTAAACAGACATCAAACTCTAGCTCAGTAGCAACGAAGGACAAATGAAATTGTGATGCAGTATAAATACTGGAGGAGATGTATGGTGTGTATTTCCAGCAGAGCGTATCTAATTTAAAACATGGAATCTCTGCCCATCAGTCTGGTTGTTACCCACATATCTAGAGACCAATTCATCCAATCTACTTTACACTTGACAAGTTGTTGCTGAAGAACTGGTTTCTGCTTAATTTCTGCCGATCACGCCTTTTCAATGTCCAACTAGTTTCTGTCTAACTTAATCTGTCCATTTAGGAGGCACAAGTGATTGTGAATCAGTTTCACCTGCTTTGGTGCAAATGAAAGTGACAACAGGTGCGATGGAGAGGCAAAAGCAAGACAACCCCAAAGAGGGAATGGGTTTGCATGTGGTGGCCACAGACAATAGCTCTCTCCTGATCCTTCTCTAGGTTTTAGTTCTGCCAGCGTCCTTGTCACCACTAGAAGCTAGAAGGAGAGCTGGACAGGGCTGTAGAATGGCATCAACCCAGCAGCAGGACGGCATCTGCTCCTTTGTGCGAGGAGGAACAGGAGGTCAACAAAATGACCTCTAGCAGACCGGTGTACTTGTTTCTGACCACTTTTTCTGAGCAGTGTACATTCTCACCAATTTCTATCACTTCAGCAGATCAGTCCAACTTTTACATTTTTTTTTTTTTTTACACATTTTTCCTAAATTTCAATGTCTTTATAGTTAATCACAATATTTTTCAAATTACTGACAAACAAATGTTCATAATCAAGATTCAAGTGACTAATTTCCCAAAAGTTCCATTCCTGAATCCCCTATTTATGCCTAACTATAATGTCTTCACCACTCAAAATAAATGTCATTCTTTTATATTTTGAGACAACAGTATATTAGCAAATAAACCAATAACAGGAAACAAAGTTAATGTTCAAGCAATTATTTACGTTCCTGCATATAATCTGAACACATTACTTTGCAGAAGTTTGCGTATGTAGAAACATTGAAATCCACATAATTTTTCCTTTTCTGCTTATTATGACTGCTTTTATGATCAATCTCTCATCCATGTAAGTAGAGAGACAGCGACCAGAACATCTGGTGTCCTTTATAACACTGTAAACATTAACGCAGCTGTTCCCCTGCTCTGAAACATTTACTGTACGTTACTGTATAAATAAAACTAATCTGTATGAAGCTTCTGAGACATGATTAGTTGACAATAAACTGTCATGCTGGGATCAGTCAAACTGAGGGAACATTCCTCTCATAGTCAGAAATATTCGTACACTCTCCAACAGGATTTGATGAGTGGATGAGGTGACGGTGGTGCAGCCAACAAAGACTATAAAGCAAGACAAATGTAGTTTAAAAGTGAAAGGTGCACTCTAATAACTCAGTTAAAACCTCATCACATTTTCAAGCGAGACTTCCAAGAATCACTATTACAGGGGCAGAGCATGTCTTCAAATCATAAGGCCACAGGTACACTATGTGACTTGAGTCAATTCTTGCATAATCAAAGATAAAGACCAATTTCTGGAAGCTTTATTTAACCAGTAGAGCACATCTTAATGTAACAAATTCCTCCATTAACCATGTGCATAACTTCTCTCATGGTGCAAGAATGGCTTTTGTCACAGCGACAGTAATCTATTAGAAGCATTTGTAGAAGTGGTATGAAGAACAGCGACGCCAGTTACTCTTTAACAGGTAACATTTGTGGTGATTCAGAACACATATAGCCTCGAAGACATTGTCTCAAAGCATGCTGGGAAACTCCACCCACTAACCTCGACACGTGACACTATCTTATCTGTCTGAGTCTCATTTTCATCTTCGACTGCCACCACCTGCATTTCACAGCTGTCAGGTGACAGCTTAGTAAATACAGGCCATTTAAAAAAATGATGTAGATTCAAATACAGTAACATTTCAACACCATCATCCATCAAGGGAAATCTGGTTACTGATGAATGTGTGTTATGCTGAATAAAATAATATTGTTACTGGCTGCTTTCTCCACTCCTGTTTTTTGTGTTGGATAAATGTCATGGTCAGCATTTACATGCATTCATATTTCTAGCTGCAGTGGACTTTATTTACCCGTTGCCATGGTGAATCACAGTACTGGATCCCTATTGATAATGGGTTTTTCTCTTTCCACACCAGTGCACTTGGCTCTGGCTGAGTGTACTCAGACCTGATTGAACTCTTTCTGATCCCCCGTTTGGCGAACGAAAATCCTGAATTTCCCATCTCAGGCTCAGTCAACTCAGAGTTTAGATTTAAGATCAGAGTTTGTTGAGCCTCCTTTCTGAAACATGGCTCGGAAGTTAAGTGAACCAGTTCAAGGTTTCCAAGGTATTAATGACATTAACAGCTTTTTATTAACTGCTTGTTGGAAAATAGCGAAGCATCTTTATTACATCATCTTGGGGGTAATTTTCAATACATTTTGAGGTAATAATTGTGGTAATTTGGGGGTTATTTCTAAGAAGTTGCTTGGTAATTACCACCTACTTGCATTCTAGATGTGTAAAATGAAGTGTTACCTTTTTAACTACCACAATTGGCAACTCCTTGTAAATACTAACATTTTATATTTTACAAGAGCTACAATGATCTAAGCACTAGCAGTACTCACATCTTTGTTCTCGAGGATCTCCTGCTTGGCCTCCTGCACCACATCTGGAGCGTCCACCAAGTCATCAGGGTTGACGCCCAAGTCCCGGCCATGCATCGGGAGAGGGTCCAAACTCTGCGCCCAAAGAAGAACGACGCTTTAAGGGCACTGCCGATACAATCTCATGCAAAGAAACTCAGCGGCCCTGTGATGAATCCTGCTTACTCAACAAGACTGTGTCCACTGAGTGTGTATTATGTTTTATTTACAGATGATCAAAATAAAACAACACTTTACAGTTAATCCTAACAGTCCAATACAGAATCATAATAAAGAAGTATATATAGCACTTTTGCTGTTGTCTTGAGGAGAAAGGGCAGCCCAGGAGGTGGGTGGGGCTTTAGGAGAGGACACAGTCAGAGTCTGATGTCCTACACCCAGTGAAAGTCACTGCACATGGTGACAGTTGACTTATTCATGTGGGTGCATGCAAGATTAATAAGAATATTAATATTAGGACAGGAGACTTTGTGTGTACGTTTTAGTGATGGGGGTCAACACCTCAACCCTCTGACTATGATAGAGGAGTGACATTGATTGATGGATTGAACAGGCCTACATGTTCTGGTCTCATGTTAGTAAAATGGCTCCTCGTGGTGTTGTTTTCTGTAAATACCATTTGAAAATCCCCATAGATCTAATGCAATAAAATCACCACAACAACTATGATGATTTTTTGTCAAAAATATGATCTTAACTTAAAAATGCCGCCCAGTTTACATCGACAGCATTGTGGCCATTTAAATTAGCCGACGGCAAAGTTACATGGTTTCATCACCTACATCTCGCCGGTACACACTCATGTCCAGCCGTCAGCGTGCTTTACTGCTCGTCTTTATCTAACTGTGTGTAACAGTACACCGAGTACAAATACTGGGCAGTCTACAGCCTTCCTTCAGCACTGACTGGAGAGGGAGGTCAGGGTCAAAAATCCACAGAAAGGCCAGCTGTCGGGAAGAAATTGAGTTTACCTTAGCATGGACAGTCCCCATGTTGACTATCCGCTACTAAAAGCCTCTTCGGTCGGGGACGGCTGCTCTGTGTACAGGAGAAAACTGATAAATGACAGCGGCTACTTTCTCCAGCACCAAACCCCCTTCAAGCGAGACGCCATGACAGTTGGTGAGATCTCGTGCTGCATTCATGTACTCCTCGTAATGTACACCACCCAAAACCTCTCATTGTTCTCAATCACGTTGCGTATAAATTACAACGCATTTGTACGTTTTCCGTGTGAAAGCTGCTACACAGGAATTTGTGTATTAATTTATCGTAAGCAATACACAAAAGAAACGTTTTCGAAAAATGAATAAGCGGAATGATGACCTGCAACTGCACAGGTGTTGAAAAGTTGTCGTTCTACAGTAGGTTTATGACAGTAAGTAGCCCTCAAGCACTCTGTCGCTCCAGTGAAGCTGCTGCAGCCACAGTTGCACGCAACTACATTGTTGCAATATTATGAAATTGTAAAATGTTAAATATTACAATGGAGAAAGTGAGTGGAGGTTCACCAGAGAGCAGAATTGAAAGCTACAAACGAAGATGATAGTTTACAAAGTCGTGCAAATTTCTTGTTCGTAAAGGCATCACCTTGTCTTCTCTCTGTGATTGGCCAGCTATGAGAATGCACTGAAGTGGGCGGGATGCGACCAAAGTCACGTTGGAGCAGCCTGTACAGCAGGTGGCGCTGTTACTCTTCGATACGCCGAGGTTTGTTTCCATACTGTCATTTAACAGAAAAAGAAACTGGCAGCAGCAAACGCTCATAGCTGTACCTCTGTTTGGACTAAGGACATGTTTGTTGGGGTTCCCATGGGCTTTAAATCAAACATGGGAAATAGCACTGAATCACTGCCTGAGTCTGGCATCAATACAACCACAATATTAACTAATATGAGCCAAGAACCTCGAGGGCTCCTCCTCAGGTCTGGCTCAGGAAGGGCAAAACAAGGAATACTGTTATTATTTACCTGAACACGCATACATTGACAAATACAGAAAAATATATTGTTATATGTAGGAGTCCATATGTATTTTGACAATATATAAATTGTCATTTTGCTTCAAAAATAAATGTAATGAATATACATTTTGACAGTAGATTTGTAATATTACTACCATGTATTTAAACAGCAGTTACTTAAGATATATTTTGTATCAAAATATATTTCCAATATATCACAATATATAAAATATATTACAAGTTACCATACAAGATATGGTAATACTTCTTATTGTTTACAGTGTATGAAAAACAGCAATAATTGGCACATTTTTGTTTATTGGCATTTTTAAGTTAAGCACATATACAAATCACAAATTCGGTAAATGTGCACAATAAATTTAAATTGTATAAGGCCTTATCTACTACATGAGGAAGATGAGTGTACTTGCTCTGAAACTGACCTCCACAGATCAGTAGAGAGAGGTGTGCCAAGATCTTTCTCCCAGAGAGTCCTAATATTGGCAGTGGGCTGAGGATTTATGTTGGTTAGTGTGTCATAGATCCTTGTGATAGCACCCTTAAGACTTGCCTTTGTGGCGAGAAGAGTATCTAGGGGTGTCTCTGGAGGTAACTCAGGGAAAGGATGGTAACACTTTCGAACAAAGTCCTTAATCTGAAAATAACGGAAGTGATGTGACTGGGGTAGGCCAAATTTTCCTGCCAGTTGAGCAAATGATGCCAATACCCCCTCAACATACAGATCTTTAACAACTCATATTCCGTTCCCAGTGTCAAGCGCGAAAAGACAGATCTAACTGGGCTGGTGTAAAGAGGTGGTTTGACACAATGGGTGCCATTAAGTAGGCTTTTTGCAGGCCGAATTGTTTCCTCAACTGTGACCAAATTTTAAGTGTGTGAGCAATGACCAGATTAATGTATGATGTATGAATAGCCAGAGGCACTGGGGAAGTAATTAAAGAGTGAAAAGGAAGACCATGTGCTTCTATCTTCACCCATTCAGGTGCATGCTCAAGTGGATTGCTTTGGACATGTGTGATAACTTTCTGAATGTTACTAGCCCAGTAATAATAGAGAAGGTTGGGCATGGACGTCCCTCCCGATGTTTTGGGTCTCTGTAAAAAGGGGGACAGTAATCCCAAGGTATTTAAAGTGGGACGGCACTCTCTTGAAGGGGAACATAGAGGCAGGGATATTAAGAGCAGTGGGGTTCAAAGGGAAAACTTCACTTTTTTGCATATTAACCTTGTAGCCGGAGAGCTTCCTGAACTCTTCCAGCCTAGATAGAATGGATGGAAGGAACATTGCAGGGTTGGTAATATATAGGAGAAGGTCATCTGCATACAGTGACACCTTGTGCACCCTGTCACCTGGGATTATCAACGATTATATATATTATATATATGTATTATATAGAGAATATAGAATGACAGGATATATATATCTATATATATATATATATATATATATATATACATATATATATATATATATATACATATATATATATATATATATATATATACATATATATATCTATATCTCTCTCTAGTCTGTGTAAACTCTTCACATCAGTCTAATGTGTAATTAAAAGGTGAAAATATTGACACGACACAAGAGTTACTTCATAGTGAAAAAGAAAAACCTGGAATGTATATATAATGGATTAACATGTATGGAAAATATATTTCTGCTGGATCAGGGACTCATTCCCTTAACAATTCTGTCCGGAACCGAACAAAGCAACCAGCATACCGATAGTGGATACTACCCTGCCCGAGGTTTGTGTGTCAGTTAGTGTCTGATCATTTCACTAATTTATTTGTTTAAGACTGTGCACAATTCTTAAACAAAGGTTTGACTACTGTATGTTTGATATAAATCTGGTCTAATTTCCTCTGGGGAATAAGGGGGCAAAAAATTGGAGAAATCGATGACCCTCACTGCAAACACTGAAGATGCTATCATATTTGGAAGTGGATAAATCTAAGGATAATATGGACAGAAGGGCAACAGATCAATGGAAGTTCCCCCCATTTGTTTTATTTTCTACTTTACTCTACTTTTTTCTACTTTATTTTGGGAAAATATATTTAAATTTCTGCAACTGATAAGTGCCAAAGAGGTTGTGCGCAATGTAAACTTAGTAGTTGAAATAACAGGGGTATTATAAGACAGCTGGCTTCAACATCAGGTAAAAAAGCAGGAGCCACCTAAAAACCATTACCTTTTAATTTTTTTTAATGCATGTAAGTGGTGTATTTTATGAAACAAGTTCCAGATCAGTCAAATTGCCACACACAAGCTGCGACACCAACAACCTGTGGCTTCGGAGGGGCCCCTGAAGATCTGGGGCTCTGGATCAGTTGCCTACATTTGCTGCTGTAGGTACCCGACACTCCATGCCAAACCACTAGATGTCAGCATTTCTCAACCCTAATCTTTTAATGGCCTTTAAAGATTCCAAAAAGAGAAGTGAGTGAGTAAGTATTGGAGAACAAATGACTGTATTAAAGTCTTCACAGACTCAGTGATATTGTCTGAGCGTGTGCCCTGATATACTAAAGTCTATGCGTTCCCAGTTGGTGCATGGCCAACAATGTAGTTCAGATTTATGTTATATGTGATAAGTTAAAACTGTGTAATAATCTGTAAAAAAAAAAAAAAAAAAAAAAAAAAAAACGACCATGAGCCCTTAAAATCAGTGATTCTGATTTTCTTTCTTACCCATTCAACAATTTTCTGACCTTTCAGAATCGTCTCTGGACATTTCTGTGAAGCCCAAGCCCAAGTTGGAGAGGTGGGGTTCCTCCTGTTGGAAATAAGAGATTTTGATCATGTAGGCCTATAAATCAGTTTATTTATGGTTCTATTTTTATCTCAGGTCTTTTCAGGCTTGGGGGACCCTGAATATCTCCACCAAGTTGGTACACTGCTCATTGCTTGCTCATTAAACACACACACACACACACACACACACACACACACACACACACACACACACACACACACACACACACACACACACTCTCCCTCTCTCTTCTCTCCCTCCCCTCTACCGGCACAAACAAGCCAATCAGAAGGCTCGAATTGCCTCCGCTCGCTCCTGCTGTTCACCCTCTCTCTCTCTCTCTCTCTCTCTCTCTCTCTCTCTCTCTCTCTCTCTCTCTCTCTCTCTCTCTCTCTCTCCGCCGCTGCTGCGAGTCCATCAAAAAGCGGTCCTCCTCCTCTCCTATCAGAGAAACACACACACGCACACACACACTCACACTCACTCACTCACTCACTCACACACAGTCCAAACCCCCAGAAAAGCCCTGCTGAATCCTCACACCGTCTGTCAGCATGGGGAGCGCTTGTTTTTCCCGGGACGTTTGTTTGTTTATCCTCCTCATAAATACTTGCAGGGTGATGGGGAATGTCGGACTCGCAGGTAAGAGCTCCCCTTTCCTCTCTCTGTCTGTCTTGCTTTACTGGCAACCATGAAATGCACTTTTTTTTTGGGTGGCTTCGGTCTGACCGGCTTGAATTGCAAAATGATGGATATATGAATGAAAACGACTCTGGAGACTCCACTGGAGATGGTAGAAATAATGAAACTTGTGGTTTGGTAAAAACATGCGCATCGCAAGTTTCTATAATAATATCAGAGTGTACTTTGTGATATCAGAGCAGCAAAGTGATGATGCAGAAACACACACTGAATGGCGCTGGAAACTCACATTTGCGCACTGTTTTTCCTCCACGATTGTAACGTGCGTAAATTCAAAATTTTGCGCGTTGAATTTGGTTTCATTTCGCAGATCATGCTGAATTTATGAAAATGTCAAAGTCTTGGCAGAAACTCATTTTTTTTAAAATCTTTTTTTTTTTTTAATGTCAGTTTGTCTTGGAGGGTATTTGTGATGCGCGAACTGGTTTCCAGTCGGTTAACCAGCGCCCCACACTTCACTGGAACTTCTGTTTCCTGCGCGCAAAGGTCAATTTCAGTCGGAAACCGCAGCTTGATCTCTGGGTTAAGCTCATTTCCTTGGATTTGGAGTGAGATGGCTGCCTGTTTTAATATTTCACCGTGTGGAAATGGAGCAAATGATTTAGCGGAGGTGGGTTTTTTTTTTTTAGAAGGTGTCCGCTGAGCCGCTAGAGAGCACCTTGTCCACCGCTTTTTTTTTTTTTGGTGGCCTGTCCCGGGCTGGAGGAGGAGTTGGGAGGGATTTGGAGGCTGCGTGTGTATGTAAATGTAGGATGAGGGGGGTGGTGGTGGTAGGAGGACCATCAAAGTCCCAGGAGGAGCAGGGAGGCAGGCGGGCAGCAGGGGCCCAATATCGACCGGGCAGCAGCACATTGTTCAGCCTCCCACTGCTTTGAATGGGTGAGGAGTCAATATTGAGACAGTGAGCCACCATGCAGGGAAAGCTTTGTCAAAAGAGGGAGCAACTCAGTGTTGATCCAGCACACTGCAGCAGGAGCAGAGGAGCTGGAACCAAGCGAAGCGTTTCAGTGGAAGTGTCTCCTCCTGCATCAGAAATCCTACGGAAGACTTGTTGCTGTTTTGAGCTCACCCCGTCTCTCTTTCTTTGACTTGGCTCCAATAAAACTTTCTCTCACAGACAAAACATTTATTGTAAATCTGCGGTTTATGTGGTTTATTTATTGCCTTTGTATGGCTGTGTTAGGCGGAGGGCCAGCCAGACGGCAGCAGCTGAACCACAGGCAGCTTTTCAGCCAGGTTGCTTAACTCAGACGCTAATTATACTGTGATGGAAGCAGACTACAGCTGCGGTGATGCAAAGGTCCGCTCAATAATAGATATTACAGAAGAAACCAAAACATTTCTGCGTCCGTCTCCGGGTCCCCCTCCCTCTGTGTGTTTGTAATGAGTTGGCCCTCTGCCCTGGGATTCGGGCCCAGATGTGACAGGCTCCTCTATCAATAACCTGATCAATCGGGGAGCCGTTAAACCTTTTGTTCTGTGCATGTTCTCCCGGGCTGGACCTTGACTTTAGAGCCGTCTCTCAATGTCACACAGAAATGATCCGTAATTTATGTGAGGCCTTTGGGAAGAATGTCCTTGGATTTCATTTATTTGAAAAAAAAAAAGAAAAAAGACAAACCCAACAACAACAAGACAAATTCAGTCATGTTTAAGCTGTTCAAGGCAGCTTTGCGTTACTTCTAAACTGCAGGCAGAAAGAAGGCGCGGACTCATTTAATCTTTTGCACCCATACATTTCGGGGACTTTGACACACGGATCATTTATGGCAAAAACTGAACCAGCGGAGACTGAGATATGCAGAGTTATAGTCCCTAGTAGGAGTCAAGTTGCCGAAAAACTGGATACTACATTACCCACAATGCATCTCAGTATCAGCTTTTAATAGACCCTCCTGGCTTCTTAAAGGGCTAGACACAACGGGGTCGTCGGTGAGTGTCTGTGGCCTTAGTTGTTGACATGTGTTCTGCACCAACAACGAAGGCCCTTGGTGGCCTTCTCATTTTAAATGATGAATACAGACTAATGCCACCTGGTGGTATGCAGAGTTATTTCTTCTCACGCAGGCACAGAAAGTACCAGCTAGTGTACTGTCGTCTTTGGTCTTGTATGGTCCGCCTTATGGCTGAGACACAGGCGAAGTGAGGCAACACAACAGTCAGCTTTTAGTCTCCGCCAGATCTTTGATATGGACTTGTTGTGTCTGGGAGAAAGCTTTTCACCAAGTTCCCAAGCATGGCCAAGACTTTTGTCCTCAGACATGGTTGGGCAACCTATTGGAACCAGTGGGGTTTAAAGGCTGACGGGGATACTCATAGGCTGGCCTATATAAGCACACATGAGGAACCACTGCAAATTTTATGTTTATGTATTTATTGTGTGTTGACAACAAACGAAATCAGAATTTTCGTTCCCTAACATTGGTATCGGCATCACCCTCCAAATTCCAGTATTGGTTAACAAATAATGTTAACTGACATCTTTCAGGGTGCACTCCCACTAGGCAATCCATACAATGCCCAAGCAGGTTTGTCCCCCAAAGTTTGTTTGACTAGTGTGAGTGTTCCTCAAGCGCAGTGCACTTCCTTGGCCCTTGCATGGTTGGAAGAGGTGCGCTTCGGCAAGGGACGGTTGCGGCTGGAGCAGTGTGATTGCGGGCTGGTGGGGTACAGAGCAACTGGGCCAAGTGTGAGTGTGCCCTCAGACTCCACACCTGAATGTTATAACACAGGCTTATTTTTAAAAAAATTGGCTTTTTACAATAATGCAGAATGGGTTGAGACCAGGTCAACGTGTCGTTTTTCTGTGTTTTTGTTATATTTGAAACTTTAACAGCTGTGAAAAGGTAAAACTATGCAGTTATTAGCAAGGGGAAAAAAGCAAAGATTTTAATTATGGGTCTGATCTGTGACATCTGTGAAACGGCACACGGACAGTAATCCTTGATCTCTTAAAAGGACATTAAAAAGGAGCAAGAGAGAAGTGATGTAACACTGATGAGTCGAACTTTCCTTGGCCTGCTGGCTCGCTGCAGTCAGAAAACAGCCCCATCGCAAAGGGATGCACCGGTCCAGGTTTTCCTCTTCTGTTATCAAGTCTGATATCTCAACTGAAGACAATTGCTGTCAAGTGCCAATCCAATACCAGTGCTTTATTTTTCCAGATTTAACAGAATACGCACGAGGCCAGGGATTTCTGTGCCACCAAAAAATGAAGTGGCATAAGTTCAATATCGGTGCTGGAACTTAGGGATGCCCCGTTTTGTGGGCACTGAGACTAATCTGATGTTTCAGAACGGTGCATCCCTAGTCAGACCCGATATTAGGGCTTGGTGAATCCACCGGGACTCAATTTTCTGATGTTTGTGCAGATGCAGACGAGTGCGCAGAGGGTTCGGACGACTGCCACATCGACGCCCTCTGCCAGAACACGCCCAAGTCCTACAACTGCATCTGCAAACCAGGCTACAAGGGAGATGGCAAGCAGTGCGAGGGTGAGTGGCCTTTTCTTCTTTACCATACGTCTTCACTCGCTTTCTCTCATTTCTTCATCTCCTATTTGCTCTTAGTGGCTAAAATGCTCTCAGGATGCCTCAACAGCGCGTGTTCCATTGTCTAATGCCGTTTTTACAGCAAAGTCTTATTTTTTTGTGGAACTGATGATGGAAGTTGTTCAGGAAGCTCTCGCCTCTTTTGATCGATCAGGCTGCTGGCAAGGCTGAGGTAGTGACAAGGAAGTCCGATTTCCTTGAGTCTCTCCTTCAAACTCAGCCTACTGAACAATGTTCGAGTGCTGCTTGAACAGAGACTAATGGAGAAGTGTTAACAAGCTGGTGTTTTTAACTTCACCTCACGTCGCAACGCTGCACAGGAAAAGGGGCGAAAGCTATCTCATCCACAGCCGATTGGAGCTGGAGCCAGTAAACCCTTGTTACCACTGCAGACTCATTTAATGACGATTGCACATTCAGTGAGAAGTCCAGTCCAGTCCCTTTCCACTGGGGGACTCGGTGTTGCGCTCAAAACATGCTCAGTTTGTGCAGTGATTGGCCAGGTGTGCAGAGGTGTAAAAGTAAGGCAGGGTCAACTTCTCTTTCTTCTTCAAGCTCTCCTTTTTCACACCTGATAATTATCATTTGAACAGTTGAGTGTAATGAATGTGTGTGTGTGTTTGTGTGTGCGTGCGTGCCATCATTCCCATTGGTACATTCATTTCGTATTGCACTGAAACAACAAAGACACACCTTGATCTCAGGTCAAGTCCACCTTGAACATGCATCTTGACTAAATCTGGGTGGATGTGGGTACAACTGGAACTGGGGCTCTGATGTAATGGCCGCTCGGACAGCTGTCCCCCCTCCACCAACCCCCCCCAGATTCTCCTAATTAATGGGAAGGAAGTGGACTGAGCGAGGGTGTTAGGGTGAGACGGGGGCAGCACCTGGCTGCGCGTTCACACCTCCACTCACTTCTGCCTCAAAGCACACCACAGCTGGAGCACCGTCGACTGCACAGATATGCCCCCCCCCCCACCCTCTGTTATGCTGAATCCTACCTCACTCACACACACACACACACACACACACACACACACACACACACACAGTGTGATCCTCTAATCTTTTCCCATGTGCTATGCACTCCACTGTTAATAATAAGACAGATTGCCTTTATATAATTGACGATACAGTCCTTTTGCATTTTTGCAACATTGCTGACTTTCAAGATTCAAGATTTATTGAACTGTAATTATGCAAAACGAGACTGTAAACACGCTCCGGTTCGAAGGATTATTGTTTTCTTTAAAAGATCATTTCAGTTTACTACAACTCCTGTCTTATTTTTGTAGCTATGACCGTCATTCCTATCAGCTATGACGACATTATGTGACATCACTCGGAAGTCCAACAGGGCAAGAAACTAGACCAGTCAGACAATCAGACAGTTTGTAAATAAGACGACAGTTTACCAAGTTTATCTAAACTAACTAACTTATATTACATTTGTAAGCAAACATATATATATATCATACGTTTATAATCATATAGATATGAAGTGTTGCATGCATCGTGGAAAGTTACAAAGATACGTTTTTTGCGCTAGATTACATAATGACATAATCACCCTCAGTAAACAGTGGACCCTGTCTGGCTCTCTCACTCACAAAGAGGGTTGGTGTTTTACAGGGGGAAGTTCACTGAAGACTCGGTCAGGAGGGCTGGCCGCCGCGGTGATTTTTTTCTGAAAAAATTGCCAGAGACAACAGCACAATAGTGGAAGACATGTAAGTTAGGGTTAGGTTAAGAGTTAAGTTTTTTGCTTTAAATCGCATCACAAAGTCAATGTCATTCAACTGCTGGGAACAGACGTGGTTTTAGGGCGGAAATGTGATGAAGAGTCAGTAGGACATACAGGATGACATACAGGATGACAGACACTTTTCCACGTATAAATTCGGTATTTATTTTTCTCATATAAGTTGCCAAAGACACTACCAGTTACCCCATTACAGTAGTTTGGTCTTGTAACGTTGCTTTGTGGGTTGAAGTGTGGGACATTTCTCTTTTATTTGACGAGTGAAGGATCTGTTTAGTTGTCAGACTCAACTCCATCAAAACGTCACACCCCTGTCCCTGTCACACTTTCACACAGAGGTCGTCTCTCGCCTCTGTTGCGGCTCTGTTGCTACCTCCGCTGGTGGGAATTATTCTGACTCGCTGTCTGTGTGAAAGTTACACATGCGGAATGAAACTGTCCCCCGTTCCGCCTCTGTAACTTTCACACAGACAGCGAGTCAGAATAAGAGTGAATGGGGCTACAGATGACGTGAGGCAATGCAACAGTATGCCTTCGAAGCCGCTAGTTCTTTGATGTCAGGTGTGTCTTGGCCGTTGACTGCTGTAGTGGATGCTGACTTGTGTTAGTAAATGGACAGTAAACTACAGAAACACACTTCATGTTTGGGAAGAAATGTCGAATGAGAGTTTGCACAGAGGTACAGAAGCTACTGGAACAGAGATTAGCCCAGACATGACGTCATAACCTCAGCTCGCTCCAGAGCATTCTCTAGCCCTTACAGTTGGTGTTAAGTGTTATGTTGAACTTATTTTTGGTTGAACTGAACCTTTAAATGTGCATGATTGTGCAGCTCTGTTTTCTTTATGTTTGTGTTTTTAGTAAATTATTTATTTCACAAACTGAGTCAGAGGAGAGGGCATCCTGAATCACAAGTGTTCCTCTAAGAGGAGACAGCGGCTTTCCAGGAATATGAAATTTCTCCCGTAGAGCTGCTGACTGAAATGACCTGTCCTGCCAGCCTCTTTTTATTACATCACTTCACCCAGGCCAGCAGTTGAATCACTGTGTGTGTGTGTGTGTTTCTGTATAAGTGCATGTCAGAGTGTGTGTAAGAGCTGTATACTGTGTTTCAATAGAGTTTGAATGTCAGCTGCATTTTATTACATCATCATTCTACATCCAGCCTTTGAACGCTTCTGTGTGCATGTGTGTGTGTGTGTGTGTCTGCCAAACATGCTTCACAGCACACTTGACTGTACTCTGAGATCTATTGAACGCCCCTCAGCGATGAGGCAACGGCTAATGACAGGGATGTCAAATGAAGACAGATTATGAATGGGAGTTGACCCCTCACCCCGGTGATTAGATATGGGCCCTGTAATTGGCCGGCTGTGTTTTCCATCAACAGGCATTACGGGCCACTTTGCCAGCCAGCACCATTAGTGGCTCTGCTATTCCTGGAAGCACCTGGAAGCGGCAGAGCGCCTGTGCTCGCTCTCTCTGTCCCTCAGGTCTTCTGCGCTTCTTTATCATCAGCATCATTCCATATCGGACTCACAATAAGACTCACTCACCAGTGTAGTAAAATATGCTGTAGAAGATGAGGAACTAGATAAAACTGAGGGCCTGTCGTTGACATTTTACTCCACAATCCTCAGGAGTGCATTGGCTCAGAAATGTATGATCTATCCACAGTGGTATCTCTCATTTGTCATTTTATCAGACCTCTCTGTCCAGAGCATCTGATTTAATTCACAGACCTCCAGATGCACTCTTCATACTCTACATCCTTGGATGCAATCAATCTGCTATCTTTATTGTGATGCTCTATGGCTCATCTGGGTCTCTGATTGGTTTGACACTATGGAGTCGGCAATATGTGCAAGGTCAGTGGTATCTAAACTGAAAAGGTGGAGCTGTTATATGGAGCCAGTCGTCAAAAACAATGAGGTATGTGGGATATCTCAGCCTCTGAACAAACCGATCATGGAAGATGTGTGTCCTACCACGTCAAGTTAACGTTTTATCTTTTAGTTGGCTTATTTAATCAATTTCATGTGTGCATACAAGGTGTATGTACTGTATGGACATATTCAGACCCCTAAAGCATGGACAGTACACCATGGAACAAACAAGTGTTCCCTCTGGGCATCTTCCCGGCCTGTGTGTCTATTCAGAGGCTCTTCCAGATACCGGGCCAGGTGGAATATGAATAACACATCCACATCAGGTATCACCACACCTGATACCTGATGTGGGTGTGATCCAAGCCTAAATGGGAGATTTGGAAAGATTCAAGGGATCACGCTACCACAGTATAAACAGCTGTCAGTGCTGTCAACTAAGGTCCTTAATCTTATAGTGGGAATGTACAACTCATTAACTTAAGCAAATGTGTTTTGTATTAGAGCTCCACATGCACTTATAAGACACAACACTGAAACCACTGACAGGTGAAGTGAATAAAATTGATCTTCTTGCTACGATGCAATGTGCTGCTGGAAACTTTGGGTCCTAGCAATTATTTGGATCCCACTTGACGCAAAAAAAACAGCACTCCTTGAGTGCAGTGGCTTCCCCAGCAGGACAATGTTCCCTGTTGCACCATAAAAACTGCTCAGGAATGACCCAAGGAACATGACAACGAGCTCAAGGAATCAACCTGGCCTCCAAATTCACCAGATCTCAATCCAATTTAACATCCTTGGGATGCACTGTAACAAGTCTGACCAGTGTTTTGGTAGGTGGTGCGTGTCAAGTGGCATCCACATGGATTTGAGGACCAACAATTTCCCTGCACAACTTTTGGTTGTATCAAGATAATATTCATTTCACATGCCAGTGGTTTTTATGTTGTGGCTTTTCAGTCTATGTCGATCCATCGTACCAAACTCATAGGCATTCATGCATTTGCACTCACACTGCATCATTATAGGGGTGTCATTGAAATTAATCATAAATTATTATTTTTTAAAATGTGTGTCTGAATAGGGCCTTAATGCTAGCCAACTATGGGCTAACTGTGCAGCTGTATACATCTGCATTGGCAAATACTCAATATCAAAAGACTTGGATCAGGATCAGGGGTGAAAACACTTGATTGGGACACAGCCGAGATTGACCTTGTGTCCAGTTCAGTTGAAAACGTTGACTAAAACATTAATTAAAGCACTCATGTCCTTACAGATGTTTCCCAGGAAAATACAGATTTGTGTTTGTAGTTTGCTTAGACTCTGGGAAGTGCAGTACAGAAACATCATGAGAGCCATTGAGGAAGCTGCCAAAGAAAGCAACCATGTTAAGTGATTTCGGCTTTTCACAATACGAAGCAATAGCTACAGTAAATGTGCTGGCTCAGCCCGAAACCCAGATGTACCTTTGACAGGATCAAAAGGGTCTGTGTGGTGAAAAAACCAATAAAATCTTGTGATTGTGAATCGCTGTAATGTACAGCTATGTTTTTAACTTCTCCTTTTCTACAGAAAGCAACAAATAAATGGATTGTATTGGTGATCAGTGTATTAATTTGCAGTTTAGAGGTTCCAGAGACATGTGGCCTGTGTGGCTTCACATTGAGAAAACTCTGGCTCGCCCTTGTGCTTTTGTAACGGCTGGGATTCGAGCCCCGGTGACCAAGGGAGACGACCTGTGCTCTCAGCCTCTGCTACACATCGGCACTACAAATTAGCAGCTTGCAGGCTGCATTGTTCCGCCGGCTGTCCGGTAGTTCAGCAGGACTCAGCGGGATCACATCCCAGACACAGCAAGTTTCCTCCAGACGGGTGACCGTGGATGTTTCCCTTTTTATCTCCCAGCTTGCCGGTGCTCCCACCGGGACTGTGTCCTCAGAGGAGTCATTTTCTCAAGTGAATGTGCTTCTCTGAAAAGTGTGCGCCACTGAAATCTGATCTCGCATTTATGAATGCTGCCCTCTCTGTAGACTTTTCCACGAGCTGATACTGCCGGCTCGTTATGGAAAAATGTGAACTTTTATCCCTGTGCTGTCAAATGAAGAGTATGTGGGAGGAGCTGTGTATCAGTCAAGCCAGCTTTACTGAACATGTGCTTGTGTGTGTGTGTGTGTGTTTGTGTGTGCAAAGAACAGTGCCAGAGTTATCTGCCTGTTTATACAGAGATCTAGCGAAACTGTTGATAGAGTATTGTGCACTTGTTTACCAAGCAGAGAGTTAGGAGTTACGATAAGATGATTCACTTGTGAATCAAAGAGAATGCTGTGTCTTCAGAGTTCAGGGCAGAAAGACTCCATGAACTTGCGGAGATTAGCGATGGCATCCATTTTAACAACAGTATGAAATGTCAAGTCTTTAAATCTCGTGAATGTCCAACCAGGACCAAGTTTCACTTGTTATTTTCTTATTTTGACATGGTTTGTATGCTGGGATTAATGTTGGAGGCAGTGAAGGTGAACTTCAGGTGAGGGCAATCTTTATTAAAAAAAACCACATGGCATCGAAGTATATAACATTTTGAGGGTAGTTTTTGGGAGGCGTTGTGATTTTGAGACTTTTTTGTGCTCAGAGAGATGAGTGATCTGTCTGGTTGCCACAGAGCTGTCAGAGGCCTGCCAAAGCACCCTTGGGTTTACTCAGTATTTGTCACTAGCGGACTAATTGATTGGTTTTCATCAGCTCAGCCCATTGCACTGAATGGGAGCTTCCTCTCCTCCCTCTCATTATGCGTCTTAACACCAAAGCCTCTGCCATCTCCATTCACAAACACTTTTGTGTGCATTCATGTCTCAGTGGAAGTCCAAGATTTTATCTCTGTGCCAGAGCGGCTAATTAAGTTTGAGGCAGGTAGAAGAGAATGTCACTGTGAATACTGTAATACTGTTATAAAACACAGAGTTTGGCTGTGCAGTTTGTCTCTCTGGGTCAATTAGTTCACTTGTTGTCCTTTTCGTATTAATGGAGTTCAACAGGAGCAACTCTTTCGCAGGTAGATGGTAACTGTGTTGCATTTGAAGTCAATGGAAAGATGCAATTAGACTCTAATCTTCCCAGGGTGGTGTGGATTGATGTGAAGACCTAATCTGCATGAGCTGAAAATGTTTCAGCTTGAGTGAAAAATTCCCTTGTATCTAAATCAGCGTCTTGTTATTGGAAGGTCGCTGGTTCGATTCCCCTGGTCTGCATGTCGAAGTGTCCTTGGGCAAGCTACTGAACCCCAAACTGCTCCCGATGTGCTGGTCAGCACCTTGCATGGCAGCCACCGCCATCAGTGTATGAATGTATGAATGAATTACTGTAAGTTGCTTTGGACAAAAGCGTCTGCTAAATGCCTTAAAATGTAAATGTAGACGAGGGGGAAAGGAGACAGACTGGAGGGAAATAACAGAATGAAGATGTTCTGGTGAGTTTCAGAACATGTAGACAGGCACATTGTTAGCTATCTTACAGCTAACATACATGAGACATTCCTGTTTGGGGCACACTGACGCACCACAGAGGAAAAGGCACCTTGCGTTTCAAGAGAAAACTTACAATTTAGCCAGATTACTAGGCATTCAGATAAGGACACCGGAGGACTCAGGACTGCAGCTATAGTACACAAATAGTTGTTCTGATCATTTTCCATGCGACCCTTGCCAATGCTGCCACTTCTAATGGAGAACATGTCCAATAAAAAGTTGCAAATGGCACAGGTCAAGTGGCATTAAAAATGTGGTCGTTGATCAAGCCAATTGTGGTTCATGCAATGTGTGCACTTCATGTGATCCTTGGTGAGTGATCAGACTGAGAAAAAACAAAGAAAAATTAAAGGGGCTATGTTCTTTGTCTGGCAAGTTGCTTCAGGAACCTCTGAGGCAATGAAGTACAATCCAGGCACTCCAGTTGGAGTTACAGATCCATGGGATTGACGGTGTCTGACATCTCTTGTTCTTGACTGAAATCAACAAGGTGCAAAGGCGAGGAAGTTGTTAGCGTTTTTACTTCTGTCACTTTCCATATGTACAAATCAATGGGTGCCTTGGAGTCCTTATTTGGCCGTTATTGCTGCTAGTCAATATCTATGACAGCAGGCTTTCACCGCTCCTTCGGGTGTGGCCACCCCGAATGAACACTTTTGCATTTAGATCTGGTCGGACACAAATTCTTAAAACACATTCATTTCAGACACAGGGTTTTTCAATGCCAGACAGCAAACTGCAGCACTGTAACCGTTCAAAGACCTGCTATCAATATTTATTCATTATGGACAATGTTACGGTAACTTCACCTTCCTCTGGGGTTGTAACATCTTGTGAAAGATACCCAGCCAGCCTGAGACCGAATTCTACAGCTCCTCTCTTCCTCTGCAACACGCCGACGAACACCTGACCTGCTTTATAGAGACAGAGAGAGAAGGGAGAAGGGACATCTCATGGGACGGATGGATGGTGAGGGAGATAGCACAGGTAGGAGGGCAAGAGGGAGAAGCAGCAGACAATTACTAGGCCATTGTCTGCCTGGCGTCTGCTCCTTCGTCATCAGTCAACCGCTCCCCTCACTGGCTAGCTACAGACAGACAGACACACACGCACACACACACACACACACACACAAATGCAACCCACCCAACACAGATTCCGTTCGTGCAACTCCTTCCCTCTCCTGTCTCTCCGTCTGCCTCTTCTGCGCTCAGAATCAGTGGAGCAGGTCAGATTCACTGAGGCTCAGACTTTATATATAGATACAGTGACCTCATGCCAGCATCTCCAAGCCGCTTCCTTGCCAGTCTTTGACGGATTATGTCTGGCGCCGCGGGGTGGAAGTGTCACTCAGAAAAATCTCACGGGGAGGAACGAAATTCCCTGCAGTTTGCTACCCTGACTTTAGCTTTCACTCCACAGCTGAGATTTACATGCGTGTTGGATATGCTGACTCTGTATGTCATAACTGAAAGAGGCAAAAAATCCATCACAATGAGTGGCCTTGACTTTATAACGAAGCAGCTGATCTGTGGCTTGTCCTCGACAAAGCAACCAGCTGCACCTCTTAGCCTTAGTAATTGATTGTGACATGCTATAGGCTAGTTAAAGAAATATCATCATACAACCTCATGGATAAGCATACATGGCTGGTATTTTGGTATGCAATCAAGAACAAATGGTTGCAAATGAGCCTGGTACAAGTTGATAGTAGAACATACACACAGGTCTTCTGTCATGGCAGACATTATGACTTGTAACTGCAGCAAAAGTACAGGTGCATCTGATAGCATTAACGAGGGCTTCACTACACCTAAATGGAATCGAGCCATCGTTAATGTCATTAATTTCACCTGTGTCAATTTGGCACGGTTAGGCTATCTAAGGAAATTGGCTGATGGGGGAGCAAGCTAGGGCACAGAGGAACATTACCACTCATCTGAAGTTGTGGCCACCTGAAGAATGTAAGTCTGATATATTAAATATAATATATACTGCTAAGACTGCACTTCACATTTACTATTTAGCATTTTATTGAGTGTGTTTATTGCACACTGCATTTTATAAATGAAAAGATTACAGGTTGACTGTAGGTGTACAGTGTAGGAGTGTAAGTGTGTGACATTTTTTTTTACTACTCACTATTGAGTAAGCTTAAGCTTGACACCGAGTAAGACTCCCCCTCGAGAGGTCAAGTTTGCTGACCGCTAGCTTAGCTAGTTTTAGCAACCTCAGAAAAGACCGCACGATAACAATACACTGCAGCTTACGCCTCCAATTAGAAACCGCCATCAAAAAGCCACTCATAGCCAAAATTAATGGTCAGAACAGCACCAAACTTCAGCAACAGTACATGTACAGTCCCAGCACACAGTACGAAGCCTCAAACATCTGCTAGTTTTGCTGGTTTTGTATTAAAAACACAGCACAACTCACCTCTCTCCTCCAGCAGCTAGCTCGCTGTGGGGAAGCCCTGACGAGTCGATTACAGGGGAAAGAACTGAAGTAATGGAGGTTGCTAAAACTAGCTAAGCTAGTGGTCAGCAAACTTGACCTCTCGAGGGGGAATCTTACTCGGTGGACCATGGATTAAATTTACACTGGAATATCCCTTTAAGTTTCCATTGTGCAGGGAGTAACATTTACGTAGATTGAACAAGGTAATCATTTTAAACATGGTAACAACATGCTATTAAGAATAGCTTGTAGTATGTGTGTTATTGGCCAGAAAGCCATGAACCTTGAAGCACACTGACAGACACTGTAATGACATCTTAGTATTTAGTTTTAATGGCTAAAACATGGAGCAACATCTACTTTCATTTGGAGTCTTTTTGTGAGCTAACATTGGTTTTCCGTCCATTTGGTGCTGGGTAGGTAGTGTGCAGTGGGTTTATTAGAGCTTTTTTGCCATCTTGTTAACTGAAAACATCTGAATAGAATGTCTGTGCCTTTGCAACAGTTTCCTGAGAGTGACTGTGTTAGCTTGCTAGGTGTGCCGTGTTCTTTTGTCCGACTTTTGAGCATTGTGGTTTTTCTCAACAACATCATCAGAACCAGTGGCTGAGTAGTAGAATGTAGTCTTTATTTTCGTCTGGTGACTGGGGACAGCTGAAAATAAGTCGACACATACTGACGTGACAAGTAATCTGATGTTAGTGACCATGGGGTCGCATTAGCATTGGTTTGTAGTCGTACGTCTGGCCACCTGATGGATGTAAGTCTAATATTCACTCTGCTTCTCCAGCTTTGGTTTCCACCATTACATGAGTCAAATATGATCTATATGTTAGCTTGCTATGTACGTTTTTCTTTCCGGATGGTGTGCTTATTGCGGCTTGTTTCCCATGTTATTAGCTAAAACATGGCTAATGGCGAATTTCAAATTGGAAACAAACACCATTTGGTCTTTTGCATAGCATACATCTTGACATGGCAGGAAAAACACAAGTGCAGCTAATACTATTAATGAGGGCCTCACTCTATTAATTTTTCAGTCAGCCTGTCAAAACCTTGGAAAAAGTACATTTTAGTGGAATACAACCGTCATTAATGTCATTAAATACAGCTGTGCTTTTCCTCTCCTCTGCATTATGACATAATATAATTAGACTAATAATGTAGCTAATGTGTCAGCGAACAAATGTACACATTCAAACTTTCAGGTGCAGAACAACACTGAAAGTAAGTCAAATATTCTTCTCGTAGCTCTGGATTGCTAGATATTAAGCCAACTATATTCACTTGCTAGCCACTAACTTTACAAGAGATGCTAATTTTTCGCTGCCTGGCTGAACAACCTCAACAGTGCCTTTAGAGTTGAGATATTTGTTTTACAAAATGGAAAGTTAACATGCTTGAAAGATTTCCTTCATATTTGTATAGCTTTGTTGATTATCTTGTCAACTCAGGGGCAGGAGAAAGCCTGAAAATGTGACAGACACGGACCTTACACAAGTAAATTAATTTAATCACCTGGTAATGTTTATATTGCTAACACGTTAGCAAACAGTTTCCAATGAGCCTACACTTCAGCAAGTTCGTAACAATGTTAGCAACTTGGTGTTGTATTTCTTATTCTCCTTTTAACTCTGCTTTGGTCTTCATCAGCTCCTGAGAAAGTAGTAGCTGCTATGGTTGTGTGTCGCTTGGTGCTCAGCAGGTAGCGTAAAATGGGGTTGTCAGTAACTTTTTTGCTGAAAACAGCTGCCTAGAAGCAGGGCTGATACAGTAGGAATGGTGAGAATGAATCATTCAGTAAATGTATTGTAAAACCAAAACTATGAGCAAACAAAGGCTCAGCAGCTGCAGAGCCGGATGATAATGTTGTGTGGCTTTGTGACTGTGGCTGAACCCTGTCACATCAGTGGATCTGTAAATGACGAATGCAGTGACTGCATACTTTGTGGTTCTCATTACAAATTGCGTATAATTGCTGATCCCCCTCAACCCCACTGCTGTGCTTCACACTTGTGTACCATTGTTTGATCCATGTTCAACTGCGTAATGGTTCCCGCATCAGTGAGCAGAAGTTTAACACCATTTCCTGGATACTAATCTGGTGTTGTTTTAACGTACGCAGGGAAAATAGGTAAGCTGAAACGTAATGGCTGCAGAGATTTAATTACTTCAAGCTCACAGAAACCTGCATGAAACGAAAGCACCATCCCCTCCACAATCCCCCTTCCTTGACTCTCTCTGCCCTTCTGTATGTCTGTCCCGTTAGGGGGCGCGGGGCCGTCGGTGAAGGTGCCTAATTCGCTTGATGGGACGTGGAGCATAAACAATTCCCCGGCAATTAGAAAACGTGCGCATGTGAGCGGAAGCAGCAGCCGGTCCAAAGCTGTCGGGGCACTGCTGTCAGATGTCAACAACAGCTCAGGGGCAGGAAGTGGCACCGTTTGGGGCCAAGTAGGCCCAACAAGGCACCCTCCTCCTCCCTCAGCCGACCTCTCCCACCTCCATCTAATCTCTCTGTCACACATACGCATGCTTCCAATCTTCTTCCACGATACATCCGACCAACCTCCTTTGTTCTCACATGACAAGCAGAAACCCAGAATCTTTAAATTTAATTGGTTAAATTGCATGCATGTCTCATGGTAGTTTTGCTTTAACATGCAAACTCATTTTATGATAATATTCAGATATTTAATATAGGTCAGGTAAACAGCATATTTCAATCGGATATTCCAAAGTAGCCCTTATTTGGAATGTAGCATTTTCAGAATAAGACGTGGGATATGCCAAGTCCAACACTCGTGGAATATTTAGAATAAACTTATTTTAATGCATCCATGTTTTGACGCGATAAACGACATGTTTATTTGGATTATCTAGAGCTGCATGTAAACAGGAATATTCACCGTTAGCCATTTAAACAGCTCAGTAGGAAATGTGTCTTTTTCAGAACAAGGGCAAAAACCTGAATATTTTGTGCATGTAAACACGGTCAGTGATTGTTGGGCACTAAAAATAAACCTCAGACTAATCAGTTTTAAGAATCTTTGAGGTACAGATTGTGTGCCATATCGACTTTTCACCCGATCTTTGAATGCAGTTGAGAGCTATAAACATTTTTGCCTTAAGATGTGGTCAGTATCACGTCATATGAACCAACTTGTTTCAAGCATACCCAGGCCAGATTGTGTAAGGCATTACACTGAAACACTAACCAAAGGAGCACAGAGACTCAGATGTGACAGGAAGTGGCGGTGACTTCATTGCATTGTTAGCAATAGTGTCAGTCAGTCTGCCTGTGAAAAGTAAGTTCGTTGGCCATGCATTCCAAAAACAAAATGATACAGGAAAATAGTGAGAACACTACTACTACTATTTGAAGCATCTGGTGTTATAGTGCCATCCCCATACTGCATGAATTTAGCTTTTGTTATGAACTCTTGGTAAATATTTCCTTTTCCAGTTACAACTAGACAAATGTACCCCACACTGTTCAGGTCTGTTTTGATACTCAGATACAAGCTGTGTCCCAATTCAGGGGCTGCATCCTTCAACGGACGCATTTGAAGGCCAATTACGTCACAACGCAGGCTGTCCCAAATCGAAGGCTCCTTCAAATGCACCCTACAAATGCGGCCTTCTTTTCCCTCTTTTTGGAGGATACACCGCTACTATCCTTCACGGCCTCCCATATCCCAAGACTCTTTGGGCGGCAGAAATTGTGACATAAGGGAAAGGGCGGCAACTTCTGGTGATGCAACCAGGAAATTCTCCGAAGTCTAGACTGTCCCATTTAACAACGGTTGACGCGGCCTTCGAAGGTCCCTCTGAAGGAGTCACCGCAAGGCTGCAAAGGCCACATCCTTCGAAGGATGCAGCCCCTGAATTGGGACACAGCTACAGTGGACAAGTGTGGATTTGTCCATTAAAAGGGCACTCACACTTTCCTGGTTGCATTATAGGAAATGTAGGAGCTTGACTTTTGAGAGCTTGAGTCCCCCAACCCTTATATACATATGGAGAACGGTCACTCATCACAATAACGATCTGTCTCTTCAGGGCTTGAGGCTAATGATGCCCTATTGTCCCTTGGAGCATGTTAAAAATGTGTTTGGAAAGGAGATCTACCCTGGGATGCCTCTGGGATGAAAGGGATTTTTTTACAACTGTATCTATAACTGTTGCTTAGCAAATGACAAACTGAACCAATGCTGACTAGGTACAACAAACATCTAAAGCTTTGACTATTGTCTCACATGGCGCTGTGTCAGTGCTTGTTCCCAGGCTATCACTGGCTGGCTACTCAGCAAGAGGCCTCGGGAAAAATGTGATCCTCAATCCTAAAAGATGCAATAAACTCTATCAACGAGGGACACACCCTATTTTATCCCTGATAAACGTTATATTGTCAACATCCCTGCTAAAAGCTATGGAGCTAATAGTTTACAGCTAACAGAGCTGTAAGATCACAATGCAATTATTATATAGTAAAAAATCTACTTCAAGTACTTCAGCTGAGTACAGTTTGGAAGAACAAGTACTATGAAAGCTAATACTTTTGACTAGCGAATTGATAAATGGTGATAATAACAAAGTAAAGAAACAACATTTTGATTACTCTTTGGGAGAGGTTAAAATAGTTTTTAGGGATGTTTACGGGCATTGGTGATAAAAGTAAGTGTGGAGCTCTGGTTATTTATAATATGATTTATTCTTACATTACTGGAGCGATTGCAACTCTCCACAACTCTCTAAACCTTCCAAAATGATTACTTGACTTACAGGAGTGTTTTCAAGAATGATTTTGTAAAGTCCTGTTCCTCCTACTCTCTTTGGAAAACTATTTTTATCCACTCCTATAGACTGATTTTTAAATGTAATGGTTTTGCAAAATGTGAAAGGTACACCCAAACAGAGAGACCAAGATGTGCTTTCAAATGTAGCCAACTCGGTGTCAATGTAGTCCGTCTCCCTGTTTGAGGGGACTCAGGCACCAATTAATCATTCTTTACCTTCTCTCATCATCTCCGACAGATGAAAAGCAGAGCACATAGGAAGTTCCACATTGCGCTGGAACACGCCATCTGAGCTGGCAGCACAGCAAAGTGTCCAAACAACCTCACCCCAAACAGTCGCCCACTCCAGCTCATGCTAATTGGTTGCAAATGCCTTTTAGGATGAGCCAGTGATGGAGTTTGTATAGACAATAATCATGCTCTTTAATTCTACCATAATTGCCTTTTCTCTTTTGGTCATCTTTTATGTTTTCCATACCTGAAGATGAATTGTGACTGTTTTTACGCACATTCAGTTAAAGCTGTATGTTTGTATGTCAGTTTGTGAACCGTTAGAAGGAAGCTTCGGTCACTGTTTCATGTTAAGGTATTTAAAGCAAAGCCTTGTTTTGTAATCTTGTCATCTAAGACTTGTGAGTATGTGTGGATATGAGTATTCCTTTGAACACTAATCATGCTACAGTGCTCCTTCAAGTACAGAGACAGGGTTCCTTTGTCGGAGATCAGACAAACAGAATTAAAATGCACTGATGTGTTTCTTGGCTTGCGTAATTGGCTTCCGGTAAACATGTCTGCGGTGGTTCATGGTGCAGAATGTGGCATTGATTTGGCTTTTGTCGTGATGGTTTCTAACCAAGTGAAAGCTCTCAGATGAGGATCTTTTGTTGTTTATGTCCGCCTGCCTTTGGACTCTTCAAAGTGACCGTACTCGAGCCAAAATCACAATGTTAATCAGCCGAATGGAAGAGTTTTGTGGATAGAGGCCGTCTGTGAATAGTGTGGGAGACGAGTGTGTTTGATTGGGTATGCGTTGTTTTATACGTCTGTGCATTTGAATTGCATTGTATTTGTGTTTGATTTATAAAAGCTCTTGGATGCACTTGTGACATGTGTGTCAGAATGCACATGTGTGTCGTTTTTGTGTGTGCCGTTACATTTGCATGTGTTCTGGTGTTGATGCTCCCGTGCGTGCTGTATGTGTGAGTGTTTGTATATGCTCTATATTAGGTTTGGGTTATGTCCATATGCAGGATGTGGAGGCTGAGAGCCATGTCTCAGTGTTTTATGTGTGTGTGTGTGTGTCTGTGTGTGTCACTTATTGCTGCAGTGTGCCAGTGTCTCAAGCTCTGCTTGGAGCTACTGGCCTCCACCCATTGATCAAACCTGGCAACCTGAGTCATTGACAGTTACACCACTTCCTGAGGAAATCTGTGATCCAAACAAACAAAGCCTGGACTCACATGTCAGGCCAATAATAGTGTCGAAAAACAAATACAGTCATCCACTGAAGATCTGTTGTGAAGTCTGATTTAAAGATCTGCTGCAGTCACACCAGTGTATAAGTGCCACACACACACCGTCACAGCAACCATGTCTCTGAAACATTATGTCTATAAGTACTGATTTGTGTTGCCAAATCCATGTAGAAGAAACTGTTATTGCTAGGGATGCAAGATGTGGAGTTTTTGGAACCGATACCAATAATTACCTGCCTCCTACAACAGATAACTGATAACAACCCATAATTTTGTGTTTTTGTGATAATATTAGTTTGTGTGTACCTGAGGGTAGAAAAAGTGTAGTGAGCAAAGGTGAAAGATTTAATATTCCAAAGCTCAAACCATCTAATGGATCTAACTGTTGAATAGGCATTATTGTAGTTGTTAGTGAGGCAAAGCTAGCTGCTGCTGCTTCATGCACTTTAATGGTTATTTTTGTGCAAAAGAAAAAAGTCAACGCGGAAATTAAGCTCAAGACAGGACAGGTGTACTCTTTAAAAAAGATATATTTTAGTGTTTACTAGGGATGCACGATAATAGTGGGGCCGATAAATGATTGGCCCCATGATGGGAAATTTGAATTGGTTGTGAATGCTGGAAGCGAATATAGTTTTTCTAGGGATGGAATTCTTTTTTTTTTTTTCTTTACTTTTTTCTACATCCAACTCCTTCCGCATATTTCAACACAGAAGCCTAATTCTAACATCAAATTATTATTATATATAATTATTAGGGTATTATTGCACTGACTTTCTCATTCATATCATTCAACTTAATATTAGAAACATTCAGCCTTTTCTGTGAACTTTTCCTCATTATAATGAATGCTGGAATGTTCAAATAATCCCACATATTCATACTTTTTCAAGCATTTTAAATTGTTAACTATTCATTTATGCTTTCAGCTAGAAACTCCATTCAAACTTTGAAATGTTTTGGGCTCATTTTGTGGCAGAATGACATAAGGACAACTTTTAAAAAGTTTCAGAGGAAGACAACATGATGGCAATATGCAATACATGTACCACAAGGGTTCCGAAAGGACAAAAAAGTGTGTGAGTTTTAACACAACAAATTTTATAAAACACTTCAAATGTTGTAATCTCCGCGAAAGAGTATTAATACATGAATCAAGCTTTAGTTGCTCTGAGCAGATATTGTTGGAAAACAGTTGTACATATTCATCGTCAGTCAGTGTTTTGTGTTCAGTATGTACATTTTGCAACTTTACGTGTACTTTTGTGGATAATAAAAATAATTTGGGCGGTATTATTTTCTCCATACATATTTGTAACCACAGGGTTAGTCGTAAGTAGTTAGTAAAGAAAACAGGCCATCTTTAGCAATGTTAATGTCATGGCTGTAGACATGGCATGGCATCGTTTGTGCCCCTTGAATCTCACTGACATTTGTGTTCCCCTTAGTCCTCCTGTTGGGCCACCATGAGGCTGACCTTTGTCTTTAATGCTAATTCCCAAATGTTTGCATGCTCACAGACTAATGATCCAGAACAAGGTTAATATTATACCTGCTAAAAATCAGCCTGATAGAATTATTATTGTGAGCGTGTTAGCATGCTGACGGTAGCCTTACATGGCCCTCCAGCATGAAGAGACTCATTTTCGTGTTTTTAAAGAGTGTTTTGCTTCACATATTGTTCAATAAATGTTGACTGTTCAATTTAATGGCACAATTAGGGTTTAGACTGGTTTAGTATAAACTTAGCTTTAAATTTACAATTTTGTCTGTCACAAGGCATGAAATCTCCCAAGAAAATTAAGGCAGGCAGCTTGGCACCATTTTCATCTGCTTTCATGTCTCCATTATGGACTAACTGAATCAGTAAAGTCACATTTTGTAATGTTTTGTTGGTAGTTGGTTCTCTGAAGAATGATCTAGTTGTTTTTGTCACAGCGGCGCCAACAATAAAACCACTTGGGATCGCTAGGGGGGAAAAGTTCTGTTTCCACTTTGAATTGGCTTTTTTAATTATTACCTCACAGCTCAATGTAATAAATTCACCAAACACATCAAATGGCCTCAAAAGATATATTCTGTTTCATTCAACAGACTGAATGTCTATTATCGTAACATGCTAATACAGAAGCTATTCCACACTGAGAGGGATTGCAATGCTTAAATTATTGTAATTTGCCAATGATTATAAAATAATGTAGTGTGTTAAATTGATTCTATTGTTTTTGTTCGGGGTTGTAATTTGTGGTTTAACAGTGGATTACATAATATATATAAAGTGTTTCTGTTTTCATACCTTCAAGGAAGGGGGGGTGTTGGGACTTCATTGATATCAGTGGTCAAACTTTAGACAAACTGCAGGACAGATAGACAAACAGTCAGACTGACAGGCGGGCGAGCAGGCAGATAAGCTAGCAGGTCTGTAAGAGGACTGTTGACAGCCATGGTGTAAAATGAAATGAGAGGAGGCAGAAGGGGAGAGAGTTTGGAGACAGGAAGAGAGTGAAGGATGGGATGCTGACAGACTGTAGACTGAAATACCCCGAGTGACTTTGTATTCATCAAACTGACGTCCTATTTGGCACGAGGAAGAGACAGGGTGAAGGAGATGGTCCATACCTGCGCTGTGATCTCCTCAGTACAGAGGGAGGAGCAGGAGGAGGAGGGGGATGTGGGACAGGCTCTTCCTCACTGCCTGGCGGATCTCCTGCTGTTCACACGGAGGGGGAGCACTGTTTGTTTAAGTGGCTCTGCATGGCAACCACTTGTGAGCGGCTCCTGTGAAAGCCTCCGCTGGCTCAGGATGGAGATGGGGGTGAGGGTGGATCTCCAGACGAATAAACACGGACTGACATTCTCCTCTCCTTCCTCACCCGCACCCAACTGGTCCTCCTTATCCCTTTCTGAGTATCCACCATTACTCCACTGTAATGTTGCTCTTCATCCTCATCCTCATCTCTGTCCCCTTCCATGGACATACTGTAATAATACTGTCATCAGTCATTTTATTAAGCCACTCTGACCGCCAGTCTTGAAAGTCTAAATGGCGCTCATCTGGGCTCACACTGCCAATGGTAGGTGACACAACTGTAAGGCCCTCTGTATATATTTTCCTTGAACGACTGCACTACACTGTTTCCACAGAATATGTAATTGCTTAGTGCAGCTTTTTTTTTTTTCTTCCCATAAATTTGGTGTCACCTTTCTAAACAAAAGCTTTAAGGGCAGCTGTAGCTCAGGAGGTAGAGCGGGTCGTCCAGTAATCAGAATGTTGCTAGGTCCAATCCCCAGTTCCCCCATCTGTATGCCGGAGTATCATTGAGCAAGATACTGAACCCCTAATTGTACATTGCACCTTCAGTGTACGAATGTGTGTGTGAGTGGGGGAATGTGACAAGTGTTGTAAAGCGCTTTGAGTCGTCAGTAGACTGGGAAAGCACATCTACACTCTACGCCTGCAAATCCTCTGAAGATTCCTGAAATATGAGAACATGAATGTATCCAGTGATTGACAGGAAGGACTGTAACATTACATTCCACTGACAAGAAAACACTTAATAAATCACAAACTTTGTCCACACCAACTTCAGTTTTATGTTCAATGATGGATGATCTCATCCTGGAAGAACAAAAACTTCTCAGGAATGAATACCAGGAAAAAGCCTCTGAAAGATGGAAACAAGCGTCTGACTCCTCTGACTGTGTGCAGACAACAGCAGCATAACTGAAATGAGAATGACAGCCTTTACTACTAAAACAAATAAACGAGCGAAAACTAACCACAGTCCTCTGTTTTAGTAACACAACCACCTTTCTTTTTCAGACATGGATGAGTGTGAGAACGACTACAATGGGGGCTGTGTCCATGAATGCATCAACATACCTGGTAACTACAGGTGCACCTGCTACGATGGATTCATGCTGGCCCATGACGGACACAACTGTCTCGGTAAGAACAGACTTTGTGTTTGTGTGTGTGTTTGTTTGTTTGTGTGTGTGTGCGTGTACGTGTGTGTGTTGAAGAAACTGATGGACTTGATAATTAATGGGAGGCTGTACTAAATGTCTATGTACAAAATAGTCTTGTTGTTTACCTCCATGTTTTGTGATGTCAAACCTTGCAAGGCAACTGGATTTGCGGGATCATGTGATCATGCAAGTCCATCTTGCCAGACTTAAAACTATGCACTCCTACGAATCAATCTGGCAACTACAGGTATGGTTCAGGTGCAACAACAGGGAGAGAAGCAATGGAGACTCCTCTGCAAGTTAGTGCAGCCCCTATAGCAGGGGTGTACAATTCAAATTCAGGTTCTGTACATATTTCAAGTAAAATAAGGGCTGAATTTTAAAATAAAATTCATAACAGAGAGCTTCAGAAAATTCCTTCTCTTAAAATAAAAAAATAATTTTAGAAAAACAATCTATTTTACAAAAAAGAAATACAGAGTACTTTGGTTTTTCCCTTTTCTTCATTTTTAATTCCATTTCACATCTTAATCATCTCAAACTAATTTGAATTTAAACAGTCTCAACACATCTTAAAAGCTGTACAGTCGTTCTGTCCCTCTTTTATCCCACTCCCTCACTTTCTCTTGTTTGATGAGAGAAGTGAGCTCTAGTTTTACCTCCCAGCCGTTTAGATTTGGGCTAGAATGGCTTCAGCTACATGTACGGCTGGGGCGCTTCACATTGCTGCTTTTAACAAACGCCACCTTCCCAGAACATATATGAGGCAGACTGCTTTTGAACTACCTGTTGGAAAAAATAACAGGAAAGAGTCCGTTCTTGATTAAAATCTCTGTTTTCATTGTCCACTTTGCTGTTTTTACAGCACGCCATGTTAAATGTCTCTTTTCTGACCCTGCTAATCCTAATGCGCCGATCCGACTGGCTGAGTAGTGTCATATGAGATGATTTACAACACATGCAACTGATCTGTTAATTTCCGGGGGTCGCTAAACCAGTGCCGTAATGGCTAGAAGAGCAAGTTAAAATACAAATGCTTCGTCAAAATGTAATAATTCTCAATACTTAGGTCCGGGTCTGGATAGGACGCTGCTGGGTCCGGTCCCGGACCGTGGTCCACATATTAGTGACCTCTGTCCTATAGCATCAGTTAAATCAGAACTGGAGAGTATATTTCTTTGAACGAAGATCAAAGAATGGCACTAAAAGCTTTTCTCAATGGAAAATTAGTTTCACTCTTCTGGCTTTAAACTGGCTTTGGTAAGAGTTTTATTTACTAACTAGCTCTGCTGGTGGTAGTGCTCCCTTACTGTTGATCTGATTAGTTGAAGTTATAGACAGATGGTTCATCCAATCACTGACCCAGTACGTTTTGTGCCAGCCCTTTTCAAAACACTTTGTAAAGGTGACTTCCTAGTGAGAACAAACCATATGACTTGTCATGTTACCTTCATGTCCCATTGTGGAATGCTGGGTTTGGAGTCAAACCTTTATTTCCATAACTTATGTGCATCACTATATAACAGGAGTTATATAAATATATATTTGTATATATTTATTATAAAATATATACACTCCAGTCACTCAGCAGACATACAGCGGCTACTGCTGTAGCAGCATTATTTTAGATCACACTACCTTGCTCGGCATGACTGATCCTGCCTGTTAAGTAATGCAGCTGTGTGACTCTCACCAAAGATTGAACAAAGGCGAGATGTCTCACTCTGTATCTAAAACGGAGCGTTCAGTACATACAATGTGTAAAGGGATGCTTCAGCAATGCACCATATGAATAAAATATAAACAATTTAATTATTATCATTAATTGAATTTACAGTTTTTTAAAAATTAAAGTATGTAAACCTATTATGCTTGGATCCCCAAATAAAAGTACAAACCATGAAAATTTGCATTGTATGACCTCTTTAAAAACTGAAGACCCTTTTACACGTGCATTGTAACTCCAGATTTGTCCAGAATTTGCCTGGAGGAGCTGTATGTGTGAACACAAATGTCTGCATTATTTGCCCTGGAATTTACCCTGCCAGCTCCCTAGTCCTAAATCCGGGTGAGCCACATGTTTGAATAGAGCAGACAATTAAGAGAGGATTTTAAGGCCTGTGGGAAGCCTTTTTTTCAACTGTATGGTTCATTTAAACTGTGTGTCTAAATGTTAATCTATGCTTGCTGTGCATGGGTCAGTGTTTAATTTGTGTGTGTGTGTGTGTGTGTGTGTGTGTGTGTGTGTGTGTGTGTGTGTGTGTGCGCGCGCATGTGTGTGTGTGTGCATCCATCCACCACTCTGTATATGATTGTGAATACATATGTCTGTCTGTGCTTTAGAGAGTGTTCTTAAGGAAGTGTGTGTGTGCGTGTGTGTTGTGTGTATGTGTCCCTGTATCTCCTAAGCCCGTCTGGCTCAGCTTGCCTTTCTCTGGAGAGTCCCTCTGTCATCGTTTGGAGGCATTCCATGATTTGTGCTGTTTTGTGCTTGTTTCTCTGTACTGTTGGGAGGGCGCTCAGGGTTGAAAAGTTCTCCTACAGATATCTGGCTGTGCTTTACTACTGACAGATCCAGCCGATTTAGCCCCAGCGCTGTGTTATTGACTTAATGTCAGCCAGACTAATGTCTTTTCTGTCCCAAGCAACACGTTGTTCTGCATGGATGTGCTCAGCCACATTTAATTCTGTCAGCCCTCACTGCTGACAGACGAGAGCTAAATAAAATCAGAAACATAAAAAAAAAACATGTGATTCTGGATGCCCCTGTGTCTTTAGTGGGATATATTTTGGCATTTCTAAGTGCTGTAACTCATTCCTTAAGCCTTTGGAGAGATTGAGTGAGAGATTGAGTGGTAATAGCAGCAGCCAGCAGTGCAGAAAGGCTGCTGAGTTGTGGGCTCACCTCACAGGAATGACTTTTAGACAGCTGAGATAAAGCAGAGACTCCCCGCCATCTGAATTCAAATTTTCCTCCATACACAAACATGGCAGAGGATGTTAAATAAAAATCAATGCCTGTGCTGAGGTTCCAGCTGGCCTCTTTGGTTTCTACTGGATGAGTAAAGTTTGGCTGCACAAATAAAGTTATGTTTTACAGAAGTTAAACTGTCATTAGTCACAAAGTCGATGAAAACATTTTTTTGCACCACAGTCCCACTGCCAAATACAGCAAATAGCCAGTATAACTAGTAACCAGTGTATTTCTGTATATATCAGTTTTCACTCTGTCAAAACAAAAGAGATGTCATTCACTAGGAACAGTTTTATTTTATGCCAAGGCTTTATACTGACTGACTAAAAGTTCCTCTAGAACTGTGAATTACTTTCATAGCTTTTACCACCATGCACATCAATCATCATAGCATTTTGCTCCCTGGCTATTTTGAGATGCAAGACAGAGTCACTGATGGAAACTGCTTTACAACAGCAGGAATAACAGGTCTTACACAGGTTGAAACAAGGTCTAACCTAACTGAAATATTTAGCCTAACTCAAAGTAAAAAATAAAGTTACATAATGCAGGTCTAATCCTGTAGGCTCAGAGCTTCTCTCTGGCCTGGGTTCTTTGTAAATGTAGAGGTACTGTATGTCATGTGAGTTAAACCAGCAGAGGAAAGCAACTGATGCATTCATTTAACTTTCACATTATGTATGTATATATATATATATATATATATATATATATATATATATATATATATATATATATATATATATGTAATTATGTTGGGAGCTATGGATGTAAATTCAATCCAACAAATGTATGCAATGATAACTGAGCAGACTCCAATCTAATTATTGTCCGTATCTAACAAACTGTTATTGTGATTAATTAAATCAGCTCCATCATAAGTCTTTTAAAACGGTGCCTTGAAGCTGAAGCTGAGGTTGGACAGCACTTGACAGCCATGACAACTGGACGGTGAAATATGAAGATGCCTGTCAGTCAAGATCAAACATATCTTTTACATACCATTTAAAAGATAGGTTCACGTTGCACTTAAAATAATCATCAGTTGCTGTAATCCTTCTATTATCCTATGAACGTGCTTCCAATGTATTTGATGGAGGATGATGTCCACAGTCTATATAATGTCCATTCTAAAGTGTATCTGAAGCCAAGTTAGTCTCAGTCAGACAAGTCAATGGGGTATCTTCCAAACTTACAGTTCGAAGCAGAAATGATTGCAGTGTAGAGAAGTATTGTGTAGATACAGTTGTTTTAGGGTGGACCTTTTAAAATTGTCAACCTATCATTCAAGTCTTGATATTTTCCAAATTAAACAATATCTGTGTTTTTGTTATTACCACCAAGAAATACAAAAGAAGAACAGAAATTTGAGACTTATCTTGGTAGAAGTTACATAGAAGTTATAGGTTTTGCTCTGAACTTCCATAAAGTTGGAGTTTATTCTGTTAAGCCAGCATCTAGTGGTCATTAAAGGAAGTGCAGTTTAAGTCATTCCCACACGAGCCTCAGCTGTGGTGGTTGCCTCAGGATCCAGAATCTAGACAATATGAAGCTGTTGTTTATGATGATAGCGACTGACACATGACTGCAACAACTACAAAATGAAAACCCTGGTTGTAACTTAACTTAAGAGGAGGGTGCGAAGTTAGTGGGTTTTCACCACACGTGTTTCTGCCACTAATTCAGACGCTACAAACTGAGTCATATGAGGATTGTCAACACCTACTCTTTATGGCCCGGCGAGAGGAAGCCAGCCCGTCTCTGACTTTAACCCAGAGACATTCTTTATTGGATGTTGACTGGATGCGGGCCATGCAGTCTTAATGAAGTGCTGCTAATTAAAAGCGGGTTGCTGAGTTCAAACGAGGCAGTAAAGTGTGAAATCAGATGCAAGATCTATGTGATCCCAATCAAAGCGCATACAGGCTCTGTGGCTCTTTTTTTCTTTTCTCCTTCCGCTTGTCTTTATTTTACTCTGCACTTCTATTCCTCATTCTTCCTCTCCTCTCCTCTCCTCTCCTCTCCTCTCCTTTTTGTTTCTCTATCTATTTTCTCTCATCGTCTCCCTGTCCCTCCTAAATAGACTTTTACTGTCTCTCACTGCCTGCCATGCTCCGCCTATTTTTCCATCTACTCTTCATTCATCTTTTTTCTGTCTTTCTCTCTCTGCTTTTTTCCTTTGTCTGATCTGTTATAGTCTTCCTGTCTGTCTGCTGACCTTGTGCTAACTTCCATCTAATTACCTTAATAACCGTCTGGTGTCCTTTTTCCTTCTTCCCTCCCATCACTTTGTAAATCTATTTGTCAGACAGATCACTGAATGTTTTCACTAAACCTTCGGCCGCCATCAGGTAACAGCAGCAAAAATACAGACTGATTGATAAATAGACATAACTCTGAATGTGTTTACCGAGATGTTAGCTCTCTGAGCTGATAGACAGTTTCTTGGTGGGATTTGTTAAAATTAACGTGGAATTTGCTCTGGACATTTATGATCCATTAAATTATCATTATCTAATGGGTGACTTTCTGACCTTCACAGTTCTGACCTGACAGTGCTATTCCCTCTTGTACATGAGTAATATCCAAATTTAGCCTGGTGCTCAGTAGATTTTCCTTTGGACAGCGGAGACTCCTTTGGTTACACAGTCCAAATTTACATGACATTGGCTTTTTATTGTGCAACTAGTTGAACCCTCAAACTATGTTGTCTGTTACATTCATGACAAATTAGAATAATCTTAATAACTTAATGACCTACATCATGGTACAATGCCAGTAATGTGTCATGGTCGGGGCAATAACAAGACCTCAGACTGAAGCTGTAGATAAACAACAGCCAATGAATTATAACAACTGTTGCAGCATTTTGAGAAGTATTGTTGCAGGAACATCTTGATGGATAGCTTTTGGATGTTGGATCTCAATTTAGACATAGTAATGGGTCTGGGCTATGTCTGAAAACTATGACAGGCAGAGCAGGTTTTCTCCCAAATCTGTCACACACACACACACACACACTGAAGATGTGACCGGTCGCTTGACCTTGCCATCATCTCCAAAAGTGACGCAAGACGACATGGTCAGCCAAACTGAGCCTTAGCCTTTCCTCTAGATATTAAACACTGCGCTGATCTTGTAGGAGCAAAGGGAGAACAATTTAAAACAAATAAGGAAATGAAGCCGTGATTTGAAAAGCAGAGATCCCCATTTGGAACATATGAAAGTGTATTCTTTGATTGTTTATGGTGTAATGTATCCCTACTGTTGCAATATTTCACACATGATCGTGTACCTTTTGCAGTATGTACAAACCAGTGGCAACTAGTGACTGAAAAAATTGGGGAAAACGGGAGAAACACCAACCCACCGTTTACTCTAGTAGCTAGATGAATAATTCAGTAAATGATACTGAGAGTTGTTAATGGTTTATTTCAACCAACTGCTCTTTCTTAATATTTTTGATCTCTAAGTGAGTTGGTCAGTTGATTTTAAACAAGTTGGGATGCTGTGTAAAACTTAAATAAAAACAGAAAGTAATCATTTGCAAATGACCTGTGTTTACCAACAACAGTTTATGAAGTGTTCCTGAGCCCATGTAGTAATATCCTTCATACAATCATGTGTTTCACAAAGTAGGGAACGTCAACGCATCCTTAGTTTTGAACGACAAGCCCAGTCACACAACAATGGGTGTATAAGGCCCGCCAGTCCATTTGGAGACAGTTTGTGAGTGTGATGGTTTGCCTTGACTGTAGGCGCGAAAAAGTTCATTTGTGTATGAAGGTGCAGTGCCAGCAGGGGGCAATAATGACTAGAGCAATGGAGGAATAGGGTAGGCAAGGCCAAACGTGACAGTGACACGGTGGACAGGCAGGTCTGTAACTGTACCTTCAAACCAAATCCGGCGTTGCGCGAAACGCTGTAGGAAACGCATCGCCGGGTTTGGTCTGAAACCAGCCTTACATGGTTTGGTATGATACGGGGTTTAACAGCTGACCCCTTCGAGGATGCTCCTTTCATACTCATAATACTATCACCTATTACCAATTAACCTGTTTACCTGTGGAATGTTTCAAACAGGTGTTTTTGGAGGATTCCTCAACTTTCCCAGTCTTTTTTTTACCCCTGTCCCAACTTGTTTGAAACGTTTTGCTGGCATCACATTCACAGTACGCATATATTTACATATCAAAAGGTTGACAAGGTAAAACAGTAAATATATTATCATTACACCGATTTCAGTTGAGATTATATCAAAAAGATTTAGCAAATTAACACGTACCCAGTCTCCCAACTTTTGGGGAACTGGGGTTGCATGGGTGGAATATAATTGTTTAATTTATTTCACTCAGTCCGAGTTGGTTTTGTACCCAGTGAAAGTTGGTGGAGGCTCTCAGTCATCTAGGTCATGGTAATTCTAAGTGCGAGATTGTAGGCAACTGGACTTGTTTCAGTTTCTTTTAAAAACTAAAATAGCCCAATGAAAGCTTTCTTCTTGCATGGTCTCAGTTTGCTGTATGTGCAAACAGGACATCTGTTTTTGCAATGTGGGATACCTGAGTTTGGGACAAAATATTTGAATTCCACATTTGAGCAAAAAAAATAAAAAAAATGAAAATGAATTGCAGTGCCTTCAGAGGAGGGCACTGTCCAGGGGTTGATGAGGTTGTATTTCATGGTTAATGCTTGCTACATATAATCAGTCTGTATTTAGCTCACTTTGAGAAGATATACAACACTGCAGATTGGGTCATGCATTCCTGTCTATTGACTCATTGTCACCAGCCTCTCTGATGCTTTATGTTTACTGTCATCACCAACGGTCGACGTAAATAGTGTCCTGTGATGCATAGTAACCATATAAACAGAACTTTGAGAGACTGACATGTCGGCCTATTGTCAAACCGCAGTCTAAGCCTAGCGCCAACCTTCGGCTTCACGCTGCCCATCAACAAGGAGCTCAGTGTTTGTTATAATGGTATAGTGTCTCATTCAGCAGATTTACTGTACGAATGAGGGCGACACTTTGTGTCACATGATCACTAATGCTCCCTCTCTCATGCCATTTGTACGTGCATACATGCAATTAATTGTGACAGTCCGTGTACATCCAGAGACAGCGTCTAAGCTCATGTGGCTTAGCAGTGATGAGTTCAAAGATGTCATAAATTAAAATCACATGTCTTCTACGCGTGGTAAAAATGCAGGACCTGCTAATTGTAACCCCTCTGCTTTCTGACTGATTAATCATAGCTAAAAATATGATGACAAGCCCCTGTCATCGCAGGACATTTGTTGTAGTAAGCTTTAGGGTTCAGAGGCAGAGGCTGCAGATACTGAACAGTGAAGCTCAGTGCAGAGCTTTGGTGTAAGACTGACAGTCTTAAGTGCACTTGGAGTGAACTGTACTGTAAAGTCACCATCAAAGTGCGACAGCACCATTTGAAAACAACATTTTTGTCTAACTTGTTTATTTCTCCCTAAAAGTTAACACTCAATTTACTTCTTATTTTTTTGCACGCTCTGGGCCTGCCTGTGAAAAACAATAAAGACCTTGTGGCTTTTAATGGACCCAAAGCATCATATTCAGAAACCTCAGAACCTTGTGGTCTTCTGAACGAGCCTCGGATGACAAACTACACTTTGGAAAATTGCAGAGTGTTGAAAAAAGAAAAAGAAAATCAGTTTGCGTGAGTGTACAGGAAGTCACTCCATCATCTCCCAGATGCACTGTGTCAACAAGTTAAGGCACTAATTGATTTAAGATTGCCTAATTGTACTGTGATTAAAGAGCGGTCCTGTTCTCTTCCTTTCTTCCTTTTGATTTTGACTTTATTTATTTGGTTTTGGCGTGGACACAGCTGGGCTTAATGTGCTCTCTGTGAAGGTCTGGTGCGCTCGCGTGAGTTTATTTTTCTTCCGACGCGTCCTTTTCATTCCTCGGCGAGATCTGAGAGGTGGCTGCACAGCGGGGAGTCAGCGACCGCAGCGGAGATCCGACATTTAACAGACAGGAGGAGGCAGGGAGAGGGCAGATAAACTGAGGCCAAGTTTGACAAGCTCACATGGAGCTATCAGGACCACATTAATAAAAAAGCTGCTGGATATGTTTCAGAATGAGGGACCAAAAAAATTACAAAATACATTCACAGAGACAGAGACACAAAAGCAATAAATAAATTGTAGGCATTTGGTTTTAAAACTGGATCATTGGCGCATAGTGTACCTCCATAGACAACATAAAGATAAGCCATGCCTTCACAACTAGAATGGTACGCCAAAACCAAACAGTCCCGTTGAATTCACATGAGTCTAAACCGATATCAAATGCAATAGTCCTGTATCATATTTTAAACCACCCATTACAGCTTAACCATAATTAAGCTCATCAGATCTAAGATCAGCATCAAATTGTGTTCACTCATAGATACCAGCCACCAAAATGTTGGTGCTGTTTTTTTAATCAAGATCCACCAAACCAAAACTTAATGGGGTCTGCTCTGGGCCTGGACCCATCCTCTAAGTTTGGTGAAAATCTTTTCAGTAGTTTTTTGTGTAATCAGGCTGACAAAACAACCAACCAACCAACCAAGAGCTGAAAAGATAACCTCCTTGGTGGAGGTAATGATATTAAAGGATAACTTAAAGTACATATGATCAAATTATGATTTAATAATATGATTAAATTATTATTATAATTATATATTATTATTTTGTTGGCTGTTATTGCTATTCCTGTCTATACTGCTCAATGTCATTCCAATGTAAGAGATGTGGGACAAAATCGACGCCCCCCTTTTCTTAAAAAATAATTTAAACGGCATCTGAGGCGAAAAGGAGACATTAGCAGTCTTAGTTTGACAAATTAAACGATACTAAAGAGTCTGGTGCCCATACGGACACTGAGCAGCTGTTTTGCTTGCTGTAACTGCTCCTCCTCTTCATATCAGCCATTAACCGCTGACCTTCCTAAGGCACTTCTTGTGGTTTTCCTTACTGCTCCCAGAAAGGTGCATGCAAATATTTTCACAAATGCTTGAGATAACCTGCTACTGTAAGCCCAAAGAGCACAGAAACAAGCTGTTAAAAACACACAACAGCCCTTTACAAAATCAGCTGATTAAGATGCAAAATTCTGCATTTACATCACCTGTGACAGAGATATTCAAAGTTGAATTAAAAAAAAAAATGCAGATGCAACATTTGTTTGGATCCTCACTTTTGTTTCACTTTCGAGCAACAGCCCCCCCCCTCACCCCATCCCTCTCCCTTCTTTCCTATAACCCTCCCCCCATTCCCTATCACACCCCCCTCTGATGTGTCAAGCACATCCTCGTTTTGTCTAAACAAAAGTTTACACAAGTTTACACAAGCACAATCAAACAAAACAGAGGGGCCCCGGTTGAAACTTGCTAAATGGCCCCGTGGCCTGTGTTTATGCAGAAATGTTGGCAGAGATCAATTGGATTTGGAGATGGTTGCACTTCTTCTTCTTCTCTCTCTCTCTCTCTCTCTCTCTCTCTCTCTCTCTCTCTCTCTCTCTCTCTCTCTCTCTCTCTTTCTCCCCTCCAGCCTGAAAATTAAATGCATCAGTCATAATAATGACATCCGTTGAAACAGTGTTAGGAAGTGAAATGAAAAGCAAATGAAACCGAAAAAAAGCCCAGAGTTAAATGAGGACATGATGCCTTCTGCAGCACTAATGCAACAGTATATGTGTGCACCAAGTGGAGCTTTGTACTTCAGTAAATGAAAGGATGCAGTAGATTCAGCAATAAGCAAGTGTTTGGCAGACACTCGACAGGCTGTGTACAGTAACCAACACAGCTGTGCTGTCTGGTGCTACGGCAGTGCCTGTTCATCTCTGCACTGTGCACAACCAGCCTTTGTCTATCCTATTATTACATTTGGCACAAATGTCCACTTGGATGGGCTGAGTCAATTTTGGTGGCCAAAGGTCAAATGTTCCTGTGACCACTGCCCTCATGAGGATTATGACAAAACACTTGTTTGGCCATAATTCAAGAAATGATACGCTAATTACCACAATATCACACAAATATCTAATAGGATAAAAGGTGATTACATAAGCCGGAAGGTCAAAGGTCAACTTCACTGTGACATCATAATGTCAACACTTTCCTAGCCATTATTTAGCACCATAATTCAGAACAGAAGGCTGGGTTGTGACTTTAGATTATAATTTTAGATTTGGTCAGATACTATACCAACACAGTAGCAGTATAAAATAGTACAGTATCTATATATAATAATCACCTTGAAACTGTAGTGACTGTAGAGATCTCCTGTGCTGCTGTGCTGAGTGTGCTGTGTGAGGCATTCACGTTTTAGGATTTTTCTTTTAGCTTCTTCTCAGCAACGTCCATAGTACTAGCATGCTAGTACACCCTATGCTCATTGGTTTTGCTGATATTGATCTTCAGATGATTGTCGTTGCACAATGAGGTGAAGCTCTCTACCAGTCCCTCCTCTGTGAAAAGGAGCAAGAGCATGCGAGTCATACCGGTCAATACAGTGATCATTTCCATGTCACCAAGAGCTTTACTTAATACCTAATTCCTTCAAAGTCTTAACTACATGAAGTATATTATATGAGTCTGGAGAGACATAGATTTTTGCTTTCCTTCCTCAGTCAAGTGTTCTGTCAGTGTTCTGAAGAGTGACTTTTGTGGCTTTCTGTCCTGCAAATGGTTTATCTGGTTAGCTGAGTCTCCAAGCAGTGGAAGGACACCTGGAAGAGATGGAGCAGATGATGGAATGTTGTTTCTACGTATGATCTCCTTAATGAACACTGTCCAGAGAATATGGTCCGGCCATTGTTCGGAGCTGTCCTACACAAATGTAGCACACAGAAGGAGTCAGATGCGTTCTCACTTACAGGAAATACTGCCCTTGGTTTAGGCAACAGGTGGCACCTGGGTAGAGCATTTGAACTACGGAGCTGGCAGAGTAAAGTCTGTCTAATTTCCAGGCCAACTGATTTGAACATTTGAGTTCACACTAAATTTCAGGGTAGCAGTGCATGTTTTTTCCTCTCTTTTTTCCCAACCAGGTAAACATGATAGTAAAGTATTCACTTTCTCCACACACTTTTCTCCACCATATTGGGAGGAGGCCGTGGTGGATGGATGAGTCAACAAAATGGTTGACTTAAACATGTGAGCCCAGTTTGTTTCCTGATTCCAGCAGACAGTCAACACTGGTTTCTTTTCCCCATAATTTGAACAAAAACCACAATGTTCACCTGAACCTAACTTAGTACTCACTGTAACCCAAAACATGATCTTCCCCTAAGTTCATTATGTGTATGAACCTAACCGAACCTTAACAACAGATTTGTCACATGAAAACACTGATTTACATTCCGACTGATTTCTGATCGTTTGGCAGGCACAGACAAATTATTAGTTTTTTTTAAAATCCTGTTCCTGCTGACAATAAAACGTAGATCCTATTGCAGTTCATCTATCTGACCTGAAGCTAAGTGATTAAAAACTGCAATGTCATTACGATGGTGTCTAAGAAAATCATATTCACAATTGTTTTTTTCTTTTTATATGTTTTATGCTTCTTGTTATTTGTTCCTTTTTATTTTGGTGAACTGAAATCCTTATCACAGCTACTGTTCAGCCATTTAATATTATGCTCCATCACGTTACATCATATCAGGTCATGTCACGTCATGATCTGCCTTGAAATGTTATATCATAGTATAAAATGTCTTACATACATGACACATGAAGTCTGTGGAGCTATTTGGAACAGTTTGTTCAGATCTCCTATGTCTGATGGCGCAAGACTTTGCACTTCTTGAAGTCATCTATCTCCAACAAGATAGATGTAACGGAAGTTATGATTGAGGGTGGGATCAGTGTTGTTTGCTATTATGAGTGCTTGGCGTGTGATGGCTCCGTGGTTCATGTCTGAGAGACTGGGTGTGGAAAAGCAGATGATTTTGGAGGCAGTATGGAGGCAAATATTCTCTCCAATTCTTACGTAACTGATGCTATAGGAGCTATGCTAATCTTGAGAAGACACGCCATTTTTTGATTTCAGACGAACAACAGCTGTTTCTCTTGCTGGTTGTCACACCAACCGCTGATTGGTTTGCCTCCTGTGTGTTCTGCTACAAGTACGGTACAAAGCTAAAAGTCTGGCATTAGGATTTGCAAAGTCACATGATCATGTGATTTGCGAATCTAGCTGCCTCGCAAGATAAGTGCAACGTAAACTGTTGCAGTATGACATGGAGCCTTTGTTGGATGCCCTCTACGCATGGCAGTGATGTGTTGAAAACCTGAGTTTATTGTTTATAGTGAGTCCAAGATATTTAAAGCTGCTCACCTGTTCTACTGTCTCACCATGGATGGTGGTGGGTTTCAGTCCAGCTGCAGCTAGTTCTCACTGCACTGCTGTGTGAAGTGAGAACTAGAGTTTTGAAAGGCTGTAACAGAATTATTGTCATTGAGAAGTGAGAGTTTGGCATTGTCATGAATGTATGTGGTGCTGGATAAAAGGCTGGTAGGTCTATAAGGTCTCCTTTGACTATGGCCATTCAGCAGAGGTATAAACACTTTTGCCTTCAGACATGGCTGTACAACACGTTGAATGAACCAACATTTCCTGTTAACCTTAGCTTTAAAATAGAGCCTTGTACTCTTTTAACAGTCTCTTAATGTCATATATTGCTTATGTCCTGGCTTGATGGGAACCATTATACAAGCGTGTATAGACTCAGGTGGACATCGTGTCCAGCTTGATAGAGGCCTAGTATTACATACTTAGAGTGTGTGTTTTTGTCGTTTTTGTCTTTTCTTTCTTTCCTCGCCACATATGTCTATGTTTGCGTAACCTGTCTGCGCCTCCTGCCAGGTCAACCTTAGAACCTCAGACTAAACACAATGCAAAGTCATCCTGGTCAGACGCTGGGTACACACACGCACACGCACTTACACACACAGGAAGCCCTGTTTGATCCCTGTTAAAGTCAGTGGAGGGTGTTACATGTTTGCAGTTCACTTCAGCCCCATCAAAATGCGCCATTGGAAATTTACTGGCCTTTCAGTGGCACAGTGGGGCCATATAAACACACTCGTGCACCAGTATGCGCACACACTCACACACACTACAGATGCTCACGTTGTCAGATCCCCGTCCACCTAGAGCCAGGAGTTTGATTCAGCCACCTACGGTGCCAGGATCAGGCGCCTGCTGGGTCACCCTGTCTGCCCCGCGTGTGTGTGTGGTGTGTGGCGCCGCACATTCCTGACTCTGGTGTCATCTCTCTCATCAGACATTTCCCAGCACATAAACTGCCACTGACACATGTTTATTTATGAAGCTTAATTAGCTGCTATTTCACCATGCTGCCATGGCTGACCTTATCTCTCTCATTCTCTTTTCATTCTCTTCTCTCTCTTTCTCTCTCTCTCTATCCTAACAGATGTAGATGAGTGTCTGGACAACAACGGCGGATGCCAGCAAGTGTGTGTCAACACCATGGGGAGCTACGAGTGTCAGTGCACAGACGGTTTCTTCCTCAGTGACAACCAGCATACCTGCATCCATCGCTCCGATGGTAAGACTGGAACAGAGGGAGTGTCTGTTTTTTCCCTCCTGTTCCTGAAAATGAATCCCTTGAGTTAAGCAAGGAGAATATATTGAGCTTTATGTCATGTTTCTATAAAGCTACTTGATGCTTGTTGCTCAATATTTAACAGAATACAGGGATAACATTGTCTAAACCAAAGTGTTTTAGGTTCTTGGGGTAAAATGATCATTTTGCTAGAATGACATGAGGCTGTGACATTATGGGTTAGGGTTAGGAGCAAATTCGTGCAACGTGATTATGAAAAGATATGGACAGATGAGTGCTGCTTTGCTCTTGTTGGTACAAAAATAAGTGGTGTCATTGTCCAACTGTCAACGACAAGCTAATGCAGAGGTCTTGTCCTATTGTATTGTGAAGAATTAATTGTTGAGTGCACTTTTTTTAAGGCTTGTTTTTCTGTGAATAAGATCTTATAGACGTGGATGAATTAAGAGTCAGGTTCTGTTTATTTGTTGGTTGGTTGTCAGCAGGATTACACAAAAACTACCGAACAGATTTTCACAAAAGGATGGGTCTTGGTCAACCTTTGGTGTGGATTTGGACATAGGGAGATTTTTTCTCATTGTCTTTAATATTGCGAAGCATTTCATTTGTCGGGAAGTAATGCATTGGTCCTGATAGAAAAAAATCAGGTGTATTAGGTTTGCCTGTATGTATGAGTAAATAGAAGGGTACTGACCTTGGTTAAGGTATATATGTTCTCTAGCGAGTGCCATTTAGCAGTCTGTCACCTTTGTAGGCTTTAATTCTTCAATGGCTTAAAACATCCCTTCAGTAATGGTTTGTGTTTTTCCTCACTTTTATAAGTAAGTGAAATAGGTATCAGTCACTTTGAGCGAGATCACAATCCAGGAAACTGTCTAATGGCTCGATCACTTCCACAGTGTCCTGGCAGTTAATGCAACTACAAGGAACTCTGATTTATTGTTGATTATGGCAGGAATTGTGAACAAAAGTGGTATAAGCACCACTATACCTTTACAGCTGTTTGCAGGATGCATAGTGATGACGTGATGTATGTTTTTGCAGCCATGTAAGATTAATAACAGTAATATGACAATGATGAAATGAAGTAAACTTTGTTCATGCACCTAGGTTTCATGTAATACTACAGCTAACTGATTCAGTTACTCAGTAGTATAGAAATTCTATGGAGCTAAATCTAAAGTTATCAGTATTCCTTAGTAATGTTCTAATAAAAAGCAAGATATAGCAGAGTAGCAAGGCCTACGTAAAATGTCACATGATGGACCGGTCGTTCTGCTGCCATCTACAAAAGTATCCCCTGTTGTACCACCAGACTACAGAGCAGCTCCTATCCCTCCTCAATTCATCCTCAACAGTCCACCATAAAAAATATATACATGTTTTTAGACTTGCAAAGTAAGCGACCTAGTGATGATGATCTTGATGACAGGCATCAAGAACAACTATATAGAAATAACCAGTCCTCTCAGTGAATTTCTTATTTGCTTACAGAAGTCAGATAAAGGCATCGGCATTAAATTGAGACTGTTGCATGACCGGCTAAAATCTCACTTTCATCATATTATATATGTATTCATATTGTCATCCCTCCTATGAACCTGACCCTGTCTGGATCAGGTGGAGGCGTGGTACTTGAGATCACTGACATCACTGAGCTTGCTTGGTCTGTCGCCCTCCACTCCCACCACTCCCACAGAGCCAGTGACAGACCCTGGGTGTGATATGTGACTTGTGACATGCATGTTCGGCATCCATTTTTTTTTCTCCTTCATCCCTCCACACACACTTTCTCTGAGTACAATACGCACAGGCATGTAGCTTTGAATGGGGACAGTGTCGCAGTCAAGTTCAAAGACAGATTAGAGGACAGTCGTGCCACACAAAAGTTAGACTCTGGAGGAATGTTGTAAGGGGGGAGACGAGAGAGATCAAAAACTGTAGAGGAAGAGGTGCCAACAGAGTGACCTCTCCTTTATCCTCTCCCTCCTTACCCCGACTGCTCACTCTGCTGGTGTTTCCAGCGTGGAGGCGTGTTAGGAGCCAGTGTCAGGATGTTAGAGGATCCTCTGTGGAGACGTTCAGAGAAAGAGGTTAAAGAGATGCAGAAATAGAAGTGTGTTTGCACACTGGAAACCCCATAAACCAGCATGTGAATACACCCCCCCCCACCCCCACCCCGCTTCGTCTTTCAAAACTATTTCTGAAAGCTTCGGGACAGCTCACAAGGGAGGAAACAAATTCAGGTGACAGCCATTGAGAGTTGTTTTTACTTTTTATGGTGGATTAGCAATATTTTGCCACCAAATGAGTCCGTAAATTCCCACATTTATGTTAAGGTAAATGGGAAATCATGCAACTGAAATACTGACTCCATAAGTTGCCTCTTTAAACTGTTAAGAAAAGTTCATTTAAACTTCTTGCGCTCTAAAAAAAGGGTAAAGGTATAGTTAAGAATGTTTTTAAGTAGATCATTAGCAATCTTTACAATCATTAGCAAATATTTCTAGGCCCTCAATATCTGTCTACCACTTTTCTGTCTCCTATATATTTTCTACATCAAAGCAGTGACTGTGTCCTCATGGGTAACTCCTGCTCCCGTCAGAGGGATGTTCACGGTAAACAAGCAGTGAAGATGTTTGTGGTATATTCCCGTTGCCCTGCTCTGGCAGGCGGTTTTGAGCCTTAAACCACCACCAGGCAGCCCTCCACCCGTCCAAAGATCCTCAATCACACACTTGTCTCCTGCACAGGAATAGCAGCAGCATCCTGCTTCCCCACAGGAATCTCCTTGCACCGTTTCTTTTCCATCTTCCTATGGCTGGCAGCTCTCCCTTCTTCATCTTGTCTCTTCTTCACTTCACTTTCTCTATATAATTGGCTCGGAACTCTTTCTTTTTTCTTCCCTCTCTCTCTCTCTCTCTCTCTCTCTCTCTCTTTCTTTCTCTCTCTCTCTTTCTCTCTCTCTCTCTCTCAGGTTTGCTGTGTCCACCTTAAACCAGATTAAGACCTCTCACACAGCTGTTTAAAGAAAGTGGACCAATCTGACAAAATACAAAGAATCACAGACGTACTGTGCAATATCAAGCTCACACGTTTTATATCATTATCATTTTATCTATCCAGTCAAGAGTATACTGTAGGTGTGAATTCAGAGGAGTTTTGCTCATGTCTGGTGTAGCATGTCAACCCCTAGTATTACTTTTCTTGAGGTACTTATACTTTACTGCAGTATACTTCACTACATGTGAGACACTACATGTGTACAAGTTACTTTTCAGAGTAATTCATGAAAACAGCAGTTCAACCAACGAGATATTTCACATAAATATACTTCTCACATGGTTTCATCACGATGAATTAGTTCACTTTTTTGTGAAATAACTTTTCTCAAACTCAAATATGAGAGAAAAGTCCAAAAGAAAACAGATTTGTGGAGCAGAACTTTGTTTTGTTTTGTCTTTCGTCAATCTCTCAGATTTACCTATTTAACTTTGGGGGGTGTCTGACACTGAGATTGGGAACCACTGGACTAAACTGGACTGAATTTCATTACATGACTTGCATCAAAACGAATGATAATGATTGCCTTCTTGATCATGATGAGACTTAGTGAAATTTGAATAGTAAATGGTCAGCAGATATTGGACTTAGATTCATATTTATCGTACAGCCATATACACCGATCAGCCACAACATTAAAACCACTGACAGGTGACATGAATAACATTGATCACAATGCGATGTTCTGCTGGGAAACCTTGGGTGCTGGCATTCATGTGAATGCCACTTGACACGCACCACCCATCCAAACACTGTTGTGGACCAAGTACACCCCCCTCATCACAACAACACTACCCGATGGCAGCGCCCCCCCCCCCAGCAGGACAATGTACCCTGACACACTGCAAACACTGCTCAGAAACAGCTCGAGGAACACAATAAAGGGCCCAAGGTCTTGACCGGGCCTCCAAATTCCCCAGATCCCAATCTGATCGAGCATCTGTAAGACCTGCTGGAGCAGGTCTGATCCATGGAGGCCCCACCCCCCAACATACAGGACCCAGAGGATCCACTATAAAACGCCCTGGTGCCAGACACCACAGGACACCCTCAGAGGTCTTAAGTCCATGTCTTTACAGCTCAGAGCTGTTTTGGCTGCACAAGGGGAACCTTCACAATATTAGGCAGGTGGTCATTATGTTTTGCCTTATCGGTGGATATCTTCATGCAAATAGCACATCATTTCATGTAAGGCCAGCTAATGTGGCAATGTGCTTATTCCCCAGCTCATAAAAGGCAGACATGCTGTCTGATCTTTAGTGCCTCTGAGAGTATGTATGAGAGAGTGAGGTGTGTGTGTACTGTGTGCGTACAGTATATCAATGGACATTGCAGGTCTTCTCCAGTTGGTAAAACTTGTCGCCAAATTCCTGTCTCGTCTTTTTCCACTGTGGGTGACCTCATCACGTTGATCTCCAACCACCTGTAGAGAGCTCATTATGACAGAGCTTTGTGCTTGTATTAGATAATGTGTATCCTGTTGAAGACATTAGGCAGGAAATATAGACGTGTTGTCCACTGTTGATCTCAGCTTGATGTGCCATATTTGCCATAACTGCAGCTGCAGGGAGTTCAGGGCTACAACCAACTCCTTGAATTAAAGTTCAGTAGATACAAGTGATTACACACATGACTGTTTTGTGTGTTTGTGTTGGACAGTGCGTGTCTGTGAGAGTGAGAAGGGGAGACAGTTTGTGTTAGAATGTTACTTTGCATATGGTAAGTGTCAGCTCGCCGCTCATTTCTTTCTCCTTGACACTCGCCTGGGGGATAATAAAGCCCAGTAACAATTGTTTGTTCCATTATGGTGTGTTTCCACTTACAGCTTTGTCTGAAACACATCCAGGCGAGAACCAAGACCTTGGCCCACAAGTTCCCAACCATCAAGTAGGGAAACAGCTCTCTAAGCAAATGTTGCTGATCTGTCATGATGTGGGAGAGTTATGAGCACTTGAGTCAGGTATGGCTCACAAGCCCAATGGCGCAGAATGCAGGAGCTCATTTCCATTTTGGGGAAATTTGAGAATCTCGAAAATGAAGGATCTGGCTTGTTATTTAATGTCTTGGGTTACCTGCTGCCCCCTGAAATCAGACAAAAATTTCTGCCGAGTTCACGCCAGCAATAATTTTGGTGTCTGTGTTATTGAGTAAAACCAATGCAATTGATGCCTCCAAGTTGACCAGGTCTGTATCTATGTCAGATTTATTAATTGTGCCTTTCGGACAATGTAGCCCCAAGCCAAAACAGAGTGAACACAATACGCTTGTAAATTCTTCTCTGAGCTCAACACCAAAATTCCTGGCAAAGTTGAAATTGGCAGTAAGTTGGGAATTTTAAACACCATCTCATGTGGAAGCCATGCCTGGCGCTCCAAAAGAATGTTTGGTCGCAGGACTCTCTGTGAACTGTGGAACACAATGACTGGACAATTCTTAATGATGGACTGTGAACAGGAAAAACAAACCACTGTGATGAGAAAACAATTGAGAAGGAATCCATAATGTCCCTGACTGTCAGTTTTGTCTGATTTCCAAGTTCCATCTTTGAGATGCCCTCCTCCTTGAGTTTTTCCTGGTGGCTGATCAGCCCAGTGGGTATGAGTGTTGAGCGGTTGGGGAAACAGAGGCTGTGGGTGATTTATAGGCCAAGTCGGCAGAGATGAAAAAGGCCTGTCGGCAGCTCCTGGGAGGCTATATATAATGACAGGGATTACAATTAACAGGAGGCTGATGCATGGTGCTCCAACATGCAGGGTAGTTAAAAGGCACTTCTGGATAGGGTAGCAGCTGGTAATGTGAACTGCATAAAATAATAAAACTGTGAGATGCAGATATAAATTATTTTCACTCTTTTGAGTCGTGTAGAATTTTTTATTCAAATAATTTGTGCTTATAAAGTGGTAGAAAATTGTATTAGCATTATTAGTAAAGTATTCATTACATCTTTACATACTGCTTATGAATGACATGAAGTGTTGCCATTATTCGAAATAATGAAAGTTCACAGAGATATACACTGTGCTATGTGTTGAGAGAGAGGGGAGGGCAAAGAGAGCAATGGATTGTGGGAGCAGGGGATGGGGGAGTCGTGCATGTTTGGGGAGAGAAAGAGAAAAATAAACAGAGAGACAAACATAGTGGAGTGGACCAATGCACAAGTTTATTTGGAGTTGAGAGGAGAGGAAGCAGGCTGAGGCAACTTACACACACACACACACACACACACACACACACACACACACGAACACACCTACAGACACAGATGTATAGACATGTATACATGCACAACAACTCACACCCACCACACACACACAGACACACACCCACCCACACACACACACACACACACACACACACACACACGCCCACATGCACACACACACATACACACGCCCACATGCACATACTCTTCATGAAGGAGGAATTCTCACTTTAAACAAACCAAAGCAGGAAATTGGTAGTACAGGGAGCTTTTAAATGACAGCCCAGGGGCACACGGGAACTCTAAGTACAGGGAACTCTGTCTACCTGGCTGTTATCGTCATCACTTACAAACCTCATCAAAAGCTAGAAACACTTCACCTGCCATACACCTAAACACTTAGAACTCCACGCGTCTGTCGGTTACTGTAAATGCTCACCAGGTCTAATTTAAAAAAACCTTAATGTGTGTAAAAACACATCATTAGGTGAAACGCTCTGATTTAATCTTTTGTATTCCAGTTTATTACAAGTTCCTACAAGTCATAATTTTGACCAACAAACGGGGTTAAAAGTCTGGAGTTTGACTTTTAGATACAATACCTAACATGTCTGCATTACAATGTCTAGACATTAAAATGACCAGACCTTTGTTATATTTTTTGTTGAGTTGTGTACTTACATCATCCTAAATGTTTCCAACAATGTTCAAACCCAGATAAGTACATCATTTAGTTCAAGGTAATGGTACATTTCATTTGGTTGCCTGTTGCCACAACTCCAGGAGAGAGTCAGAGTGAGGAAGAAAGTCAAAAACAAGACTAAACATAACGGGAATAAACTTTATTACATTCCCTTGTTACCCTAACATTTCTGCCTGAGTCTTCAGATACATTTTCATCAGCAACGGTGGTTGTTTATCAGTGAAGATAGCAACTCCCTTGATCCCAAGCTACTTATGTCTTTTGTTTTGTTTTGATGGCGAGACCCCTGGTGGCAGAAATACTGTGTCTTCTATGGAAAATAGAACACATTTTGGTGGTGAGATGATCTTTCCTTAAATTCAGCTAAATAGAAATGGGAAGATTCAATTACTGTAGATTTAATTCGAACAAAAACAGAAAACCTTTTGCTTTTGCTGGAACAAAAAGATCAGTTTTGTGTTTAGAAAGGAGGATAATCATTTTTTTTGACTGACAGTTGAATCGTTGATGTACATTGGACCATGCGAGAGTGATTGCACTTGAACACACCACAGAGACTGCAACCAATGGCCAACTAGCTCGTAAATTCTGCGCCTGCATGAGAGAAAAAAACCTCTCCATACTACCAGGTGGCGGTAGTCTGTATTCGACATTCAAAAAGAGAAACCAGAAGACTCAGGACTGCGGATATACAGAACATGGTATGATAAAGCAGCATGTTTGACACCACTCCCTCTAATGTGACCACTTCTAAACAAGAGTATGTCTGATAAGTTGCAAATGGCACCGGTGAAGAGGGAGAATATAAGGAGAAACCACACTAAATGGTTGATATCATGGATCCTACAGCGACAAACCTGAGGGGCTTCTGTTTGTCATGCACTGATTCGCTGAGCTGAACAGCCCCAATCAGAGTGATTCCTCTCACTAACGCGCTGTGCAGCCAATTCAGTGTTTCCAATCGACCAAAAAGCAGCCAACGAGGACCAATAAGTGCCAACAGTGCGGGACAAACTGCAGAGCCACAGATACTCACCGGCAGCCCCAACATTGGTCATATTTACGTACAAGGCCCCATAAGACTTTTATGTAAACATAATGCAGAATTTACATGCAGTAAATGAGCTATTCTGGACGCTGGTATTACAGTCAATGACTGTCCTGTCCACAATCTCAGGATGAAGGGCCCTCTGTTTGTGCTTTGTGTTAACGTTCTCCACCAAAGGTCCTGGTGTGCGCAGGTGAAGTCCTGGTGCTTCTGTGTGTTTTCGGCGTGAGTTACATGATGAGTTGTTATTGCGTGTCAGTGTGTCAGATCCTGCCAAGGATCTGTGTGGCTTCTTCTGTGTGAAGCCTTTTTATGGCCGAGGCTTTGCCACGAACCTTCCTTGAAAAATCGACAGTCCGTTAGAAGCCCAGCACGCACACACACATATATACATGCTAGTTCAACAGAGCACGGTAAGGGCGCTGAAAGTGACTCATGTTTCCTTTCCTTCATTTTATAAATACTTTGTTTAAATATTATCCCAGCGTGTGAGTGTAACTTTGAAAACAAGCTCTAATAACCTAGCAATCCCTGTCTTTCTCTCTCTCTTTGTGGTAAATATGAGTTATTTACCTGTGAGCGAGAGGTGGAATCCATGTTTTTATTCTCAGTTCAGCTCTTTTACCCACTTGAAGCTGCCTCCGCTATATTTTTAGGCCAGAGTTTGTCTTTGGTCAGTGGAAATGTTTAATACGAGGGCGTGGAGCTGACCTGGTGTATAGCTGCTGCTCAGTAGCAAACACCACAGGAAACATGGAGAGTGGAATTAAAACACACACACGCGCATGCGCACGCACGCACATGCACACACACACACACACCCACACATACACACACATACACATACGTATAAAGTAAACGTCCTCCAGTCCCATCAATTCCCAGCCTTTTACAGGAAACTGACATCTGCCTCAGCCGGAACCGGTCTGACACACACACACTCACACACGCTTTGTAGTCATACTATTTCAGTTAACAAGGGCTGTGTGAATCAAACAGTTCCCCGAAAGTTTTTCCTCTCTTCAACGTTAGCAGCTGGTCTCTGTTAACATAACACACTGAACTCTGGTTCGCTTGCTATCTGGCCTCCATGTACAAGATGCTGCTTTGACGCTGTAGCTATTAGTCAGAGGTCACAATTGTTTCCTCCGGATACAGATTCCGATACCTGGGCTTTGGGTATCAGCCGATACCGATTACCAATCCCATGTGTTAAAAAAAATTATATAAATAAATAAATACATAAATAAATACTTCTTAACAGCTGTTTATACTACTAACCCTGTGTGGATGTGATATGACTGCTATCTCTGTTGTATGGTCCGGCTCAGTTAACACTTTGCAGAGAATGATTACAACACAGCATTCTTTAATACGTTATTTTGACAGTCAGTCATAACTGAAAAAGAGCAAATAAAGAAATCTAGGAATAAATAACAATTCCTTTAAAAACTGTTAAAGTGTAGCCAATTTTTAAATAAAAAAGTTCAAAACAGTGTTGCACCAGCAACTTAAATAAATCTAGGAATAAATAATTCCCTTCAAACCGACTCACGGAACTCTTCTGCGTGTGGCACCGCACTTTGAGGGGCAAATGTTGACAGCGATACTGTGTGTCACACTCAGCAAAGACATAGGGCATTGAAGTTGATTTTGTATATTTCAGGTTTTATTTCAGCTTTTAATCCTGCAGCTGCATGTGCTGTGCCTTGGGAAATGACAAGGGGTGTAAAAATGAACCGATATGGATCAGAAATCAGTTTAAAAGTTAAAGATATGACTATACCGATACGTGAACCTCTGGATCGATCTAAATGTACTGTCGACTGGTCGATGGCTCAGTGTTAAAGGGATAATCCGGTGTAACTTTAATCCATGGTCTAACACACCGTGACACCGAGTAAGACCCCCCCCCTCGAGAGATCAAGTTGGCCGACTGCTAGCTTATCTAGTTGTAGCAACTTCAGAAAAGACCGCACGATAACAATACACTGCTGCTTATGCCTCCACCAAGAAACCACCATCAAAAGCCACTCATAGCCACAAATAATGCTCAGAACAGCACCAAACTACAGCAACAGTACATGCACAGTCCCAGCACACAATACAAAGCCTCAAACATCTGCTAGCTTTGCCGGAATTCTATTGAAAAGACAGCACAACTCACCTTTCTACTCCAGCAGCCTGCTCGTTGTGGGGAAGCCCTGACGAGTAGATTACCAAGTGCAGTAGATTTCCGCAGCTCAAGGATGAAAATGTATGATTATTACTCCATAGAATGCACATTTCTTATTATTGAGAGCTGACAGGGAAAATAAGGAAGTAATGGAGTAATCATCAATCATTTGAGCAGATGTTTGAGGCTTCGTACTGTGTGCTGGGACTGTACATGTGCTGTTGCTGAAGTTTGGTGCTGTTCTGACCATTAATTGTGGCTATGAGTGGCTTTTTGATGGCGGTTTCTAGTTGAAGGCATAAGCTGCAGTGTATTGTTAACGTGCAGTCTTTTCTGAAGTTGCTACAACTAGCTAAGCTAGCGGTCAGCAAACTTGATCTCTCGGGTGGGGGGGGGGGGTTTACTCTGTGTCATGGTGTATTAGACCATGGATTAAATTTACACCGGAAAATCCCTTTAAAGTTATGAATCAGTTGAGTGAAGATGCTATGCCGCTACTTCCTCACAGCATCTTCAAACTCTTGTAAAATTTCAAAGGTCAGAGCGAGACTCTCGCAAGATGTGGAATAGAAATCTTAGTGTAGCGTTGTCAAGAAAACAAAAGCAGCATGTCTGACGACAAGATTTACAATGCACCATCAAATCTAAAATCAAAAAGATTTGGATTTTGTGAGGACGGAAAGTTGGACAAAAAGCAGGCCGGTTGTAAACTCTGTAGAACAGCATTTAAATACAGTGGTAGCATGACAAGCACGTGTTCACTTGGTGAGACGGCATGGAGAAGCAGACAACGAGGATGCTAGTAAAGCTAGCACTAGCAAGAACACGCAAGACAGAGACACAGAGATTAAACACTTTTCTAGCCACAACTCTGCGAGGTCTAAGGTAATCATGACATCTAAAGCCCATTTTATTACTAAGGACTTACATCCTGTCGGCTTTTGAATGTATTGCTATCATTAGCTGTATTCTGTGACTGCTGGTAGTACTGCACACTGTTAACTGTCTACTGACAGTTACTGCACAGTGAACACTGGTAAATGAATCCAACTTTTGAGTTTATTATCAGTAGATTTGTTTGATTATTAAACATAGGTGTGATTTTATACACTGATTATTACTAGGAAGCAGAAGATACAGACAGTCAGGGACATCCAGCTCAGAGAGACCCTGCTCATGGAGATCCAGGCAGCAGGATAGTTGTTGCTCAGATCCAGGATGAGATATACAAAGTAATAGTAAGAAAAATACATAGGATTCCATGCTCTTCCCTGGTCTCATGAAATATCTATTTGAAGGTAAGCAATGCCACTTTCATAGAATTGGCTTATTCTAATTTATAATAGAATATAAATGTCTACGTGAAACAAAGAACTGTATCGGTTGTGCTCTATAAGATTTTGTGTGTAGTTTTGAAAAAGGATGTGAGAGGAAGGACAATCATTATTATATAATAATTGAAATGTGTAATGGCTTAATTGCTTGGACGTGTTAGTTACACCCACTAGTCCTTCATCCTTTGTGCTTATCATCGCAGAAAATTATGGTTGAATACCAAGAAATACAGACTTTTGATCTTCAGTGTTATTTTCCCAAAAATTTGTAATGCTTAAATACAGTTTAAAGTTTAGCTGTGTGGCTAAATATTTTTAGTTATGCTTGCGTCATGGCTCTAAGGATGGTAGTGGTGGTCGCTGTCGTCTGTCTATCGGTTGGTTTGTCCAGAATGAAATATCTCAACTATTGGATGGATTTCTAGAAACACATTCATGGTACCCAGAGGATGCATCCTGCTGACTTGGTCAATTCCCTGACTTTTAGTCTTCCACTACATAACATTATAGACTCTTAAGCAGGAATAATACTTTCTGTGTCCACAAGTATGTGAAGGCCTGCTGTAAATTCTGTCATCAGAGCTTAGGCTCTGTGCAGACATCCATACATCTCTAATTTGTTGTAACCGCACAGACTTCCACAACAGGAAACACATCTTCCTGTCGACATTTAATTTCTGCACATATGTGGAAGGTGTCCTCCAAATGGACTCCAGAAACCTACTGCACGTCCACGGGATCCTTAGTTATCTATGTATGCGTCCCTTTGAGAGTTTAATCAGGATCTTCTTGTTGTATAACAAGTGAACAAAGTGTAGTGCAAAAACTTTGCAGATGATTCCAGTAGCTTAATCAGATGGGACTCCATTCTGAATCAGTAGGACTTACTGCAGATTGTTGTTAAACTGGTCGAGTATTGAGTGAAGAAGTTTGAAATGCTGTAGTTCCTCAAGCCACCAAAATTCAGCAAAGGAAATGACTTTCCTGCTGAAGGATACAGTAATAACTTTATCTTTAAATTTACTGTGCTGTAAACAGAGGAGAGTACTATCAAGACAGTTTGTTAGAATCTAGTGGTTGTTAGCGTTTCTCTAAATTAAGACCACATTTCCCATACACCGTGTTGCTTTCGGCCACAAAGGGGATTTTGCTACATGTCCCCCCTTTCTCTGATATCTCGGGGCATGTTCATTTTCTTTCAGGATTCACTTAAGGGGTAGATAAACACAGTATTTTTGTTCCAGGTTTCACAACCATTCACTGCTAAGCTTTAGTTGTGTCTGGTCCAGAAGAACGTGACCTGCTGCCTGTTAAGTGCTTTAATTCACCGGGTTTGCCGCCAAAGCTCACCTGATGGAGCGCAATGTTTAATACAACACAAAAGCTGATAACGCTTCAGCTTTGTGTTGTGTGTTTTATGGTTATTATGTCTGAAAATGAAAGTTGCCTTTATAAACTGATGTTAAGACCCACAGTCCTTCTTCTGTAACCTACCCCAACTTCACACTTAGCACAGTAAAAGAGACCAAAAGAATGAATGAGGTGTGTATGTGTGTGTGTGTGTGTGTGTGTGTGTGTGTGTGTTGCTTGTTTCCTCTGGTGTTTGAAGAGATTGGGGAGGGTTATTAGAAAGGCACAGTCCGTATTTAACAGAGTTCAATGCAGCCAGTTGAAGAAAAGCTCTCATTGAAATTCATGGCTTAACACCTATAGCACTGAGGTTTGAGCAGGCCAGTGAGAGAGACACAGCGTCTGACAGATTTCAATTAAAATGGCATTTACAAGAGCATAGATGGAAAAGTGGAGGAGGGGATGACAATTGTGGAGGGATATTTTTTTCTGTCTGGTGAGCTTTTCATTTCAACACTTGTAAAGAATATTTTGTCACACTACATTATTATTTAAGTCTGAATTTAAGACTTCTGCTTTATGTGACTAATGAACAAATTGCCTTGGTTGGGTTTATTTATCCAGGTTTTCAAAGTTAATGAAAACCTTAAGCACACATAAACATTGCCATGCAAATTTTGATTAAAACAAAATTAAAATTTCGACCTCTAAGAAATTAAATGGTTTCTTCTTAAATGGGAGAGAAACGTTTTAGAAGGGGCAGAGATTCATTCTCTACTGAAAACAGTGAAACTACTGACAAACTTAATGTAAACTAAGTACAACACATTGACACATTAAAGGTCATATATTATGCTTATTTTTAGGTTCATACATCTATTTTGGTTGTCTACTCGAATATATTTACATGTTTTGATGTTCAAAAAACTAATTATTTTTCTCATACTGTCTATGACTGTAGCACTTCTGTTCACCTCTTGTCTGAACGCTCCATTCTAGTGCCTGTGTCCCTTTAAGAGCCCTTAAGAGAGCAGATTTTTGGCTGAGAAACAGGCGACGTGAGGTGATGCAACAGTTAGTCTTCATTGCTGGTAGTTAGTTTGACATATCTTGGCCCCAAGGCCCCCCTCCTGAAAAAGCCCAGTCTGCATTGATTGGCACTGCCAACCATGTTTCTGCATTAACTCTACCTGTGTTTTTGTAACCATGACCACGCCAGGAGCCAGGTTGAGGGCAGTGAGTATAGATGTGACATCAGAACTTTGAACACAACCGATGCTTGTTTGAAGACATATTTTCTGAACATGAGGCTGTTTGCATTTAGCTGTGGACTGAGTGTTTTGATACTTTTACAGTATTACTACCTACCTATTTACCTGATTTCTGATCAAAACAGACATGGGAAATCTCACTCTGTTTAAAAAGGACTTTTAAGTGGAGTTCTATATGGGAGGCTTTGTTCCTACAGTACAGCACTTGTAAGGCATACATGTGTGAGCACAGACAGGCATGCACATGGTCATCAGTGGGTGTGCAAACACACATGCTCTCTTATTACAGGACATAGAGATGCCTGCACTGTGTCTGTTGCTATTTGGATAAGGCCCTTTCAGTGGATTTAAACAACATGGTGATGTGTGGACAAATTTTTTTAATGGTGTTTTATCAATATCACGTGTTAGTATAGTTAGTATTTGTATAGTAGCTTCAAATTAGTAAAATTTTGAATATTGCAACATCTTCAGAAGTTAACATTTTCTTCACAGTTGAGCAGAACTGTGAAATCTCTGTTTCTCCCTGGTGAGGAGATATCAGGTTGTGAGACTGGCGTTCAGCATCACCTCATTCCTCATCAGCCTCAGAGGAAACAGGGAGGAGAGCAACTGTGAGGCTCTAAATTATCCATCTCTCTCTCTCTCTCTGTTCTCTTTTCTCTTCCACATTCCTCTCCTCCTTCTTCAGTTTTCCTCCCTCTATCCGTCTGTCTTTCACTTCATTCCTCCTCTATTTCTGTCTCCCATTATACTCTGCCAGTCAGACAGGGGTGTAACGCTGCACGAGTCAGGTTGAAATAACATGGCTGTGATATGCTTGGACCTCATCTGGAGTCAGAGCTCCTGAGAGAGTGAGAGGGAGATGTGTGGAAAGGTGGATAAAGAAAGGCAGAGAAAGTGAGAGAGAAAGACAGACAGAGAATAATAAAAGAGACAGAGGAGAGACTGTGTGAGAGACAGACTGTGTCCTGGGGGCTCTTACTGGGCCATGAAGACGTGTCTCAGTGTTTTATCTGGACCTGCTGGGGCTCCCAGTGTGGAGCTTCAGTAGTTGTAAACCTGCTGACCTCCCCAATCTAAACAAAGCTGCACACCGAGCTGGAAAGAAGAAACAGCAACCTTCTCTCTACCTTTTCATTGCTAATTGGAGAATTGCCGTCAAAACTGACCGAAGGTGGGTTTCTGTCCACCTATTTAAAAGAAGAGAAAAGTAGAAAATTCAAAAGTATCACGAAATATTTCAAAAATGTTTTTATACCTTGCTGTGATGGAAAAGTTTAATATTATTAGGCTATTCCGAGATACAGCATATACATTGTCTCCTTAGAAACGATCTATAAACACTAAGATTGGGAAACAAAATCAGATATCACAATAATTCTGATCAAATTCCTTGGAAAATACTTAAGAAAATGACATCACTTTGTTGTAATGCAGCCCTAAAAACCAGGAAAAGACAACACTTGTGACATATTACAATATAACGAAGTTATGATATAATATTGATTATTGCTGAGCTCTGTGATGATATACATGAAGCGTGTGATTAAACATCTATTGAAGCTTCTACTGAAGAGTTGAAAACATCAGACGTGTGTGTTTCCACAGTTTGACGTTTGCCCTCTTCTTCTGCGATGGTTCGGTGACACCCGACTGTAGAAATAACTCTACTTACTGTTTATTCATTCAAGCAGTCTCTAATTTCAGTTAATTTCAAGAACATTTCTTTACACAGACATTTTCTCAGCATTTTTGACGTTATACTACAAAATACCAGGTCTTATCATTAATGTTGTAGAAGAGAGTGAATTTTACAGAGAAAACAGTTTTTATGACACAAAAGGTGACCATGTTAAAGCTCACATAATGCTTCCTGCAATGAATTTAAGGCAAGCCAGTTTCAAGCCTTTGCAAAACTGATTATTGATCAGTCGTTCATGCTGTATGCCAAGGAACATCTATTTCCAACTAGCTGCTACAACATTACAAGATATTGCAGACAATATTGGTATCACTTGCTGTCAGTTTGATGAACATACAGGGCCTATAGAAACTATTTACCCCTGAATTGTTTTCCCCTTTTATTACTTTTATAAATGGAATCATGGTCAATATAATTTGGCTTTCTTGACAGGAATTAACAAAGAAAACCTTCAATGTCAAGCGAAAATTGATAATTAAATTAATTGAAAATATATAATGAAAAATAAGTAATTGCATAAATATTCAACCCCTTTAAAGTGACTGGCTTATTTCAACAGAGGTCTAGCTAATTGGTGCTAGTAGTCTCACAATTAGTGAACTGAAGATCACCTGAGTGCAGTGAATGTGTCTTAAGTGATTATAGTATAGAGTCATCAGTGTCTGAAGGTCCAGTCACTGCTTAATCAGTATTCCTGGCTGCAATTATACCATGAACACAAAAGAACACTCCAAGCAACTCCGTGAAAAGGTTATTGAAAAGTATAAGTCAGGGGATGGATAGAAAAACATTTTAAAGTCACTGATCATCCCTCGGACTTCAGTTAAATCAATTATTAAGAAATGAAAGGAATATGGCATGTGTAAATCTTCCTAAAGCAGGCCTTCCTTGCAAACTGAGAGACCGTACAAGAAGGAGACTAGTAAGGGAGCCACCAAGACACCTATGACTACTCTGACGGAGTTAAATGCTTTAGCAGCTGAGATGGGAGAGACTCTCCCAGGTTCTTCACCAGTCAAAGCTTAATAGGAGAGTGGCAAAGAGAAAGCCACTGTTGAAGAAAACTCATTAAATCTCAACTAGAGTTTACCTAAAGGCATGTGGGAGACTCCAAGGTCAACTGGAAGAAGGTTCTTTGGTGGACACCAAACACTGCACATCCCCACAAACACACCATGTCCACCATGAAGCATGATGATGGCAGCATCATGCTGTGGGGATGCTTTGCAGCAGCAAGCCCTGGAAGGCTTGTAAAGGTAGAGGGTAAACTGAATGCAGCAAAATAGGGAAATCCTGGAGGACAACCTGATTCAGTCTGCAAGAGAACTATGACTTGGGAGAAGATTTATTTTTCAGCAAGACAATGACCGGAAGCATACAGTGAAAGCTACACAGAAATGGATTAAATACAACAAGGTGAATGTTCTGTAGTGGCCGAGTCAAAGCCCAAACCTCAATCCAATAGAGAAAAGGGCTGTTCACGCCCCATCCCCGTGCAACCTGACAACCTGATTCAGTCTGCAAGAGAACTATGACTTGGGAGAAGATTTATTTTCCAGCAAGACTCGAAGCATGCAGCGAAAGCTACACAGAAATGGGCTTGTGAATATTCTCATTCATCCAGGTCATAGTTATCTCAAGGAAATTGAATCGAATGCAACTGGATTTGGTTTTTGTCTTGAAGACTAGTCCAACGAGGACTAGTCCCAGCCTAGTCAAGGGAGCAGGAACTGATGAAGCCTCTCGGATGAGAGGTGAAACGTCTTCAAGACAAAAAACAAATCCAGTTGCATTCGATTCAATTTCCTTGAGACTACACAGAAATGGTTTCAAGACCACAAGCTGAATGTTCTGGAGTGGCAGAGTCAAAGCCCATACCTCAATCCAATAGAGAGTTTGTGGCTGGACTTGAAAAGGGTTGATCACGCCCGATCCCTGTGCAAAGAATAATGGACCAAAATGTGCAAGCCTTATGTAATCACTTATTTTAGATTATGTATGTTTAATTGATTGACATTGCTTTGTGTAAATCTGTTTTCACTTTGACATTAAAGAGTTTTTTTTTTTATTCTTGTCAAAAAATACAAATTATGCACACACACACACACACACACACACACACACACACACACACACACACACACACACACACACACACAGTCAACTGTTCACAGTGTCTCTGCCATATGTTTTGCCTTTTATGTCTCAGTTTTCCAAATGTTCAAAAGCAAAAATAATCTTCTTACCCAAATATTTAATAATCCAGCATTTTCTTTTTAAAAAGACTATGTTGTGAGTTGTGAAGGAGTCTTTAAGGAATTATGCAGGCATTGTGAATAGTAATGGATTGACTGCAGGACATTGAGCTTTATTTCTACATGACTACGTCTATTTAGTGTTTTTCTGTCTCTGTCTGTGTGTCAGCAGGTCAAAGCTGACACTGAGCTAAACAGAGCTCGACATTAGATCTGGCTGAATATGTATCCAGGGAGCCATGTGTGTTATTCAGATCTGACAGGTAAACGTGTCAGTGAGCTGCAGGCTTCGTCACATCGGACACGTTGAGAGGCCACAGTTCGCGGTCGGCACCCTGTTTGTTGTTTTAGGCTCGATTGTGCTGAGCCCAGGCCTGTGTCCACCTTCTCCCTCTGCCTCAGTTTATTTAACTTCTCCCAGGTTTAAATTGGTTGTACATACTCTGCTTTCTTATGAGTATAGTTTTCAAACAGGGTCAGTGCATGCTTTGGAAACAGTTAAAAAAAAATATTAAAGATTTTTTTTATGCCCTGGCTTCATTGCGCTATTAGTTTTCTTAATGTACCAGGTCCAGATTTGCCTGTACATCAGTACCTACCCATTTAATGTTTACTGAAATATATTTGAGAATTATATAATGGTGAGCCGAGGCACAGATTTAGTTTGATCTTTTGTTTAACATGTAAATGCACAATTTCCTTTAGCTCCTTTGATTTTGGACTTTGATGGAATGGTCCTGTTGGGAGTGGACAGCTCGAATGGCAGAGTTAAAGAAAGGACTTTTTGTTGTTGAAGGGGACTCTCTAGTGGGAATGGCACCCTAATGAGGTACTTGAAACGCTCATGGGCCCAATGAAGGGACATTATTCACCATGGGGACCAAGGAAGAGGTGTGTCTTTGAACCAAGTGTAGATAAAGTGTCTTGAGTACTACCACACGAATGCAGATGCTAAGCAGTAAAAATGCAAAGTAGAGCTTGGTAGAGAGCATACCTCTGCCAAAGCCCAACAATCCCCTTTAATTCGATCATTCTAATCCAATATCAAACTGGGTATCCCTCTATGACTTTAAATTTAAACCACCCATAACTGCTTTACCATAATCTGATCAGAATACAGATCTGTAAGAGCCAACCACTATGACAACAAAACAATGTAGATGGAATCATAATCTCATAAACTGAAATGAAAAAGGGCCTTTTTGACCATTGCAGATCGCATCTTCGGTCATGTCGCGCACCTATTTTGCAAAATATATTACAGAAAAAATGTATTTCTTTGTATACAAAACCACACAAAACCCCTCATGTCTCAATCCTGTAAGACTTTACACACTGATTTTGGTGAAACTGGATCATAGTTTCAGAGTGGCCAGATTTATGACAGGCAATCCAGTTCCTAAATGATTTATGGAGTTTAGCTGCTGTTAGATTGTTACTGCTTGCCTGTTTAGTCATGCAGCTAACATTAGCTGTCTAAGTAATTCATCTACTCGAATCTAATTGGCAAAATAATGTTCAGCCCTGGGTTGCCAGGTATGAAAATTACCTTGGCACTGCATTCCCTGTTGTCAAATTAGCAGTGTCAATTTCTGATGCCGCCATGTGCAGCCATGTTTGGCAAGCCCTCTTATCACTTAAGGGTGTGTTCACTGGGAGCTCCTGGTCGGGCAGAGTCCATATCTGCATGGTGGATGTCTTAATTCACATTTAGCTATTGACGATTATAGATACCAATCAATATACACGATATAGCCCTACCGACCCCACAATTTTTACAGGAAACTTGTATGCAGGAGCAAATAACAGGAACAGAAGCAAATAACATCTTTGGTTTCACGGGGACTTTAAATGACGAAAGTGAGAAAAAATTCCCTCTATCCAGATCTGCAACAAAAGCTAACAGGGTATATTCTTGGCTGAGACTTATCCACCATCCAAATTTGATGGAAATCTGTTTTTGTTCAATCTTGCTGAAAAACCAACCAACCAACCAAGAAAGCCAACAAACAAATGGACATGGGTGAAAACATAGCCTCCTTCCTTGGCATTAGTAATAATGACAATTAAGTTAATTAGATCTGATATTGTTTCCTAAAACACTGGTTTTGGGACTATCATTCTTTCGATATGAAGTACATGTTACTTATTTCAACTTAAATCTTCCACATGGTGCTCGGATTTGTTTGGAGACCATTCTCAAGCACAGGGCCTTTACAGCCAAAACCAACATCTAGAACGAGTCAGAGAGCCATTTCACTGCCAAGGCTGCACAGTACTAGACATCTTTTATTTTGATAAAAGAAAATATTTAGAGGATTTTGATAAGCATTTGGATTCAAATCTACATTAACATAAACAGAATGATGCATTACCAATTTATTTTCCATCACATATTCCAGTTTGTCTAAATGCAGGGAATTATGGGCTTTTTTTCAATCCTAAATTATTCATCCATCCATTACCTGTAACCGCTTATCATTTGCAGGGTTGCGGGGGACTAGAGCTGCTCCCAGCTGACATTGGGTGAGATTCGGGGTACACCCTGGTCAAGTCGCCAGTTCGTCACAGGGCTGATATAAAGAGACAAACAACCATTCACACTCATGTTAACAGCCTTAGGCATGTTGTGTAAATGACGTGGTGATCAAAAAGACAAGATAATACTGCATGACCTCTGATATAAATATCTGGTTAAAGGCCATACTTTTTGAGAGACTTTTGAGGTCTGGGTTGGTTTTAAAATGATCTTTTAATCTGGTACAGAACTTTTGTCATCAATTTGGATTTAATCTGCCTTTGAACTGTTGTCAGCTTGTGGCTCAGTTCCCAGCCACTAAATTGAACAGAGTTGGAGAAACTTCGATTTATGGTGAATCCACCTATTAAGTGTTTCTCCTGGGCCTGCTCCCCAGCTATGGGTGTTCCTGAAAAGAGCGGCTTGTGATTTATATTGAATGCTCTATATTGAATGCTCTATCATGAAAATGCCCCATAGGTCACTCAACTCAAATTTTGGAAAAAAGTCAGTCACGATTCCTCTTCCCTCCTGTGTCAAATTTAATGGCTGCTCAGCTTTTATCAAACACCATCAAGGACCCCTGCCACAATAAATGGTTATGTATGTATGGTTAGGCCAGAGTCCCAGTTCTCCATTCAGCCTTTCCCCATTAATCTTGTTCTGGAAGCACCGCAGGCCTTTTTCTTAAAGTTATCTGTACCTATAGTTATGGAACAAATGACATATATATTTAACCTCTCTATCTCATCAGACATTGTTCCTAGTATTTGGAAACTGGCCCACGTAATCCCCTTGCACAAAGGTGGAGCCATTCTCAGCTGTCACTCATGAATGATTTAGATACTAGTTAAGATAACAGAAAACACTGTGCATCTTTATTCATAGATCTAGCAAAAACTTCTGACACAGTGGACCACTCTCTACTCATAGAGAGACTACTCTCTACAAGCTTTGATAGTGATGCTTGCAGCTGGTTTCAAAATTACTTGCTTGAAAGACGTCGGTGTGTGAGAATGGGAGGAACCGGATCTGGACTCCTATGGGTGTGCTGCAAGGGTCCATTTTGCCAAATGCATCTGTATGTGGACGATACTATCTTGTACTGTACTGATGATTCTGTTCAGTTGCCCATTGTGAATCTGCAGCTCTCTTTTAACACATTGCAAAATCACTTATAATCTGAAGCTAACACTAAATTCTGAAAAAAAATATGGTTTTCCCAAGATCCAACAACTTAGACTACCTCAATTTGCATATCTCAACTACTAATGGTTAAAATATTGAAAGGGTTATGGAATAGAAATATCTGGGCATCAGGCTTGATGACAAATTCACATTCACACCATCACATAAGGAACCTTATTGGGAAGCTGTGACAAAAGATAGGCTTTTTATACAGAATTACGACCAACTTTCCATTGATTTGTAAAAGGAGGATTGTTGAATCAACGTTCCTTTCAGTTTTAGACTATGGAGAATTTACAGACTTGCTGCTGCCACTACACTTAGGCCCTCAGATTCTGTTTACCATTCAGCCCTGAGATTTATCACTGGAGATAGTTAAAACACTCACTACTATATTCTTATTGTAAGGATGGCTGGTCTTCTCTGACTGATAGGCACTGGTACCTGTACATCTATAAAGCCCTGTTTAGAAAACTACCATCATATATCACATCTTTTTTGCATTGGAACTGTCCATTTTAAATTGCTACAGTGACTGCCTGCTTCTTCAAGCTCCTTGTGCCAGACCTCGGAAAGACTGCTACAATTTAGGAATGTCCTAATAACTGTCCATCATCTGCTTGTAACTGTTTTAATTGATTTTGTCAGTGTCAACTATTTTAACTGAATGGGTTTGCTAATTTGTATATTTGTGTCCTTTTTACCATTGTGTAATCTCAGCATGATTGTAAATGGGGGTCACCCTCAAAGATCTCTCAGAGAATCTTAAATAACCAGAAAGATTGGATGAATGGAGAAATGAGGGCTCTATCCAGATCCAAAAAAGAAAAAGAAAACTGCCTTTCGGTCAGGTGACAAGGAAGCATACAGCATCGCCAGAGCGAGACTGAAAGCTGGCATCAAGGAAGTAAAGAGGAGACATCCATAGAGACTTCAGATGAATGTCAGAATCAACAGTACTAACGAGATGTGGCAGGCAATTCAAAATGTCAAAGGCTACAAAAGCAGGAGTGCCCCTATTATGTATAAGGCCACGTTGCCGGACGAGCTGAATACATTTTATGCTTGCTCTGATCTTTTCAACAAAGACTCAGCTGTAAAGTCTTCTCCGCCTCCAGAGGACTGGCTATTGTCAGTAACCACATCAGATGTGAGAAAAATCCTGCTGAGAATTAATTTAAATAAGGCTGCTGGTCCAGATAATATACCTGGCTGTGTACTGAAGCCAATGTTATTACTGACATTTTTAACATCTCACGCTCACAGGAGACTGTTCCCTACTGCCTCACGAGAGCCATCATTGTTCGAGTACCTAAACACTCTAGTCTGAAAGACTACTGCCCTGTGGCTCTTACTTCCATCCTGATGAAGTGCTTTGAAGAACTGGTTCTCCAGCACATCAAAGATAAGATCCCTGCCAGCCTAGACCCTGACAAGTATGCTTTCAGAACCAACAGATCCACAGAGGGCGCCGTATCTACTGTTCTTCAATCTGTCTTCATGCATCTGGAGAACAAGAACAGCTAGATCAGGATGCTATTCGTTGACCTCAGCTCAGCATTCAAAACATTCTCACTCATGTGACTGATTGGAAGACCAAACACTTGAGTACAAGACTCTGCGACTGGATACTGGACATTAGTGCTCAACACCGGAGCCCCCCAGGGCTGTGTGCTCAGCTCCCTCCTGTTCACAATGTACACCCATGACTGCACTCCCAGACATCAAGACTCTATTGTGGAGTATGACACCACCACAACTGCAACAATTGGAGTTCATATCAAGAACAATCTTGAGTGGCGCACACAGAACAATTGAATGCTCTATATGCTCTATTATCTAATATTAGAAGACAACACCCACCCTAGCTACAGTCTGTTCTCCCTGCTGCCATCTGGCTAAAGATACAAAGGTATCTGCTGCCATACCACCAGACTATGGAGCAGCTTAATTCCCCAGGCTGTGAGACTCCTCAATTGATCATCAACACTCTGTTTTCTAAAATGGATGTAGCATTCATACATAGTTTTAAACCCTTTTGTTTTTTCTTTTTTTTAAATCACAATAAATGTACCATATAACCTTGAATATAGGCCATGACTTTTTAACTTTGTATCAGAACAACACACAGTTCAGGAGTTATGTTGGGTGATAGCATCATCCTAAAGAAAAACAACAGATGATTTGCAGTGAAATAACTTTCATCAGCTGAGAGAGTATGGAAGCTTAGCTGTAAACACATACAAGACACAAACTAAAAGAAACCATCTTCTGTGAGTGAAGACATCTGATTGTGCCATGACAAATAGACATCCACACACTCCCAAACTAACTTTCCCAATTTTTCCCAGAGCTCAGTAATATCTTTGGCTGGCTTTTCCCTCCCCACTTGCCTCTTAGGAGAGCATTGGCCTTCTGTCCTCCGCCTCCTTGCTTCCTCCCTCTACTCCTCTCCCTGCTGATGAAGATTTGAACACTGGCCTATTTCAGATATTATGTGTTATACAGTGTGCTCTGTAAATCACGAGGATAATAGACCACATCAGACAGACCCTGATGAAGGAATGAAGGGATGGAGGAATCAGAAAGCAGGTAGTAAGAGCAGGAGGATGACCAGCTGTGTCATTGCTGCCAAGAAGAAGCCTCAGAGCAGTGACAGTTGAGAATATGGGCTGAGAAGAGTCATAAATTAGGTTGCAGGGCTTAATTGATGCTGATGAAGAAGAGGAACTGTGTCCATGTGACATAGTTAGGTTTCAGAAAGTGTATTTCTGAAAATATATATGGATATGTAAAACTGTCTTTGAAGGAATGAGGAAAGGCAAACAGGGGTCTGAGGATTGTGGCTGGTTAGCTCAACCTTGTGCTCGCTGTTACAGAAACCACGAGTCCTTGTTTACAAGTCTTCTTACGATCTCCTGAGGTTGTTCTCTGCTTGATTGTGGGTGTTACAATGATGCAGCAGGCTAAACATTTCAGTAGTGGAGTCCACACAGTTGCAGTTAAATCATCCTTTAGGGAATTATAGATTTTCCACTCAACTTTTGTATTTGAGTTTGTAGTGTGGATATGTATATAAGGGTATTTATACACACAGGCAGATGAATAAAAAGTGTACATCCTCGTCATAGGGCAGTTAAAAAAATCCAAGGGCATCGCAGAGTGTGTCTCCTGCCTGACTGCTATTAGTAAGTATAACCAGCTTCAGTAGCATTCAGCACCTGAGCTTAGCGAGCAGACAGAAACGAATCGCCATGGCCTGTGTTTCCATCAGCCTTCTTTCAGGGTTAATATGGGTGCTGGAAATCCTTAAAAAATGCTTAAACTTTAATGGTTTTTTTGTAGGTTTAAAAAGTGCTTGGATTTTGGTTAAAGTGCCTGAAAGTCCTTGAAATTTTAACTGTGTTACTTTTATAATAAAATATTTGATATTAGCTAGCTAGCAACTAACTAGTTAAAGTTTGAAAATGCACATGAAAATGCTTGAAAAGTGCTTGAATTAACCCATGAAAAAGGTGTAGGAGCCTTGTTCTCTATTCCGTCACATTATGTTAGTACCTTGGACATTTTGATAACAGACTCAGGTTTAACTCCTGCCACAGTGTTATCCTGAGTTGCTCTGTGTGAAATGACACAGCTAAAAAAACAAGTGCTGTGATTCAACTGACAAAATGAGGCTTCGATTTAGGAGCTTATTGACCAGTGCTATTTTAGACTTCATCCTCCTGGGAAATAAACATACGTACAAAAGCCATCTGTAGAACCATGCTGCTAGTATTGTTAATTGTTAATGTTAATTCGTCTTTAGGGCCCATATATAATACAAGCATGAAGGGCAATATAGACTGAATGTAATGCTATAGCATCAGTATAAGGGATGCTGCATATGTCAGTGTTCTAAGCTGTTGGCTAAGCTGTTAAAAGATTATCGTAAAGATCAAATTGTCATGTTAGCAAGATATAATAGCACTTGCTAGAATGCTAACAAGGGACTATAGATGACTTTAATCAACTTCATCAACTTCTTGTGCCTGAGTTTTGCATAAGGTGTATCTTGGTAAGCTACAGTACAATATAGCCTAATGCTCTGCTAAGTTTATCAGCTAGTGTTTAACTGTGTCTGTCGCCTGTTTAGTTCTGGCAGGTAGTATATAGCTTTTAGAGAAAACAGCTGCCTGGTACACCTGAAAACAACACCACTGACAGCTCTGAGCTGAAACTCTCAATTAAGCTCTGTGAAGCTGAGAGGAGCTGCAGAATTTGGATGATAATTCAGTGTGACCACATTAGGCATTATGTGCATAATGTGATTTAGATATGTACTGATCAGCCACAACATTAAAACCACTTACTTAATATTGTTTAGGTTCCCCTCGTGCAGCCAAAACTGCTCTCACCTATCAAGGCATAGTCATAAGGGGACTGGGACGCTTGTAGTGGATCCCGTATGTTAGGGGGGTTTGGATCAGACTTGTTCTGTTAGGTCTGACAGATGCTCAATCAGATTGAAATCTGGGGGATTTGGAGGCCAGGTCAACACCTTGAGCTCTTCGTTGTGTACTTGGTCCACAGCAGTTTTTGGATGGGTGGTGCATGTCAAATGGCATTCACATAGACACCAGGACCCATGGTTTCGCAGCAGAACATTGCATTGTTACGAGATGATTAATATTATTCACATCACCTGTCAGTGGTTTCAGTGTTTTGGCTGACTGATGTATGATGGTTGTGGAAAATGTTCGAGTACCTGACAATGAGCACGTTTACATGACCACACTAATCTGGCAACTGGGAATAATCAGGTTATGATTATAATCTGATTTGATGTGTTTACATGCTCTTTTGATAATGAAAAAAATGGTTTCAATGATTCAGTCAATTAGTTGGATTTCTTTGCAAGTACACAATGTAAAATCTATTTTTTTTTTTTTTTTTTGATATTTCAAAACATCCTGTGAACATGATGTCTCTTTTGATGGTGTCTCCGGCGGTCAGGGCGGTCCTTATGTGGTTTTTGTTAGGTTTGAAAAAACATGCAAAATAATGCTGTTTTTTTTGCATTATGCATATGAGCAGAAAACACATCTGCATCCGCTTGCATTTTAACAACATCCAGTTTCTTTTACGTTTTTACACATGCACAGATGTAAAAGAAAGAAAGAAACTGGATTACAGAGTTGTGTTGTCAGTTTTCTTCTTACTGGCTTGAAGTGGGTGGGGCTGATTCAGAATGTGGTTCCCTATATTTCCCTGTACCAGTCAGGAGTTAGCAGCATTTGAAGTTATGTGATCAAACCACACCAACACAGTCATGATGGAGCAGAGTAGCTGACTTTTTGTGTTAATTTCTTTCTAAATTAAAACTAAAGATGTTTTTATTAAACATGGACTGCTGCTTCTTTAGTCATGAGTTTGAATGTTATAGAGAATAGTTCAAATTTCAAAGTTTCAAAGTTTTCATGAGGCTTTCTATCTACTTTTCACAACTCATGTGCATGTGGAGATGATGATTCGTCAGCTTAGTCATTAAAGCCTCTCTGTTCCTCTGTCTCTGTCCCTTCCACAGATGGGATGAACTGCATGAACAAGGACCACGGCTGTGCCCACATCTGCAGAGAGGCTCCAGGCAAAGGCGGGGTGTCGTGCGAGTGCCGCCCTGGCTTCGAGCTGGCCAAAAACCAGAAAGACTGTACATGTATGTCTCACACCTGACATACCCATAATCACACACACACAAGTTTGTCCACATTCAGTGAGCAGCTCACAAGCATAGCAGGTCTTGAAATTCTACATAATGAAATGCGTAACACTTCCCGTCATCTGTTAATCTTTAAGTCAATTGACTTGTCACTTTATTTTACAATCCACATGGCAGCAAGGTATTAATACTTTGTTTCATAGACTTGATTTTATTGAGGTTACGTACTGGAGCGATGAAGGATCTAAACTGTTCCTGTAATAAACATCTGTAATAGCCCTGATGGACAAGTTCCAGTAGGCCTTCAGTGGTAAAATATGAGGGTGGACATTTAATACCAAAATCAGTTAAGCGTTTCAGGCCAAGCTGAAGGTGCTGAAGGATTCAGTAGAGAGAATTCATGTCTCCATGCGCTCCCCCTCGCCGCTCCATCTCTGTTTCTCACTCTTCACGCAGAGTGCCTGCAGCCATGGAATTTAGGGCTGCTGTTTTTGAGGGGGAAAAATAAGCTTTTAGTTACACTTTGTTTGGCAACACATCTTGTTCTCCTCTTAGACGGTGAGAGTGTAAAGATTGTGAAAGCCTCTGAAAGGCTCTAATGCGTCCCCCGCTGTGGTAATATTTCATTAGCGGCGAGGGACCCGGTGCTGTGCCAGCCTGTTGAGCAGGACGGCGCAGGACGGTAGTAAATGAGTGATGAAAGAAATGGTAGTTATGTCTACAATGCCTCTGCGCGCGCCACACACACACACACACACACACACACACACACACACACACACACACACAGGCACACAGACATACATAACCACACACACACATTCTCTTCCTTCTCCTCTCCTGTCCTCTCAGTCTCTCTCCATTTTCACCTCTTTTCTCCATTCTCTCCATGGTCTGTCTCCCACATCCTTGTCTCTGTCTTGTCCTTTCTCTCTTTTATTCCTTGTCTGTACTCCACTTTTCCCTTCTCCTCAGAGTCACTAAGAGATCCAAAAATGGTCCCGATTAGGGAACTGAAAAGTTTGGGAAAAGCTCCCAAGTGTATTTGTGCTTTTGTTCCCTTTTCAACCCAAGAACTGTGAAGATAAGGCAAATCAAGTGAAAGTAAAATGTTGGACTCAATGCAAAACCTCTTCCATAGTAGTGTTTGACAAATCAATTCTGTTTATTATGGCAAACTCCATCTTAAGAGTTTGTGGCCTGTGAAAAAGAACTACTCAGCTTGCTGTTTTAGGGCCAGTGGTGTAAATTGAAACCTGGTTTTCTGTGGGGGATAAGACCCGAGGTTCCTGAGTTCTCATAGTCGTATCTCTGTGTTACTTCGTGTCTCGTCTTTCTCCCTCTCTCTTTCATCTCTCACCTTCTCTTTATCTCTACTCCTCCTCCATGAGTGCATTATCTGTTCCACTCTTCAACTTTCTCATCCCTTGTGTATGTGTTTTTTTTTTAAAGAATTTAAAGGGAAGTCAGGAACCTCATGAAGAACTTAAGAATTTAAGCTGCATTTCAAACACAGGAACATAGTCCCCATTTATGTGGGACTATGACAAAGTGAAAGATCAGAAAATGGTTTTATTGAAATGAAATTTAAAGTAGTTTTTTCAAACACTGTGGACATAACTTTAGATTTTTTTTCTCTGTTTTTCCATCTAACCCTCTCTTCCCTAATCCCCCCTCCCCATCCTTATGCTTCCCTCTCCCCCTTTCTTCTATCTCTCTATCCATCTGATTCCCCCTTTCTTCCTCTCTTCCCTCTCCCCATATCGTTTGCTCCCTCTCTCTCGCTCTCTTTTTATAGCTCAGTCATCTTGCTCTGTATTCTTCTCTTGTCTGTTTTCTGCTCCTCCTTTACTCATGACCCTCTTAATACCATTCCCTTATACTCTCTATCTCTCACTCCATCTTCCTCCCTCTCTCTTTCTGTCTTTTCTCTCTCTCTCTCTCCTCATCTTGTCATGACCCACTCCCACCTGTCATGTTGGTCATTCATCCAGTTGAGCATCATTTTGCTTTTTACTCCTGCACAGTATGAATGTCCCTCTGGTGCTCCTGTCTGGTATATTAGGCTGAACTGTCTTCCGGTATCATTGTTATAACTAAATAAGGAATGAGTTGACATTTAAAATGTCGCCAGCCTTGTGTTACACATATTCAGGCCAGGAGTGAGACTTGAATGTGTGTCTTTTGTCTTCAGTGACGTGTAACTATGGAAACGGCGGTTGCCAGCACACATGCGATGACACGGACACAGGGCCGGTGTGCGGTTGCCACCAGAAGTATGCCCTGCACTCAGACAGCAAGACCTGCATCGGTGAGTGACAACCAAGATGGCTTCCCTGTTTACGCACACACATACCCCGGAGCCCTCACAGCTGTTTGAGAGTAACATCTGTTGTACGATAGAAGGCCCCGGACAGTTTCAGGGTAGCACAGATGATTTAAAAGAAGAAAAGTACGAAATGAGGAAGTTGGGGGGGGATTGGAGGTGGTGAGTTGGCAGATAGATCATCTCCTAGCTCCCCAAATTTCCTCTCCCCTTCCCCCGGCCTCGTCTTATTTAAACACCCTGCCGAACACAAAGACACGGGGCACTGCTCACACACACACACACACACATGCACATTCACATCGTCCACAACGTTACCTTGATTTAATAACTCCACACTGTCGATCATGAAGTGGATAGGACTCATTGTAGCCCTGCTGCTGATGAGAAATGCTGTCTGGGAAAAACATTAAGGATGAGACTTTATTCAATACTTATTTATGAAAGTGTAAACTAAGCTCTTATTGTTTATAACCCACCAGAATCACTACTGCGGGGTTGTTTGTAGATTACAAAAAGAACAAACCATAATCGGATGATCATTGGTTTCAGTTTCGTACAAGAATCAACAACTAATGCAGAGTTTGTTTTTTAATAACATATCTGTTGCAAGAGCAGGACATTTTTTTTAAGGTGCCAGGACTTTAAAATGTGACACCTCAAGTTTTTTACTACTTATGGGTAATGTTTTTCATCCTATCTAAGGCTGCTTAGAAGCTTGCATTAGTGACTGGCAGACTGGCAGAATTAACTAACCTTTGAAATAGACATGTCTGCTGAGGTGCAATTAATTGTTCCAGGGTTAAAGATTTCAAATGAAACAAAAAAGTTAACACATCACTTTTTAAAGCCTTAAAAAAAACCCTGCCCTTAGAATCAATTTTTTTGTGTTTCTCTTAACCAATGAGTCAGAGCATTCCTTTCATTATCCAATGGCTGAGAAAGATGGAAAACTTTTTTTTCCTGATTCCTGTTGGAGCAAACTTCACCTCATTATTTAGTAGATCACGATGTAAAAGTGTACAAATTCTGACGCTGTGTCTCCATCCTCTCTGCCACATAGGCATCTATGTCTCAAACACACACATTATACGTGATAATGCCCATAGTAAGTCTTGGTGGGGGCATCTAAGTGGCGAGGTGTTGGGGCCAAGGAATGAGCAGTGATATGTTTTGAGTGTTAAAGAATTAACTGAGTTGGCTGGTGGAAAATGAATGACTGACACATCTCCCACTCAGACTCTGAAAAACACATTCATCATGTCGAAACTCCGTTGACTCAGGGAGCCCAGCCAGCAGCCAGCAGGCAGCTCTCTCTGCCCAAACAGGCGATTTGTATGACTGTCAAGAGAAGCATGCCTCGTCATCCTAGCTCTCACGTAGAAGATATTCATTTTCATTTGCTATTTTTCTAATCAGTAGAGGATGGACAAGCCCTTCCAGGTAAGTGGAGTTCATAACTCTGTTTTCTCAGCCTCCTTGTGCTGCTGATATAAATGTAAGAAGTAGTTTGTGGAGATCAAAAATCATCACCACATCTTTGCTGTTGAGGTCAATCTACTGCAGCTTGTTTCAGAGTATATTGGCCTCAAGAGCCTGTAATCAATGGTGTTTATCATTTTTCATTGCACATTGTTCCGAAATGTTCCCTCAAATCAGTTATATCATGATTTGTTTGCTCAAACTGATGAACCAGTTCACTTGAATTAATGAATGAATGAATCCAAGTAGTGCTCTAAAATGACTCATCTGCACAAATGTTTCTATGTAATGCAGTTCTAAATAAAAGTGGTCAGGTCATGCACAGTCTAAATGGGATGCTTGGGTTTAAAACACTTTTATGTAGTTTTTGGAAAATCATAGATTCATCTTAGATTTAACATTTTGGCTGTTAAACACTTGGGCCCCAGTTAAACAATCTATAGCAGATTGTCTATATTGCAGGGCGCATGTGCCTTTAGGATGTGTGTAAGGCCTGCATAATCTGGGCTCAAAGTATGTGCAAGGACAAAAAATTGTTGTATTTAGACTCTCAATTAGTCATAGGTATGTTTTGGGCACAACATGAATTAAACCAATCAAAGTTTCACCTCCCATTCACTTTAAAAATCAGGTGCTCCTGCACCTGGTGCATTGCTATTTAAACAGAGGCACTCGTCGTCACTTGGGGGGCGGCATGTAGTGCTTGGTCAGTCACCCTCTGCCGTCTACCCATCCTCTGTCCCATCAATAACTCCATTATCTGCAGCAATCCCCCAGCAACTGAAATGATATGTTTGTCTCTCAATTAAGAGACATGATGTGCGCATTAAGCATGAAGCATTGCAGCTTAACTTCATTGCTTATTTAAAGCTTCTGACAAATTGAGTCTGTAATGTTAATTGATGATCCAAAAGGTTACACACAGTTCAGGGTCATACAGTTGAATTGTTTGGAGTAAAGCAGCTGTCCACCTGATAAATCCCAAGATCCTGTTTAAAAATATTTATTTCAGAAGCTAGAGGTTTAACTGTTTGTCCAATCAGGTTTATAACTACAGCTTTTAGTTTTGCTGCTTAAATGTGCCATTCACAAAACTGTGTGCATGGGAACATTTTAAATGACTGAAAGCAGCCTCTCTAATCATTAAAGAAGCGTTTGTGCACTGTATGAGCCTGCCTCTGTAGGCGCATCTTACTTTCTAAGTAATGTGCCCTTTAAAGAGCAGAAAAACACTGTGCCCTTGACTTTAGACCAAGGTTTTGATGGTCAATTGTGCAGACCTCTGATTATTCCTCAAACTCGGAAAGTTTAGTATGATAAAATGAACTGAGGTCAAACCACAGACCTCGTTTCTCTAAGTAATCAGAATTAATACAAACACCACAAACGGTGTTCTCAGCAGTTCATTCTTGGGAGAAATCCTTGAAGTTCAGAGTTTGGACTCTCCTGCTTCCAGGAGGATGACAAGCCACCAAATCTCTGTCCAATTAATGAGCTGCTGAGGAGTTCATGTGATTTTTGTATACAACTTCGGGTTCATTTGTAATGGGCAGTGTAAAACTTTTCCATGTGGTTAAAACAAAAAAAAAAACAAAGAACAAGTATGAGTAAACACTTCATTACATGTAAACGGGTGAAATTATAACAGCCTGTAGAGCAAGAAGAAACACGAAGCTCTGATTCTTGACTGTAAATGAGAAATATCCCAGACACACACACACACACACACACACACACACACACACACACACACACACACACACACACACAGTTATCTGTTGTCATGTTGATGTGCTGTCCTTCCTGCTGTGTTCGAACACTGGAAACACCTCTCTCTCCTTCTGTCTCTCTGTCTAATTTCCTCTGTCTGTCTGTCTGTCTGTCTCTCTGTCTGTCTGTCTGTCTGTCTGTCTGTCTCTCTCTCACGGTCACCACTCGAGCAGATTGCTGTGCTGCCTTTCAGCAGCACCAGGTTTTGACTGCTGATAACCCGTTTTTCTTTCCAGCTGCTTTGAAGAAGTGAAACACACCATTGAAGAAAGACTTCGAGGAAGAAGCAGAATGAGAGCGAGCAAGAACCCTCGTCTCCCTCCTTTCCCGATGTCTTGTGTCTTTTCTTTCTCTCTGCCTCCCTCTCTGTCTCTCTTCATACTTTGACGAGAGAAAGGACCTCTGTATCTATGGTCTGAGTGTCCCAACTTTTTTGGGGGCCTGCCTTTAATCCCCCCCCTCAACCCTCCCTTTTACCCTTTCTATGTAGCGTTTTACCTCTGCTCCTCCTCCCTCCTCCTCCTGCTTTCTGGTGATAGTACCTGATTGCCTGTCTTGTCTGAGCATCCATGTCAAAACCAAATCAGGTGAATTTAATCCTCAGTGCACAAGAGGAAAGAGCGACTCCGGGTGGGGTGGGGGGTCAGGGGCCACTTGTTAGACTCTGGCTAAAACGGACAAAACGGACATCTCAATTGCAGCCTGATCTTAGGTAAAGCTCCCAGGAAAAAAGCAAACCAAACCTCCTCCTCCTCGAGCTCTCTCACTACCTCCTCATCTCCACCTCCTCACAAGTCCCAAACCAAAAGCAACCGAATCATTGACAACCACAAAACCACCAACATCCCTATCCATCAGCCATCTTGCTCCATACACCTCAATAGAGGGACAGGGACTTGCTCCACTCACCCTTCTTTTACTCTTATAACATGCTGTTTCTACTGCATGTGTCCACTCACATGTGCCACATCGTCCACTTGTCTGACACTGCCTCTTTCACTAATCTTTCTGCCCGTCTGTCTGTCCTCTTGTCCGGCTGCACTGCACACTTGTTGTTTTCCCTGTTTTTCTTTTAGTTTTTCTGTCATTTTCCTTTTTTGAATTGAAGTACATTTGTATTGTTGATGTTGTTTTAGCAGCCCTTATCCTTCTGTTTCCTTCCAGTGCATTGGTTATTACCATTCTCCTCCTAGCTTCAATTTTGTAGAGTGGTTTAACTCTTCCCCCTCCTCGTCCTCTGTAGGTCTGGCTCTCTAAAACAGTCCCCTCTCTGTGGGCCTCTGACTACCGCTTAGTCCCATAGACTCTTTAGGAGTGAGTGGGACTCTTCTCCCACCCATTCTCAACCTCAACCTCAACCCCTCACACACACACAGACACACACACACACACACACACACTCACAATTTATCTCTGACAGATTGTTTCACACATTCAAGCACGCAGAAGCTCAGAAGTACTGGTATGCACAAGCATTCGATTCAACAATCGCACTCCACACACATTCACACAGCCACATTTCACCCGTTAGCTGAGCACCAGAAAGCCTCCATTCATTCTTGAGTGGACCTCAGAGAGTCCTCCACTTTGTCCATCAAGCCCCTGAAAGAATAAGGTAGTGGGCCTGGGCTGGGGAATGGAAGGGACATTAATTACCCCCATATCCAACCCCTCTGGCCCCCGCCGTCCCATAGGACTGTGTGTGTACATCAAAGCCGGCAAGTGGCGTCCATTCACAGAGAGATGCTCATTCAGGCCTTAATGACTCAGGCCCAGTGAAAGGCCGCCTCCCTCTCCCAGCCCAATCATCAAACCCACCGTCCCCAACCCTGCAGTACATGCATGCCATCTCACCTCCTTCTACAACCATTGCCATTCACCAGCTCCACCTTCCTCCCTCCCACCCCCCAGCGTCCTTCCTCCAGCCTTCAGCCCCCCCGCCGTCACTGCCCAGTTTTGGGAACTTGATTTTTCCAGTGTTGACTGTTAAAGCCAGTTGCGATGTGTTCCATAGACAAACAGGCAACCAGCTCTGCCCCCAGACTACTTCCTCCTGCTTTTATATTTCTCTGCATGCCCTCCCTACACTCCCCCCTTCAAACCCCATTTCTCAGTGTGTATACCCCTTCCTTCCCTCATATACCTCTTCCGTTGTGGGCCATGATGGGTCTGATCCTGTATTCTTTGTCCTACTCTGTTCATCATTTTCCTCTCGATCATCATGTCATTGCTCACTTCTTCAAGCGCCTTCCTCTGCTGTTTGACCTCTTGTCCTCCACTGCACCACACTTTCGTCTCTTTCTTGTCGTCAACATCAACCCCCTTTTTTCTTCGCCCCTGTCTCTTTGAGCATTTAAAGGCAGCTTGCCATGGAAATGTTGGACATCTATCCTCCGCTCTCTTTCTTCCTCCATCCTAATGCAGACAAAGTGTGGCCGTTTGATATGGAAGACAGAAACTCCATCGGCGGCAACAGCAACGTCAACATCAGAATTAAAATTCCCTATAGCGTTCACCCCAATCCCACTCCTTTCCCAAAACCCCACACCTCCCCAACTATCTTTTTTAAAAACCTTTTTCATATGTAAGCCCTGAACCTCCTTCCCTCCCCTTCCCTTCCCTACCTACCTGCCTACCTACCGCTTCATTTTGTAAGCTACACACTGATACTGATCATTTTCATTTATTTTGTTTTGTTCTTTTGTTTGCTCTGGGGGATTTATCATTTGTTTGGGGATTAACACTCTAACAGGGATTTTGGCGCTTCTTCATCGCTTCTTGCTTCTTGGCTTTGGTTTTTTGCTCAAACGCCAAGAGGGGCTGAAGGTCTGGTCATTTGGGCTTCTCATTAACCTGCTGCTCACTGTTTGTCCCCTTGTCACTTGTGTTTTAGAGAAAGATGAGGCTGCAATTGAGAGCTCTGAGTTCAATGCCACGTCAGTAGCTGATGTGGACAAGCGGGTGAAACGGCGGCTACTTATGGGTAACTCTTTTCTTCCTCTTTCTATGTGTTGCCATGGCGCTTGTGCTTGTATCCCCGACTCCACTCCTCTCCGTTCCTCCTCGTCCTCCTCTCTCTGTCTTTATTTTGTTAATCTTTTTTTTTGTAAACCTTTGACGCCCACTGTGTCTACTCCCACAGTCACAGTTTTGTTGCAACAGTACCTAACATGATGGGAACGGAGTCAAAGAGATCGCTGTTTTCCTTTAAACCTTTCCTCACTAAATCTACCTACCAAATTTCTTGATTGCTGTAAGGTTTTTTTCAATGACTAACATTTACTTTCCCATTTGCACCTATTCCAAATATTTTTGTATCCCATTCCCCTCATTTAATGACCCATGTTACCAAAACAGAATTCCAGAGCAAAACCCCTGAAAAGGTTGAACACCAGACTCGCCCAATGATTACAGAACTATGCCATCAATGAGATGTGAACTGTGTTGGACACCCCAGTCCTTTGCAATTAGTTAATCATTTAGGCTTAAAATCAAGGTTAAAGTCAACGGACTGGACAACCGGTCTGGACAACAAAACTGCAAAATTAGTCAATCTCCAAAAACAGCTAGCAACTTGTGTAACTTCAAGCAAATACGTAACATAACATCCATAGGCAACACTTCCTTTTTACAGGTCTGGAAATTTCATGGTAAGTAGGTGGTAATTACCAATCAACATACTTGAAATTTCTTCAAATTGAAGGACATTTTTTAACCATTTATGTTCTCACCAGTTCAACAATCAGGCCAATTCCTTTTTTTTCTGTCACAGACACACGTTATTGTAAGCAGGTACTTTGCATTAACATTAACTTTGTTTCCTATTATTAATTTATGTACCAATGTATTGTTGTCTCAGAAGTAACATTTAATTTGAGCAGTGTTCATTATTATTAGGCATCAGTAGGCAATGTAGGAATTACAAATGGGAAGATAGTTATTGTATTTCTGTTCCAAAGTTGGACTGATCTGAAGTTATAGAAATCTGTGAAAATGTCAGTGGTTTAGAAATGTACTTCAATTTACTGACCTGCATAAGTTTGACAGAAACTGGATGTAAATTAAGCTGCAACAACTCACTTCAGTTTAGTGGCCTGCTGAGAAGGGGAAGAAGGTAACTGGGAAAAAAATGGTGTGATCAGCAGAAGTTAAGCAGAAACCATTTGAATGTATCCTGGAAGTATATAAAGAAACAGCTATTTATTCATTACTGCTTAGAAAATAGTATAATAATATTGTTAAATCAAGTTGGGAGGTTTAATTTTCAATTCATTTTGAGGTGGTAATAAAAAGTTTTTATTCATATTGCTTTTGTCTTCGGGGGCTGCATGAAAGAAACTCAGGAGCACCGGGGCATCCTTGGACCATACTTGAGAAGCAACCGGTCAATCCTGATCCAATCTGTTTTTAAGTTGCTGATCTATTCCCACTATACTGTAAATGGCATGTATCAAGGACTTCTTCTGTTGAAAAAATTATAGGTGAAAGCCTGCACCCTGCCACTTATTGTCGCTTTCAGTCCTTCAACCCATCTTTCAAATAATGAATAAATGTTTCTCCTGTGACTAACCCAAAATCAAATGGGTTGTTTCAGTCAAAGTCCTTTCCTGAAGCACCACTTTCATCCTCTACTGTGTTAAAATTCACCTTACTTTTATTTCCTGAGACAGAGGTACATCAGAAATCCCTCCTGGTATCCAGAACATCCAACTGCTGTGCTGTACAGTCTGTAGTTGATTCTATACAAGTTTTATCTCAGCAGGTTCTAGCCAGTGAGGAAGAATGGAGAATTTGGTTTTAGGGGGTGATTCCTTATCCCTCTTTTACCTTTCTGTCCTCTCTTCTCCCTCGATTTCCTTTTAACTGAATGTTTTATTTCTCCTCACTAAACCATGCTTCACCTCCTGTAGTACCAACATACCTGTCATCCGTCCTGATGGCATTCCATGTGTAACCTGTAGTGTTCCAGGAATGCCCTATTGTACGTCTTGTTCACCTCACTGGTATTATATTGGAAACACTTCCCAGTATGGAGGTTTTCCAGAACGAGATCAGGATCAGCCACAACAGCACCTGTGGCTAGTGATGCAGAGTATTGATAAAGACATTTCAGACTCAAGCCTGATCTAAGGTTCGGACGGCTCTGTTACATCCAGCTTTCTGAAATGTTGATGTTTAGTAGTTGACATTAAATCTCCCTCATCTTACCTTAGAATTGTGCACAGAAAGAAACAACGGAATAAAAAAAATCATGACTTTAAATAGTGATCACGGCGACATTTCCTAGGAAAAGACACAAATCCCCAAATTACTTGTTTGGTAGATTGCTGCCGTTGGTGTGTGAGTGTGTGAATAAGAGGAAACATTTTTTATAAAGCTTGTGAATATTCTCATTCATCCAGGTCATAGTTATCTATTTTTTATAAAGGTGCTTTACAAAAGTCCATGTAGTCCAGATAGTCCAGCTATTAAGTCAAAAACTATTTTCAACTTAGCACTTTGATTATCTTAATATTGAAGTTGTTAGGATTAGTTAATTGAACTTGCAAGAGTGTCACAGACATGTTGAATTTGGAGTTCATGGATAAGAAGAAACACTACTTCATGTCTTGCATATTTGGAATTTAACCTAGCCCTAATATTGATTTACCAGTGGTGTCTGTGTTTTATTTAAATGTGCGAGTCTGTGTGCGCCTCCATCATGCTCATGTGCATGAACGAACATGTGTACATGCATGTGGTTGGTGAGAGCACAGGGGCCAACCCAGTGCAGCACTGGCACAGCCCGAACAGCATCAGTATGTTAGATTTTACACTGCTATCAGTTTGTCTGCTTCCTCTGACACGCGGCGCTCCTGTGTGTGCCTCCGCCGCCATCGCACCCCGCAGACAGCACGCCGATCAAGACAAATGGAACTGCAACCAGGGCTCTAATGAAAAGGTGCTGCTGAGATGAGGAGAGGCTAGAGGAAGAGAGGGAGCAAGACTGAAAGGAGAGGGAGAGGCAGAGGAGAGGAGGGAGCGTGGGCGACTTGATGAAAAGTAATTCAAAGACATTTAATGATGTTGAAGGAATAGCTGAATCAGGAGCCAGGTGCTGGACATATGTGAGCAGAGTGTCAAAGGAGAGACTCAGTGGTGTTGCAGTGGTTCTGGTTTCCAAATAAACCATCACATCAGGAAAGTTGAAACTTAGATGGGGTGTGTGTATGTGTGTGTAGTAGTAGGTTTATCCTTATAGCGTGATTACAGGCCAGAGCCATGCTGACTGACAGCTGATTTAGGTGCCCATCATGGAGCCAAAGGGGATCTTGTTGAGTTCTGAAAGGTGACCGTGCTCCTCTCACCTTTTTACAGCAGTGCAGCAGTTGATGTTCGTTGGCACGATGCTTTAGTTTACACAGTGCACATGGGTTTCTCTCTGATGCTCTCTAGTTTAAATCAATAGAACATTTGTCCTCCTCTCACAGCAAGGGCAGTTTGCAGTGGTCAGGGTTTCCAATGCGAGGAGTGTGATGGACAGGTATATACTTACTGTCCTTCTCATTCCTCTGCCCCTCGCTGACATATTGTAATCCCACAGAAGACGTTGCCACTGGTCTTGCAGACTGATCAACAGTGGCCACTTCATATTGTAATCCCACAGATGAAATTGCCACTGTTGATCAGTCTGCAAGAGGAGAGTTGTACTTAGTTATTTGCCTCTCATCGTGCCAGCCTCCCCTCAACTTAAATATTTAGGTCCGGGGTGCCCTGGTAGTTCACCAAGAGCATGAGCCCCATGTACTAAGGCTTAGTCCCTAGCAGCAGCTGACTCCTTAGCAGCGGTGACCCAAGGCACTTCGCTGTCAAACTCAGTAATAAAGGCAAAAAGCAAAAAATAGCCAAGAAGTAATTAAAAGAAACATTAGCCAATTCCCTCTTCCTGTCTGTGACAATTCCTTCTAGAGTCAAAGAAACCAATGACTGTTCTTTATCATTTAAGTAGTCCTAAAACAATGCAGTTATTAATGTTAACATAAGGAATGGTCATTTTTGTAAAAACCTGATGCAATAAAAATGAATCCATGATGTTCAGTGGAACTATAACATTTTTAATTCCTAACTGGTTTCACCATTCATAAAATATTTTTTTGACAACAACAACAAAAAAAGTAAAAGTTTGGGAATTGGTTTCATTGTACATTTCCCAGAATGGACAGTGGGTAATTTTAAATGAACGCTTAAAGGAACAGTTCAACATTTTTGGAAAGACACTTAAACCAAGTGTAAGAATGACAATTGTAGCTTTTCAGGGGTTTCTGAGTCTGCCAATGCAGACTGAAAAATGGATGAGTCATTAGAAAGGCATCAGTTTTCTCATTTAACTCTTCGAAAGAAAGGAGTGCTCGCAGTTTAAGCAACAATACTCCCCCGGTCCTCTGAGCTCCCAATCTGGACTGCTAACTGCATAGCTAACTGAGCTAACTGGCTAACAACAGCTAACAATATTAAGCAGTAGTTGGTGGCTACTCTAGTCATTTGCTGCCCCCTGATTGTTGTTAAGTGTTTCATTGCTTCAGTTACTCACAACTAAACAGCAACTCATTCGGATTCTTTACACTTTTCTTTTCACTTATACTACTTTTACACCAAAATTAGCATGTATATGTGGGTTTTCTAAACATTGGTTAACCTGCTGAAAATAGGCCATTGACTCTTTTCTCATTGCCAGGAGAGGTGTGCCTTCCTGTTTTGTGTTTGTATTCTTTTTGTGTCACGACTACGCTGCGAAAGCAATAGAAAGAAGCAGATCATAAACCTCAAGAACCTCAAATCAAGAAGAAGCTGTCAATGAAATTTGCTAAGGGGTGGAGAAAAAGTATTAAAAAGTCAGTGTCCTTAACTTGAACAGAAGGCATAGCATTGCCTGAAGAGGGGCAAGTATTATTCCACCTGGGTGTTTCCATTAGAGCCAGTCAGAGCTTGAGCTGATTCACACCTGTGACCGCTGCAGAGTCAACTGAAAAACTTACTTAATCACATTGAAGACAAGATACTCCAGATGTTAGCGGGTGTTAGTGGGTTTTTTGACTAGTTGAAAGTGGTATTAGTATGAGCACAAAATCCACCAACCTTTGCAGATGTATTTGGGAGAAATTGGCAAGAAAATACCGAAGAATGATTAAACATTAAACAAACAGGACAAAGCTAGTGGTGATTTCAGTCCACAAGACTCAAGTTTACATGCGGAAATATGTCCTGCCGCACTTGTGTACACACATACACACACACACACACACACACACACACACACACACACACACACACACACACACACACACACACACACACACACACAAACACAGAAACACATGCACAAACACAAACCAGGCTATGGTAGAAATATGCACAGAGGGTGTAGAGGCTTAGAGAGGGGGCTGAGGAGGGTATTAGGGGCTTGTCCAGCACATCAATCAGACCCAGCGGTGCGTCTGTGTTCCTCAGTCTGGCCCTGGGGCTGGGCTGGGCTTGGCCTGTAGAGAGAGGGGCTCTGAGCAGGACTGTGCTCACCCTCAGCTAATGATAGGGCCCACTGTACTCAGTATAAATCACTCTGACCCATAAACACCACCTCCACACGCATCAAGTCTACTCACATGCACTCACTCACACAAAAGTATTATTGATTGTATACACCTGTGCAGGCACTTAGACTTGAAGTCATAGTCAACAATACACTTTCTCACACACACATGACAGAGAACGGCGCTGGGAGAAGGGACTGAGGTCCGCTGTCGTACCCTACAGGGCCCATCAGACAGGCCCGGATGATGGAATGTCTCCCCTCCCAGCCTCGCTTCCTCTACCGTTTTCTGAAATCGTTTGCTATCTGGCCGCAAAACTCCTCCAGAGAGAGAAGCAGACATGAAAAGGATTGCAAATGATGAACACAGAGCTCTGATGGGTAAACACAGCGAGGAACAAATGCCAGCGAGAAAACAGAGATTAGGGGAAGAAGCCGTGAGATTGATGTTGTTTGGAGCTGCATGAAGAAACACAAACACATCTACAAATACCTTCCTGTTTCGTGAAAGAAAGCATTAGCCATCTTGGCTGCAATGTGTTTGTGACTCTGCATTCTGAAAGGGCATTATGCTAATGCCTTGACCTCTAGATGTGGATGTGTTTGCCAGCCTGAAAGGGCTTTTCCTTACTCCCTCTTCACTTCTCTCAGGCACACAGTCTCCTGGCATATTAATTGAATGTGAAAAGCTGCCAAAACGAAGGGGAAACATCCCCGATTTACATGTTGCTGATGTCTAGCAATAGCTTTTTGAATTCCAAATGTCAGCTTTTATAAGAACTAACATTTATTTGATGATGCTGTTTTTTTGGTCTCTCCTAATTCATGCACTCATTCACACAACGGCAATACGTAGGATTTTCTCTGGAAATACTGAAGTCTAACCCACCGAAAGCAGCACAGTCACTAAGTGAAACTTCCTTATTAGGTGTAGTTTTATTGAATCCTTTTCAACAAACATGAGTCAAAGTCAAGTTTCAGCCTCCTCAGCACTTCTCCGGGCCCATTGGGAAAGTGTGTGCTGAGCTTTGCTAAAGCAACAGCGGCGGGGCAGGTGAGCTAGAGTTACCATGAGCTCGTGTTTGTTTTGGGATCAGCTCGAGCAACATTCACAAGTCCAAGCAAACCTTATCTACGCCACATACAAGAACATTTTTCTTGGGGAAAATATACACGCCAGTTCTATTGAGTGTGTTCTAGACATACAACACTCAACCTTGCACTAACTTTATTTTTCTGTCTACTTACCTTGTCCCTACCTTTTTTTTTTGTGTGTCAACTGATTTCTAATCACGTTTGAAAACAGGACCGACCTTTGGGCCAAAGAGTTCTTCACCCTCCTTTATCAGTACGGTGTCATGTATTTTCTGTCTTGTTGTAATGATTCACTGCTGTCAATTATAAAAAGAAAAAGTGTGACTTTCTGTGTATGAACACTGTATTTATCTCTGTATAAAAAATGTCTCTACTCATGAAAACTGGGGTGTTGTGATCTAATTTCTTCATCTATGTGTTGACAAAGCTACATGAGAGAACAGAAGAAATACATTATATCCTATCCTGTTGTTTGATTGTGTATTCTTACTGCATGAAGCTTTGTCTCAACCCACACCACCTTCAGTGTCTCTAGTTTCTTTGTCATGCTCTTTCAGAAGCAGAGGTCACACGTTAACACCCTCTTCTTCTCTTTCTCTTTCTCCATTCTTTCCCGCCATCTGCAGAGACCTGCGCCGTCAACAATGGCGGCTGCGACAGGACATGTAAAGACACGGCCACTGGGGTGCGCTGCAGCTGCCCAGTGGGATTCACCCTGCAGCCTGACGGAAAGACCTGCAAAGGTCAGTAAATGCATAAAAGTGTGGGAATATACGCGTGTTGTACGGGTCAGTGATGCACTGCTGCTGTTCACTGAGCACACTGTATATGCACCTGAGACTGCTATGACTGGTATCCGAGTGATCCAGAGCCAAACCCCAACCCCACCATCCGCTTCGCCTCCGACTGCACAGAGCACCGGTCGCGGTCACTGCTAATGCTGCCGCTCGTTGTTGATTTTGCCGCCGAGCATTTCTCCACTTCCGACTGCCCGCTGGTGACGTCAATGAAGGTGGTCCGAGGAGAAGGCGGCCACAGCGTTGGCCTAAACATCCCAAACATGTTATTGTAGAGTTTTTTTGCTTTCCTCTAAACAAACAGCCTCACCGAATGAGGCTGAACTGTGGGTTCAAACTCAGTCTAACACTGGTCTTTACAGGCAGACGTGCCTTGTTCTTTTCCGGGCTGGATGATGCAGCAGCATTCTGTTTGGGAGTTAACAGTGGACGAGTTGTAAAAAAAACAGAAGGGGAAATAATTTATTATTATTACAATTATTAATAAAGTCAGATGTCATACGTGCCCTCTCCTGGCTGAGGGTAGGCCTGGGTGATATGGCTAATGAGTCTATCAGGATGGTAAAGTTTCATATCGACCTATAGATCGATAATTATTGATGACCTATTTTCATAATTGATGAAAAAAGGTCAAATTTAACCTCTTTATTTAAAAATTAACCACTTCATCAGGGCACAGGTTAAGATTATGTTAACACAACTATGAAAAACACAAATAGAATCACACAAACAGAAATAGTGCCATAGCGGCAAGCTGACCTGCTCTTTTTTATTCACATTTTCCTCTCTGGCAGCACTTGTTTTCTGGTGGTAGTGGTTTGTGCTTGAGTTTTTCTAGCAGTTGGTTTATAAAATACTCAGCCAGCAGAGCTGCTGCGGCAGGTTGTCAGCCGTAGTTGCCCCGGTGTACTCGCCGACCACTTTGGGCGGCGTAGCTGCAGTGTCTTTTGGCTCGTAAGTAGAGCAAACAGGCCGAGTAGCGGAGCAGCGGCGGCCAGAGTTGGGCTGTCCACTCTACCTAACCAGCCCGGACCACTTCAGCAGGGAAAAGGGTAAGTGGATAAGGGATAAGTGACCCCGAGAGGAGCAGTAGAGGACTGGTACAGAGAATGAAGGGGTCAGTGTTGGCTTGTAGCCGTAGTATGAGACTGCAAAGAATAACAGGCATTACTACTGTGTGAGTGAATAGTTTTACAGGCAGAGCACGGCTTGTCTTGTGAGAACTGTCCAAAGTAAGGCCTCTAGGCTTGTGCGAAAGAAACTGCTCCTCAGCTGGGAAGTGGACGAGACCAGGTAGGGGACAGAGCCCTCCATCAGCCCTCAGTCTGTACAGGAAGTCACAGAAACACTCTCATCCTGTTAGATCTGATTGATTTAAATGTTATCAGACACATTTAGCAGTCTGTACACAGTCTTCAGTTGTTGTTAATAACACCACAGCAATTTAAACTCTACACTCTGATTTCTGTTCATGGATCAACCTCCATTTTACATCAGTTATCACGTAAATCAGCTTAATTTCAGTTTGCTGCTGTTTATAAATCTGAGCAGACCTGTCCCTCGCAGACTACATCAATACATGGAATACATTAAAAGTCAAACACAGGAAAGAAATACAAAACAATAGTTTCCATCATTGATCTGTCAGTGCATTCATACTTTTACAGGCCGATTAAAATTTGTCCAATGTTAATATGGACAACAAATATTGTACTGCAGTTTATAATATGAATCTGGGCTATTAAAGTCCCAACCTTCAAAATCAGCCAAATAGGATAAAAATCTCTCCATTTCAGCAAAAAAGAAAAAGTTTCCGTAAACATCATATCGTTGAATCGACATCTAAGCCAATCAGCTGTTAGCTCAGGCGACAGCCAGGTGTTTGCAGTGCCTGGCTCCAAAAACTGCATCCGCCTCGATCCTGTGAGATGACTTTTGCCCACGTGTGTGTGACGTCAGGGCAAGTCAGGACATGCTCTTCTGTTGTTGTCAGTTGCTCGCAGATGGTGCAACCAAACTACATACCTGATAAATGATTGGCTGTCCGCGTGTTACTCGTAGCACGCTCCATTATCCAGGGATATGATAGGCCAGGGCGTATTCGCTCCGCGCTTTCAGTTGGTTTACATAGCATCGTTTATCGACCCGCACCATCTGTTAGTGGGAATATGAGATACATTTCAGTCTGACCAAAAACTCAAATGCGCATACGAACAGTGGAGGAGTTGTTGGTTGCTGTGATTTCTCCTTCTGGTCAAACTGGCTAAACAAAAATTTCTAAAATGATTCAAGTGCAAGAGATGAGGGACAGTGTTTACCGTCTTGGTTACCTGCAGACTTTGAAGCTAACATGCAGTCTAGGTTATATCAAGTTGGCATCTTCAAAATGTACTCAAACACTGAGAGACAGTTTTATGCGAAAACAATTCTGATGATACCCACAACTGCTGAAACCTCCCTACTAGCCTCAGATAAACCTTTACTACATTTTTGCGTAGAATGAGGACTGTGAATCTGACCCTGATACACTCCATTTGAAGGGCATAAGAAAGGGATCTGATGGCTGATGTTAAAGGAGTGTCAGACCTAGGCTAGGAATGAGGACTCCGATGCAGAGTGAAGTACAAATTGAGGCAGGCTTTATTGTATTACCTGAAATTTCAAAACCTCTATGACCAGGTGACAAAAAAAAAAAAAAAATAAATAAATAAATCAGGCTGTTGAAATTACCTAAATACACAGAATAGGGAAAACAAAGAGAACCGAAAATCACTCCTAAGGAGGTTAAGAACACTGACTAAACTAATCTACACTACCAACTCAGCTATGAAAACTACAAACAAAAGAGCACTCCAACGAAGGCGAACAGGGCTATAAACTTTTCTAAACTACAAAAACAGAGCTATGAAAATTACAACAGAAAATCACTCCAAAGTGAGGCAGGCAAGAAAACAAACAGAAAACACCAAAAGCACAAGGCTAAGAAAATTAACAAAAATCAGGGGAGACAATCAGACTGGTGACACAGGACGAAGGGCAAGTGACCTGAAACGAGAGGAGAGTTACTTTCAAAATAAAACAGGAAGTCACGAGACAAACACCCAGAACAAGACAACCTCACCGCGATGTGACAAGGAGGAATTGTTACAGCTAGGAAAACCTATTGTTTGTCTATTGTTTTAAGACTGACTTGAAAATGAGTGAACCTATCCTTAAACCAAATGAGAGAATGTTTCATTTTTGTATTTGTTCTGTGTTGTACGGTGGATATTCTCTGAGTCATGCTTCTTGGGTAAAAAGGAAAATTAAGTTCCTCGTTCTTCTGCCACGTGTACACGTGTGGTAGTCGATGGTACCGCCATGGATGGAGAGATGGAGCAGCTGGGCACAACTCCACATGTGACAGACGTGGTCAGGGAGATACGAGAGTTGTCATAGCAACCGGGTGCAGGTCATGTGACAGCGACATGACTCTGTCAGAATCCGGGCGCCTCGTGTGAGGCCGCATGTTCTTCTAAACTGTATAATACTATGTGTGTGTGTGTGTGTGTGTGTTGTGCAGTATGTGTGTCTGCGAATTGAGTGTCAGGCAGTTTGAGAATGTTGCATGTCGGTGTGTGAAATTCTGGGGCCAGAGCTGTCTCAGGCCTGTCAGGCAGACGGCACGTCAGCAAACTTTGAGATGTTTGAACAGTGAGGCCCTCACTGGCCACTGTCTCTCTGTCTGTCTGTCTGTCTGTCTGTCTGTCTGTCTCTCTCTCTCTCTCTCAGTGGCATATACACACTCACACAGACAGCACCATCCAGCTGCAGGTGCAATAAATACAGCAGCTGACCAGTAAACGTACTCGTCGAACAGACAGGACTAATCAGCCAGTTCCTAGTTTTAGGCACTATGCATAATGCACGAGCACACAATTAACATAACCATCATGTTAGTGAGCTCTGGCTGGCTGCATTTTTGCATGAGCTTGATATACGCCGTATTAATGTTTTTACATCAGAAAACAACATTAAAATGTGAGTTTACTCTTGTCCAGTCTAGGTTGATAATAAAAAAATAAAATAAAAATGACACAAACAACAAAATACTTTATAAGGACACAGAGGTGTTCTTCCAAAACTGTTTTCACTGTTGAAAAATAAATCATTTCAATGATTTGACAATGCTCTGGTTAAGGTTTGGTTAGGTACGCACAATAACAACACACAATACAATTTGGTTAAAGGTCCCATATTGTAGGAAGTGAGATTTTCATGTCAGTTTTAATTATGAAGCAGTTATTTATAGATACTGTGAACACAGGGAAATATACACTGCCTGCAGTCAGAAACTGCACTTTATATGAGCCGTCAATATTTCTGGAAGGTTGAGATATCACTACTCAGCCCTCATTGTCACGAACACAGGCAGAGCTGATGTCTAACCGTGTTGAGCAGTGCTTGCTCATGTCCATTAAAACCGACCTATCAGAGCAGACTGGGCTTTTTGGGTGGGGGGCCTTGGGAGGGGGTGAATACAGGTGCTGCAGCAGTGGACAGTATGACAAAAAACTTATTTAATGAGTATGAAAGCATAAAGACATTTTCTAGTAGACACCCAAAATAAAAGAATAAACCTAAAAATAAGCATAACATAGGATTTTTAAGTTTATGGAAAGATTGTGTTTTGGGTGAGAATAAGTAGTTAAGATAAAGGGCCTTCATTGTCATGGTTACAATAAGAAACACTTGGTTAACACACAGCTGAGAAGCAAGCGTGGCAAGTGGGATGTTTTTCTGTTTTCCAGCCTCCTCCCTATGAGGACTAACGACGTCCACTGACTTCCTTCTTTGCTGCTGTCAAAATAAGTACAGCTCCTAGAGGGCATTGTTGCTGAACTTTATCAGATGTCATTAAGGGGGCACTTTTTGAAATGAATAATGCTGTTTTTTCATGGGAGGAAGGTATATACTGAAAATGTTCATGAGGCCATCCATGTGGCTCTTGCAGTCCTTCTAGCAGCATTGTCTGCTGACAGGCAGGTAACAATGCAATTGCATGTTGGGAGAACGTCTCGCCCGCTGGTCTGATGTCAGGTTCAAGCCCAGCAGCTTGTACAAACACTTCCACTCTGTCTTTCCAGGTGATTTGTAGTCCTGACAGAACCCAGCATTTACAGTGGTGGAAAGATGAAAAGCTCCCCGTCTCCTTTTTTGCGGACTGAGTTGAGTGGGGAAGATGGATAGGAGTACAGTCCAGCTGTGCCCCGCCCACATAATTTGGCTGTGATCAGCCCCTGGGCTTCATAAATCCCTGAGAGCTGAGAGACGCAGAGCAGGCAGCACACATCGATCAATATCCATCACCTGGGCACCGAGCAGGAACACACACTCACGCAAACTTTACACATACAGTACACACACCCTGCACTATTATCGCTGCTGTTTGTAGCTCAGCTAGACTCAGACCAGGGTGTGCAGGGCTCATAAACTGGAGTGTGACATCACCCATAGGTGTCTCAGGAGAGGTTTGCCTTGCCGAGGTGCGATAATACATGTGCGTATGAAGACATAGTACCAGAAGGGGGTGATAATGATGAGAGCGAAGGATGAACGTCGCAGAAAGAGCCAGAATGTCTGCAGGTAGAGGTCAGGGTTGGTCAGGTGGTGACTCAATGAATTAATGTTTCAAGAATACAGTTATTTTAAGCAAAGCCATAATCTTTTCCTGAACCTAACCAAGTAGTTTTGGTGCCTTTATTTTGAAAGTGTAACTTGCTAACTTGACAGAGTTGCATAAAAACTCTGAGCGAATCAACAATATCAGGGAAGCATTGCACTGCTTCTCATACAGTATGGCTGCCAGTGGAGTATTAAGCCGCATGGAGGACGGAACAAAACAGCGTTGCAAACGCGATGTCACAGAGACGTGCCCAGAGGTGGCGGTTTTATTCCCCGAGCCACTGTGCTGCCCCTGTTTTATGTCCCTAGGTTCGTTTGGCCACTAGCAACTATATATGATCATTGTCATCCACTGTGGACCATATCAGTTTTAGTTTTGAATATTAGCACCGTCTTTGCCCAGAGTTAGTTCGTGCTTTAGTTCTTTTTTTTTTTTTTTGACGGGTCTTAACAGCTTTCAATAAATTCCAAGTCCTTCCTGTATCCTTAGCAACAGCATGTACAGGTTGTCCAAGAGTTAGCTAATCAATATCTCCTGCAGGAGCACATGTGAGTGTATGCGTATGTGTGGGTGTGTGACGACTCTGGTGGCACATGTAATCACAGTCGTGTTAGCACTGTATTGTAGTGCGCAGACTGCAGTATAATTGCTGCCATTTAGCAGTTTACCGAACGTAGTAGTTAGCGGCAAGATAAGTGCCACGCTGTGAGGTGGTCTCATCTAATGTGCCACTAAATTGCTTGATAGAGACAGACGGCCCTCTCTCAACCTCTCCCTCTCTCCCCTGTCTGCGTCTACCTCACTTTAAAGCCAAGGGGATGTGCCCTGTCGTGCCTGTCTATCATAATCATTTCAATATAAACTATGTAGGGCATGTTTAAAACCCACCAGTCCTGTAAACGCCCTTTCATCTCCGCTGACAGACAAGGCGGTTCAGCCTCTCACGATGACAGACACGCCAACCCGAAGAAGCGTTTCATCGCAGGGCTCTCGTGCCGACAACGGAGCGAGGGAGCGAGAGAGAGAGAGAGAGAGAGATGGATGGAGAGAGGGGAAAAAGATTTTTTTTTTGAACAGTTTCCAGATGTTTGATTAGTAGGTGCACACTGGAGGTTGGATGAGTTACTGTATTTGTGTGTTTGTGTATGCGTGCATGTGTTTCTGTATGTGTGTGGTGTCTGTGGGTTAACGAACACACATTTAGGTTGTATGTTTAGTCTGTATTTTGTGCACTATATGCTCATTTGAGGTTCAATATGCGTGCACTTCTGCGGTTGTGTGTCTGCGGATAACATGCGGTCGCTCCGCTCTCCTGTAAAGTACACAGTGTGTACTGGCACCTGAAACACGTCCCCACTGGCCTGCATTCCTCCTCTACCTGAAAAGACCTGAACAGACGCACTCCAACACAAACTCAATCAGATCACATGGAGAGAAAGACATGATCACATCCATTTACCAGCAAACTGAGAGACTCCAAACACAGAAACATAAGCACACGCACAGAGACGGCTGTCAGGGTTTCGATCCTAATCGAGCTGAAGCTTTCGTTACATTTTCAGAACATTTGCAAAAGAAAATGCGAGTTAATGTTTGTCTGTATGCCCTGGGTAAACCACTGCAGGAGAAGAGGACACAACAGCATGGTGTCATTAAAACAGCTGGAGTCAAAGCTCAATTTGATGAAAATATGGCATGTCTGTATCAATGTGGGGAGGGTTACATTCTCCTCATTGCTCCACATAGATGTGATGTTTTTGTCTGTCCAGTGACAGCTACAGTTTTTTTTTTTACTGGTTGTCAGCAGGATTACACAAAAACTGCTGATTGGATTTCCACCAAACTCGATTTTGTGCTTTTTCGCATAATTTTCCATTAATCCCTCAGGGAATAATGCGTGGATCTTGATGAAAAAAAAATCTGTGGCTGATATTGGATTTGATTGTGTCTGCTATTCTAGTGTATTCTCGAAATATCCTTTAATTGCACTGTGCCACACCTTGCTTTTACAATACACTAACTTTAACTTAAACAAGAACAACTTAAATCCATCCATCCATCCATCCATCCATCCATCCATCCATCCAGAACAACTTAAATATTTCATCTAATTTCCAGGTTGTTTTATATGCAAATTAAGAATGAGCTTATTGGCTCTCATTGTGGCACTTTCTATGAATGCTCTATCATTTCTTAGTGAAGCTGTAAGGAGCATTAACACAGAAGTCACTTCTGCCTGAGTGACAATGAGCCATCCCTTTAATAGATGGATGAAGCAGCGATGTCACGTATTCAAAGTCTGAAAATGGATTTGCCCTTCAGTTGTATGAGTAATGTTATTGTGATGTGCTTGTAACGCTGTAAGGGTCTAAGTATTAAACTTTATTACCATATTCCGGTAATGGATATAAGACACACAGCACTGATAGAATGTGACTAAGTACATTTTCGAGGTATACTTAAGTATTTCCATTTTCTGCGACTTTACACTCCATTAACTTTGGAGGCAAATATTGGACTTTTTACTCTTCAACATTAATTTAATCACTTTAGTTACTTTGCAGATTGCATGCTGTATCATAGCCAAGACAAAAGAGAATAACTGATTCTGACTCAGAAGAATGCTGGATATTGGATCTGAATATCGGCTACTGTCGGTAAACCCATAGTATACAGTATATACTGCATATATGTAGATATTTGTGTACTTTTAGCTACTTATTGACATTTGGTATTAACTTTACTATTAAACTTTGACTCAAGTACTGTTCATATAGGTGAATAGTACTTGAGTACCACCCCCTCAGCCCCCCCCGCCCAGTGCCACACTCGTCAGGTGCGCTAATCCAGACGTAACGCTGTGGTCTTCATTACCTTAAAATGACTGCAGCATGGCAGGCAGCCCCTGCTCGGGCCAAACCAGGCCCAGATCACAGGCTGTTTTATTGTTGTGTAAAACTGAGAGTTTCCTTTGGCCCACATGCACCCGGGGAGTGTTTGTTATTAAACAGAATCGGGTGCTGGGGTCATTTAATACCTGAATAAATACACGCTACCTCCCAGCCTGATGTCTGTCCTCTCCACCAGCAACACCCTACGAAGAAAACCAGCGCTCTCTAAGAAAACTAGATCCCCCCATACTCCGTTCGTATTTATTTGTAGAGGCTCGGGTTTCTGCAAATGTATTCCGTTTAATTGCTTTTTACTGCAAATATTTGGCATAACTATATTTGGTAATACTCTCCACTCTACCACTATGTGCAGCTCGCACTCTGGAGGTATGAACTGCACATTCCTACAAGCGAAGTCTAAATGCGGTTGAGGTGACGGCGCAAGAGTTTAATTCCTGGTCGGTTTATTTCAGCCTGTATTTTCCATCTCAGTCAGGCAGACAGATGAGCCTCTTACAGAACAGCCAGACCCAGCGCTTGACCTCTGGATGTTGGCACCAGAGGTGAGGAGTTAGGGTTCATTCACTTCACCCCCATTGATGGCATCTGGTTTAGGCTGCGGCGCTGAACAGTCAGGTCAGTCGGAAGGTCTTTATCAGGCAGTTGTAGCCCACAGCTTCATCGGGGTCTCTCCCGGAGTTCAGTTTCTCATTCTAAACACTGGACTCCTCAAACATAGCCCGAGGCTCACAGAGGAGCAGGCAGGAGGTGGAGGGCTTGTTTCCTTTGGCCCAGGTGGATGTAAGCAAGCTTTCTCATTTGGCCCTCAGCCTCCTCAGTGGCCGGAACAGTGTATGTGAAGACTTCACTTCCAAAATATCTGCCCCTGGAAGAGAAATACATTTCCTCAAGGTTATAATTCAACAACCAGCAGATTCAATTAAAATTCCTTGTATAGGAGGCCTATTATTTGAAATACCAAAATATTGTGTTAAAAAGTGCCACAACATGTTTTTCTAACCACTGCAGACTGACTCACTGGAAGTTTCCAGTCCATAACTCACTGTCACATCAAGCAAACTCCAGAGTGATGAATTACAAACTGTGAAGGACGCTCTGCTCCAAGATTTTCACGGTCAGCCACACACCTCAGCTACTGCTGCACTGCTACCACTTAAGCACTTTACGACTGGACTAGGATTACAAACATTTTTTCATTTCTGTTCTTCAGTGTGTGATATAGGACTGCACACTGACAGTGTGTTTCATTTGACAGCTGTGATGTACCAGCCAAGTCTCTTAAAAACACAAGAATGACGGACAACATTATCTCGTTGAGCCCTCTTCTGCAATGCAACACATCTATTTGCAATTTCTGTTGATGATTTTCCAACAAATCTGCCCTAAGTTTGGATGTGATCTTGACTTTTGTCAGGAACACCCCCTCCTGGTCCTCATGATATTTTTAAGACCTATAACTGTGATGAGATACCAGATAAGGTTAAGAAACTAATGGCCTGTTCAAACCAAACGCGAAGATAATGTTCCGGGAGCACAGTTTGATCGTGGGATTGTAATTTTTTAATCGCATCTACCTGTGCGTGTAACGCAAATAAAAATAACCGCGAACCACATCAGTATGAAGAGATTTCTCTGTGATCTGACTGCAATAAATGGATCAAAAGGACGCCAAAATAATGTCATCATAATGCCGTCTTGTTAAAGGCTCGTATTTATGCTTCATCAGGTCTGTTGGCCAGACAACAAGCAAACAACTTTGGATCGATAAGAGCTATGCTGTGCAGTGCTGAGACGTATTTCCAAAACTTACCAGGCAGCCTGACCATCTCACTCACTCCCCAGCGTCATACGGAAATTTCACTTGAATTAAATATTTTCAACTCGCTTGACACGTTTTTTTCGGTTGGTCACATCACTTTTCACTTAATTTATTTGCTCGAAAAATTTGCTTCGCATCTGAACACGTACAGCATGAAGGTTACCATAGTTTTTATTGTTATTTATATTAGATACAATAACAGCACTAACAGTACACTAAAAACATATCCCACTAAGCAAAATGTATCAAAAAGACATCAACTGAACGCCTTTGTCAACGTTGAAAAGACACCAAGAATGAAAGTTGACCCTGAAAGGATGTCACTTAAATGTCAATAGCAAACATTATGAAATACATCAGAAAAACTCTCATTCAGGCTCTTCGGTGGAAGTCTTTTCAACTTTGACATGTTTTGTTATCTTCTTTATGCAAAAACTGGAAAGGCACCTGTAAGGAAGACAAAAAAATTGTCAAGTGACATTTAATGCGTAATTCATCGACAAAAAAAAAGATGAAGTAGTGTCAGTTTTCAATGAGCTTTTCAGCTCATCACAATAAAGGTTTACATATAGGACGGGGTTAATATATGATGCTATGTTTTCACCGAATGCCCCTGAATAATTTTCAACACATTCTTCAATTATTTCCATGTAACATTTGTTTAAACTTTCCATTTATAGTCTCAGAACTATCATTAGCTATGTTCAATTGGAAATATGCTGCTTTTGCCAGCTTTTTTATTCCTTTATTTTGGTCATTAAATTGCTCTTAAATCCAATTTGGGTTAGCTTTAAAAAGGCCCTGAACACTGCTAAATTAGGCTTTCTGAACTGCAAATTGCATGTCATATGCAGGCAGTAGGAGACAGCCAGACTGTCAGTAGAGCAGTGTGATATTCAAAGAGACACGCAGCTCTTGGCAAAGGATGGAACTATCGATCGAAAGGCCGAAGTGAGATATTGATCGTCTAGAGTAAATGTCAGAGATGGATCCCAGGAGACATCTGGTGTGTGTGTGTGTGTGTGTGTGTGTGTGTGTGTGTGTGTGTGTAGAAACACATGGCAGTATGTGCTAGCCTGGAGTAGTGAAAGTGACAAATGACTCCTCGCTCACAACGGCAGACAGAGATGGAGAGCGTTGGGCATTTGTGAAAAAAACATTGGCGTGAGAGACATAACATCGCCACTGTGTGTGTGTGTTTGTCCATTTGTGTGTATGCTTTGTACTTATTTGTGTGATTGTTAGCCATAAGCAGAGACAGTGTACAGTCAGTGTAATTCAGCCTTTTTTCTTGCATCTCAGTGCTGTCCATATGCAGTACTATGTTACGCGTTAATTAGGAGTGTCCTTATTAACAAACACCCCCAGCAAGATGGCCTCCGGCACCCCAGATGTGCATGACAACGTCAAGGTGTCCATTCATGGGAACACAGTACTTGTATTCTTCCACCACTTACAGTCTTATACAGAGAAAGGCAAGTCATCAATAAAGCCATACTGGCCACATGGTTCTCTGGATGGTCTCTGTGAATGTCAAGTTGGTTGGTCCGCCACTTTGGTCCAGACTGAAATATCTCAACTATTGGATGGATTGGCATGAAATATATCTAAGACATTCATGGTGAGCAGAGGTTAAACTCTTATGACTTTGGTGAAACCCTTGACTTGTCCCCTGGCACCCCAAAGTGCACTTATCCAGTGAAATCTCAACATGGAAAGTTTTGATTTTGATGCTATGACTTTCCATTTTTTTTCTCTCTCTCTCATAATCTGCTACCTTGTGGTAACATGCAACTGATCAGTTGATCTTCAACCCCAATTTCACTGTGCGAAACATAGGTGATCATATTGTGATAATTTGCCAATCCCTTCTGACATATATGCAAATGAAAATGGTACAAAGACAACACATGTTTAACCCGATCAGCTTTATTGATTTTTACTCATTGTGAATTTGATGCCAATGTGGCTTGGCAATATATCATTATGGCATTATTGTGATGTGAGACTATATATGGTCTTAGATTATGGATGTCGTTATAGCATGATACATCATAAGGGTTGTCCTTTAAAACCAGATATTTAGATTATTGGAGGTGTTTGGTCAAAAACATTGTGATATTTTTGTAGAGTTTATGAAGTGCTTTTGAGGAAATTTTTAAACAAGGTAAAATATTGTGATATTTTTAGGCCATATGGCCCAGCCCCATGATGCAGCGACACTTTTCAAACAAGTTGGGACAGGGGCAACAAAAGGTTGGAGAAGTTGTGGAATGTTCTAAAAATGCCTGTGTGGAACATTCAACAGTTAAACAGGTTCATGGTAACAGGTGATAGCATCATGATTGGGTATACTGGGTATCCTTGAAAGGCTCAGTCACTCACATTGCAAATGATGGCAATGTTTTAAACAGTGTCCCAACTTTTTTGGGAATTGGGGTTGTACTTGAACTTTACCCCATTTGTACTTCGCTTTGGACAAAAGCATCTGCCACATGAATACATGTAGAATGTAAAATGTTGTAGTTTGTGCTTTGTTTCAGTAAGCAAACATTAGCATGTTGACACAAAAAACTAAGATGTAACAGTGCTAAATATTGATGAAGGCACAATGAAGTTAAAACTGGACAGAAGTGACAGTCGATAACACATCGTAACAAGTTCAACATAAGTTAAATAGATTGTGAGGTACACTCATTTGTTACATCTTTGCTCATCAAACATTAAATAAGATTAAATCTCAAAGAGCCAATAATCTCTGTAAATGCTCACTCTTGATATATTGATAACTACTGCTGTACTTCCTTAACTGATACTGAACTATTGACTTTATGATGAAGCAAGTTTATTGCTCAACACGGGACAGTCATCAGAAAAAGTACCAGGGAGTCCAACACCAAGGCTGCCATCCGCCATGCCAGCTTGCCTCTCTTTGTTTAAAGACATTTGCAATAAAAGGACTGGCTTCCTCTGTGACAAAGTGGGTGAGACCCTTTGTCTCAAATATTAATACCATCTTTTGTTTAACCATACTTGTTTGTTTTCAGCCATGTTACCATTAGTAATCATTTTACAGATACAGACTATCCCGGGTTTGTTTGTGTTTTGTATTATGTTTGGTTATATTTTGTAGCTCAACATCTTGGTTCAAATAAATAAATAAATGTATTGTTAAATTTAGTTATAGTTTATTGGTTTAGTTTTGTCAAAACAAGTTGAATTAACATTCAGTTGTGGGGCTTACCATACTCACCATGTGGCCAGGGTCAAAGGAGGAAGTGCTGTGATATTTCCTCCTTTTATAATTCTGGGAGCATGATTGGGGGAGGTCTTTGGACTAGTCCAAATGAGTAAAGGTAAGGCAGATTAGCTTAAAGTATTATTTAGGTTTATGTGATTTAATTTAGATGACTATTTAGTTACTTAAACAGCAAGTAAGGACCAAACAGGTAAGAGTGTTGTTCTGTAATTAGCAGCAGTTATATCTTTGGAAACAAGGAAATTAGAGGCCAGTGGAGTCACCCATCAGTGGTACAGTCCAGGAGGTTGGGGCTGACAGGAGAGGGTATTTAAGCAGAGGCCTTTTGTCTGTGGAGGGGACAGAGTGCTTATCAGGTGTAGCAGTTTACACTTTGATTTAAGTTGAGTTAATGTTGCATTGTTATTAGTTGAGTTTTATTTAGTTCAACTAAGTTAACTGTTCAGTTATCCTTTTTTTTGTTGTATATACCTTTTTTGGAAACGCATGCATTTGGAAGTAGTGATGGCGAGATGATGCCTCATGAAACGTTGAAGCCTCTCAGCCGGATGAACCACCAAAATGGTTCGACCTCAAAGCCTCAAACACGTAGACACCTAGTGGCGAATGCAATTATGATGAAAGAAAAAGATTTCTCCAGTCAACCCAACCCAAAATGTGACGTTTGCTTTGTGTGCTGATCCAACATCATTTGAGAATTAAAGTCATTTTAGCGATACATGTGTGTGAGTGTGCCGTTCAAAAATATCTCCTGAGCTCATGAGAAAGACAATTATTTGGTAAAGATTTGAACTAGTCATCCCAGGCAAAAGAGAATGTCTTATCAACTACTTTGCTAATTAATAATACTCAGTGATTGATAGATTAAAGTAGTATCACACTGCATCATGACTGAGAATGCACGTGATTAATAGCCATTAAAGTGATCTTGGAACTGGGTACTGTATTTTTTGTTGGTAAATGATGTGTTTTAGGCAACAGGACAGTGAAAGTGCTTTTGTTATTGACCTTTGTTGGGAACATGATAGTGGAATAGTGGGGATAGTGGATAGGGCAATGTAGTTGAGACCTCTGAACACACATCGCGGAACAGTAGCCCGAGACGAGGCCTCGTCCGTCACATGCAACGTCATTTCGCCAAGGTGAATCAGAGCTCGACACGGAGCTTCGCTGGGGGAGAAGCCGACGTACTCGACACACGCCTCGATGCCTCAACACAAACCATAACATCACTATCTGGAAGCATTTGTAAATAAACACCTTGGGGTGATTTGTTTTGAGCAAACTTCTGTGAATCTGCCTCCTACTTATGCCGCTCTGGTCAGCTTCCTAACATCCTCTAATCATATTTTAGGTGATAAAATAATTGGCAGCACTGTACCAGCTCTGAATGGACAAAGGTGAAACACTAGAAGGACACCCAGTGAAGGACTGTGACTTTCTCAGACGTGCCACACGTCAGGCCTCCCTCCATTCTCCCTCCACTCACTTCCCTAACTCGCTTTTATCTGTCCTCTCCAAACTTTATCATTTCAAGATGTTCCGAGGCTTAATGCATTTATTTAAGCTCAAAGCTTATTTAAGCTCCATTAAAGGTAATTATATACCCTGTTATAAGGCTCAGCCATCCCCAGAGTGGCCATTAAGTGTGGGTAGATGCGATGGTTCTGGCAGTGTTTGCGGCTGCCAGAACAATTATGAAGCTGTGTCTGTCTGTGTTGGGTAGAGCCGGGGTGGTATCTACTGTTTTTACATAAGCAGTAGAACGGAGCTGACATGGACAGAGGGAGAATATTGTGGAGTGGTGTGTGTGTGTGTGTGTGTATGTTTCTAACTTTGCGTGTGTCTTACCTGCCAAATCCAGATTTCCTCACTGCTGAAGCTTTTCTTTTTGTGGTTTCTGTGCCATATTTTTGTGAACTGATTCATTCAAAACTAACCAGAAGCAGGAAAGGTTCAAACGTCCTTATTTTGAAAATCTAATCAATTTCACAGTGTCAGGGTTGGCAAGTGTATATAGTGTGTATTTCACCTGAAGGGAAGAAGGCAGCCATCTCTCCTGCTGTCTCACAGATAGAGATCATCCCTACGAGCTACTGTCAGCATGTCAAAGTGAAGAACTGGAAAGTGGCCGTGATTGATTTGAATCTTTTGAGGCAGCTGCCGCTGCAGGTCAGACGAATAACAATCAGAGGAACACAAAGCGCAATAACGCTGAGCATAAATTAAAAGCAAGAAAGGGAGACAGAAAGAGCGAAAGAGAGGAATCAAAAAAGCAAAACCATTGAAAGTCAGGAGTAGGCACTGCAGAGAGAAATTAAAAGGAACTAGTCACTTGAAATGCTTCTCTCATGGTATGACATCACGTTTTGGGATTACAGACACTGAAGTGTACTTGAACGCCCTTACCTGTCCCATTCCCCTCAAAAAACCCCAGAGCTCCGTTCTCTTCCCGCCAGCTACAAGGAAATCCGTTTTATCTGAGCCAGATGGAGGGACAATCCCTTTTAAAAGGCCGCTGACAGGGCACAGCGGGACGTGCAGTTTACTTCATTTTTACCACAACGCACAGCCAGCCCGTTGTGGATTCCTGTCTCGGCTCCATATTAAGATGAAGAGTTCATTCAGCAGAGGCTCTCTGAGGATATAGAGTGAGAGGATCAGGCCAAGGAGGCCTGAGTCCAGCCTGATGGAACAACCCAGTGGCTGAGTTACTGGCTCTAACTAGGATATAAAACTTGATAATATATGGTTAGGGTTACACAGTAAAATAAAATACTGAAGGGATGAAAATGTGCACTTGATAACTTACAAATTTCCTCCAACAGTCTACCTTAAAACCATATGCCACAACAACCCTAGCCACAGCTGAGTAAATCTGCCAGCCACACTTAACATTTCAGCCCACCAGCTTAACATGAGACCCTTGTTTGTGTTCACCTCTGTCTGGAATCAAGGACCCATTATTTCCAAAATGACTATAACTTTATGTAGACAAATCATTTTAAAAACATAATACATCCACAGAGCTTGTTGAATGGTGCAGAATACAAGTATATATTTTCCTTTCAAACATTATCATGATTGTGAATTAATACATTAAAATAAAAATTTCAGGTCAAAAATGTTATTATCTCTGTGACCTCTGGTTCCAGCTTCTTATAAGTATTGTGACCAATAGTACAACAACACTGGTATCATGTGGTGTCTGTGATTCATCAGCAATCAAGAGTCTTGGTAGTTGCCAAAAATGTTGGGTTTTTTTTGTAAAAATGTTTGCTAACTAAAGTTACCAATGTTAGCTAATCCAAAAAACTGGCAGCCACTTGAGGGGGCAGATGATTTCAAACAACAGCGGTGTTGTATCATGAATGCAGTGGAAGGGGGAGATGGAATGCCACAGGGTTTTCACACCTTTCAGTTCGGTTCATTTGGTCAGGACCAACTGAACACATGATACATTTTTGGCATCGAAAGGAAGTGGGCAGAGCGTTGGTGTGCCTTGGTTTCTTCCACCTCATTTGTGTGATATGGAGAGTGCCGAAAAGAGTATTAGCAGCTTGTGAGAAGCCGGGCACACTTGAAGCACTATTATTAATATTTTTAGCTGCAAATCGACAACACGTTGAATAATGACATGTATATAGCAGCAGAAATTAAAGTGGGGTAGAGCTTCATGAACTGTCATGTGGGCCTCACCAGTCCTATAGAGGAGAGTAGGATGTATCCTCCATCTCGGCTGTGCATCAGTTGCCATGATGGAGAAGCAGAAGCCATCATCAGGATCATTCTTTGTGAAATGTGTTTTAGTGTTGCAATGAACAAAGCAGAAATACATGAAGAGGTTCTTTTTCTTTCATCGACCTCTGTCATCCTCTTGTCTTTTTCCATTTGCCCCCCCCCCATCTTACTTCTTCCTCCGTCTTCCTCTGGCCTCCTCCTCTCCCTTCTTTTTGCCTTCCCCCTTCTCCCCCCCTCCTATTTCTCTGTGGTGTCTTACTCAATTTATTACCCGGCTCAAGGTGTTAATCCCTCACAGTTTTCATCACTTAGTGCACCAATCAAAAAGGGCTTAGTCTGTGTAATCTGCCAGACTATTGTCCGCACTTTTTGCTCCTCCTCCTCCTCCTCCTCCTCCAGCTCTCCCCTCACCTCATCTACCTTCTAAATCTTTCCACTCTGATCTACTGTCATTCTATAGAAACAAAGTTTTTCAAAGCAGCAAATGGATATTGATTTGGATAAAGTACACTTGCTATGACTGAGACGTAAGGTGTAGCAAAATGTACTCATATAATAAAAAAGTTGAAAACATGACTCTTGGGTTCACTTTGGGTTCATGTGAGGGCACAGTAGGCTGGATGAGGCGAGGGAGTGAGGTTGGATGGTTAGGGTTTGTGAAACCAGATCTGCCAGCAGGTTTGTGGTTGGCACTGAACACGCTGCCTCTGGGCGATCGCATTCACCTTGTTATTATTTTAGAATCTGTTCCTCTGGATCACTGCGCCACACCTGGACTCTCAGAGCTCAGGTGTTATTCTAAACGGCTTCCGCAGACATTTTTCCCAGGACCTCAGGCCTGACCATGGGACCAACATGAATACTGTTACCAGCATATTAAAACCTTCTCAACAGCATTTAATAATGATTGTTGATCTCAAATTCCTAAAAAATGCAAACTGCTGCCAGATTCAGAGTTGTCCTTCATTTTCACTTGTTATATAGATTTATAACCAATAATTACCTGCTTCCCATGTTTGATACCGATAAGAAACATGTTAACGGTATGGCTCTACATAGGTGCAGCACTTCGACGTCATGAGCATGACGACAGCATGCTGCATGTCCTCAACTTCAGAGAAACAGGCTGCCGCTCACTATCAGATGGTGTAGATGCTGCACTTGTGAAGTCAATGAAAGTGGTTCAGCTTCATATTATTGACTCTATTTATTGGTTATAATTTCATCATTATATCATTATAAATAGTCAATGTTATAAATTCCCCAATATCAATGTGAATATATATTGTGAATATATATTGTGCACTACCATCAAGTTCTATTATATTTGAGAGAAGGCAGACATCTCTACTGCTGATATCTCAAAAACAGCACTACTGTACAGGTGAAAAGAAAAATCTGACTTTTTTTAATTTTGGGTGAACTGTCCCTTTAAAGTTAAATTTGATCACAAGGTCTTCTCGTCTGTTAAATGTACTAACTTGATGACATGCCATAGGGGGATAATTGTCAAAATCAAAAAAACACAAAACTGGGGTCAAGAGTGCAATTTATTATTTTGTCAGATATGTTTTGCTGGAACATAATTGCTATTACGTTTGCAAGTGCTGTGAGTATATATATACTGAAGGTTATATATATATACAAGGTTCTATATGATATGTTCAACATTCAACGTTCAAACATTGTGTTCAGTTACTCAGGTGTCATTGAGATTATCTCGAAACACTTTTGCTGTTGAAATTCATTTTGATGCCTTTTTTTTGTTCTTAAGCTGCCGAATCCACAAAACACAAATGTCTGGTTTCTGTTTCTGTTCCCAAAGTACAAATTAATTCAAAGCAGTGCATGTGACTGTTTAATCTGAAAAAAGTGGTTGGAAAAAAATAATGAACATCTATCTTTCCTAGTCATTCTGGATTCAAAGAGGGAGGAAGATCAGATAGAAAAAGTGGCAGTCACGCCTGTTTATTAGCCATCACCCACCCTCCAAAGCTAAGGGGCCAATAATAGACATATTTCTCAGTGATAGTCTCTGCCTGTTCTCTCTCCCGGCAGCTTCACTTCATTAGTTCCAGGTAACTAGCGTATCATGGGATGAGACAGCGGGATCCCTATGAACAAGCCCTGAGCTAAATTTCCAAAGACTGATCCACGCTGCCAGCTGGAGCCCTGTTAAAGAAGCGTTACTAAATATACCACTGTAGTACACACACAGTGATGAAACCCTGCACCTTATTTGGAAAAGCCAGTAAAAAGATAAAAAGACAGAGAAATAAATTGAAATATTAAATCTCAGTCAAAGGTAATATGACAAATAGAGTGTGCAGTTCAATAACATCAGAGGTTCCACTGCTCAAAATAAGTGAGGGATATTGGGATATTTTTTTAATTCTGTGACAGATCTCTGTTTTGTGAATATGTTTTTTTTATTACTTTTAATGTGACTTTTATTGTATATCCATGCACATGCATATATGCACCTATATAGCAATATCCCTAACTAATTTTGAGTAGTGTATATGAACTGTTTTGTGCTCACCAGTTGTTGGGACAGTGTGTTTCTTTGTGCTCGTGTGGCAGTGACTGACAAGTTCCCTCTATAGCATGCCGGTATTGTGATTTAGAATAAGAGGGAGGCTTGACGACAGTCTTTCAGAGCAGCCAGCCCTCTTTGCTTACTGAAGTACACAAATAAAGAGCATAGAAAAAAACAATCCCTCCTTCCAATATATCTGAGACCTGATCCTAGTACAGACCTTTCCACCAACGGCTTTGAATAGATTTGAAGCTTGAATCTGAGAAGGCTCCTCTCAGTTTATAGGACTGCTGCAGATTTACAGCAATAACGAAGACGGTTTTGTGTCTCTTTGTGTACCCGTACTGGTCAGAAAGTTGTCTGGAAGGCCAGCGCAGTGTTACTGAATGTTCTAGATTATGTCTCCTGCTTTCTATTAATTTTGTCTCATTGATCATGAACTGAATGCAATGTACCACATTCGGTTGCAGGTGTGTTGTGGGGCAGGTGGACTCAGTTGTGCTTTTACCAGTGGCCTTACATTCTTTTATTTTCTCCAACCAGACATCGACGAATGCCTGGAGAACAACGGCGGCTGCGATCACTTCTGCAGGAACACAGTGGGCTCCTTTGAATGCAGCTGCCAGAAAGGCCACAAACTGCTCACCGATGAGCGGACATGCCAAGGTCAGTGACTGACAGCTGTCAATCACACAGATTCTCACTGTGTCATCTTTCCTGTCACCCATCCATCAGGTCAGAATAAACTCAGAGACACACAAGGGTTTGAATTTTTTGGTTTTACCTGACAAAACTCAAACTCACTATTTGTTTTCTGCTGGACATCAGCGGGGGTTGATTATTATCTACCTGTGTGGGGCCAAAGGCACTGACACGCTTGATCCAATAGCTCAGCGGCTACTTAATCCAACTGTCTCAGGTCCTGTAGAACACAAAACAGAGCTTGGACTAAGAAAAATAAGTTGATTTGCCTCTGCAATGGTTAAAGCCAAAGCCACAGATTTATTTGTTTGGGGCACCTTCTTCTGTGCCTTTTCACACCCACTGACTTGTGTTAGATGAAGGTTGGATCAGCAGGGGACTAGTGTTGAGTTAGTTTGTATTGCAGCTGTAACGGTTCCCATTCAGAAAGAAAATTCAAAGTAGACTTAGTTTCTGTGGTTAAATTTTATACTGTATAATTTAATTTTAAGTACAATTAAATTGCTTTAAAAAGCATATTGGCCAGCAGCTATTGGCAGACACTACAATACTATCATGTACACATGAAAAAGGAACCAGACATTGTTAAAAGGATCAGTGAAACTAACGTGTGAATGGGAAACTGCTGCCTCACAGCAAGTTTGCATCTTTGCCGGAGTCAGATGAGAAAATCAATTTCAATCTGATCTCTGATCCTGTCCAGGGATACAGCAGGTCCTGCAGGACATTAGTCTAGAAAATATATACTCTTTCCAATAAGTTCAGTGCTTCCACGTCTCAGTGGATCTACTGGACTCACAGAGAAGACGTTTGTATTGGTCTGTTGAAGATGACCAACTGCTATATATATTTAAAGTTTGAATGTGTCTAAATGCTTCACTGAAATCCATTAATGAGAAAAGGTCAGGCGTGCACAGTCATCTTGCCCTGACAAGATGATGTAGAGTTTGTTGCAGCAGTGTAGCTGACTTCCTGGACTGGGTAAGTAGTGTAGCGAAGAAGCCTCCTTGTGATCGACGATTCTGTTTGTATGACCAAAGGCAGATTCTTGCTTACAAGTTGCAGCAAGAGAGATGGGAGGGCAGACAAACACAAAATGCTTTTATTAACAACAAAACCCCGGGGTGCTTCTGTCCTCGGCCCAAACCCACAAACAGTGTGGGTACATGTGTGTGTTTGTGTGTCCTGGATCAACTACGTATGATCAGTGGTGTGTTTGTATCCTTTAATAATGTGGTGTTGAGTGTTGTCAGCCACATCAGAGCACCGGTGCCTATTTCTGACACACCTTGGGTCCGTACCATGCCAGCCAATAGCCGCCAGCTTTATCCCATCCACTGACATCTGGACTGTTCAGCTTCAACGTGACCTTAAAATGAAATATAATGTTTAATTTGTCAGCTCTGTCTGTGCCAGCGAGCTTCTCCAGAGAAACTCGCTCCTGGTCATACACTACATGCCAGTGTGAGAGCGTTTGCCAGAAGTGGCTAAGAAACTCAAGCAGAAAGATGAATCGTTGGCTATAGTTGCATAAGCAATTCCCACAAATGATTCCTTCTACTCTAAATGTTTAGAGAGGCAGAGAGATAGAGAGAACATTGTCAGCAGTTAGATAAATGTCGAAACACCTCATCATGACTGAGGGTGTGTCTCACAGAAAAACACATTAATTATTTTATATATGTTCATCTTACATTAAACAGTTGCCGACAGCTCCTGTGGGCCCGGATCAGTTTATGTAAACTCTGCTTGTGGCCTAGCTCAAAACAGGCAAGCTATTCCTAAGTCCTCACATGGACAGTTGCCTGGAATATTTACCGAGCCAACATCCAGGCCGTAACAACTTCCTCCACATGACAAACTCCATTATAACATTTGGTATTTTTAGCTCCTGTAAAGCCCCGTGGAACAGCCTGAAATAAACCAGGTGAGTTTGAAATGCTGGCCTTCATTCCTGATAGGTTAATAATATTTGGTGCTGGACAAGTATACATAAACACATGTGCAGGCCGGCGCGCACACTCATACATACACACACTCAGACAGACTTTGACGCAACACTGAACGAGCCGTCTCGACCTCATTCCAGTGGAGTTTTTTGGTTTATTAGCATGAGCTCTTGTCTTAGTTTAGTTTAGAGCTAATGTATTTGTTTACTATAATGTCCACCGTGATTAATCTGATGGCCTCTTTAGTCCATGGTGAGGAGCTTGTGTTTGTCCATAAATGAGTCATTAAGATCACAATGTCTGTGAACCACTCGTCTCACTGACCTCTGCTTCCACCAAAGCACCAGGACAAAACCTGCATGCTCTCATTAGATTGATTTAGACCAGTTCATATTTATATTAACGTGTGTGAAATCTCCTATCACAGTGTGTCATTTTGTCACTATCATCATAGTAATGATATTGACCTTATGCCCCTGTTTTGATGGCTCTGTTTTCAGTTTTGGTCTCTTAACTTCCTCTTACTGTTGCTAACTATAAATACAAGTTTAAAGTCACAGTCTTTTTAGGTTTATATAGCTTGCTATACATTGCTTGAGGCTGGGAAGTTGGTATTTCAAATGACCTGACATCAGATATCACATAAAGAAGATGATCTAAGTTATGTTTGTCATTACTGTAATTAGCTTACAAGAACCTTTATGTCGCAGCAGTACATACGCTGGTGAAAAAAAGAGCTGATGCTTAATTAATCACTATAATATTGGTCTGATTTGCATTATTCACAAACATCTGGCTGATTTTTGATTGGTTTGTCTGGAATCTGATGAATTAAAACACAACCTTTCACCCCACTATATAATGAGTTGATATAAGAATATAATTTTGATTATTATGCTGTTGCACAATAATAAACCATGTCTGTGTCATAGAAAACTGAAGTGTCATAGTATGAATAACCAAATGAGTTTGTGTTTGTACTGTTTTTTTTATTTATGGTTGAATTTTATGTATTTTAAAGGCCCATCTAGGGATGGGCATTGCAAATTAGCTTTGGCTATAAATGCTGTGGTGTGTGGCATCAGTTTATACTATTCCCCTCTTCACTGTGACTCGACAGTTTTGGATGAATAAATATTGCATTAAAACATTGTGAATGGCCATGAGACAACTTATGATATTGCAGTGTTATATAAACAGAATAAAACACAAGTACCAACACATTCTAACAGTCCCAGAGCTGTGCAGGAGAACTGATTTAATTACTGCTGCAGTGTAAACAGCAGTCAATATGTTTGTTAGACTGGTGTAGAAAAAAAGCTATTTTCTTCCAGTTCTGTCAGCCTTTCATGCTGTGCACTACATGATAACACTACTCAGTCAGATATTTGCTAAACGTCAGGTAGAGTTGATCATAAGCTGCAGATTCCAATCTACATTCAAAGCATTCAAGAGTCAGAGCACTGAGAGGCATGTGGTCACTGTAATTCACTGAAATTCACAGTGAATTGATACCTGATTATTAAAAGATACTTCATCACACAGAAACAAAAATCTTTATATTCCAAAAATCCAATATTGCCATGTTGCAGTCCTGATCTTACATCTTCCCATTATTCAACCAACAGTAAGTTTTTGTTTGGCCCTTTATGTCCCCAGGTTGTAAAACAAGCTTGCTGATTTGCTGTTATGCAACAGCTCTCAGGATCAGAAGTACTAAGCATGATGGGTAAATGGACATTCTGTTAAAAGTCATGGGAATCTCCCTTTCAGATGATTTTTTCTTTAATGGCTTCTCTTTGCTGGCTGCAAGACGACAGCCCTTTACTGAGGAGAATGGGAAACTGTAATGAGTGAACGTACAAAAAAAGGCAACTGATGCTGATACCTCTTGCAGCGTCTAGTTCCTGTTTTCAAACCTTTCTGATGCATTATGTGCAGTGTTTCTCACCAGTCATGCATCTTTTTGCTCTTCCTCAGACATTGACGAGTGCTCCTTTGAGAGAACGTGCGACCACACCTGCATCAACTACCCCGGCAGCTTTGAGTGCTTATGCAACAAGGGATACATCCTGTACGGCCTCACTCACTGTGGAGGTGAGAGTCTGCTCACATCCATCCCAGTGCCGGGAACATGGGAGGAATACAGGAAACTGTCCCAAAACTAGCAGATCGACAAAGCTGGAGTGTGTGTGACAGAGTAGATACAATGTGTGTGTTGGAAGTGCTTTTCAGATGAGGTTCTTGTTCAGATGAGGGGTGAATCCTGTGTGTGTGTGTGTGCTGTCACACACCTGTAGCTCAATCAACACACACAGTTCTGACCGTCCTGTTGTTCGACTGACTTAGCTCAAACTAATACAGTCCTGCAGTAGCAATAGCAGTCCTGCTCCCTTCATCGAGGTTATAATATTCAGTTTGTGGTAAAACAAATAGCTGTTTCTGTTTTTTAGTCCACCCTTGCTGATTTAAATGGGATGGACACAATAATAGAAACACCTGCCAGTATGCATACATACAGTTCAGCAGCACTATCATGTTCCAAAACTATCAATGAAAGACTTATACAGCAAACTTCAGAGAGAATGAAGGTAATAGTGTCAGTTTCACAGTTCTGTGAAAAAGGAGGGGCTCTTCAAAACATTCAAAGCTGACACACCTGATATGATTTTTTAAAGAGCGCTGAGGTTTAAATTACAGAATATCCAAAGTACCAGTAACAGTAAGAGCACTGTAGCTATTATTAGTAAGGGAAATAAATGTATCAGTGATGTAAATGTATGTTGAAACTGATAAACATCTTTAGATTGCCTGTTTTTGTTATTTCTGTCGTGGCTTCTGTTTTATTGTCGAATTAGAGGTCCAAACATAGGAAAGTGAAAATTCATACTCAGACTGACTGTCATGCTCTCTGTGGTTGGGTCTCAGACATCGATGAGTGCAGCATCAGCAACGGGAGCTGTGAGCACGGCTGTGTTAACACCCAGGGCAGCTATGAGTGTGTGTGTCCTCCTGGACAGAAACTCCACTGGAACAAGAAGGATTGCATTGGTAAGTGTTTGTGAGTTTTTTTTTCTGCTTTTGAGTTTCTCCACTTGCACCGTGGTGGATTCCGCACAGCCGGCCTGAACGGAGGTGTGTGTATGTGTGTGTCCAGGTGGTTGTCATGGTGATGTGACTCTGTGTGTTCCTCAGAGGCGGCGAAGTGTTTGCCCAATGGGAAGCCAGCGCCCCGAGCCCAGCTGACTTGCACCAAGAGCGGAGGAGCAGAGGTCTGCTCCCTCTCCTGCCCTTCCAACGCCCTCTTCCTTGCAGGTACACACACACACACACACACACACACACACACACACACACACACACACACACACACACACACACACAGACCTACTCACACACCTACGCACAGTGAAGACAAAATGTATTGTGCCAACACACATTTCCAGTTTATCCGATGTTCATTATATACAGATCAATAAAAAAAACAAAAAACCCTAAGACTATTGAAATATAGGCTTATTAGTACAAGTTACAGGTGACATTTCAAGTTGATTGTCCTGTCCAGCCTGTCATCAAGCAAATTAGATTTCCAGGTCTAAAATCACAAATGACAAAGAAAGAAGTGAGGAAACATTTTTTTGTCGACTTGCTCTTTTATCCGTTTGACTTTTTTAATACTGCAAAAAAAGAATAAAACTGTATAATAAGGTTGGTGACTCCTCAAATTAAATTCCTCACACTCCTGTAAATCTCTCCAGTGTGGCCTGTACTGTTTGTAGCTGTGATGCTGCACACGTTGCTGCCCTCTGGTGGTAACATTCGGGCAGTCAAAGCTTTCCGTACCATCCTCTCTCCCAGTGCTGTTGATGCTTGAGGAAGGTGTTCCTGTTCTTTACTGCTGTATTTGTTGACACCTCGGGGGGCACTCCACTCAGACTGATGTGTTTTTCACTCTGCAAAGGTTTTCTTGGCTTCACCTGGCCCAGCACTTTGGCTGGCACCCCGGCCTCCCCTCCTGTAATAGTACTTAACACACATCTCTAAATTGATTACATTCTTTGATCGTGCCGTTTTTTCCATAGCGCTGCCCCAGCTCCGTTTAACTTGGCAGCCATCGTGTGAGAATGATGGATAGCTCTCAGGCATGAGATGAAATATTTGTTTTTCTGTCCTCTTGGATTGTGTTTCAATTTTAGGGGGAGGGAGCCATGTAAATTCCTGTGGCTGAATGCAGTCCAGGCTCTTATTTAATCATCCTGCTTTTATGACCTCTGAAGGCTTCATCCCTCATTTCTTACTTGAAATATGTCTTTGTGTTTACGTGTGCATCGAGGAAACATGGGGTCCATAGATCTGTCATTTGGACATAGATTTCTCAATGGCGTGTCTAAATGGAGGATATTATGGTCTTAAATGTTTATAAAATTCTTTTGAATCCCTTGGAACTGGAAGTGAAAAACACATGCTTCCATACTGACACACACACACTCATAAAGTATTTGATGGTGCAGGACGACCCAGTCAAACAGTCAGCCTCCCTACTTTTCTCACTGTAGTGTTGTGTGTGTGTTTCTTACAGACTCAGAGAACAGCTACACACTGAGCTGCGGAGTGCCAGTCCAGCCTGGCAAAGCTCCTCAGAAGAGGAATGCCACCACTGCCCTACCCACCTGCACCGGTATACACGATGGGAAATGCAGTATTCAGAGCCAGGTTTAACTGAGAAAAGGGGCAAGCTGTGGTTTGAGATTTACCAGGACTTTATGCTGACAGGTTCTGGACTGATCCGAGCACCAATCTCCAGACACACGCTGCCAGTGAAGATTAGCTCATGGGTGCAGTTCAGTTGTGGGATTTCTATCAGATGGCTTAGCTCAGAAAATAAATATGAAAGTAGTGATGCTGGTTGCAAAATACACTGCTCAAAAAAAATGAATGGAACACTTTAAACACACATCAGAACTTGATCAGCGAATTATTCAAGTTAAAGATCTTTACTGATGTACATTGTAGAATTTGTTGAGAACAAAATGACGTAACAACAGTCAATGGAAACCAAAATCATCGACCCACTGAGGGCTTGAATCAAAACAACACAGTTATTAAAGTAAAAATTGAAATCATAGGCTGATCCAGCTTGCATTAATTTTAAAACAGCAACTCATGATGTGACTCAGTAGTGTGTATAGATCTCTTCCCAGACCTGGATCAGGCAACAGAGGCAACAATGCTTTCCTTATCTAGGAACTGCCTACACTCTCTGGCCACATGAGGTTGGGCATTGTCCTACACCAGGAGGAACCCAGGGCCCACTGCACCAGAGAAAGCTCTGACAACCACTCTGAGGATTTCATCGCGGTACCTAACAGTAGTCAGGGTACTGTTGGCTATGACATAGATGCCAATGCAATACTTTCCAAACCATCACTGACCCACTGCCAAACCGCTCATTCTGGATGATGTTTCAGGCAGCGTAGTGTTCACCAAAGCGTCTCCAAACTGTTTCACGCCTGTCACATGTGCTCAGTGTGAACCTGCTCTCATCTGTGATCAGAATGGTGGGATATGCTGGGAGAGCAAACCTTTTTGAGACCGCACATATGGATGTGCCATCCTGGAGGAGCTGGACTACCTGTGCAATTGGGCTGCATGTGCCGCCTCATGCTACCGGTAGTGACAGACACAAGCAGAACACAAAACTAGAGAAGAATCAGTCAGGAAGGATCAGGAGAGAGCTACTGTCTGTGGCCACCACATGCAAACCCATTCCCTCTTTGGGGTTGTCTTGCTTTTGCCTCTCCATTGCACCTGTTGTCACTTTCATTTGCACCAAAGCAGGTGAAATTGATTCACAATCATTTGTGCTTCCTATATGGACAGATTGAGATCCCTGAAGTTTTACTGACTTGGTGTTATACTGTCACCATTAAGTGTTCCCTTAATTATTTTGAGCAGTATATTTACTGTGGCCAGCTCCATCTGAGAAAAACTCAAACTGTGACTCTGTTTGTTTAGATGCACAGATTAACATACAGTGTATTTATTAGACACAAAATGCACAGTGAATCTGGCCTTCAGTGTGTCTGAGTCATTTCCAACCTAAAAGACAACGGTCACCCCAATTACTGCACAGCAGAGTCAGAATACAGTACCCTTTATACACAAGTCCAGGAAAGTACCTGAAGCAAAGCAGTCGGCATTACTGCAGTGGCATCTCCCTACAATGTCTGCATGGTTTAATGCCAGCTGTATTAAGAACAAGTTTCTACTTTTTAAAAACAAACCGGAGATACCCTGTGCACAGCAGTGCTTCTCTTCTGGGTGAAGCCAGTACAGGGCAAATCACAGTAGGTATGAGGTCAATCATATCCTGGTGAGCTCTGGAATATTGTTTTTTTTTTATCTACTCTGAATTTCTACTTTTAATTTTAGTTTCAATGTTCCATGTAGGGAAATTAAGTCATCATTTCCCCTCAGGGATCAAAGGGAATAAAGTTATCTATCTATCTATCTATCTATCTATCTATCTATCTATCTATCTATCTATCTATCTATCTATCTATCTATCTATCTATCTATCTATCTATCTATCTATCTATCTATCTATCGCAATTTTGACTCTCTAGGAGTGACCTGTAGTTGACATTTTGTTACTCGTCAGACTTGACCTTCAGTCAACCAAATTTCTAAAATATAACAACCTTAACTAAAATGTTGATACCACACAACCAGCAGCTGGAGGAAATGACAAGTAGATGGCTGCATCAACAGTGCAGAGGAAAACATCAGAGAACACGGTGCATTTACCATTCATTTCCTGTTACTTTTTACAGTGGATGTAGGTGGGACGCTAGTAAGGGATGTTGTACTCATGTCAGCAGAACCAGTTCTCTACTGGATCATTGTGGAGCCTTTTCAGATTGAAGTGGGGTTTTAGGAGGCCAGTGAAAGATAAAACAGTCTGTTACTTAATAGCAAATAAAGACTAATGTAAATAAAGACCATATTGAGATTAGGGGAACAGAACATCTTGTGTTATGACTTGAGAAATGACAAAAATGTATACAGCTCAAAAATCCCTAAATATACATGTTGTACTCCTGTTGTTTCTACCATGCTCTGATCAACAGTCTGCTGTTTTGTTTCTGCTGTGTATGAATCAAGACATGCTGGCCCCGCCCATCAAACAGAAGGCAAGGTTTAAGATCAAAGATGCCAAGTGTCACCTGAGGCCCCGCAACAAAGAGAAACACAGAGATTCATCCAGGCAGAACCTGCAAGGTAAATAACTTCTACCTTCTGAGCTGTACCGGATCACCAACATGTCAGTTCAGAGTTTAGTCAGCCTCAGTTTACACACAATAACAATTTATAATCTATACTTGAACCCAACGACATGAAGCCGCACCTATATTTAAATTACATTATTAAAACAAGTCATTCTCAATCTTTCATCAAATGACTATCATTGTTCTTTTCTTCCTCCTCATTCTTCACTCCTGTTTTTTTTCTTCTAACCCTGGCAGGAGGCCAGTTCCCCTGCACTGACGACTGCCAGGTGACTTTTGTCAACCTCAAGTGCGACTCCTCTAAGAAGCGCCGAAGAGGACGCAAATCTCCTTCCAAAGAGGTTTCCCACATCACAGCTGAGTTTGAGATGGAGATGAAGGAGGAGGAGGCCTCAGGTGTGATGTTCTTTCTTACTTGTTAATAAACATACATACAGTGCAAAAAGAATTTAGAGAATCACCTGCATATACAGTATCTGATGCAACTCTTTGAGAAATGAGTTCTTACATTAGAAACATCGAAACATCACTATTAAAAACAGCTACAGAAAGTCTAAAGCCTATAGAAACAAGAGACATGATCAGGATTTTGTCTTTAAAGGAAAATAAGCACGAAAGTATTCAGAAATAAAATGAATCAATTTGTCTTTATTGGAGTTTGTCAATGGTCATTTCTTGCCTCAGACTCGTGTAACGTGGACTGTGTGCGGGAGAAGATGAAGCAGAAGCTGCAGAGCGCCATGCGGACGCTCAGGAAGTCTATCAACAAACAGCAATTCTACATCCAGTTCTCTGGGACGGAGTACGAGGTGGCCCAAAAACCGTCCAGAGTACCGGAGGGTGCCGAGGCCTGCAGCACGGGACAAGTCCTTAGAGAGGGAAAGTGTGGTAAGTCTTGCTAGATGTCAGCTGGTGTCATGATGTAGGTGCTCTGTCACGCTGTCTTTATGAGGAGCTACAGAAAGTACTCCGTCAGTACCCACCTGTGCGGTCTTCCTCAGTGAGCTGTGGCGTGGGGACGTTCTACAGCGGGGAGCAGGAGCAGTGTGTCCAGTGTCCCCCCGGTACCTACCAGGACACGGCAGGTCAACTGTCCTGTGAGCCGTGTCCCAGCATTGACGGACAGGGCATCGCTGGTGCCAAAAACGTGTCACAGTGTGGAGGTAATTCACCGCCGCATCATTAGAGTCACTTCAAAACCCTCAGTGCTTGTATTCTTCCTCAACAGTACTGAAACCATTGCTGTATTATCCATATTAATACACAGGACCTTGTGTGAATGAAGGATTTACAGTCCATTAGACCTTTCGTCTGACTGCCACCTGTAGACTTTCCCCCCGTTTTATCTGTTATAATTTCTCTTTGCTATGAATTGGGTATTCGGGGCAGTAGTGGTGTTGCCGGTTTGTCTGTGTGTCTTTTGTACACTGGCGACACATAAATCCAATGTGTCAATCCCACTTACAGATATCTGGGATTGGCACCACCTTGTGGCCATTAAAGTGAACTGAATGGGAGTAACAGCCAAAAGAGAGCAACAGACCAGTGTTGTATTTAATTACTAAGCTGTTTGTGGAGAGTTGAGATCAGGAAATTAAGAAATCTACCAACTGATCCTACACTGAGAATCACTTTTACACTGTGTAATTCTGTCCAACAGTTTCTAAATTAAGCTACAAATACAGATAAATTAAGAGAAAAACAGAAAAAAAAAACATCAAAATGAAGAATTTTCTTCTGTACTTCCCACAGGTCAGTGTCCAGCAGGCCATTTCTCTGCTGACGGATTCCGCCCATGTCAGATCTGTCCGTTGGGCTCATACCAGCCAGAACCAGGCCGGGTCCTCTGCTTCACCTGTGGAGGAGGTCTCATGACCAAGTATGAAGCATCGGTGTCCTTCAGAGACTGTGAAGCCAAAGGTGAGGCTTTGTGACAGGGTGTATCTTTTTACGTCTATTGTATGTTTGTTTCCAGTGTACTTGTTCATAGTTACTACTACCAGGTACGGCGCCAGGATTTCAGTTTTGGCTGTGTTAATAACATTTTCCTTTTCTGACAGTTTTTAGTATCGCTAAAACAAAGATGGTATGCTGTGCAAGCCTCTATTATGTTTATTTTTTGCTGTGGATTTAGTAGATTATCAGACTGATGATCGTTTAAGTTGATTGCAGGGGGAGAGAGCGAGAGAGAGAGAGAGAGAGAGAGAGAGAGAGAGAGAGAGAGAGAGAGAGAGAGATTGACTGCTGGATGAGCTAGATTGATTTATTGCAAGAGAGAGAGCAAAGCACTGCACTGTCAATATAAATGGCCTATAGAGGATTCTAGTGTTTTATCGTAGGCAATTGGACTTGTTTCAATTTCTTGAAGGGGCTTCTTCAGTTCTAACTAACTGGAGGGGAGGTGCAGGCTTTTAAACTCAGTCTGGGAGTGTCCTTACAGAAGTTGTTAAGGTCACATGTGAACTCTTGAGTTTCAGAATTGTTAGGGCCACTTGTGAGTCGTTGACCCAACAGGCATACATGTGGGGTGTTAGGGTGAGGTGGGTCTAAATGTGAATGGTTGTTAGGCTGTCTGGGGAGGGATCACAGGACAGCATTGTTGGTGGTCTATAGATGCTTTTCAAGGCGTCATAGAGACAGTAAAGTCAGGAAGAGATCCTCAGTCTCTCTCCTACATTGTTTTCTAACTTTTTCTGGTCCAAAGAAAAGTGATCAAAAGTCAACATAGAAAAGTTGCATAATAAGAAACAACTATGTTGCAAGAGAGGGTGTGAGACCCCTCAAAAAGAAATGAAGGAAGAATGATGCAGGACTAGGCCTACATTCTGCAGAGCGGAGGCAAGAGGACGAGAGAGTGTGACGGGGGCATATGCCAGTGAAGTGGAAGTTCTCGGACCAAGTTGAGTTGAGGATTTTGGAAACTTATTCCTTCTTCTTGGGACCTGTTTCATCCATTTTCAGCGGCAAACTGAATGGAGCAGAGTGTTTAAGTGAGTGCAGGGATGAGTGACAAACATCAGGCTTGATTGTGCACGTTCATCTGTGTCTGGGTTGGGTTGCCAGATACCAAGACGACACGTCCCACACAGACACTGAGAAACTCCCAGTTTATCTGTATTATTATGAAATCGGGATATTAGTAGGAGAAATAACCAAACAGGAGCACAGTGGGAGTATGGGTTAAAAATGTATCAAATAAAATGTATACTGGTCACTTAAGGTCAGCCAATTGTACAAGTGGGTGGGCCAAGTCCCATTAGGGCCACCCACAATGCTGTACTTGGTTACTACACATTTAATTTGATTCATTTAATCAGCACTGTGGCGTTTATTGCAACATCCAAAATGACAGACATCTACCTGAAGGGGGGCGATTATTAGAGACATGATTTTATTTTGTATCCTCAATGTAGAGGCCAGCTTGCTAAAGTGACGATTAACCAATTACTGCATGATGGCATTAAAATCCACATGACCTTTGACAGTACAAACATATATATAATCCATTTTGAACTTTTATATTTTAGCTGAGCTCACAACAACTGTAAAATAATATATTCTGAATGAATGCATCCTAAATAACTTTGGCCCCTGACTTTTTCTTTTATGCCTCTGTGAAGTTAACATTACTGGTTTTGTGTGAAATGTCTCAAAATGGATTGCCATGAAATGTTTTCCATGGTGCTCAGATTTTTTGTGATCCCCTGACTTTTCAGTTAGTGCTACAAACAGGTCAATAGTAATAAATAGATTGTCAGTTAATTCTGTACGTAGATGTATGGCCCTTCAGGGATAAATATTAGTAACTTTTGTGATCCCTTGACTTGTCATCTAGCACCACCATCAAGTCAAAATGCTAATTTGCCCAACACTTATTCCTGCAAAATCCCATCTATCTCAGCTGTATATTGTGTTCAGTGCTAGTTAGCTAATGTTAAGATGTTGAACACAATGAACATTTTACCTCTCAACCTCAGACTGTAAACATTGTCAGTCTGAGCTTGTTAACATGCTGATGTAAGAAGTTAGTTAAAAGTACCACCGTGCCAGTACACACTTACAGAGCCGTTAGCATGACTGTTGACTATTTGGCTGTAAACTGCTTGCTTTATGTTATCCGGGATTTTTATGTGCCACTTTAAAATTGTGCATGTGTATGCTGACATTTGCAATGAAGCAAGTCATTTGTAAGCAGTTTCATTGGTAATGCTGTTATAAAGGAGTGCGCAGATGTGTATGAGATGAGAAGTCATCTATACAGGGTTTACTGCTTTGTTTATCTGCCTGTTTTGGACATGAATTATATCACAGCTGTGTGATGTATCTTGTAGATGGCCTGCTGTTTATGTGTTGATCTGCATTCATCCTGGCTCCCTTATGTTCCTCCTCAGTGCACTGTGCTCCTGGACATTACTACAACTCCAGCACCCACCGCTGTATCCGCTGCCCAGCAGGAACCTACCAGTCTGAGTTTGGACAGAACTACTGCATCACCTGCCCAGGGAACACCACTACGGACTTTGACGGTGCCACCAATGTGTCCCACTGCAAAAGTAATGCTGCTCAACTGTTGCCTGCTTCTAAAGTCTTTAACTGATACTGTGCAGAGTGATTGATGATGAGTGACAGACAAGAACAGTCTTCAGGGACAGTCTGCTGCTGTTGCATTGAAATGACTTATACTGCAAAGTGTTTATATTATTTTGTCCTCAGACCAGCTGTGTGGAGGTGAGCTGGGAGAATACACAGGCTACATTGAGTCTCCGAACTATCCAGGGGATTATCCATCCAATGTGGACTGTGTCTGGACCATCAATCCACCACACAAGAGACGGATTCTCATTGTGGTACCAGAAATCTTCCTCCCCATCGAGGATGAGTGTGGCGACGTGCTCGTCATGAGGAAGAGCGGTAAAAAGTTATTTAATTCAGAGTCATATCAATTCTGGTTAATTTACTGATTAGTCAGATTTATGGTCTGTATCTTGATAAGCCCAATTTTGCATTACCAACATTACAAAACAACTCAAAATGTGACTGTTACAGCTCATTGTTAAGCATCCTGGCATCTGCCGTTAGTTATTCCTAACCTACAGAAGAAAAATATACTGTGTTCTTATGTTGCCATCAGGTTTGAATGTTGAAGGTTGTAGGAAAGAGACCTATACATCAACAAGGCATTTTATCTCTTTGTTTTCCCACAACAGTCCTCTGCTACACATTAACCATGTGAGAAAACATGATTTTTTTCTCCAAATGGCAGTATACAGCTCAACTCAAGGTTAATTTAATTGTTTATTCTGGAACCTTGGACGTATCAATGTTTTTTCTTGGACCTTAGATTCCGAGCACCTCTATGACATCCCATCTATGTTAGCTGAAAGGTTGAGCTTGACAGCTCATTCTTGATGATGTAAACAGCAGCTGAAAAATCAGTCTTAGCTCATGAAGATGAACTCGGGTGTGATTTCTTCATTTTCAGCAGGATTTGAGAAACTTTCTAATCTTTAGACAGATTGCCACTTATCTTGGAACAAACTACTAGCTTTAGTTTGGCTGAGGGCCCAGACACACCAAACCGTCAACAAATAACTAACACTGATGAAGCACAACTGTTAAAAAATAGGTTAAAAATGATGAGAAACCACACTAAATTGGTGAAATTATGGATACCAGAGCAACAGGCTTACGGCAGGCTTTTTTTGTGCGCTGATTGCTCAGCTGAACAGAAATCAGAGTGATTTCTCTCACTTACTTGGTCCGCCACTTATTCAACATGCTCAGACAGCCAAAAAGCTGCTGAGAATGGCCAACTTGTGTGTGGATCACAGCGCAAAAACCAGGGCCATAGATGCTCACTCACAGCCCTGATATTGACCAATGGGCGACCGTCAGTCTGGTGTGTCAGGGCCTAAACAGAACCCACATCAACTGTGTTCTTTACATCACAATTGACTACTGAAGCTGTTTACCGGTAAAGGTCCCTTTGGGAAAGTAACCTAGCTTCTTCTTAGGTTTGTTTTCTTTCTTGGTTCAATTTGTTTGCCAGGTAAACACAGCAGTCGTACTCGGTGCAAACCTAAACATCTACAATGTTATGTCCGGCCTAGGGGAACCGAACATAACATGAAAGAATGCTGCCCTCTTCCCCTTCTCCCAAGGATGACTATGGCCCAAGAGCTGCAGTCCAACAAAAGATCCTTTATTCAGGTTAAAGAAGAATAGTAGCATTGAGCTTCGGGGTGAGCATGGCCCAAAACAACAAACAAAAACAATCTGACCCAAACTAACTTTCCTAACCAAAACAAAGAAAACAAAGATACAGGTTTCTAACCTGACTCCCTATAAAACAGGAGAAAAAGATATAAACCAAAAGAGCTACTCACCCCTACCACTACCTGGACTGCTAAACTAACATCTCAGCTGAATTTACAAATAACAAGTACAAGTTCAACACGTTACAACACAACAAAGCCTGGTGCAGTTGGGAAAAGGGTCGAGAGAAGAGGGCGAATGTCTCCAGCGGCGGCCATTTATAGCAGCGTCACCATCAACCATCCACCAATCGGCAGCCAGCACCTGGAGACACACCAATGGTGGTAGCACCACCCTCAGGCAGGGAGGAACAGCACCTGGAGAGAGAGAGCCTAAGGCAGGGAGGAACAGCACAAAAATCACAACAATACTAAATTAGGACCCAGGGTCATAACAACACCAAGAATATTTAGAGGGAATGAAGAAACTGTTTCTAGACCTATTCATTTGTTGTGGGAACATGATACGAAATTAATTTGACCAAACTACAAAACATACATATATGTGCAGGTTTGAGCTAAACTGCTCTCATAGACAGGAAAGCTATGTGTTCTAGGATGCAGATGATCAAAATCAACATTGCTGGGAGATATCTGGAGAATAAACAGAGGTCTAGTATTGTCTCGCTGCTGTTGCCTTATTGATATCTCGGAAGATGATTACGTTGGTCGGCATCCTCAAATTGGAGTTTTGCTTAAATGTATTTGTGTTGAAAGACACGAAGTCAAGGTGAAAAACAAACAAACTCATCTGCTGATTCTGACCAGAGCAAATAAACTATAGGTCTGAAAACGTCCTTATAGTCTTTAAGATTTGCAAGGATTTGGAGTACTATTCTGACATGTTTGTCCTCTTCCTCCAGCCCACCCTACCTCCATCACTACCTATGAGACATGTCAGACCTATGAGCGACCGATCGCCTTCACCTCTCGCTCTCGCAAGCTCTGGATTCAATTCAAGTCCAACGAGGGCAATAGTGGCAAAGGCTTCCAAGTTCCATATGTCACTTACGATGGTGAGTCACCCTGAACACAATTCAGACAGTTGAGTTGGATCTAATATCAAGTACAGGCTGCCATTAGTGAGCTCCTGATGTTTTAGATAAAAACTGTTACTGAATTTTATGCTGAATCTACCTTCCTTCAACAAGACTCTATACTGTACTTAACTGTACTGTGTACTGTGGTCCCATCATGTAACTCTGTTGTGTTCCAGAGGATTACCAGCAGCTGATAGAAGACATAGTGCGAGATGGAAGGCTCTATGCTTCTGAGAACCACCAGGAGATACTGAAGGTACTGATGGATACAGTGTAGTACCAGACCTATAATCACAGAATGCTTTGACTTTGAGGGAATGACATTTACTGTTACTGCAAGTAAAGGTTGATAAAAGTCTTCACCTCCTTCACCTATGATTGGTAAAGTGAGATAATACCCTTTGTCTATGGTTCCCCCCTACAGGACAAGAAGCTAATAAAGGCCCTGTTTGACGTGCTGGCCCATCCTCAGAACTACTTCAGGTACACAGCACAGGAGTCCAAAGAGATGTTCCCTCGCTCCTTCATCAAGCTACTGCGCTCCAAAGTCACCAGGTTCCTTCGGCCGTACAAATAGACAGGGCCCCCCGCTGCCCTGTTCAAGACCCCCGTCATCCTGCGTCATTTCAAATCCAGCAACCTAAATGTACCCCAGCTCTACTTTCCCCCAACTTCCCTCTTTATTTTCTGTATTTGTCACATGATGCCTTTCCTCATCTTTGACCCCTTACCTTCAGTTGGTGCAGCTTTTTGTATAAGGTTTGGCCGATATGGGTTTTTTGATAATGTAGCAGAAGATATCTGATATATATTGTGTGTATATGTTGTTTCTTTAAATTTGACCGTTTTATACCAAACATTGCCAAGATTTGAGTATTATTTCTCAGTTTGGCATCGTAACAACCTGAATGCTATGTCAGTGAAGGTGCAATATCTGTCAGTATTGATGGTGCATGATCTAGTGAAATGTTGAATCCGGAAAAGAGTATTTTTAACAAAGTCAAAAATACAACATTAAAGGCCTGCAGAGACATGGTCAGACACAGCATAGCAGATCTTCGTGTCCTTTGTTTTAGGTCAATTTCAGTAACAAGCAGCTATATCATTGTCACTCTAGACATTATTAATCGTTGTCACTGGGAAGACCAACAGGATTATCAAAACCTAGAGCAACTGATTTGTTGATGTAATGTATTTAATTGAAGGAAAACTTAGCTGTTATGGTGGCTAATAAAATTTGTTATTGACCAACATTTAAAATCAGTACATGTTGCAAATAAAATTCTTTTTGCATATTGGGCATACCTGTTATGTAGCTGTAGTCACAGGAATAATCTATATCTGCTCAGTAGTGTACTTAAGTGACAGGCTTATAACAGATTACATGTTTAAGTGATGTGTCCTTTGGCTTGTAATCATGTCTGATAATCATGTTTGCTCGCCTGCGAAGAGTTGTATTTAGCGTGAAAGCTAAAAACAGTGACAGCCATCGTTTTGTTTTTTATTCATTGTATGCCTTTATTTGATCTGACCGGTAGAGAGATGACAGGAAATGAGGGAGAGAGAGATGCAACAAATGTCCCCATCCAGGGTCTTTTCAGTTTGTGGTTACCATCTCAACCACTAAGCCACAATGACTTAAATGTGGGCACACAACCTAGCAACTGAATGGACTAAATACATCTTTATAGTGTGTTATATGCATTAAAAGAATTTCACTATTTTGGTTAAAACACAGATTGTCACCCCTCTCACATTTGTATGTTAAATATAGAAATTAAAAAGTAACTACAGAATATTATATTATATATATATCGTTGACTCTTTTGTACCTTTGGACAGAACTGGGCTGGCTGTCTCCTCTTGCTTCCAGTCAGTATGATAAGCTTAGTTAAGTCGTATTAATCATCATACCTCTCATTAAGAAAGCGAATTTCACAAACTGTTGAACTATTCCTATCAAAATGTTTTATTAATAAACTGTAAAGCATGAGGAAATCCTTAATTATGCATTCCCAAAGTAAGTTTGATTACGTATTGTTGGCACCACCAGTCAGCAAACCAGTATATCGGTCAAACCCTATTTCTGCACTCGACATCTTCTTGTTCTCCCAACCATTCCCCAATTTCTGCACCTTTATTAACACATTTTTCCTGCGTTCTTTCTTTCACTTTCTCCACCCCTTGTTTTATTTTGCTCTGCTTTGTTTTCTGTGTTGTTGTTTTGTTTTTGTAATATTTATACTGAACATGTCAGAACTTGCAGAAGCCCACATCACAGATGTTTTAGATGCGACGTACATACAGACGTGTAAGACGTGTATGTTTGTGTCGACGTACACGGCACAGCATGATGTGTTATGGTGCATTGGCCCACACAGTGTACATGGATGTGTCCTGAACTTCTTTATTGGCCTAGATGTGCACGAGCCAGAGACGAGAAAAAGATTGGTGCACTTAAAACACACTTAAACATGGAAAATGATTTGAACGAAATGTTAAAGTGGGGAAATCTTAACCATTCCACTTTAGTGAGTGCTTTATCCATCGGCGCACAGGGAAAGATTAACTGGGGTGAATCAGGAAGACTATATTGTAATTTTTTTAAATAATTAAAAAAAGATATATAACAAGATGAGATAAACTACCTGCAAGTAACGAATTGTTACTTTAGAGAGAAATGTATGTGATGTAACTAATATTTGGAACTTTAATTGCACTTGAATTTTATAGTTACGTATTTGTTACCTTTTTTTTTTGTGTTGTTTTGAAATGTGCCACATGTGGCGGTAATGAGAGAGAAAGACAGCTGTGTCTCCTGTTATTGCTCCCACTCTGTAACTTGCAGTTACCCCAAAATCTCTCAGTTACAGTAGCTTCACGTCCCATTCGCTCACCCTGTGAGTACACATTTCGGTTGAAGCCTCAACATCTCAACAGCGGAGACTGTGTGTTAAACTAAAGCGCGCAGAGGGAAGACAGTTTAAGCATTGGATCACTCTAACCTGCCAGCACCACTACTGTTAGTCTGTGTCTTCACTGCCCCATCCTGCTTCATCCTGCAAACATGTCCTATAGCTGCCAGAGAGAAGAAGCTTCACCATAAAGGCTTCTTGTATGATGGCATTATACATACATACTACTACAGTATATGCCTGTTTCTAAAAAAAAAAAAAACTACTTCAAATATATGCATTCACACAGATGCAATCTCTTTCCATTAAATAGGAAGTATAGTGTGTATACTATGCTTTTCTTTTATAACCCAGCTAGATGTTTCTGTGTCATTCCCATTGGTACTAATACATCTATGAAATCCTATATCGCATATTGAAGATGGACTCTATATGTGCACAATGCGAGTGGAGTTGTAAAACATGTATGGCGTGACTGGAGTGTTGATCTGGAGGTGAATGTAGTGGCAGGGATACAGTCGGAATAAGAGGCATCTCCTATCTGAGTGTCTGTGTGTCTGTAGCACTTACAGCTTCAACTGTAAGCCAGTGAACTTTATCTGTGTGTTATGTTGTTCATTAAGAAGTTTACCCGGACGGATGATAACAAATGCATATGCAATATCCATTATTGGTGTTAACACTCCTCTGGAAGCTTACCTCCTGTTCCCAGAGTCATTCATGTAAAGAGTCTTTGTGCTGAGCACAAGGAAGATGAGCCAGTGTCAGTGCTAATTTAAGAGCTTATCAAAGCTCTGATTGATTTGATTGAATGATTATAGATTAAAGGACCAGGCTGGAGATTTTACATGTTTCAGTCCAACTACAAATTATATTGCAAGAATTTTCCAAAGATCAAGGTTTGAGGTTTCCGACTTTCCAGGCAGAGACTGGGTTCTCTTAATTTTAGTACATTGTAAACATTAATGTGCGGAGACTTGCACAATGACTTGAAGAATATTCACTGTCTTACTGTGAAGCTTGATACCACTCTCATGTCTCTACAGTAAATATGTAGCTGAAGCCCGCGGCTGATTAGCTTAGCTTCCATTTTTTGTTAGGCAGCGACCTCTAGTTGCTGTTGTAATTGTAACGGCAGCAAAGCAGGAGGTCTGATGACATAGTATATAGAGCGGCACAGTCCATATAGGAAGGAGGTTATGTGATGGTAGGGTCAGACAAGCACAGGACCCTCCCCCCCGAGGCCACCACTCATGTCCAGAAACTAAACCAGACACCGGAGGTCAATGGTGAGTTATTTGAAATTACTAACATATCTACCTATGTTACTTAAATTACATCAGTGATGTAGTTATTTTTACCCAAACCAACATTGTTTTCCTAAAGTAAGTACTTTCGTTGCCTATACCTAACTGCTGTACTTGTACTAAGTATTACTTGTACACTGCAACAGTCACGTTACTTTGGGAGTCACTGGCAGTTCATCTGTTCAGTTACCACTGAACAGTTATGAGGATATGTTGCTAAAACTCATTTATTAAGATGTATCTAGATTGTTTATTCCGTTCAAAAAATATATTAGTTAGTCAGCTTTAGAGATGCTGAGATGTATTGTATTTACCATACAGACATAAGAGTGGTATTAATCTTCTAGTGTATATTTTACAAAATGTCAAACTTCCTTCATTATGAATGAACCATCACAGTGAAGAATTAGTTGACTTTATTTCTTCCAGGATGATAAAATGGTTTTGAGCTGTAAGAAATCTGTGAGCAGGGAACACATTCCAAGCTCTCCTTGTAGTGTCTCGGGAGGTACTGAGATCCGAAAATGAGAAATGTTTTAATTTGGCTCTTGAGCAGCAACTTTTTTAAACAAATCCCACAGCCAGTATAAATTCACACCTCAAATACAGCAAGCTTGATGTGAGACAAAACCTCTGCACTTTTTTTCACTTTTGTGATGTCATTGTATTATAGCACAAGGATCATTTTCGGCAGAATTTATTCAGAACCTCCACTGAGTTCTCAACAGTAGCTCTGTGCTATGGTCATATTATCCCAGGTGACAAAAAAAGTATAAAAGGATTTCCTTTATCAAGATCCTGGAATATCATAAAGGGTTCCTCATACAGTAGATGACCTACCAGACTATGGATCTATATTGAATGCAGAAAACTAACATGATCCCGTCTATGACATCCAAATTTACTTAGTTTCTGACTTCTGAATCTAATTTTCCAACAACAAAGTTCCTCGGCCTGATGCTTTTCAGTATCTAACTTCTGAATCTGGGATGTTGGAATATTCTTGAAGATACCACCACTACAAGCTGTCTGCATCTTGATTTTTATAGTGTACTGAAAATAAAACCAAAATGGCTAGAAGGAAGGAAATCCATCAAAAACTTGTACTTTGGCAAACGGTCTGCAGTCATGAAAAGCATTTGGAATTAGTTATCTGTAGCAGGCAAACCACAGGTATGATCCTTTATAGTGCTGAGCCGGTCACCGTTAAGGGTTTTCTTCCAAAACAAAATTTTAAAAAGTTGAGGAAACCAAGAATGAAATGGAAAATAATTTAAAAGGATATTTTTACAGGCATTGGCTGATAATCACCCTTAAAATGGAATGTTTAACCGAATTGTCAGTGAGGTCACTGGATCATTAGATAAGTTCCCCAAATAAAAGCATTATGTTATTAGTCATCGTTCCAAATGGCTGCCACACAGACATGTCATGGTACGGCCTACTTCCTGTTCGATGTGGGCACTGTTAAATACAAGTGTTATGAAAAAAAGTGATATGAAATGCTCTAAAATTTATAACTGACTGTTTTGTTTTCCTGAGAATGTATTCTATTGTGAATGGGTGTGTGTGTTTGAGAGAGAGATTGTAAGAATGAATGTGTGCAGCAAGTGAGAGCGTTTCTGTGTGTGTGTGTGTGTGTGTGTGTGTGTAAGCATTGAATTTTTGTGCCGGGTGCCTGTGATAGAGAAAGAGACTGTGTATGTATGTACTTTAGTCCAATTTGTAGAGGAATAATTTTAACGTTTGTGTTAGTCGGTTGTACCCAAAGAGAGAAACTGTAACGCAGTGTGTGCCATTGTTTGGTCCATGAAACTCCAGTACTGAACAAATTAAATAAAACAGTAGCAGAAAACAGACTCAAGTCATCTCTTTTTGTGCGTATGTGTCGAATCTTCCCATCCACAGTGAAACCGGCACAGAGGAGCCCTTGAAGCAGCTCGTATCTGCTCATTACATCTCTTACCTTTCCTCCGATACGGCTCTATGTGCATGTGAAGTGTGCTTTCCGGAAAAAGCTGACACTGCTAATATTGCTGTTATCTTCTTCTGTAATCTGTGCAGCAGATCTGGACGCTACACCAGAAACACTCATCATCATCATCAGCACTGGCAGGATTTTTCTTTTACACTAATTTTCGCTCTCTTTGCTTTACATAGAAAGAGATGAGAGGTGAGCTACGCTTTTTGAACAAATCTACACTCTTCCAGTGAACACTCCACGAGCACGCTAGCAGCCGTCCTCATCAGTAACACTAGCTACTTCAGTAAAGCCTGTGAGCAAAAATCCTGTGGACTGTAGCCACACCATACGGTTTGTTATATTTGCAGGCTGCAGATGAAACATGTTTAAAGACCTTATCCAGTCAAAAATGTGTTTTTCTTCTTGTTTCTACTACTGAATGTTTGAGGTTCACTGTGTAGAATGATGTATGTAAAGAGTCTGACACCAGAAGGCTGTTTTCAGATTATTTGCTCAAAGTGTAAATTTTCTGCAAACTCACTGAAAATCTGATTTGAAAGAGGCATGATTTGTGGCATCACAAATGGTTTGTTGACAGTTTTGTTGCCAGTAAATATGACCATGAAGTTTTGATTGTACTGAACCGGTATCTCACCGCTTGCATTCTCATTGACTCAGGATAAACTTACATTTCACACTAAAAGGTGAAATATTTGATTGTCTCTTTCCAGTTTTTCTGGTCTGTCTGTACAAAATCAGCCATTTGCTGTTGTTTGTTCTCCACAGAATAAGACAATCCATCACAGCATGACACTTTCATTTGGTATAGACAAAGTTATTTTCCTTTCTTTTCTCTGTGTGTGTGTGTGTGTTTTAATATAACTTTTGGACTGCATGGCACTCTCCTCCCTGTCAATCTGCTGACACTAAAAGAAGAGAAAGTCTGCTCCAGGAAATAAACATGTCACCTTACAAACTTTGTAAGGTGAAACATCTGTGTCCTCCTCCTTTTATGTTTTTTCCCCCTCGGAACAGCAGTTCAGTATGACACTGTGAGGTTTACATTTTTATGACATACACAAAAGAATGACATGAGCTATGAATTACAGAATAATTACAGAATAATTAGTGTAAATGTATTTACCCACATGCAAATGTCCTATAACTGAGTGACAGGCGGTCTCCTTTGGTGATGGAGCTCACAGCCTGTTTAGAATATTACTGTAACTTCTCAGCTGCTCTGATGTTATTCATTAATCATATTTGACAGGCAGATCTGATATTTCCTACATGACTTTTCTAGGATGTCCAATCAGCAGCCAGCACCTGCAGGCAAATGTGACTGTGCTAGATGCTGAGATTACTTTCCCTGCACTATCTTGCTGCCTTCCTTCCATCAGTTGCTCTGCTGAAAGTTCACTGGATATAAAGTGATAAAGATGGAACAAAGGCAGATTGGAAAACAAAAATATGACAAACCATCTACTGTTTGGTTTAATTATTCCAGTGTATACAGTAGGGCTTGGCAGTGACTCCATTACAAACCTTACAGAATGTATTGTGAAAAGTGCCTGTGGCGGAACAGGATGTTAACTCTTCTGTCTAATGGCTCCAAGGGCAGAGGGTTCCAGAGCTAGTGCCAATGTATCACTTCACATTGGTAATTTCCCTCAGGAGCTGGTACAGAGCAGAAACTGAGCTAAAACAAAAGTGAATATTGGACAATTGCGATTTTGACCCACATAATGAGGACGGTGCAAAATGTTAAACTGGAAATATCAGTAAATACAGTATCTGCTTTTGAAATGTAATGTCCGCTCATAGCAACAAAAGCATGGTTTTGGTTTCCTGATTTTTTTGTGGCCACTCACAGTATTTGTTGTAAACGAAATCAATCGATATAGCCTTTTCTTTAATTACTTTAGGCCTTGGACTTGAATTTTCCTTCTTCCAGGTTTTCCTTCTCACCTGTGTGAATGGTGTCCTTGTCTCTTTTTCCTCTGTATGAGCAGTGTACTGGTCTCTTATCATCTGTGTGAATGGTGTACTTTTTGTTTTCTCATCAGCATGAATGGTTTCCTTGTCTCTTTTTCCCCTGTGTGAGTGGTGTACTTGTCTATTATCTGTGTGAATGGTGTCCTCGTCTCTTCTTCCTCTGTGTGAATAGTGTCCTTGTCTCCTCTCCCTCTGTGTGCATGGTGTCTATGTCTCTTCATCCTCCTTGTGAATAGTGTCCTTATCTCTACTCCCTCTGTGTGACTGATGTCTTTGTCTCATCTCCCCTGTGTGAATGGTGTCCTTGTCTCTTCGTCCTTTATGTGAATAGTGTCCATATCTCTTCTCCTTTGGTGTGAGTGGTTACCCCTTGTCTTCTCTTCCTCTGTGTGAATGGTGTCCTTGTCTCCTCTCTGTCTGTGTGAATGGTGTAATAGTGTCTTCTCATTTGTGTGAATGGTGTCCTTGTCTCATCACTGTCCGTGTGAATGGTGTACTAGTCTCTTCTCATTTGTGTGAATGGTGTCCTTGTCTCCTCTCCCTCTGTGTGAATGTTGTCCTTGTCCCTTCATCCTCCTTGTGATTGGTGTCCTTATTTCTGCTCCCTCTGTGTAAATACCATCCTTGTCTCTTCTCCTTCTGTTTGAATAGTGTCCTTATCTGTTCTCCTGTGGTGTATATGGTTCCCCCTTGTCTCCTCTATCCCTGTGTGAATAGTGTACTTACCTGTTTTGCTCTGTGTGAATAGTGTCCCTGTGTCTCCTCTCCCTCTTTTTGAAATGTGTCCTTGTCTCTCCCTCTGCGTGAATGGTGTTCTTGTATCTCCATCCTCTCTGCGTATATTGTCCTTATTTCTTCTCCTTTGGTGTGAGTGGTTCCCCCCTTGTCTGTTCCCCCTTTGTGTGAACTGTGTCCTTGTCTCCTCTCCCTCTGTGTGAACGGTGTCCTTGTCTCCTCTTCCTCTGTGTGAATGATGTACTTGTCTCCTCTTCCTCTGTGTGAATGGTGTACTTGTCTCCTCTCATCTGCATGGTGTCCTTGTCTCTTTTTCCTCTGTGTGAATAGTGTTTTTGTCTCTTCTCATTTGTGTGAATGATGTCCCTTATGTGTGAATGGTGTCCTTGTCTCTTCATCCTCCTTGTGAATGGTGTCCTTATTTCTGCTCTCTCTGTGTAAATATTGTCCTTGTCTCTACTCCCTCTGTGTGAATAGTGTCCTTGTCTCTTCATCCTATCTGTGTGAATAGTGTCTTTATCTGTTCTCCTGTGGTGCATGTGGTCCCCCCGTGTCTCTTCCACCTGTGTTTGAAATGTGTCCTTGAGTTTTACCTCTTGTGTGTTTCTCTTTCCAGGTCTTATTGGTGAAGAGGAGGTCGTGTTGCTCAGGTCTTACCTCCAATCAGACCAACACACATAGGTCATGAAAGTACCTGCATTGTGTATGATTTTTTTGTGATTATGTTGCTCTTGAGTTAGAGTTTTGTATGTGTAGCACACAATATAGTAACATGTGTGGGTTAATGTTATTAACGAAACAAGCTGGAAGTTACTTGAGATCCTATCAGATCATTATTCTTCATATAGGTTTGCAGTACATCCTACCAAGTTATTAGACCCATTACCTGTTTATTCTGTGCTGATGACACCTATTGCATGTCTGTCCAGAGCCCCCTCCCCCCTCCGAGGTTTCCCTCAATTTTTTCCAATTAAAGTTTTTTTCCCTGACAAATCTCAGGTCTCAGGTACAGACCGAGGTACTGTAGGTACACAGATTGTAAAGCTTTTATTTTGTGATTTTTAAATAGAACAGACTAATCAATAGCTTAATCCAATCCGAAGCTTTGAAGGTCAGGAGACAGTGTTTGTGTTTTCTCTCAGAATGAACTAGCCTCTATCAGTCTCTCAAATTAGGAAAGACATTGAACAGATTTTAATTAGGGATGGGATACTTATGAGGACATGCAAACTTTCACAACTTTTCCATTTTCCTATTTATATACCTTACCATCCTAGTAGTTACTATACAGAGAGAGAAAGAACTGAGTGATTGACATCCAGTCGATTTTAAGTCATTGAGAACTTTCCAATTATGGCCAGCAGATGGCGGACTCACTCCAACCTGAGACTCTTTGAGTTTGCTGGTTATGGATGCATGTGTTTGAGCTCCAGATTGTGGTCTATTTGTTTAGCTCATTACCAGCCTAAATCCCAGTCCAATTACCTGCGGATAAACAGGAGCAGAGGTGGTGATATGCTGTAATGCTGTAATTTGACTGATTATCCCTAACTTTGCCAATAAATGACGGGGAGGAAATTCTTTTTTATTTTCATTCCAGCAAAAATGCAAAGATTTAACAGATGATTTATTAATAACAAACAATTTATTGGTGTTTTTGTTTTTGTGTGCAATATATCACTGAAAACTATTTAAGTGAAGAGGATAAAGGGGCCTGAGATGTGAAGGAGCTGATGAGGCCCGTTGACATCTTTATTCATGGTCATGTCCGTCTAACTATTTTTTTTTTTCTCTTAAATTACGACTCAAATGATGTCACTGGGATAAGATAATTCCACTTCCCCTCGGTCCCTCTCTATCAGGGACTGGGAGAAATTAGCTTCAGGCCGAATATCATAAAATGTAAGAGAAGAGTTAGATTAATGCTATAATATAAAATAATTGGCACATGAAATTAATGGAGGGAAAAAAATCAGCATTTATAGAAAATTACAATTTAAGGACTAAATGATGGACTGAATTACTTGATAATTTTGAATTTTTTGCAGCAATCAAATCAAAATTATACTGTTGGTCCCTGCAGGGATATCAGAGGGACAAGGTAAGAGAAGAACTGAAACCATTAATCCAATAATCAATTAGCAGATCTACAGCAAGCAGCAGCATTTATCTTAATCCCATCATTATCTTGAGATGAGACAATAGTCTTAGAATTTTTTTTCTATATCTTTATATGGTGAAATGACATAAGTGTTGTCTTTCCCTGGTTTTAAAGGCTGCATTACAGTAAAGTAATGCACATTTCTGAACTTACCAGATTGGCCTACTTTTTTCTTATACTTACCTTTACCTACTTAATCATTATATCTACAGTACTCATGATTATTTATCAAAAATCTCAGTGTTACTATTTTATTCAGGTACCAATAATAATACCTACAACATAGTCGCAATCTCAATATTTGATTTTGTCACCCAGTCCTAACTGTTCTATTTATGAACTAACTATTTATGAAGTGCTTTTGAGAAGACTTTCAAAATATTGATACAGAACAGTACATAAAGTAGATCAAGTAGCCTATTCTTGACTTCAAGCAGCTTCAACATCAATGTCATACACTGAATGATTGAATTCAATAAATAAAAATGATTGTCTCCTCTCTTGATAACATTGACTTAATCAAAGTCCTTTTACTTTTGATACTTACGTTACATTTTCTGCTTATAATACTGCACTTCTACAGAAGAAAGGCATTGAAAGCAGCACTTTTACTTGGAGTGTAAAAGTCCTGCAAAGTGTAAAGTGGCTTGTTTTTACCTTAAGGTTTCGTTACTGGATAATGAAGATGGATTTTTGCCTCATTTCATTGTTGGCAATGAGGTGAAGACAGGGCTGCCCGGTGTGTAAAAATGTTCTTTCAGTATGTATGAACCCTAATGATTAATGAATTGTTTTATAATCTGAGCATGGTAGACACATGATAGGCAATTAAGGGAACTCGGGATCCTAGTATCGTTTTGGATCTTAACAATACTGTTTGTTTGATTTTGGCCTAAAGGTTTTAGGTTTGGCTCTCCAGGGGAAGAAGTTTGGGCACCCTGGCTTTAAATGATCATGTTGCAAATGAAAAGAAAACACACGTGATCAGTACAGAATGAATAAATGTGTGAAAGAGTCAAATTTGACATCTTCTGGGAACCCTATTAAATTTTTTGTTTTCGGGGTGGTGGGGTCGCAGAGGGGGGTTAAAGGGCTCCTGACCTCACAAACCGCCGTGATTTCTGTCGCTGTGAATGAGCTGTGCGGAGCCGCGCAGCAGCCCATCGGTCCTCCCTCTCTTCCTCTCTCCTCATTGTACCGGGGAATACTGGGAGAGAGAGAGAGGGGGAGAGAGAGAGAGAGAGAGAGAGAGAGAGAGAGAGGAGGGGGGAGGAAACAGATCTCTCCACGACGCTCTACCGGTGCACCACGGGGTGCGCATTCAAACTGACCAGCGCGTCTCTGTCACAGCGCAGACAGCGTCCTCTCTCCACATCCATCACCGAGCAGCCTCGTCGCAGCTGACCACTGGAGCCGGTAGGTTCACCCCTCACTCTTCATCTCTTCATCTTCTAGGTGCATTTATGCAGAGGTGTCTTGTTATGCATCACAGAGCAGAGCACAGATTTGCATTAAAACCCGCGCGGCGGTGCGTATTTCCCGGGTTAATGTCGGCTCTGGACCCCTCACGTGAACATGCTGTTTTTTCTCATGTGATTCGGGGGTTCCGCGGTCGCTTGAGCAGTCTGGGTTTTAATAAAACCACGCGTTCACGTCCCCGAATATAACCCTTTCCAGCAGGGCTTGCGGGAACGCTTTAATGCAAGATCAGATTTCAGTAGCACCGCATCTAAAGGACAAAGTCTCCAAGTACAGTCCAGGCTGGAGAGCCCGACTACAGAGAGTTTGTGCAGCCTATTGGACCAAACGGCCAAAGTTTGATTAGAGTTCAGTTATACAGAGCAAGTGCTGAGGAATCTCCTGAACTTGCTAAAAATGTGCGTGAAGCTGATAATTCACAGGAATGCGCTCATAATTTAGCTGAAAAGATTTAATTTCTGATGCCTGTGAACTGATTAATTGAAAGAAATGTGTGTGTGAGTGAATAAAAGGTGAATTAAGTGTAATTAAACAGGCAGTTAGGTATAAAAAATATATGGAATAGTACAAAGAGAAATATTTTATGTATCAAAAAACATCCGTTCTTTTCCCATAATTTTTCTACCTGGATGGAATCTGTCTTATATTCATTGTTTAGATGGAATTTTCCTTGTAGGTTCTCATTATATTTCACAGAGTTACGGCTCCAATCAGACCATCACACACACTGTTAAGGCTATGCATTAAACAAATGCATTAAAATGCAGTGCCACCTTCAGATGCTTTTTTTAAATTTTCTGTGAGTCCATATGTGGCAGAAAACGAGCAATTAAGCAGAGAAGATTGCCACAGAGTGTTATGTGACGGATGCATGTGCAATATGAGAATGTGCCCAGGCGGAGAGAGCATCAATCAGACAGCCGCTCTTCTGTTTCTGCGGTTATCGCCAACATATTTTACAGTACAGTACAGAGCTCTCTTCTCTATCATCCTCATTGGATTCCTTGCTGACGACTAAGAGCCCATAAGGTTCAGGGGCCCCTGTATGGAGCCTCTGTGAGACGACTGTGAGTAACAACGGACTCAGTCATGTCAGTCAAAGAGCTCCAGAAAGTTAAACACTGCTGTTTATTAAGTGCAGTGTCTGGACCAACAGTTCATTTTACTGTGGTCATGACCACTGCTGCCTATTAAACTGTTGCACTGTGGGAACAATATGAAAAAAACTATATATCTACAATCCCAATTATTTTTTGATGGATACTGCCATATGACTTATGATTTGAGTGGGAATTTTTGCATTTCATTTCAGTAATAATAAAAAAATAATGACAATGGGATTGATTTTAACTTGATCAAAAAATAGCAGCTCCTGCGAGTTGGACATGGCACTTGATCGTATTTTGATTTGGATAATAATTTAAGTGACGGTTGTGCCCAAGTTTGCACATTAGAAAATAATACATTAGTTAAACATTTCTATGATTTTAGATTTTATTGCAGATCCTTACGTAAAACAAATTCTAATTCTAATAATTCCGATTCTGATTCATCTTCAACTGAGTTTTTTTTCCAACTAAAAGGCACAACCGCGGGTGCAAATCTGTAGCAATCAATTAATTGGGCTTCCTCTCAATCTACACCTTTCACCTGTATGCGATTTTGAAAAGCTGTCATTCCCATACACAATGCCAGAGGAAAACTGGAAGCTGCTCATCAAAGAAATGTCTTTTTTTTAAAAAAAACTATAGACTTTTTTTTAAACTCCCCTGAGAAATTCACGGGAAAAAAGCCAGACAATGTTTTTTTGGCGAGTGCCATAAGTCCTGCACGCCTGAAGAAAGAGACCGATGCTTGTGAATGTGTTAAATAGACTGTGTGGACTTGAGCGTGCGGAAGCTCTTTGTCATTTGTTCTTTCAGATGAGTATGGTAGTGTTGCAAATAACCCTTAAAGGAATGAAACAAAGGTGTTGCTGCACTTTTATTTCACAAAATATAATGTTCTGACAGACATGAAACTATATATGAACTTGGAATATATATATATATTTTTTTTCAAACATTATGGTAGAATTCAATACCAGAGACGAGCAAATACACATGGCGTGATAACCGGCAATTTTTCATGCCACAGTTTACCGTGAAACCGCTTCCATTTTCTATTTTGTAATGCATGATAAGAATTACTGATATTTACAACAGCAGTTTAAAAATACAGCACATCATTAGTTTGACTCTCCAGAGGTAAAATAAATCAATTAAAGGGGCAATTATATTAGTAAATCATTCAGATAATCAGATTGTAATTATGTTCTGATATTATGCACCCAGATATGCCATCATGCATAGTGTTAGCTAAGATATTTAGTCACCTTTGACCTGGGTGGTACATGTTAAGTGCACCATCCATGGCTAATTTACCCAGTTAATATATGTTTTGTGTCTTCTCATGAGTAATCTAAATTGCATAGAACCAGAGTAACATTTGTCCATTTCCTCTGACCACGAGCATGCGTTTTGAACTGGGATTGCTGAAAGGGCTCAGTATGCTGAAAGACGTGTCATCCGGCTGCTTTTAAAAGAAAAAGTTTTGATACCTGTTCCAAGTGGCCACACTCGAAGTCGGGGCAGAATGATGCTGTCCCTTAGGCTCTCCGAGAATTCTTTGCCTTCTTTGTGTAGTCTTGACACAGTGGATCATACAAATGGGGAACACTTCTCCACAGATGGATTACTGAATCGGCCTGCTGGGCATACTGAGACATTTACACCAACAGAGTGGCTCTTGGTGCCTCATTAATTAGGGCCTGAGCACTGACTGGAGAAGGTGGTGTATTTGAATTTGAATTTGAATACAATTTGTTTTTTTTATTGAACACTCACAGGCTGCAATTTTCAGTTTTCCATCTTACATGCACCAAACAAACAGATATACTGTTAGAATTAGTCTATGCTTTACACCATAACCACCCTGAAGCATCTCTCCAAGCTACAAGTCATTCTGTTTTCAAAGTGCATCTGAGCCCAGAGCAGTAAGGTGGACGAACACACCACACCACTTGTTCAATGAAAAAGGATTAAACAGTTTAACAGAGGTTGAAAAAAATAATTGCTTTTGTATCGGTCCGAAGCCTACGAAGTAAAAAAAAATGTCATTAGATACCAAGACCTAAGGTTCACAAATATTAGTGACAGATATTGACAGATCAGAGTGATTGTGAGACAATGCGAATTAAACATGATCTTTTAAAGGGGGGCACGTCTTACTGGATCTTTTGACTGTCCTTGCCCTTTTTTTATCAGCACTGTGGAAACCAGTCAGGTAACATAAGCATCTGGCCCATTTTGTCCATCATTTCATACTGATTAACGGACAAGGGTCACCCAGATAGCTCACCTAGTAAAACGCGTACCATGACTTGGGGCTGCGTCCTTCACCGGAGAGGCCGGGATTGGATTACAACTTGTCTCCCTCTCCTCTGTCGATCCTGTCTAACTTAAGCTGTCACTATCTAATTAAAGCAGAAATCCCGGAAAAAGTTCTTGTCAAAAATCTTTAAGTTAAAAAGTCTTTGTCTTTTAACTTTCATTAATGGATTTAATACGAATTGAAAGGATTCAGTTTTAATAAAATACGATCAAACCCCAACTGTGGTCACAGGGTCCAGTGTGAATTATCTGACAGATATAAGAAATAGAAAATTTGACTTTAGCAGGTCTAAAGGAATAAAACGAGGATGGAGAGTGGACAGAGGGTCCCCGTTTTTCTCTGAGCTGAAGCTTCAGTTGTCCCGTGTCTCCTACATAATCTAGAAAACTGCATTTGGGCCCATGGTGTTAGAATCTCACAGCATCTGCTAATGCATCTTTCTGTCTCACACTGGCAGTGCCACTGTCACATCCACAACGGCAGAAAACACATTTGAATAAACATGCACGGGCCCGCATACACATCCACCTGTGTGCACGCAGAACACACACATGAAATGTATGCGTGCCTGAAACACATCCACAGAGCGTGCTGGGATTTGCCCGTGACAAACAACCGCGGTGTGAAGTGTGAAGTGTGTATCTGTCACGTCAGTGTACTGTCAGCGTGTGAGGTTGCGGTGAATGAAGAATCGAGATGGCGCACCGACATCACGCGGTGGTCCAGGCAGACTTCGCCAAAAAAACGCCTGTCCCCAAATTACCAACTCCGTCTCTCAGCGTCCCCGTCATCTCGGCGCCTCGCTGCAGCTCAGCTCTCTCCCAGCAGTCGGCAGAGCCTCCGAAAATGAACCGCGCAGCTAAATCCAATCGTATTGGGCGACACACACAGACACACACACATGCAGGCCTCACACAACAGGCACTGCAAAGATTTTATCAATTAATTTTATTATCCTATATCTTTGGAGCAAAAGAAAAAAAAAATCTAATGTAGAGCTCATACTGGACGTAACAGTGTATAAGTAGAGGTAACAACAAACAAATTACAGAAACTAAAGAAGATTTGAAAAAAAAACAACATTCAAGCTCTATTTGTACAATTTGCAGCCTGATTATCATTCTGCATAACATTCGTTTTTCAATTAGCCTCCTATTCAAGGTGACGGCGTTGCGCTCAGGTTGCTCGTGCTGCGGTGGCTGCTTGGGATGCACCACTCGCCTGTAAGCTTTTAAAAACGCTGCAGTTCTGTCATGTAATCGAATGTACCGCCAACAAATGGTCCAGCACACTGGTGTTTTTACACCATTCTGAAATCAAGGTTTTCAATGCCTCGGATTTTAATACCCAGCTTTTTCTCTGTATTTTCACAGCGAATAGATGAATAATTGTTTTTGTCATGTTTTCGTTGGGTATGCCCCTAAAAAGCGTACATGGAAGACAGATTATTGTATTGATTTGATATGTTGACGATTATTTGTATAGTTTATAGCAACATAATATTCTTAGGTCTCTATGGTGTATGATGTAAACCTTCTTGGTTCATCTTAAATGTAAATCTATTATCAATATTATTGATGTCACGGACCCTGTTTAGCAGACTGGGCATTGGCCAGACATTAAATTTGTCACCGTCCTTTTCAACATCATTGACACCACAGTTGTTCAGACTGGATTTTGGAAACCAAAATGTTGCCTTATTCATCTATATTTACGAGCTGTTGTTACACTGTCCCTTTAACGGCATTCTCACTGCAGGATCACTGTACTGATCCTGTACTGTACTGAACTAAACAAAATTACACAATTACAATTACGCATCACACAAAAAATTCTAAAGTTAAAAATGGATGTGTACTCATACCAGTCAGTTCCATGGAGTCAAATTGTTAGTTGTAGCCCTGCATTGATTGAAGTATTAATATTCAATATTTTCAATATTTTTTGAAGAAAAAGTACCAAATGCTCCCCTATTCCAGTTTCTCAATTCTGACAATTCTTTTCTTTTCTTTGTCTTCTGTGGTGGTAAACTGAATATCTTTAGTTTTTGGTTGGATGGTCAGATAAATAAGAAAGTTTTTACACATCAGCCTATGCTTTAGGACATTTTGATTGACATGTTATATTATCTTCTGTCTTCTGATTAATTCATTATTCAAGATAATCTGCAGATTAATCATGCGAATAATTGTTATTTGCTGCCTTACCCAATTTGGCAACATGCAACTAATGTTTGACCATCCTTTTCCTTACAGCCACGCCTGAGCACCTTTTTGAAAAAAACAACTTTAAATCACATTTAAACATGGAAAACATGGAAAAAGAAATTGTGGTCAGACCCACATTATTACAATAATCAGAGGTCTTGGCACTTGTTCTCTCTAATATTTTATGTGTCATATTTTAGTGTCAGGAAATTGTGTAAAATGCCCATCACAAGTGTCCACAACACAAGGGGCTCTATCTTATGCTTGGCTCGAAGCGCAGCGCAAGTGTCATTGCTGGTTTCAGACTGACGCAGTTATCATCTTCACACCCAGTGCCCACGTTGTGTAAATAGCAAAATGTACTTGTGCCCACCTGTGCTCCCCTGGGTGTGTTGGACTTAAAATTAGGTGAAGTCAGGCTGGTGGATTGCTATCTTGAGGCAGCAGAAAGCGACAGCGCCGTAGACCAACAAAAAGCTGGTCTAAAGTCAAAGGTGCAGTCTGTTTCCCGCTATTTAAAGGACTCATTAGATGCTCCTACGCAGATGGGTTCACACCGCTCATGCACTCTGATTTTATAATTAGAGAGGCTGCTTTCAGTTATTTTAAACATTTGCAGGCACACAGTCATGTCAATGTAACAAATATTTAAGCAGGAAAACTAAAAGCTGTGGTTAAACTCTCCAAAAGACACGACTAAACTTTTGTGAAATTCATATGTTTAGACAGGATCTCAGGGTTTATCACGACAGCTGCTTTACTCCTAACTATTTAACTTTATGAATCTGGACGGCCTGTGTGACCTGTCGATATGTAGAAGAACACAGAACATTAATGTGATGCGCATGTTAATGTAGAGATACTCCTGCTGGAGGATCGCTGCAGGTAATATCATCACATATTTCACCCTCTCATCCCATCCGTTATTGATCAGGATGATAGAAGGGTCCAGCAGCCGACGACCACATCTCTGATCAGCGAAGGCGAGTGCTACTGTGTCAGGTCATGGTGTGACTGGCTGACTTAACTACTAACTAACTCAAACTATGTCAGTCAGCTGATCTTTTTTTACCACTTCTGAGAATTCCCATCTATACCACATCATACCTCTTCATGTCAGGTCTGCTCTGTTATGTTCCTCTCAGGTGCAGAGAAGCAGAAGGAGGAAGTGATGTTCTCTCCTCAGCTCACTGTGACTGTCAGCTCGGCGAGGATTTGAGTCTGTCCTCACGCCAGGACCGTCTATCCCACTATTCTAGAGCAAAAAACAACAAGCAGCTAAACTTCCTGACCTAGTACTGCTCCAGTCACCTACTTCCGTCCAGAGTGTCATGGCCTTCACCCTCTCAGAGATAATGGCTGCAAGAAGGCAGCAGTCACAGGCTCAGTCACACTCCCAGCGAGGCAGCAGGGCGGCGGTGGAGGTGGACGAGTACAGCACGAACCCCACTCAGGCCTTTACCTTCTACAACATCAACCAGGGACGCTTCCAGCCACCACATGTCCACATGTGAGTATATAGAAGAAACACACATTTAAAAAAATATATATAGGGTGTTACATTTTCTTTTCTTTTTTTTTACACATGATGTCTTTTTTATCTCAAGGAAATTGAATCGAATGCAACTGGATTTAGTCTCAGCCTAGTCAAGGGAACAGGAACTGATGAAGCCTCTCGGATGAGAGGTGAAACGTCTTCAAGACAAAAACCAAATCCAGTTGCATTCGATTCAATTTCCTTGAGATAACTATGACCTGGATAAATGAGAATATTCACAAGATGTCTTTTTTTATTATTTATGACATTAAATTAGTTTTTATTTAAGAAGTAGAAGTAGCTCACTGTCAAATACATGTTTTGCTGCTTTCCTAAAGAGAGAGGACAACATTAACATCTATCTCATGTCTGTGAAGTACAGAGCTGAAGTACATGGTTAGCCTAGCTTAGCATAAAGACTCAGGGAAACAGCTAGCCTGGCTTTGTCTATAGTTAAATAAAAAAAACCCCTACCATTACTGTTCACCTTAAGCTTACAACACATGTAATTTATTTAATCTGTCCACAAGCAGAAATTACACAATTTGCTGGTAGCTGCATGTTGGAGGTGTTTCATAAGAAACTGTTTGTTCATCCACCCCGTACATCTTCACAGTTTCTCAGTCAGTACTGCTGGTTTTTCAGATTTTGGTTTTGGTCTCTACTGGCATGATAGACCTGACATGGCAACCTCACTGGAATGAAAAGACTTCAGGAAGTTGGCTGTTGTTCCCCTAAATTTTGTTCCCACATGTAAACAAGACACACCATAAGGATGAGTCAGCTTTACAGGTGTTTGCAGGTGAATTTTTAAACTTTGGAGAGAGCCAGGTTCTCTGTTTCCCCTGTTTGCTATCTTTATGCTAAGTTAACCCTAACCATCTCCCAATTCCAGCTACTCAACACACAGATATAAGATTAGTATCTATCATCTCTTCTTACTTTCAGGAAGAAAGCAAATGATGGAACTATTCCTTTATACCAACTACAGACCCAAGATCTCAGCAAGACACAGAATACCTCACAGATCCAGACAAGGCCATAGCAATGGAGTCAGCATTTGGGGGTCCAATACAGAGGTCTTTGTCCTCCCCACTATATATTATAATCGAGGGTCGCTGCTCTGTCACTAACCATGGCCTCTGATCCAGCTTGGGGTAAAAAAAAAATAGCAATCAGATTGCCAACACCAACACAACAAGCAAGAAATGCTTAACTGGCACAGACTTAAGTTAGAGGCAGGCCTTGACTTTTAATTTTCTTGTGTTATATTTGATTATATTTGAATGTTTCTGGTCTGGCCCAGTTGTAATTTGCTGTGGCTGCTATTTTCTGTTTTTTTGCAAACTCATCAAATCCTCTGTGGTCACCTGCTGTTTTGATAAATTCAGCATACTGTGTATTCCCTCAGCACTAATTCTATCAGTTCAAGAAGAGTCATGTCACACTCACCACTCTGCTGCTTTAAGTATATAGAAAACACTGTGCTCAATCATTTATATATTGAAACTGCTTCTACTTTGCTTTTCTTCCGATCAGTGTTCAGCCACTTTTGACTTAACACTTGCTAGAGGGTTAGATCTATGCCCTTTGAGCCACTGGAAGGCCTTTGAGCCTCAGAGTTAAATTGCCATAATTTGATCATGTATGTGAATCAAAATGAAGTTTCTAGTAATATTGTTGGAACAAAGTAGGGGATTCTAGCACAACCTCACCTACACATGGAGGAGGGAAAAAAGTTGACCAAAATGCTGTGAAACCAAGAGGAAGTGTCCAAAGACAATGGTTTAACAACCCAATTAGCAGAATAAATGTACAATGTACTGTATGTTTCTGCAAACCACAGATATGTTGAAACTTTTCTTTATGTTGCAACTTGATGTTTCTTTAGGTTCAATTTTCAATGTAATATTGTGACCGTGCCATACTTATGGTCTTGTTGGATTTAGGCACAAAGCCACTTGGTGGTAGGGGTGCCATGAGTCTCAATTTAATATTGAGCCGTACGATAGGCCAACCACAGTTTGATATGCACTTAGAGTATGGTTCATGAATTTTGTTTTTTTTCAATTGACTCTGTGTGCATACGTCTGTGTCCTGTAGC